>CM054382.1:63890000-64490000 GCA_028858755.1 Ara ararauna
GGAACAGCTTCTGCCTAAGAGCTCATCTCATTCGCCCCTCTGGCAGGTTAAAGCCATTCCCCTTGTCCTGTCACCACATGTCCCTGTAAAAAGCCCCTCTCCAGCTTTCTTGCAGGCTCACTTTACTTACTGGAAGGCTGCTCTAAGATCTCCTTGGAGATAATGGAGATGCATAGCATGCCTGCTTCAGGTCTTCAGCATTCAGTGTGGTCAGTCCTGCAACATGTGGGGCATCTTCCCCTATCTGATGCAAGGAAGAAGTCAGGTGAGAGGAAACACAGCCAGGCCAATGATCAAGATTTCTGGGAAAGTTAAATAAGAACTTTTAAAACCAGAATGATGGATACTTGGAATACATTTGACCAAAAATATTTCTCTGCTGACCCTCTGCCTTTCTGATAGGAATATTAAAACTCCCAAGGGAAGCAAGTGCTTGCCTGTTGTTTGCAAGAACTGGTTTCTGGAGGCCAGATGCAGAGTGAGGGACTCATTCTGCATCCAAGCTGCCTAAGCCTGGCAAACACACTACGTTTACAGGGAGGCCCAAACAGAGGATGAGGGGGAAGAGCAGCTCTTAACATCACCCTCAACACATCCCTGTACATGCTTCTTCCTTATGGGTACGAGCCTGTGAAGTCTATAGGTGCTCCCAGCTTTGCTTTCTCTTCCTTTACCCAGGGACTGCCACATATCATCGCTAATGAAACCTCCATTTACATTACACTGTCCTTTCCCATTCGCAGCATATGCTCAGTGGGGAAAAAAAAATTAACTACTGTATTTAGCCCCATTTCAGGACCTTTTTTTTACACTTCAAACTAGTCTATAATCTACGATAGAGCGCCAACGCTTTCATTGACATATAGCTTGTTCACTTGGATGTCATGAGGGAGCAAACAAGTGAGTCTAAACAACGCAGCTAGCTAGTTAGATGGCTAATCTGGTGGGTTGCTTTGATTTCACAAATAAATTAGTCCCCTGAACAGGGAGAGAACGCAAACCAGTGATCTCAACAGTGCTCCTGCCCTTCATTACCAAGAAGGCCTTGCTCAATTAGAAATGCCATTTGTTTTGATTACACAGTTTTATGTGAGTAGAAGCAAATTTACCTAAATACATTGATAGAATAAGGAGTTATATAAAGAATCACAGCCAGAGATATTTTCTACTTGAAATGCAGGACACATGCTATATGTGAAGGGGTGTAGGTAAGGTACCAAGGGCTGGAGGCAGAGTGGGGATACAGACCATAGGTGTCCTATGTGCAGGGTGTATTAACACTAACTGCTGTCAGCTTGCCACTTACCACGTACCAGACACCAGCATGAGTTTTGTTTGGGAATGAACTGCAGGATTTATTCCCGTCCTCCTCCGTTCTGGATAGAAATAACTCATTAAATATTGAGTTTTTCAATAAAAGAGTCGCTTGGAAGAAAACAAAAGTTAATATTCATCCTTTTAACATGTGGTGGGTTCAGAGCAGCCATGTGAGGGCACGCATCAGAACCAGAGCTCTGACGTGAACAGAAACTGTTTAAAATGCATCTGAACTGCATGATGTGCAAAAAAGGGGAGGAAAAAAAGGAAGTGCAAAATAAATACAAATCCCCCAAAACTTGAAAAAAGTAGTATGCAAAATAGTAGTACTTAAAAGTGTTTAAAATGAAGCATTTCAGGTACTATTTGAAATCATATTTAAAATAAAACCATCATAAAGGAACCAGGCAAGACGGCATATGAAATCTTTACATTCCAGAGAAACATTTTTGCCTTTGGGTTCAGTTAGCCAGAGAGGGGAAGAAGGTTTTCAGTCTGATTTTACAGAGTCCTTCAAATATTTACTGTCACTGTGCAGCCCATTTGCTCTGTCGCAGAAGGGTGTTAGTGGTTAGCACAGTGCTTTGAAATGTTGATTTCAATGCACCATCCTTGAGTCAGTTCACACAAGTCTTTAATCTCTTTGCATCCCATTTCTTTCTCTGAATTGAGGTGGTGGCACTGCTCTTCCTACAGCCCATTGGAAGGACAAATGAAGACTAGTGCAGAGGTAACAGGGCCACACAGGCTTTTGAGGTAGCCTGGAGCAGCCTGTGCGGTGGTTTTGTGGTTCCAGTCTCAATGGGACTGGAATTAACAAGTCAAACCATGCTGTATATGGGTAGGCTAAAACTCTGGAGGAGCTTTGCTGTACATTTTTTGTGGAACCACATTGACAGCAGCAGACCCTTCTACCTGGATAAGTAATTTCCTTGGGTCACAACATTTCTATTTATTGAACCTATTTTAGCACTTCTTAAAAGAAAATGCCTGCAACTGATGCTGCTAAAATTGCACGTTCAGCAGGAGGGAAAGTAGTGTCTTGACACAGCTTGAAGAGCCAGCTGAAAGAAATATCAACTCACCTTGGACTTGAGGCAAAATGAAGACGCTTTTAATGACAGAAAAAAATCACTGGAAAAAGCTGATATGAGTGGCAGAGATGGGTGGGCTTGTTAGCGGGGGCAAGTGTACTTTAAGGCACTGTAGATGTTTAAGATCTAAGATACTCAGACCTCTGCACGGTTATAAAGTATAGAACTTCTCCCAGCCGTTGCTAGGCTGAGTCTGGTGACCTGTATTTCACCAAGACATTGCTTGGAATACAACATCCAATCTTAAAATGAAAGCTTAAAAGAATAAATTAAATGCACACTGTTTCTATTGCATCCCATACTTACCAATTTTGGCAAAGGAAAATATGCCTTATATGGCCCAATTCACGTACGGTGTGTTTCAAAGAACATGGTGTCCATCCTTTAAGCACAACTGAAGTGCAATTTAGTGTAAAATAGCCAGATTCTGGCCTCAGCATTCAGGATAGAGGGCATGATCCCACAGCACTGACATTAAGTTATTTTATGCCACCAGTGCCAGTGTCAGCAGAAACAGGCATTAGTCTGTGTCACTCACCTTCTGATGAGGGAAGAACTGTTCCAGCCTCTAAAAAAAGTGGAAATTCATAGGCATTTGGAGTACAACACAATGGAAATGGAGGTATCTAGGCTATAAGCACTACCTGTAAATGAAAGGTGATTGAGGATCTGGGCCCAGTGAGTTGGGCAAGCATCATTCAGTAAGATACACAGAGTATTTAGTTGAATTTTAGAAAGTGACTCGGCAGTTTTCTTACACGGACAATTGCATGGAGAGACCAATTTCAAGCATCCTTCTTCTAGTGTCTATTCTATCGGAGTCAGGGTCCCCTGCCAACTTGCTCCAGCTATGGTATGGTTTATGTTTGACATTCCAGTAGCAACATGCTCCCAAAGTTCTGGCGAAAACAAAGAGTCAGACAAAGAACCAATCATATTCTTCATGATCACAGACCACTTGTCCTCAAAGTGATCTATAATCAAAACCAATGTGGAAGAGAAAAAGCAGTCAAATTGCTACTTGTTCTTAGGTATATAGCAGTAGTAGCAGGGTGACTGGGACAAAGGGGCAAGCCAGAGTGGGAAACTCTCTACAGAAACAGAGCACATACTCCGGCCTACAGCTTGCAAGTTTTACTTACCTCCTGCTCCAGCCTGAGCTGCTGTTGTCCAAGTCCCAGTGGCTCCCTCCCGCCCTGTTGTGAGATATGAGGAAAGGCAGACAGAAGCACTTCTTTTGTGCAACAGATCAACAAGGAAAACAGTTTAAATATTTATCATAAGGCAATGAAAATTTGCTATTGCCCATGACTAAACTACAGATTTCATACATCAAAACCCCTGCCAAATCAATTCAAAGAAGAGTTGAGAGTCCCTGGCTGCTGGCCTGTCCTTGGTCCACCACCCCAGTCCAAGCTGTTCTTGCGATAAATACAAATAAACTTACAGAAATAGCATCGGGCTTCAAAATTCTCAGTCAAGTTCCCTCAGAATGCTGTGGCAAGGTCAAATCCATGGGGGGAACATATTTTTACTACCTCTCTTCTGGTGAGCCCTGGTGCAACAAAGCACTCCAGCATTCTTCCAAACACTGAGCGGTGGCATTTCAAAGGACACAGCTTGTTGGGGATCAAAATACACGGCAGTTGTGCCCTTTCTATTTAGGCCTTAAGCCCTGAATCAACAGTAAGAATCCTGGACGTGGGAAAATACAGTGCTGACAAATACGTAATTCAATTAAACAGGCTGACATGGTTTAAGCAATTGCCCTTTCCTCTGATCCATCTCTTTCAGAACTCTTTGTCTTAATATTATGGCCTACTTGAAACACTCAAGCTCATGAATGGATTAAAGAGGGTTTCATTTGTTTTATTTATTATTTTTTACTGCTTTGCTTTGCTTTTTGCAAACAGGGGAGGCACAGTCCTCATTTAGAATTCACTGTAACATGCACATTCTTCCTTCCTCCGTCGAGAGGAGAAAGGGGAAAAAACCAACAACAAAAAGATTGCAACTGTTTCAAAAGTACCAAAACCCTTGGGTAATTCATCATCAATGCTGACTGATTAACAAAAGCAGCTTTAGAGAACAATCATTTCAAAACACAGACAGGATACACGTTTACTGAACAGATTTTTTAAAGGGGGAAGTATTTTACCCAATCTTTGTTCACAGTTACGTTAGAGAGTCAAAATTGCATATTTGCCTTTAAAGTTTGCATTCTGCTTAAGTTCAGACTTTGATTTTAAAGAGCGAGTCCTTGCACTCTCCCACATCTCAGTATTGTACTGTCTCACTGTGATAGTTGTGTATCCCTTGAAATGCGTCAATGATGCATTATATCAACAAGGACTCAAGCTTTCATTTATCTTCAAATATTTCACAATCCACTGCAGTATATTCTCAGTTGCAATTTTTGCTTTCAAGTTTGGTCACCATGTGTGTAGCATTAATTTCTCTGTTCACATGTAATTCATTCAGGGACTTACACCAGCTGAGAACCACATATGGAGGCCCAGATTTACAGAGCTTTTATTTTGTGCCATGGAAGCCTACAAGAAACAATTTTCTATTTGAATATTGAGTGTTTACAGAGGTCTTGTTGTTCACTAGAGACAGCGGATTATGAAATCATATTCTGCAAGAATCGTATCCAAAAAAGCCTGACTGTAACATTTATTAACTCATCTTTGTTCAAGTGCACTCCGGGTTCTTAGAGGGAAATTGAACCTTGTTTCGCCTCTCTCAGGGTTTGTTGTTCCTTATTATTATTTACTACTTTTAATAACTGTTGGTCTGTCTTCAACTAGCTTCTGTCGTGTCTGCCATTACAACTTAGAGTCACCAAGGCACGGCAACAGAGACAGAGATGAGGAGTGGGATGCCAGACTCAAGCAGACCAACACATTTGTTCTGCAGTTCGGCACAGCTTTGCTACTGCTTTTTCTGGAGCTGAAGATGTGGGGAACTTTTTTGATGAGAAGCAGTCAAGATATTCTATGAAGGGTATTCACACCTTACAACAACTCTCTATGGGCACCAATGCAGGTACCTGTAGCAGACAGCTAACATTTAGGGTTAAGAATATGCTCCTGTTCTATTACATTTTAGTCAGCTCCAAACACAGATCTCTAAGACCTTTCTGTGGCGCTCATTTAGTCTTGCTTTGAGAAAATAATGACATATATTGAGTGACTAATGTCCTACGTAATTAATCCTGTAGCTCCTTATTTATCAAGATTTCAAGGACAGTGGAGCATTTTGATAGAAAGCAAGAAATCTGAAGTTAAACCTAACAGACAATAACCCTTGGAGATGTTCTTCAGGGTTAAGCTGACCCGTGTCAGAGACCTGGAGGAGATATGGCATGCTCCTGGTCATTTGGCAGGGGAGCTGGTGTGGAGGTTAAGCATCCCCAGCCTCCCATGAGCTGGGTCAACTCCTCCCAATCACTACCAGAGGATGCAGAGCTGGGTGGACATGGGGTCTGGTCCTGGGGAGCCCTGAAAGCCTCCCTGCAGAAGGACAGAAAGTGTAAATTGACTTTAATTAGGGATCACCCATGTGGCCTCCAATGCATCAGTTTAAATCAAACATTAGCAACTGTCAATTTCTTCTTTCACCCAAGACCCAAATCCTGTAAACACAAGGACCGTAACAAATCCCTGAAGCAGGCTTTAGTACGCATATATGGAAAACATACTAAACTATAAATATTATATACCATATGGCATTGAGATTATCTAATTTCACTTCATAACTGGTGATAAAATGACCAATCAAATGATGTGCAGAATGAAATGAAAGGCCAAAGATTCAGTTAACCTTAAGATGTCTTTGAGGTTTCATTGTAACCTGTTCTGCTTCCCATAACTCTAAAGGGCTCCTATTCCAGCAGTGAAGTATCAGTCCTCAGAAACAGAAGATCACAACTTTGAGGACCAAAATCAAAGTTGCTGATACATTCTTCAGTTGAAGAAAATTCATCATTTTCTGAATTCATTTTGACAAAGAGAGGAACCATCAGGGAGCTGTTGAAGGTTGTTGCTGATAGAAATCACAAAGCAGTCTGCAATGATGCCTGAATGTTCACATGCTTAGTGTGAACACAGTGAATATAACCTTCCTGAAGGTACTGGAAGTTGAGCGAGCCTTGACGTAATGCAAGAGATTAAAAACACACAAAGGTTTAAAACTTCGTCTAAATCCCAAATTAGCTCATTTCAAAGTTAAACACCAACGTAATCAGCTCCGACTTTGTGGGGGCTTAGCCCAAGAAGTGATCGATCAGTCCACCGATCCATTTCCCAGGAGCGTTGTGGAAAATGGCTTTGCTGGCTCATTTAAAATTAGCTTGGGTACAGCAATTATGAATACACTGTGCAGAAAATTGTGCACTGAATGATGCACAAATAGGTTACTATGATTTGATGCTATTTTAATAGCTGGTGATTAACCAAATGAATACCATTTGGTCTGGCCTGATTTGCCAAATGGTTCCTCTCTTCTATCATCCAGGCAGTTGTAAACTAGTGCACCATACAACCGTGCACTGCTACCATATTAAATGCCAACAAAATATGTTTTAGAGGAATAGTAACATATTGAGGGTATATACTCACATAAATCCAGCATTGATCTTCTCATAGCCTGCTGAGGGAAGAACATTTTCTAGCGTTCCATACTGGGGCTTGTCTTTGACATGAAGATCAGGTCCTTGGGGTCTGCTTCATCAGAAACATTGAGATATTTCAAGTGGATATATACTTAAGAACCCATTCACCCCCAAAGCATATACTGAAACAGACCCAGGTTAGCACAACTCTAAGCTAGTTTGGACGAGCTACTTGCTTGCTTTGGTTATCAAGAATGGGTCATCTGATGAAGCCAAGAGCTTACCATGCTCTCTTAACTGCCTGATTTTTTAGGCAGTGGCTTTCAGCTTGTGAACTGCTGAGCATTTGATGATTTTTAGTACTGAATTCATTGAAACTGAATGCCAACAAAGGACAATGCACTACTAATACTAAACCAGAAGCAGAAGAGGAATCAAATCCTTTCCTGGTTTCTTGTTCAGTCTGAAATAGGTTTATTTTGTATCCACCATTAGTGTAGGCAGAGACCCTTTCCCAGATACCCACAATCTAGCTAAAGAGCTGGTAGCCCTGAGATTTTATCCTTGCTCTTCATTGGATATTGTCCCAACATGAGGGGAGTGAGTGCTGTCAGCTTTCAGCCCAGGCAGGGCAAATGAGGTCAGCAAAGATGCTGCTGCCCAGCCTGGGAATGAAGCTTCTGCATTTCAAAAACACAGCTACAGCAGAGCTTTTTCTGCCCTGTATTGACGAACTAGAGATGTGTTACTGAACTCACTTTATTATTTGATGTCTAAATCTTGTTTTATCTATATTATTTGGAATTTTGCCTTTTTTATTTTCTTAACTTGGGTTATTTTTCTGAGAGAACACTATGTGGCACCTCAGCATGGACAGCAGTATGCCTCAGGTGTACAGGGCCAATGCCTTGTTGTGTCCCTTCAGGGTGCATTAATTAGCACTGCTGCACTGGCTCATATCCCTGCCCATTTCTAGCTAATGCCAGAGGTTAAACTGTCCCCTGACTGTGTCATCAGTTTAAGCTCTGAATAACTCTTCGTATGTACAATACACAACAGTTTTGCTCTTATCAGGATGCTGATACTGAACAAATTACTTTCTTAGTGTCCCTTGCTCCAGCATTGGTTTTCTTTTACTTCACTAATTTTTAACTAGTAATTTACTCTGTACCACACCTCAGCTAAAAAGATAAAGAAAAAATACTAACATTTTACATAAAAATTCCCACTTCCTTGAAAAATTGATTAAAAAATTGAAAAATTGATTAAAAAAAGAAAAATAAAGGGATGGTTAAAACTGTTTTTTACTCAGTAATTTTAATGATCTTTGCTTAAACTTCTCCAGGCCCTTTACAAATTACTCAGACCGAACGTCACAAAATCCATTAGCATGTATATTGATCTGTGCAGACAGTTGGGGATCTTCTTGTGTACTTCAAAGAGAAAGTGCGGGTTGAAATGCTTTGCTGAACTGCAGAAAACAGAGTAACTTTTGTCCCTGTCCTATGAAAGATGAAATTGAGGCATGGAAGATTTTAATGTCAACGTTATCAGAAGACTCCACAAATGGTGGTTTCTTTCACCTTTTGGGACTGTCAGGGGCACTGGACAACATCACTTCCTTCTGCCTCCGCAGCCGGACAATGCTTCCTTCTTCCCCAGACAAGCACCATTCCTGCCTTATCGGAGGAATTTGCATTTCATTTCTCTGTTACATGAGATAGCTGCCTTGTGTGACTGCACAAAGAGGGGCTTTGTCTCCCAACCAAAGGCAGGCAAATAACTAGCTATTGAAATTTGAAAGGAGAGGAATAATGTGACAAAACGCCACGTTGCTGGAATGCTTCTGCTCACGAGCGTGCCTGCACAGATGGAGCAGAGCTGTGTCACCAGTGACCTTGTTCACTCTTCCGCACCAGTTGCGTTTTCCAAGTCCCATACTCCTGCTGCAGCTCTGGACCTTCCTTTCTCTGAGGTACTGCAGCTTGCCAGCACAAGTCTCTGAAAGGGAAGTCTTGAGCAAATCATTAAAAAGGGGAAAAAAATATTACAGAGCAAAATTATATCATGGTGATGTGCCAAATCAAGCTCACTGTTGTTGCAGTGTGATTGTATCACTTGCCCTTCAATGTCTGGCAATTTCAGGCTGCATCATCACCACCATGCTTCAGTGCTACAAAACCACAATATTGAATTACCTGGACATATCCAACAGTTAAAACCCAGCAATTCATAATAAAATTTTTTAATGCAATTTTTGTTAGAAATTGGGAATACATAACTCTTTCATCAGTCTCGAATGATTAACTAAAGTAAACATGAATCCAAATGACAGACTCATAAGACACCCAGAATGTTGGGACTTTATTGACATCTCCCAACACTTCAGGTGCAGCAGCTCGATGAGCTGTTGTGACCCACAGTGGAAGAAGAGACAGTGGCATGCATGGCCAAGGTGTAAGACCACTAAGGAGCTCAGGATATATTTTCTGCTTATTACCATGTACTGATGCTCATGCTGCCTCAGTGTTATCTATGATGCCATCAGCAAATGCACTTGCCTTGCTCTAGTGCAAAAAGCTACTGCTTGCACTGATAAATCATTTGGTCCATTTCTATTCTCATGCATGCTTTCTCGCTTCTCTTCCACCCTGTTCTGCGTCTGGAAACTCTGTTTGGTAATTACCGTAAGCCTAGGTTACATTTCTTCCTGTTGGGTTGCAGCAGGGGAAGGGGGAAATGCCATCACAAAGGAGTTTGTGACAAGTCCTCAGCTATGAGCGTATCGTGCAGAGGGTAGGATGCAGCCCATGACCCCATCAGCACTGGCACGCTCCAGTGCCACTGAGCCACTGTTCATAATCATCTCTGCTCATCAGGGCACTTCCAGGACTGCTCGACATCCCTCTGCTGTGCCTCACCTCTAGCAGGTAACAAAGAACACAAATAGCTATGAATACAGGGACTCAAACAGCCTTAGAGCAGGAAAACATCTGCGCAGGGACCTCAGCACTCAGCCCACCTTGCGCTATGCTTGGCACAGGAAGGCAGGAGGCACAACATAAAGTCATAGAATAGTTAGGGTTAGAAAGGGCCTTAAGATCATCTAGTTCCAGCCCTCCTGCCACGTTACATAGTGTCCCCAGTATTCCTCCTTTTTGCTCTAACAGCCTCTTTAAAAATCAGATTACAAAGCACCAACACAGGAGAATTATTCTCAAAGGCTGAACCCAGTCTTAGCCAGGTAAACTGCTTCAACCTGCAGCATAAGCAAAGACCACGTGGTCACAAATTGTAATTTACTTGCTAAAGTGGGTCAGAACTGTGTGTATTGCTGTTGCAGGGGTACTCTGGCTTTAATGATTTCAAATATTTTGAGAAGTAAACTGAAAACACTTAGTCAAATTAAGTGTTTTCTTTAAGCTGTCAGCATTGCAAGCATTGCCAAGACGAACAGGATAAATTGGATTAGATGCAATTTATGTGCTTCGTATCCTAATTGCAAAGGATCCAAAATGTAAAGTAGTGCACAAAGGCAAAGCAAATATTATATATTGACTGTAAAGCAGCAGATCTCAGTTTACTGATTAGCCAGATAGTTTGAAATAGCATGACTCATCTCTAGAGAAGCAGAGTGCTGATGCTGGCTCCCATGCAGCCCAGTTTGTGACAGTGTGACAGTCTCCGCCTGCTAAATGATGGGGTTTACAACTGGGGAAACAGTGTGATTTTGCATAACCCAGGATAAGTCCTGCCATCAGCCTGGCCCCAAACAATACATGCTTAAATACAGACTTAAAAACATATATGCAAGTGGCAATTTAGGTTAAATAAGAATATGAAATTGTTATACAAGGTACTCACATGTTTCTCAGTGGGCAGGGATGCAGCATCAAGGTTATAAACTGGGAGAGCAGTATGAGATGGTAGAGGTGGATGAAGAACTTCATCAAAACAGCAATCAGTTACTGTGCTTGTCCCTCTGCCAGAGGCGGAGTGAAAGTGTCCACACAGAATGATACCCTCAGAAGGAACAAGAGCATGGGTCCAGAAATCACACTCAGAAGGAACACGCACACTAATTAAAGAGCTGAAAACAGAAACCTGGGGGTTGTGGGGGTTCTTTGGTGGTGGGAGGGATAATCACAGCTAAGGTTTCAAAGGGAGCACCCAGAGATCTGGCTGTCACCTTCTCTCTCTTCCAGGCATCGGTAGTCAGGATGCAAAGCCCCTTTCACACAAAATGCTCCAATTTTGAAGTTTCTGGCCTCCGCTTGAGACCTACTCAGAATCTTTTTCCTCTATTGGACAGAAACCATCTTCTAGCCAATTGCTAGCCTGAAATTCCTCATGGTCCTTTAAGTCTATTTGGCTTTGTGCTAATATTGCCTATTAGTCTAAAAAGTTTAGGTTTTACTTACCACCTGTTTTGTTCCATCAAGAGGTAACTTAATGAGGTTAACATTGGAGGTAACAATGAGCATGTTGGAAATTCATGACTGATTGGAGATATGAGCACTAAGCACCTCAGAGTTAAGGTTTAAAGATCTCCAATTTGCTATGTTCACCCCACCCCTTCACTCTCATCCACCAGTTCCTAAATCAAAGCACAAAAATTTGACCAAAGTCTTAGAAAATTGAAGTCAATGCCAAAATGAGGCATAAACCCCAAATAAGCCATTTACTTCAGCCACATGAATACAAATATCAAACAAGTGTATCTAAAACATCAACAAATCATGATAAGTAGCTAAAACACAGAAGTTGTCATCACCATGTCTGGGCAGAATTTTGACAAGTTCTCAGATAAATCCTCTCAATCTCTTATTTTTTTCCCCACAGAAAGTTGGTATTTTGAACAGAAATTCTCAAGTCAAAAGATATACAACAATTTTTAGTTCTAGCAAAAAAATAAAAAAGAAAAAACCCAAGATATACAAAGCAGATGCTTTTTGCAAAGCTTTTCTACATAAAAGCCTATTCTTTCATCGTAAAGGTGGTTTAAAAACCTTCGAACAGGTCTAAACTGTAGCAGTAAATATGGTTCCCAGCGGAGACAGACTACAGGTGTGTGTTAGCATCTGTTCATCTGACGGTGTACAAATCCTTTAAAAACAATAAAAAGCTTCTGTTTAGTTGGGGAGTGTCACTGAGCGTTACAGAGGGATCAGCTTCAAAGTTCAGCTTCAAAAATGGGCTGCATTAAAATAAGAAATATCAGTTATGTAAGGAAAGATGTTTGCCTGCAGCATTCAAATCTATAAATTGAGCAGGTCTTGATGCTGTACAAAAGTGACTTTTTATCATGTTCTCAATCAATTAAATCTGTAAAGAAATCTTTCAAATATTTTCTTTCTTTTGAGAAGATTTAAAAGAATAGTTGTAAAAAACCAAAGGGTTCTCATGGAATAGGTTTTGGAAGATCCAAGAGGCAAAGACCCAAATTCCATAAATGCTTGATGCAGTGTATTTATCTCAAGACAGATATACATTACTTAACAGCAGTTAGGAGGCACCTACTCACAGAAGGCATACCCACCAAAAGCAGTATGTAGACAACCAGTACAATACTAGCAGTGTTTAAAAAGCCCACTCTGCCTATGGGATGTGTAGCTGTGCTGCTGGGAGAAAGAACCAAGCAGCAAGGAAAGCAGCTTCCTGTCTCAGATGATGTTGCTGATGGGGAAAGAAACCTTAAGAGTACGTAGAGGAGGAGAGAAGCAGATTTTGAACTTCAAAGAAGTTAACATGTCTCTTTGCCATGCCAGTGGCATTTATGAATCTAAATTTGATAATAAGTTTGGTACCTGTATTACAGTAGAGTAGTTGCTGTGGTAGAGAACTGAATGATAACAGGTCTGGACAAGACATCTCCAAAATAACAAGTGTTTCTTTTTTTTCTCCCCTGTATAATGATTATTGTCCTCTAATGCTCTTTCATTTCTCCAAGCATACATGAGAAGAGAAGCAGGAAGAAGCTGTGTTGTGTTCACTTGGGTATTTAAGCACAGTAAAGTTGGGAGAGTTACATAGCAAAGAAATTGCCTAGGAGAAGATAATGTTTAAACTCCACTTAGGATGTCAAGGCTAACAGGGCAACCTGAGTTGAAGGAATTTACTCCAGGTAATTCCAGGGGTCTAGGGTAAAGTCCTGAAAATCTAAATGGTCTGAAATCGCTCTCCCAAACAGGCTATTCAGTATTTGTTTAGGATGCCTGTGCAACAGTTCACAGCCTTATGTCATTGCACAGTTATGCAAGCAAGCACAGCAAACCCAAGGTGAATAAATGCAACTGCCTGACCCCCCAGACAGGAGTATTTCTGCAACACAAGCTACTGAGTTACAAGTCTCAAAGTAATAAAAATGCTCATTATATCTAAGTTACTCCATGAGACTACTAAATTCTGCATTTATGGTAACAACCAAAGGAGAACCAGGAGCACCATTTGAGAAAGTAGCTAGTACTATGATTTTCCTTTCCAGATTTGTGCCAAAAGTCACAACTGAAATTAAGACAATCTTTCTTTAAACTTATTTTAATACGATTTTAAAAATAATATTAAAGCAGTACATTTAGGCCACATTAGTCCACCTATTGCATGGGATGGTGTAACCCAAAATACCAATCTTGGAAGGGATAAAAGTCAGCTTTTGACAACTATAACTGCTTCTGCAGCTGCAGGGGAAACGTTTTCTTCATGTCAATTTATATTTCATTTCCTTCAGCTCAATGGCTGATTCATTCAAGTTCAAACACTGGAAGAGCAGTTGGGACACAAGAATGTTTGTTTTCTCTCTTCTAAATGGTGAGAGTCGACCAGCATTAAGGTGTGATCCACTACTTCTAAATCCTTGAGGGACAAATGGTGACAGAACCATCAGACTGATTAACTCAGGGCGCTTTTTCTTTGTCAATAATTTACCAGGTTTTAAAACACAAGGTATTTACATTTCTTTTCTGATACATCTAGCAAATTTCACGCAGCTTGAGCGAGTAAATAAAATGCCGTAAAGGTAGTGGTTTGTGATTTTGCTTGAATTACAATTTTCATCCAAAAGCACTTCATCTCATAAATCACAAATGAAAAACTTCATCACTGTAATTGGATAGATCAAGAAGCATATGCTGAGATGACACAGGGCAAATAGGGACAGGTAGAAGTCCTGAGGTCACTGGGGGACAACAGCGGCTCTGCAGCTTTCACAGGCCCCAGTGATCCAAGTCACACCTTGAGCTGGAGTTTAAGCCTTTTAGAGCAAAGCACGAGATGATTTATTAAAGGGGACCTATTCACCTCCTAGTACCTAGACAGCTTCTTAACATTTATTAAGTTATGTGATTATGTGTATATGCAATGCGTTAACCACCTGTAAACAAGCACTAAATGTCTCATCCTGCTGGTGGCATAGTGACACTGAAGCTCTCTGAAGAAATGCAACTCTGTGCTATATATGTAGCACAAGTTTTAAAACACATTATTTAAATCAAATCTAAGGCACATGCCAATTTAACTAACTTCTGACTCAATTAATTCTCATAAATAAGGACGAAGAAGAAGAACAGGAAAGGAAGGTTCAAACACTGCTGGAAAGACGAGAAGTCTATCCTACTAGTATGTACATTGGAGAAGGACCTCCAGATTGCATCCAGCTGCTGCACCCTGACTCTTGTCCTTGGTATCACACCATGTGACAGAGCCTGGGCAGCTGTGTACATCACACCTCTGTGTCAACACCATCAAAACCCATTGCATGGAGGAGCTCAGAGATGATCCTATTTGACTCACCTTCTAGACGCCCATCCCTGCCCACAGACCCTGCTGCAGCTCTGGGGCTTGCTGCTCTACCCATATAATCTGGACTGAATAGGAGAGGAAGAGAAGAGGGAGATTATTTCCAAGTGTAAGTGAAAATTAAGCAAAAAATAATATTTGTCTTCACATTCTAGCAATAAGCTGCTCCTTCCACAAAACAGCAATGTGGAACCTGTTACAAGCAAGTCATCTTGATTTGTACCCTTAAAGAGACACAATATGTAGAGTCATTTATACTCACAGACCTTTGTTTGATTACCATGGTTAATCAATCAATGCCTGTTTGCTTCTCTCTGTCATACAAGTGCTCATCAGAAAATAGACAGCACACTGATTTTGCATTGTTAACATGTTCACCTGAGGTTTCTAGTCATGCTCTATTTTATTTCCAGTCATGTTGAATTTTATTACCTGATCTTTTTTCCCCCATCAGCCAAGGTAAAGATATTGTACCATCAAGTGACAGACAAGTTTCCATAGAGAATTCCATTTTTTCATTACATTTGCAGGGTCTGCAGAGAGCTAGAAAACTAAATAGTTCAGCAAAAGACTAAAGCATTCAGACAAAGTATTTCATGGGGCTTAAAATTTAGGTATTGATTGCTTATGTTATTGTTTGCAAACCTGGTCAACTCCACAGTTCATCATGTTATGCCATGGCCATGGACTCCCACCAGGGAGAGGAAAGGTCAAAAGGAAATCAATGGAGATGCAGCTTCACCACATGCCCGAACCCACAGAGAAGAATGTGAACACAAACCACCCATAGGAACATACTTAAAAGAAGAATATTTTGATTTTCACTAAAAATTAAATTTTATCTTCCTACTGTAAAATAGATGATGATTTTGCCTGCATGAGCTGGAATTGTGCCCTACAGCGTGCCTTGTTCCCAGGTGGCACACTGGAGCATGGGCCACTTTCTGATCCTACAAATGAAATCCTAGCTATAAATACCATTAATTAAACAATAAGAGCCACGGTATGCAGCCTGGCATCACTGATTACCCTGGTCCTGCATGGTCTGCTCACAGCTAAAACTCCCCTGAATCACCCAGCTTCAAATACAGCCCATAGGAAGAAGCACGTTTGTACACAGACAATTTCAAAAGGTTTGTACTTTGATGAAACAAGAAATAGCAAAACAAAGCCCCAGCAAACCAGCCTTCCCCAGTGTAGCCAACTCCCTGTTCTGCAAAGGCTTGGACTCGTGGTTCACCTCTGTAAATGGGGTTTTTCAAATTTCCTGTGTTCTGCCCCAAATCCTGCAGCCAGCCACTCCTGCTGGCAGGACTCCAGCAGCCCCCAAGCTAGGAGGGATCTGAGTTTTACTACTGACTAGTCACCAGCTGAAACTTAGACCATATGAATGGGGCCCCACCTGACAGCCTTATTAACACAAATGTTTTTTATCCTGCATGGCTGGGTAAGCCATGGGCACATGCCTGCAAGATCAAGGCCTTAGTCATTCATAACTTCAGCAATCCTTTCACCTAGAAGCCACACTCTGTCTACACAGAAATCTTTCCGGGAATCTGGTAAAAAGATTGATGAAAATTAAACATCTACTTAGTGAAGCTGAAGTAACCAATATATGATTAATACTTTCCAATTATATTTCAGTACAGTACATTGCTGAGTTTGTTATTACCTGCACTCTTAACACTCCATCTGCAGTGTTAAATCCATCTGTTGCTGAAAATATGACTATATCTTCAAGGGTTTCTGAATCATCACGCTGGTACCTTTTAACATAATTATAATGAAGAGTGATATTCATTATCCAGCGGAAATTAGAAGCCTATAAATATGAGGAGAGGGGAGCAGGGGAAGAACTGATGTCCACCATTGCCCACTCTCTCAATTGATCATGTTGGCTGCTCCCACCTAAAATGTTGCTCTGGACCCTGGATTTAGCACCATGAGTCCCACTGGTTTCACTGGTGTTTCACTAACGCCTGCCATGGGGAGCGGGTCCCTTAGCTTTATTCTGCCAGATGGAGGTGAGCAAGAGAAATGGCTTCATGACTTGCATCCACATGAGGATAGCAAAAACCTAGAGTGCACCCCAGCCAAGCTTCTGGTGTAGCAGGACATCAGACCTTGGGAAGCTCTTAGGGGAGTGGATGGCTGTGCTAAACCAGGTCTCCTGCTCGCCACCCAGCTGAGTTGGCAATAGAAAACTCTAGATATTTCCACTTTTGGAAAGCATTTAGAGTAGAGGGTGCTGTTCCTAAGCACTTAGTTTAATTGACAGAATAAATGTATCATAATTTTATGCTATATCTTAGATGTCAAAAAAAACCCCAACCTCTAATACAGCAACAGCTGGTTTAAATGTGCCTACAGGTAACAGAAGGGAAAGCTTATGCCACAGTCTTCCTTGATCTCTACTCCTCTCCACCTCCTTCCCTCTGCCCTGTTAGTATTCCAACTCACAAAAGCAGAAGGCTCCTATTTAAAGCAGCTAAAAAACATACAAATTATCAGACACTCATTACACAGTTATAGATAAGATATAGGCTTCACCCTCCTCCCAAAGCCCACAGCAAAGTGTCTATTTTGGAAACTCTGGCTAGTAATCAGCAATGGAGATTTTTAAAGGCAGAAGCCAAATACAGCAAGTGGGTTTAAAAGCCTGCAAAAACAAAGCTCCTTCCACCATGGCAAATCCATGCAGATCAGTGAACCCAGACAAAGGAGGCTTCTTAATTAGAGAAAAAACTTTCAGATCCTTTTAGGAAGATGAAACAGGGTTTTACTTTGGTGCAGCCAGCCAGACCCTACGCTGATCTGACTACTCCACCAATGAACACGCCTGCTGTTTGGTGCTGGAAGAGGTCCTCTGATGCTAAGCAAGTGTGCATGTGCTTTTAGACCTCCCTCAGGTTCTGCCCTGCAGATTTAAAAGGCTTGAAATGCATGTCATCAGATCTAAAGGATCTGCACATCCCTATTTTTGAGCTAAACAGTACTGCCTATAGTCCTAACTGGCACAAGTAACCCATTTCTAGTTCTCTGATGAAAAGCTTGTACTTAAAAGGATGCAGAGTCCAACTTGAAAAAACTTTAATTTGATGAAAGATCATTCAAACTACCGAGTGAGACATAACATTTTTGACCTGCCACCCTGAATCAAAGCAGTGAGTAGAAAACCAGCCTAACTGTACATTTCTTCTCATCGAACTGCTGAGAGCCCACCCCATTGAGTAAAACCGTAAGCAGATAATGTGCCATTCAGTTCATCTCTATTGGCCTCTAATTCCAGTGGGAATGAAAAGCTTTCTTAATCTGTCTGCCCCCCGTTTTATGACTCTGCATCCCAGTACTGCCATCCTCTATCAGATAATGAGGATGGCGTGAGGTTCTTAGGAAACTGCAGAATGTCCACAGGGCATAAACTTATGAAGAAGAATATTATCTCATTCTTACAGGAAATTCCTGCCTCCTGGTTTGAAAGATAGACAAAAAAAAATTCCCAAACCAACCAACCAAAAAAAAAAAAAAACCCAGGATAAAAGGACTACCTGCTTCTGTCAAAAGCTGTTGAGTCAGAAGTGAAGCTCCTGTGACTCCTCAGCAATACAAGAGAGTGAAGGTCCTTTTCTTCTTGATGTTAAAAGCAGGGGGTGAGTGGGGTATTACCCCACTGTGGTGGTTTTGGAGGTTACTGAGAAGAAGCTTTCTCTTATCTAAAAGAAATCCACAGAGTTAACAGCCAAAGACACAGCTGAAGTGCGAGTTAGAGAAAGACAAGAGCAAGACCAAGCAAAAACCCCTCTATAGATGAATTGCAGCACTTCTACAGAAGAGAAAATGGGCCCAGAGGTTTAAAAAACTCCTCAAAAAAAGCCCCATAGCAATTAAAGCTACTGAGCTCACTGAAGAAGCTACAACATAACTTTCCTCTTACCAAGCTTTTATTGCTACTCTTTGGACTATAATTGGTGATCATTTTCTACTTGGAGCCCGACACAAATCTTACAAGTTGCTAGCGCTACCTGAAAAAACAAATAGGTTTAGCTTTATTTCTCTCCATAAACCATTTGGATTGGAAGCAATGAAGCCTCTTGAATGCCTCCAAGACTTTCAACTGCCTATTATAATTTCACAAATAATCCTCTCATATGGTTGTATGTTCTTCACTACAAGCATATTCTCACTTCATTTCTATTTTCTTACTGCTCTGGACAAATTGGTCTTAGGGCAGAATTTAACCATTTAGCTGAAGTATATAGCCTTAAGCATTACAGGCTTCACACAGCACACTCAAAATTCACTCTTGGCAAATATTCATTTAATACTGGCATGAATTTTGCTGATCCCCTTAACATACGTGGGATTTTAGTATTCGCTCAAACACCTAAGCAAAGGATACACACACACGTCCAAACCCCAAATGGAATAAATTCAATTAATAATTCACTTCTGTGTAGAAAATGCCTGCCTGGCTACTTTCAAGGAATGCAAGCACCTTGAACAAGCTTTATGCACTGACCTTAGCAGGGCCTTGCTTACCAAATGATACAAAACCATATGAAGACTATAGTAAAATGTCAGGCAATAAATGTGTGTGTGGAACAAGCCACATAGCTTATTATACAACAAAGGAATTGGCAAAACCTGGGTTTCTCAAGCAATGTCACGAAGAGATCTCACTAAGGTAGGAAACACTTGATGCAGTGAACTTTCCTGCCAGATGTGTCAAACTGCTGGCAGGGAACAGAAACAACAGCACATTGTGTACAGCTCACCATTTTCATTTTCTAGTGAATGATGTGAGATGTGGGATTTGACTGGCTTGGCACAGCAACTGTGATCTCGTACTCTGCAGAGGCAGAAGTGAGTGTGAATGTGCTCAAGTGTTCAAGGGAACAAGCACACAGGAGTTTGTACAGGTCTTTGAAATACATAGCTCTTCCAAAATGATTACATTGCTGGGAAGCTCTGGTGTCCACACAGGACATATATCAGTGAAACACCAAGAAAATAAATTATTTTGGCCCCCTTTTGCAAGGATCATAGAGAAGGTCTCAAATATATGCACTGATGAGAGACGCTGCTCTTTGCTATGGGGCTGCATGATGTTTAATTCCCCCTTAAAACTGTCTGAAGTGGGCTTGAGAAAGTGATGCCACACTTTTGCCCAGGCCTAAATTTCTCCTTTTGTGCTCTTATTTGATCAAGTTTAATGTAAAAATTTGGATTCCAATAAGCATCACTTGTTCTCACACTTTTTGCGTCATCTCTTTATGAAAGCAGAGATATTTTTATTGATGGTGATAATGACTGCAAGTGATGTCAGATGCTGCTCTTGTTCACCTGAGAGATGTTTTGTTTGGTTGGCTTTTACTCTGTAAAAAATAGGTTCTGCACACTGTAAAGATCTGTAAAAGGGAAAAATAAATGTTAGATCTTTTCCCTATCACCTTATAAAGTGAAATTCAGCTTGACAGTTTCATACGTACGCGGGAGAAGTGAGAGAAATAAAGTACTAACAGCACACAGAAGTTAATTGTCTGGAGATTGGGTGTCTGGAGAGTGGAGTTGATGCCTTGTAATGGTGCAAGTTTCTTTGACAAGTTGTGTAGTTCCAGGCTTCCTCTGGCTCACATAATATGAGGCATCAGTCTTGAAGATAGCTGAAAGATGCAGAGATCCAGCATACGGTATCTGACCACTCACTGATCCCATTCTGCTGGTACCAGCTCAGCTCATCAACACATGAAATTTCTCTTTCAATGTCATTTTTACCAGTATCTTGGCATTTCTTTTCATTTTCTGTATTTAAGTGTTCTAAAAAAAACAATTGATACACTGCGTACCTAAAGAAAATAAGAGGAAAGTCAATTGGTGGTTTTACTTCTGCTCTAACCTAATACTGGTGAAAATCCAGAGCAACTTGGTTGAGTTTAATGAAGTCATTAATGTAAAACAGGAATTGGACATATGAAGCATCATGTTATTACAGATGAGCAGTATCTGCCACCTTATTCCTGCACAATTTCCTTCTATGCAGTATTCTACTGTATGGTTTTCAAATATTTTGAATGCTATGTCATCTTAAAAAAAGCCATACATAATCAAGAATCTTTGATGCTCAAATAGCAGTTAAAATGAACTCACATGAGTCCTGAGAAATCTTCTCTCCAAAATGATGATGGTGATAAACAAGGCCTAGAAGAGATCCCTTTGCAAGCACATTCACACAGGGATATCTTAAAACCACAAGATCCATCACAAATCATTTTAGGTAGTTGGTTGCGGGTTTTCTCTTCTCCTATTAGTCCTCTATTAATTCCAGCCTAAGATAACTTCATTCATCACACCACAGGGGCAACAGGTGTTATGGGCTGTTAGCTGGTGTAGATAATTTACTCCCATGCTCCCAAATATTGGTAGCTTCGTTACTGGGTAGTACCAGGAGGCTGTCACCTCCACAGACTGCAATACCCTGCCTGATCCATCTGCAGTGGATTCCTTGATAACCTCTCCAGCACTTGTTGGCTCGGCTATTTTAGAGAGAGTGTCATCATTGCTTGAATGAAAATCAGAAACATCAACATAAGGGTTTCAAGTAAGAACCATCTTCCCTTTTGCAAGCTTGAAGATGACACGGCATGCCAGGAATAGGAAGCTGTCATCTTTGGACAGGATAAATGATTACCTAATGGGAAAACACTGCTGCCTAACGCTTTATCTTCCACTAAATATTCTTCAAGCAGCCTAATCATTGGTTGTGTCACTAGCATCATGCTGGTAACAGGCAACTGTCCCCTTGATGGTTTTCAACTGCGCACTCGAGGCTTTTGCCTCCTGTTGTATAAATGCAGGAAGGAAGCTACCATGTGCTCTTTCTATCAACATAGATTACCAATAACATTTTCACATTTAAGCAGATGAGGCACATGTCTTCTGTTCACCATGTAAAGACTGGATCCACTTAAAACCAACAGGAGCCTGTTCATTCACTTCACTGAACTTAAGATCATGTTCCAAAGAAGTGACAGGCTTATTTTTTCACCCTCATATACATTGGACTGTTCTTAGTAACCAGCCTGAATATGCATACTCTCAGTACAGAAATTGCAAACGATATTAAAATACCTTTTTTTCCAAATAATTTCAAAAAGTATCTGTTATTTTTTCTAGAATACATGCAAAACAATCAAGCCTTGCTAAGGAAAATTATGAGGTTAAGTGCTACAAGAAAAATTGTGCTTTTATTTTGTAAGCATTGCGCATTGCATCCCATATTCAACTCACATCTGAAACGACATACCTTGCACTGTGATCCATCCATGTTGGGGAACTCACCACCAAAAACTGGACAGCATTCATGTTATCATTGCCAGCAGTCTGCCATAACAGGACAAAACTGCCCTAAAAAGCCCAGCCCTATAAAACATATACATATTACAACTGAAGATTGATCATAAGCATTTACATTACACTTCACAGAGGTACACAGCAGCATGCGAGATGCTAAACCCTCTCATATCCAATTTAAGCAGTTGATTTGATGCAGGGAAGTTTTATAATGATTATTTGAGCCTGGAGGAACTATCCTGTTACTGCAGCAATAAATGTTGAGTCTAATACCACAACACTTTCCTGTATCATGGGAATTCTCACTGCACTCCTGTCTGCAGCCTGCGAGTGACAGCTTTCCCCACTTACAGAGTACGCCTGGTCTGCCCAAGGCTTGGGTCCTTCCAGACCAGTATGTTAACCAGGTGATTCGTCCTTTAGTGGAGAAACATCATTCAAAACCAGAAATAAACAACAACAAAATAATTGTGCACATCCCCCCCTCCCCATCCATGTGACACATGGATGTCAAAACATATGTCTTTTTTCATTTCTGCCTTTTTAATCATCTTGATTGTGACTAGGAAAAGGCACAAGATCAGGGCAACAGTAAAGAGGAAAATGCCTTAAAAAATTACAAGCCAAAAAAGCACTGAACTATTCCCCTTCTTTCCCCACCTGAAACCTAAAGTTTAAGCAGAGAGTATCTATTTTAATCAAAAATACACTGAAATTATACTGCCATGTGTAGCACTACCTTAGGAGAGCTCTTGGCAGAATAGATTTGAAGTTAAAGATCTCCTCTCAGCAAAAGTTTCCAGGGGAAGTATGCACACATGAAACATCCACCGGATTTGTGTTATCCCAACACAACAAAAATCATTCTGTAGCAGCCCAGCTGCCCAGTCCCATTCTTATAGAGTATGTAAGCAGGCTATAAGACCTCAAGATCCCAGTTCATCCTCCTGTTCTCATCCCTCATGCTAGAACCCCCTTGATTTGTGGAAATGTTGCTAGATTTTATTTTGCAAGTCAAAAAACAGCATGGAGTTTCTTAAAAAAAAAAAAAAAATAACAAAAGTAGTCCAGAAAAATGTGTCCTATTTAAAAGTCACACAAACCTGAGAAGCTCCAAAACCACACTTGGATTCTCCACATCCTAGAAGGTACTTGAGCATCTAAACCCCTTTTTCCTTGGATGAAGTAAATGCAAAACTACTTTGAAGGATGGGGCTTTCAGTGCCAGTGAGAACTGTGACACAGCTGGACAG
Source organism: Ara ararauna (assembly GCA_028858755.1). Lineage (NCBI taxonomy): Eukaryota > Metazoa > Chordata > Aves > Psittaciformes > Psittacidae > Ara > Ara ararauna. The sequence continues at coordinate 63,913,424 of CM054382.1, forward strand.
AGCTGCAACACTGCAGGTACAAGGGGGAATAAGCTGGACGCACTGTCGTTCACCTCCTGAAGTCACAGGCATTTCAATACTTAAGATCCTGTGAGCAATAGTGTTTGTCTCATCTAACCCTCAGAAGCTTTCACTGAGCAAACAGATGTACATCTCACTTGCAGTGAGGTAACTCCTCTGGCAGAATTAGCACCAACAGAGAAGGACCATGTCCAAGGTATATTTTTAAAGGTATAGCTTTAAAAACACTCACCAGACTTCAAAGAGCCAGAACTCCACTGTCCCCAATGTACCTGCACAGACACATTTACATGCACTCAAAAGCTCCGTAAGCTCACACATTGAAGCAACACCATATATAACCCTTCAAGCCCATGTTCCACCAAACCTTGGGAGCATTGATCTTCACGTTCCTCTTTGAAAAATGGCCTGCAACAGGAGACCTGCTCATGAGCACATTATCAGTTGCTTGAAACTCAGCCTAACAAAACAAGCAAAACAAACACTCCCTGAAAGATTAATGCAGCATTTGCTGACTGGCAAGCTTGCTTTGGATGTAGTGCAGCAGACCTGACTGCAGACAGCCAGGCTCCATTACCTCATAGACCTGTCTCCCAGCATGAGACACATCAGGTGGCAGGTAGCAATTCTCAGATCATACAAATCCTGCCGAGTGAAGGGTGTGATGAGCTGTGTATGGCTCTCCAAATGGGTAAACTATTGTTGTAGCAGCGGGGTTAGCAACATGTGATGTTACTTTGTCCTTTGGTGTTTCGGCATCTTGAACCTTGGCTGTCAGTGCACAAAAATGAACTGATAAACTTGTAAGATGAACCTAGACATAAATGGGGCTTCACATTGTGTTTGTAATGGCTCCCTTTACCAGGGCATAGGTACAAATATTTTCTGTTTACAAATAAGAAAGCCCAGTGAATCTGTCGCATACATATTAGCAGGAGCAAGTGAATTCCCAAAGGGAAGTGTGTGCACATGAGTGTGTATATAATAGATATCAAGCAACTCTTAGATGCATCAACAAGTTACTGGGATAATGTTATAGAATTGACAGTTAAACTCAACAATTATCTTCTAAGGTTTGCCTCGACAGTCAATAATCATGTCCCAGTTGATGCTGCTGGCAAAACTCCCATTCAAAGGGGCAGGATCCTCTGTTAAACTCTTGAACAACTGCAGAAAGAAGGTCAACACATCGGTTAGCATAGGTGCACAGCGCAATCCAGTCAAACCCTTGGGGTTTTCCAAATTCACAGAAGTAATTTTGTTTGTGTGTGTAAGTGGCAATACTTACATGTGATGATTCTGATGAAGATCCAGCTAGCCGGCACTGCCAGTACCATGAATCAGTGCCGTACATTACTGAAGAAAGAATTAACATCCCCTTAAGAAACCTACAAAGGGTGATAAAGGTCTGACCTTTACTTTTGCTGTTAGTCTGCCTTGTAACAGATTTCTCCAGTATCTTAAGATTATAATCAGCCTTAGAAAATGTTGCTTTAAAACAATTCTTATGTGAGTATAACTAGCTGGTTGGCTGCCAAAAGACCCTTCTGTCTGAGGAGACTTCTGTCCTTCCTTCATGACCCAAAAAACCCTTTCACATCAGTTTTGCTCGCAGGATTTGCCACTGTTCTGTAAAGAAATCTGCAAGATGCAAAACTGGATGAATCACAAACTAAGAGAAACCCTTGTTAAATATCCAGGCAATATCTCCATAACAAATCCAAAAAAAAGCTTATCCCAACACATACTGGTTGTTTTCAAACCAGTTACTTTTCTTTCTGCTTGCTTTTTTTAGCTATTCAAGTAAACACTCCTTTTCCTCCACCACTGTTTGACTTAAAGCAGTAAGCAATGGCTCCAAAGACATGATTCACATATACTATACCTAGTTCAGCTCTGCAGTAATGAAGCCTGAGATGCTTCTGTCCACTCTGTCAGACATGCCAAGCAATTCATGGATTTCCAGAGGCATTTGACCAGTGTGAATAATACTTGACTCCAGCTTCCTGATCTGTACGTGAGGAACAAGTATTTCTATGACAGTCTCCAGTTCAGTAAACCTGAAAGCTGAGGATTTATTACATACAAGATCAAGCAGCCTCTCTTTTGATCATTTATACAGTGGTGTATGAATGAGTGCATTCAGAGCCCAGGTTCAGCACACTCTGAAATACTCACTGATGAAGCCAAGAACAATACATCGAACACCCATTAGAGACCAGATTCTCTGCTGGGGTACGTCACAAGGCAACGTTGTTGACTTCAGCAGGAAAACAACAGTTTACACAAGCTAAGATTTATCCTTTTTGCACATTGAGCTCTTCTTTGTAAGCAGGACTTTAATACACATCTGTGAGCCAGATAATAAACACTTCAGATAAATCACTGGAAGGTTTAGAGAGCTCTATATATTGTTGCAGGTTTTCAATTGTAGAGCAGAGACCAGAAGTCAGCATTAATTACATCTCAGTAGCAACTAACTTTGATGGTATAAATATCAAAGTCACACATATTTGGGCAATTTCTTTGAGCTCTCTGTTGTATTTCTGAAGAGCTCTTTTAAGACCTCTGCGTGTTTCATTTTGCAGTACTGGAATGGACACTTACACCCCGTGCTTGAGTAGGGCTGGATACACCTATTTGAGATGTCAAATAGGACTGCCAGAACATATCTTTCTCCTGTAAATCAAATGGACAGCTACATGAGGCTTCTTCCCTGCAGCAAGTTTTCCCCATGATCCTACCCCTTCATTAGGCCATGGCTTGTCCCAGAACTAAGACAGCATCTGCAAGGTATTGGCACTTCAAAAAGAGTCTTTCATACAGCCCAAGCACTTGTGTTTTTCTGCGGTTTCAAGTTGTATGAAAGTCCCAATCAACTGGAGCTACCTAAGCACATCAATGTTAATCAGGGAGTTTTCTCCGACTGTTGGCTCAGCTACAGTTCTGGACTGTTTTTTTCATAATAGCTACCACAACTAAAAGCTGAGATTTTCTCAGAAGGACATAAAAAATGAACTAGCAGACAACTTCCAGCAGAGGCAAGCCTTTGAAAACCTCAGGTGACAACAAAGGCAAAGACAAAAGTCACTTCCAATTCAGTATTAAAACACAAAGGGAAGCACAAGGGAAGATTTTTCATTGATCCAACACAGCTTACTGGGCTTAAAATGTAAGTCACATCACAACTGAGATCTCACCTGTAAGTTCTCAGCTTTACACTTTCTTCTTCCAAAATGGTCAGCCATTCTCAGTATACTTCACTTTGCCAGACAAGAAATTGCTATCAAACTTATGTTAGGATAAATGGTACCAACAAGCCTTTAAAGAAAAAAGCCTCTTCATTTTACCACCCAGATCCTACAACGTTCACTCAGAAGGCACCTGAAATTTTGCTTACATAAGTACTGTAGGCTTGAGCTCATGTTAAAACAACCTCAACTGCATTTTAAGTTTCAATATCATAACTTTCATATTATAACTTTATTCAATCATTTACACAGTAATAATTTAATATAGGAAATAAAGAGGAAAAAATGTCTTTTTACAAGTTATTCTATTAAGGACTGGAATATTAATGTTATTGGGTGCATGAAACCCTGTGCAACCATGGAAACCATTGCAGAGGATCCATCCAAATCTGAGATGTGGCCCATGGTTGCTATGAGAGGATATAACACACACCCCTCAGCAGTTCCTATTAGAAAGTGATATTTAGGTTCTATTGTGTATTTGTCTACGCTTCATCTCAGCATGAAGCTATTTGTGGAACAGAGGTTAAGAAGAGGTTTTTGAAACCTGAAGGCATACTTTTCACATTAATCTAGGAAATTAGATACTATTTCACATTAGTTTAAGGTTTATTTGTGACAGTTTAACTGATGTCTTCCCTTGTTCTGAAAAGATAAAAAAGGGTATCATGAATTCAACTTGGAGAAGTTAGTGACTGCTTTACATTCCAGGAGCATATAAATATCCTTTTCAAGCTCATCCTCAGCCCAGACTAGCTGCAGACAACCTGAAAGAATTAGTGATAAAGAAACACTCCACCTAGTTTCTGTGGGAATTGCAAAATTTAAAGGAAAAATGTAAGTGTATATCTTCTGCAGCCTGGTAAACTCAAAACTAACTCATCTAATGTATATTCCTTTCTAATTGCAAAACCAATTACACTAGATACAATTACATGGCAAATAAAAACATCTCAGCATACTATAATAAAACATGAAAATCAAAAAGAAGTCTTCTGACAGGTTTATGAACTCTTACAGTGCAGGGAATATCATCTGCTAGTAGCGCAGGTTGGGAAAAAAACCTTCCCCATGAAAAACATGAAACTTACCTAAACCAACACTTACACTTTTGCTTATGATGACAATGTCTTCAACGCAGGCAACGATCTCTCCACCAGCTCCTTTCAAGTCTGTTGTAGCTGAGCAGCTCTTTCCATGCCAATTTCTCACACTCAAGACACTGCCCTAAGAAGCTTGGCAGTGCAGAAGACCAACTCATCCCTCTCAGCATCAGAACAATCCCATATGAAAACCACTCACCTTCTTTCTGTGTCACCAGCTCATTTAAGCCTGCTCCTACCTTGCAGGAACCACTCTAAGAACACTGAACTGTAATTTGGTCTTGGGTAATATATACCATCTGCCCCCTCTCCGTGCTGATGCCTCTATTCCCCAAAACAAGTTTTGCTGCTTCTACATTTTCAAGATGAATGAGAAATACCAGGATATCCAACTTGAGAAGACCAAGCAGAGCTTTCGAGTCCAGGTGCCTCCTTTAATACGGCTGAACTGTTCAGTTGATGACAGGCTAACATTTCAGCACTCATTTCTGGGCATTAACAGTCAAGAGCAGCCTTTCTGCTTAAGAAAGGCTTGAAATTGCTTCCAGCTTTACTGCTATCAGGAGGAGTTCTGATTCATATTTTATTTTAAAGTCTATAAAAAAGTGACCCAGTTTCTTCCAAGCTGTTGCGGGTGCATCTTGCTCCATGTAAGTCAGTGGCCCAGTGGCCATGGTTGAGACTCTCACAGGTGTTGCATGGTGTTAGATCAGTGCAGTTCGTCTGACAAGCGTTCAACAGATGGATACTGCTTCCCTGGCATGCAGACAGCCTAAGGTCACTCTGTGTGGAGGGCCACATACTACAGCAAAACCATACAACAGAATCGGAGGAGTCACATGCTGTTTACCTGAACATGTTCAAAACCATATGTGTAGCACCAAAAATGCTTTTTCAGTAAGTAAAAATCATAGAACTTCATAAATTGTTAACTCACGTACACAGCAGAGCATCCTTCTTCTCTCAGTTTTGTTTAGTAGGCCATCAGTTTGGAAGATCCAGCTCCATACTCCAAGGACAGTTTCCTGCTCTGTGTGAGAGGTCAAAGTGGTTCACATCTGCTTTGCTCCAGAAATGACTTTATATCAAGCCAGATTCATTGATAGCCAGGTCACATCCATGGAGAATGTTGTACATCCTTAGGATAGTGTTCTCTAAAATTCCTCAGCACCTCATTTTCCATGTATGATTTTCCCCAAGTGTGATTGTGATGCCCACATCCTACTCCTGCATCATGCTTTGTCATATTAAGCAAAGCTAATGGTGCTTAAATAACTTCACGAAAATACATTTGGAAAAGCCTACGTGAGAAGTACTAGCGAAATATTCAGCTCCTGATTTACAAATGGTAGCAAACCCTCAGCCTGAACACTTGCTTTACATTCACGAAATCAATGTTCTTAGGAAAAGCAGAAGCTGTGAATGTGTAGAAGAAGGCTTGGAGATGGCCAAGGTTGGTAGCCTGGGTCAAACATCAGTACAATTGTGAAACACTGGAGAAACCACAGGCCCTTATTGGGCACATCTCCTTCGTCACCTGAAAGGATCCAGATTAAAGGGTTGCCAGAAACAGTGAGTGCAGCCGACCACTGATGGTTTATCAGATACTTCAGCTTTAGAATACACACCATAAACTTTACTTTAAGCCAAAGATGAAAGCAAACATGGACAGTAAGGACTGCTAAGGATCCCTCTGCTCATTCAGGACCAGAGCTATTTGAGAGACAACTCAGTTGATGCTTGTTTGCAGCATGTTACCAGATATAGCCTTAAGGTTTCAGAGTGTGAATTACTGTAGTGACATGCTGAAGCAGAGAGAAATGGCAGTGACCTTCGAGCTACTGTTTGTAGGTGTGTTAACCCATTCATACCCACAGCAATGAGCGTTTACCATGGCTAAAATCAAACTGTACAGGCCACTAGATGCCCTGTTTTGAGTCTTTGAAGTTTTGGCCAATTGAGACATGCAAAGAAAAGTACTTTCAGCTTTACAAATCAGGAACATTGAATTAAAATAAAGGGTTATTTTCAATATTCATGTATTATTACTAATAGAGCCTTTCTTCTACTTTCTATCCAAATCATATATCACACAAAACTCGGTAGCTCTCAAAAGCTGAATTTATCTACATTGCAGCTACACATATTTTCACCAAGATGACACCACCAAAAAAAAATTTGTTAGACAAACTCCCATGTGTAGATGTAGAACAAGCCTTAGCACTTCTATATTAGTACTTCAGCAATATAGGGACCTTTCTTGGCTTTCTGATTTACTCACCAAAAATCAGCAAACTTCCTCACAGCACTAAGTAAATCTCCATTCTTGATGGCAAGCACCACTCTATGGAAGTCAAAGTAACTTTTCCTTTTAGATACAGATCAAAAGAGGATTTCATCTGCTTTCAGAAGTAAGCTTTTGGGTCTAATTGGGATTCAGTCATGCATTTGTATTTCAATGCTTAAGTTCCAGCATGCTTGGAAATCATACATGTTCCAAACTTCAAATCAACATGTAGGTATTGCAGTTGCTATATCTGACCTAGGTTCATGTAACCCAAACTCTTTTGCTTACTATGTCCTATGCGTATTCTTAGGCACTCAGAGCTATGTAGAGAATATGGAATATTAGTCACAGTAACTTAGAATTTAGACCAGGATTGTGTTGGCTTAAATTCTGAGTATCTTATTAATGTGATATATTTACATGTGACAGATCGATGTAATATATAAAACATATTAGATCTTACTGTATTTAATAAATGCTGAAAGCTATCAATATCAAGATAGACTGATGATTTCCCCCATCCTTTGTTTTACCAGTGATAATCAAAAAAGACTGCTTGATTTAGATCATTTAAGTGATTTTTTTTGTTCATTTTGCAGTTAATTTATATTTTAGTGTATTTTTCCTTACTTTTAGCAAAATTATATAGGTGCAGACACGCACACAAATCGCAAAGCTGCCTGACTGCTTATTGCATCTTTTTAGGAACATGTTGGTATCTCTGTAGTCTGGAGAACATTTCACAGTTCAGTGATGGAAAATAGTTTGCACTTCATTTGTACATGTACTAATTTTAGATTAAACAGGACCACATAAATCCTGGTGAAAAATGATGCAATTAAACCAGACCTATTTGTAAAAAGGACAACATGCGGCTGTAATTATAATAGCTGAGCATTCGGCAACATGTTCACTTATTAGTGTGTTAAGAGGAGTTTGTGCAACATGCTGAGTAAGTCTTTACAGGAATAAATCTTAATATTCCCCCAAAAGCCATTAAAAACAATCCTCTGTTGCATTTCTGATCAACTTTCACAGTGATCTGCTTTTCCCAAATGGTCACTTTTGTCATAAGCGTAGCACTAAGCGTGCTCTGTGCCTACCACTATGGTATGAAGTAGTTGTTATTTAAAAGTCTTTCCTTCAGAGCAAAGTTATTGTGCAAGAATAACCGAATGACTGGCATATGCACCAAAGCTTTCAAGTATATGTTTCAGGTGACCAATGATCTGTAAAGATTTACAGTGCTCATACTTCACAATGCCATTGCAGTTCACATGGCCTTCACCAGAACAATCTACGATAAAGATTGGCTACCACCACACATACATTCCTGTGTATCTATCCCTAACCACAAAGACTATGCCCACAGTAATGCTCTGATGCCAAGTTAGGGAACAATCAAAGTTTAAGATCATTTAATGCATTTTATAGCCAAACTCAACTCACCATCTATACCTCAGCTGTAAAAATCCACACTGTTGTGTAAGCATCCCTGCTTCATGCTGCCCATAGGTCATGCTTTGCCTTGTGGTGCCTCATATATGGGAAGGATTTTTCATTCTTGAGCCGCTCCTGTCATGGCAAACAGGGCAGACAGAAGTGTCCTAGGAAGGTGAAGTGGGCCAGCCTATCTGGGGTGTTCGCTGGGGTATGGACTAGCAGCAATGCAAGCCCTAATTTTTACATTCAGCAAAAGCCGCTGCTAACTTCTCTCCACAAAGTGTGGACTGAAGGTGTGTTTGGCCTCAAACATTGGCTCAAGGTCCATATTCAAAGTGTAATACATACATCTCGAATACCCTGTATAGGGCTCTTCAGACAGCAGGCCTTCTACCACCTCATTCACATTCAAATGTTCATGTGCCAAGGGTATGAAGAGTGATGTAAGAACCTCAGGACCAAATGCCATCAGGTAGACCGGTGGCAGTGAGGCTGTTTACAGCCCAGCCATGGAAGCCTGGCTACCACATATAAAAAGAATTTCACTTATTTTTAATCTTTCATCCCCAATTTTTTCTTAAGGATGCTGTGGATGATGATCTGGGAGAAAAGTACAACATGGCAATCACCTATGGAGTATTTAAAACTAAAACCAGAACTAAACATGTGTTACTTTTTTGCCTTTCAATCCCCATCCTTCTGATTCACTGCTTTATTCTCCAACATAACAGGAAAAGCTTATTTTCGTAGTTGTATGCCTTCCACTGAGCTAGATCAGAAAATCCCTCTCACCTCCAAAGGGCTCATTTCCTTCAGATCTAAGACACTGAGTCAGTTGCTTCTTCAGTTCCAGTGACCTTCCTTCCCCTACTAGCTGGAGGGCTTGTTTTTTCACAGGAGAACATGTAATATAAACATAATCAGCCCTTTCACATCATGTAGCTCTTCGCTTCAGCAGGAGCTTCCTTGCTTTGAGATATCTGTTTCTGATTCACTCCCACTGAAGTAAGATCAATCCATAGGAAGGGAGAAAAATAAATATGAAAGGACGTTAAATGCTAACATACTCTGAAATGCCACCAGAAGTGCCTGTGTCTTGTCATTTCCAAATTCATGTAAGGCAAGGTCTGTGATCCTTTTTGCTAAATCACTCAACCCTCTTGGATTCCCCTTTCCCTCACACTAATCAGCACAGAGAAATCCTCACACAGACAGACAGACAAAACAACCACAGGACTCCCTTGCTGAGCAAAGCACTTGCAGGAGGAGAAAGGGCAAAGCTCTGCATTGCTAATTCAAACACCTGATTGCCTGAAGCATGCAGGTGTGGGAGGAACCTTGCAGATGTGATGCAAGCCTCTAAGAATGCCACCACAGTTTGCTTGAAAACTCCAAATCCTCATTAGTTGGATGAATAATGCATCAGCTGCCCCACAAGGAAGGGAAAGGACACTTGTGGTCTACTTGACTGACAATGAGGTCGGTTACCACCAAAAAGGGGAGGGAGGAGCAAAAAGTCTGAAAATTGGGAATTTGCTCTCAAAGTATGGTCATCTGTTGCCAGAACTTTTACAGACATATCATAAAGAGACCAGTCATGGAGGCACAAGGTATTCCTTCCAAGGGAGAGAAAGGACTGCTCAAAGCAGTTAATGCACTTTAAAGAACTGCGCTGACTTCAATCCACCTCTTACTTAGTTTAAATAATAGGTATAGTGTGTGTGGAATTAAAGGAAAAAAATCCAGTATTAGTAGTTAAACATCATCTAAAATGGATTTTGAATTAACTTGAGGAAGTTTGAATGTACTGTAAGGAATAAATGTTGCTTTTAATCTTTCAAAGCACAAACTGTAGCATTACTCTTATCTTCTCCTGCCAAGTGGAAGAAGCGTACCGGTCTTTAGGCACCCAGCAGTGTTTCTTGGAAGGGCAATGAAAGAGCGAATGGCAAAAGCCTGCCAAAAGGGAAATCAAAGCTATACCTGCAAGCTGCAGTAGAGTTCTGGGAATCCCTTCAGACTTTTCCTTTTCATGTGTTTGGAACTGAAACTTTTCAAAATGCTGGCATGGTTCTTTAAAATAATTTTTACTTCTTAAACCTAAACAACTTGGAGGGAAGAGGGAGGAGAGGAAGAAAAGAGGAGAAAAGATGGGGTTAAACAGCAACCAAAGAGAAAAAAGTCAAAAGAAAGAAGTGGCATTAAATGCAACTGGATTGTCCCGAAGCAGCCTCTTCAGAGGAAAAGAGCCTTAAAATGCAGGAAATCTGTCTAACCCTCTAACTATTCCCACTCAAGCTGCCCCGCAGTCACAGATGTTACTGATTCAGTTAGATAGCAATTCCAAGCTCCCAAAACAGATTCCAAGTGAGAAAATAGGAAAAGTCCTTGGTTGCTATTAGATACGCATTCTGAAATAAAAAGAAGTATGGGCAGGGAGGAATTTGTGGCCTGGATTGAAGGTTCCACAGTAATTAAAGAGCTATGACAAATGGCATCTCAGCTGACCCTGTTGAACATGAAGCCACAAGGTTAGGAGCTCAGGCTGCAGGGAGAATTTCTAAGGAAATGTGTCAGGTCTTTCTCCTGCTGTGATTTACTGATATGTTTAACAGGAATTAAACCCATGCAGGTCTCTGAAAACGTAACTCTGGCCTACAGAGATTAGATGAAAAACTAGAGAATTTAGCAGGGCATGCTAAAAGCCTTGTAAATGATGTATGTAACTGTGCAATTAAATTCTATGGTGAGGTAATAATTTATTGGACCATTGCTAAAAAGCTGGAGGAAAGTTATCACTTCAAAGTTTAATAATTGCACTAGCAATGTGGGAAGAAATAAAGACACCACTTATAACCTGTAGAATAACAGTAAAAATGAATAGAAGTATAAGTCGTGCCACACTGTGCTTCAAATGAGTGAATGAGTAGGTCCCCAGGTAGATGATGCACCAAGTCATGCAAAGCCTTGTTGTGCTGGCTATCAGACATGGTTCCCATCCAACACGGTTTAGTCTGGGGAGAGAAGGTGGATAAGGAGGAGCTGCTAAACAAGACCAGGCAGATTGGGTGGTGGAAGAGCTGCTGATGAAATTTGGGATTCTTGGGTCCTGACTCCTATTTGTTATGCTGTACACACAGCTAAAGTTGGATGGGCAGCAGAACCCAGGGAATGACCCCATCCCTCCAGCTGCCCCTGGCTCTGGTTCTTCCCTCTCCCTGCCAGATGAATACTGAACTCCCTCTTTGGGAAGCAGAGGAAGAGGAGAGGGATCCCTGTCTATGCCTGCCATAGACCATGTGCTCATGCAGAGATAAGAATACCAAAGGTGAGCATCCTTTCTGGATACAGCCCTGATACAAGTCCTACCTGTACATTGAGGGCAAAGCTCTCCTTAAGGACAGTGGGGTCCACAACCCCAGCCTGTCTCAAGTTCTTTTTGCACTTTGTGACTTCCAACCAACAGCTGAAGGGGATTTTGCAAGATCGTCTGTGTTGGTTTGCACATTTAGATTAAGCTTTTGTTTTCTTTTCATGAAAGGTTACTCACAAGCTCTAGGTGCTCTGGCAATTAGCTACATTCACAGTCCAATTGGAATAAACACCTGGCAGCATAATTATCCTCCTGCACTACAAAGCAAATTAATCAGACCAGCTGATAAATCAAGTGGCAGAATATAGCCCCTTCCACCCAGCTCCAAATCCCATGCCATTAGACCTCCTCCAAAGCTGTTGCATACAGATGGCTATTTACATCATGCCCAGAAGGGGCAATAATGTTTGGGCTGTTTTACACTGACAAGGCTGGGGACAGGCTCCAAAGCCAGTGGGTCACTGCAGAATGTACTGTTGGTTGCTCTCACCCTTCTCTAGTCGGGGTCTTCTAACTGGAGTCAGCCCGGTCCTGCGGCACTGCAGTGTGATGCAGGAACTTGCAACTTGTTCAAAGTGATGGAAAAAGGTTTCATAAGAGTTGGAGAGGCACAAATATGCATCCACAAGCCCACACAGCCTTCAAGCTTCAGTATCTCTTTAGCCATCTTCAACCTGGTTTAACTTAACTATTTCTTAGGTATATCTGAATGGAATACCAAGATCTTGTATTCAAGTAGTTCACCAAGCGCTGAAACCAGTGACGGTTCATTCCATGAATATTCTCATCAGATAAAATGTGGTCTGCAAAAACATTAACACAAGGCAACTGCATTTCTATGGATAACGCCAGCAGTTGCAGCACTGCTGTACCAGTAACAATACACTAATAGCTTCACCACTGAAAAAAACCCTCAGTACTTAAAAAGAACCTATGAGAAAGACATGGAGAGACTTTTTAGCCAGGCCTGTTGTGATAGGATGAGGGGTAATGTCTTTAAGCTAAAAGAGGGAGATTCAGGCTGGACATTCAGGAAGAAGTTCTTTACAATGAGGGTGGTAAAACACTGGTGCAAGTTTTCCAGAGAGGTGGTGGATGCGCCACCCCTGGAGACCTTCAAGGCCAGGCTGGATGTGCTTCTGGGCAACCTGATCTAGTTGAAGATGTCCCTGCTTATTGCAGGGGAGTTGGACTGGATGAGTTTCGAAGGTCCCTTCTAACTCAGACTATTCTTTGATTTTATAATTCTACATACATCTACAGTAACAGCTTAGAATAACAATGGCATTAAAATGATGTGTCATGAACAAAAAGGCTCCAGACATTTTTAGGTAGTTATGGTCAGAAAGCTTAGATGAACTCCTTTCAGGAGAAAATAGGGCTGAATTGACTGTGTGTCTTTCAGACTGCATCACTGAGGCAGCAGGCTTGTATCTGCACCCTGGGACTTAGAGGAAGAAATTACAGTGTAACTGATAACATTACAGATAAGAGGTTAAAATACCTTTATTTACCAAGGATAAAAACTCTTGGTAAATAAAGGGCTAACTTTGCTTAGGAAAAATAGGTTGGATTACAGATAGGTAGTGGGTGGGTTTCAGGCTGCACCACTAGAACACCATCAGTGGACCAACGAAAGACGAGGGCTGGCAAACTTCAGATGATTCCAATTTGGGGATGTGGGAGCCCACCCATACACCTTTATAAAAAGAAAATTGTCACCAACGTATCTCCTGTGTTTGAATTGAGTATTGTGCTATCAGTTTCTCTCATCAAAATCCCAGTTTTCTGGTTAGGGACTGCAAAGACAGTTCTTCCAGCAGGAGTCTGCCATTCTCAGACATCCAAGGTGCATACAACTCAATGGTTATAGGGAGCAGTTTTATCTTAGTGACAGGCAAGTTTCTTCCATTGTCCGTAAGTACACAAGACCAGATCCCTGAGAACTCCTGAGGTATCAATAGCACCTCTTTAAAAATTGATACACAATAAGAGTTAGATTTCTGGAGGGGAAGGTGCAGCCAGAATAATCAGTTTGAATCCTGCTAATTGAAAGCTCAATGCAAGACTCAAGCAGAGTACACAGCCCATAACCACCCATTAATGTAATGAGGAGGAAACATGAAGGCTTCAGAAAATACAGAAAGAACATATTCTGTATCCAAAATGCATTGAGAACAAGTCTATGGAGCTGCCCTCCACTGGCAAAGGGGAAATACATTTTATTACATTCATCTTTAGCAAGGACCCAGGATGTTGGGGAGTTTTCCCAATCTCTTTTCTGCCTCTGAAAACTTCATGTAATCAAAGCCAGACTCAAACACTCAGTCAAATCCTGGTGCTGAGAAATGCAAGAGGGTTTAATGTCACTGGGATGTCCCAGAGCAAACTGGGATCTGTGATATCTTCTACAGCCACAGTGGGAGGGCACAAAGAGGCTCATCCCTCTGGTTGAGGAAACAGACTAAGTGGTGAAGCAATGCAACACTGAATCTTTCCCAGCTACTAAGGAGGGATTCAACATCTACCGGCATGCAGGTAAATAAAGCAGGGAAATAAATGCAATTTCCTGAGCACAGAGTTTGAAATTGGCCATAATTTATGCCCACTTTTGCCAAAACCAAAAAGGCTGATTCAAGTCATGAGTCAGGCATTGTCAATTCAAGAAATGTTACTGGATTAATTTTATAATAATTTAATAAGTTATTAATAACTATTGGGTGACTTGTCATAAATTCATTAGCACTGCCCCATAGGGTGGTTTGGCATGTAAAGACTGATTTACGTAACAAATCATGCCATGTCTCTGTCTTCTCTGCTTCTTTTCATTTATTCTTGTGTAGAGCCAGGTGAATAATGGAAAAAGTAATTAATAGATTTGGCTTGAAAAAATGTTTTTATATTAGTGTACATTTTATTAATATGAACTATCTGTCCAACTCCAAAAGGTGAATGAATAATGGGCAGAATATACTTTACCTCCTGGAGATACAGCATGAAGTCTATGGCATCAATCTTCTGACAGATACCTTCTAGCCAGTTTTAGCGAGGTGGATAAAGCAAACTGAATACCAGAGAAAGAATGAGAAAGGTGGCAATTATGCCTGATTACTTACTCTCACAAAGACCAGGCTGCTCCTAGAAAGCCAAATTCTCAGCTAGAGAATGATTCCTGGCTGCAGACCAGGTCAGCCACACAGATATACATGGGACAGACACAGAAAGGTTGGCTGGAAGCTCCCTTACAGCAGCAGTGATTAACCTGCAGTCTCGCAGGTATCAGGGACAGCCCGAGGCATCAATTCCACACAGCCTGGTACGGCATCAGCACAGGGAGCTGGCTGCAGCTTGTGCCTTTTCAACCAGGTAATTTTTCCTGTGGCACGAATGGACTCAGAATATAGTACAAGAGAATAAATAGGAAGAAGCTGACACTGTTAGTGGTTATTTATTTCCTATTTACTAGCAAGTAATGGCTGACCTGCAGGCTATACTACAGAAACATACTCAGCTAACTCCTAAATTACCAAGTGTTTCGACTCCTGTGACTGAGCTTCAGCAACCTCTACCTTGCATCGGTCAGCCTGGCAATGAGATTAGGTCCGCTGCTGCTGCTGCTGTAGAAATCTCTGCACCTGATAAGTATGAGCTATGAAATCAGAGAGTGCATCAATACTGTATGAGCATCACAGCTGCCTGAGCATCTTGACTGCCTGAGCATCTCAACTGCCTACATCATGTGGTCATGGTTCAGGTACCAAGTGCAAAAAAGATGCTGCTATTCCATAATAATAGTAGAATCACAGGATGGTTTGGGTTGGAAGGGACCTTAAACCTCACCCAGTTCCAACCCCCTGCCACAAGCAGGGACACCTTCCACTATAGCAGGTTGCTCCAAGCTCCATCCAACCTGGTCTTGAACACTGCCAGGGATGGGGCAGCCACAGCTTCTCTGGGCACCCTGTGCCAGCACCTCAGCACCCTCACAGGGAAGAGCTTCTGTCTAATACTTGAAAACAAGCAAAAAAGTCTATCATCTGGCCACAACAGGTTTACAGGCATACCAACAATATAGTAGTCTTTGAATAGGGTCCATGTGGGCTAGTAATTATGGCCAATACTCCAGCTCAGAAACATTCTAACTTCATCTTGCAACCCAATAAAGGGGCTGGTGAGATGCATCGAGTCCTGGTTACATCCTTTGGCTCTAGCCCCCTCATAACTACCAGGTCTCTTCTCCTTCTGCCTTTCCAAAACTGGCTGTCTCCAAGCAAATTAGTGTTTTTTCAAAGCCCCAGAATTTTTCCTGGGCTGTCTATACCCTAAGATACGCAAACAGAAAACACAGAAGATCTCATTTGATATAAACCAGAGCACAAGGGAGAGTGACAAACAACAAACAGTACAAGAGGCAGACTATGAAACTAAAGCAAATAAAATAAGATCACATAGCTGCATAATTGAGCCAGCTCTTGTTACCAAATCTGAAAGTAGACCCTTGATAAGACATAATGACAGCAGATTACAGCTAGCAATGCCAGCCTACACACCACTGCTTATAGGCACAGCAGAAACTTGCTCATGGAGAGACCCTGGGAAGAGAGAAGTGGTTAAAGGATTTCTGGAAACAGCAGGATACAGGCTTTAAAATGCCCTATGAATCTTGTATCTGGTCTAATAACCAAACCAGAGCTGGATTAGGCCTGCAGGGCCACCTCCACAGAACCTATGGTAGGAAGAAAGACTTTTTGATAAGGCTCAGCACTCAGACACCCCCTACAAACTCTTCATATCCCAGCTTTTAGCAGTTCTGCTTCCCAGGTTGTACACACGCTAACGCAGATGCTGTGCAAGGGAAAAAGGTGAGGAGGTGGTCTGGAGGTAATTTCTCCACCCAAAAGCACAGTAGATGAACCCTGGGAAGAATGTCTGCATAAACAGCATGAGACAGGTCAAATTCTGCTGAAAAATGATCACAATAACTAGGATTGCTTTTCATTATAACACAGGCTGTTTTGTGGGGGAAAAGGTCTTTTGAGATCTTTTGCAGAACTTCACAGAGCAATTTATTTGTTCTTATTGGAGGGATTCAATTTGTTGTAGTGCACTGCTGATTCAAGGCCAGAATTTTGTTAACCCTAAGCGTTGTGTGATTAATAACTTCTTGCTCCAACAAATTTCTGGTTTGCTGTCTTCCACAAACCCCTCCTCTTTGCAAAACTGGGTCTGATGTTTACTGCAGAGCTTCACATTTTGCATAGGATTCTGCTTCTGGGAAATTGGGTTTGCAGTTTCTGTATCACCTCAATGCAGCCAAAATAGAAAATCTGAATTTCTTTTAATTCAAAGTAGATCCCGTTTCAAGTATCACAGAGGAAAAAAAATGTCTTGCAACTCACTTTGTGATTTATGACTACCCTTTTCAGAACAATTACTATTTATACATTCATTTATCGTGTTTCTTGGTGTCGTATTTTTGGCAAAGTCACCGGACAATGCAGTGCGTCCCAATTCTCCCTCCATCAGAAAACATTTAGCAAAATCTGCCTTTTAATAATGATAGTGCCTTTTAATTTTCTAAAATGAGAATGTGGATTGTACCACTTTACTCAGCTTTTCCTTTGATTAATGGGAAAGCACTTCTGCGTACAGAGAATGGGGCTTCAAGCATTCTGGCCTGAAACAATTCCAATATAACATTTCAAGTATTAAAAGGGAACTTGGAATGTATTGTTTTAAGGTAGATGCAGGATGAATCGAAAGATAAGGCAGTGGAAAGGTGGAGAAAGAGATTCTGTTGGAAGCAAGGCCATTTAAGAGAACCAAATCAGTGCCTGGACATATGTATTGCTTGGATAAGGAGAGAAGAAAAAAAGAAATTGCTGATAATGATAATAGATGATTCTGCTTCACTGCTGTCTTCCATCATAAACAAATGGCATAGGCCAACAGTTAAACATCATCTATTTTAATTAGTGTGTAAAGCATTTAGTTATCTATGTACTGAGTAACTGCAACAGAACTTTGTCAGGCTGAAATGCAAAGGGGGGAGTTTCATAAGGAAAAGCAATCTGATCTGTGCTCAGTGCTGTGGCCTCCCTTTAAATACCTAAACACTTACATGCTAAATTACAGCTGGCATTTCAAAAGACAAAAAATAAATGGTGTACAAAAACCAACTGATATGAAGAAACTAAGTCTTTGGTCCACAACTTCTCAAAGATACATATACGGGCCAAAGAGACCCGCACTGCCTCAAAGGCCATCCCTGCACAACTGTAACACATGAACTGATTGATAAATGCTTACAAACTTCTTCAGCATATTCACTATCCAGAGCATGAGGTATTGGGAAGTACTTGTTAACATCATCAGTATCCAGTATTCTAATTAGGCGTTTTTAGGAGGGTGTTATAAGATTATATTTACATCTTGCTAGATAAGCGTAACTCTGCCATAAGTGTTTGCAATACCAAATCTGATGCTGATGAATAACACTGGTGTGAAATAAGCCTTGCTTGACAGCAGTACAACTGTCAATTCTCTATAGTTTAAGCTTAATAGAGACCTGACTTCTGACCCAAAACATGCCCCTAGAGTTATGATTTGGAAATTGAGCCCAACGCACTGCATGGTGGTGGGCAATTGCAAAGACCTCAAGATTACTGCTTTCCACAGACTGCACCAGTTATCTTGAGGAACTGCGACTTCTGATTAACAACTGAGCTAGAAAAATCAGCCTGCATTCATATAGGTAAAGTGAAGTTTTAGAACTGAAGTCAAAAGGGACCTCACCAGTTACCACTGCTGGCACAGGATTCGTCTCCACAGTCTGTCTAAGGAAAAAGATCCAATGGCATTTATAGTCTCCTCATCCTTAATATCCCCAGGATCCAGGCAAACAACTGTGTGCATGGCTTAGAAGAATAAATAGGAACAGGGTCCTGTGGCATTTCCTGCTGAAATCAAAGTCAGTCAAAAAGATCAGAGGGATTTTTGCTCTCAAAAAGCAAAACCATGCTAGCAAATGGTATGTTATAATTAATGTGATATTCCCAGTTTTTAGAAGATTATGTGAGCACACCTCAGGGTTAAGGATGCCCAGTTTGCTGTATGTGCTGGAAGACCATGTATGACTCTCTTTCTAGGGGCAGGGTACACACTAAGGTAAAGGTGGTTTAGGAACACTCAGCTACAGCATTGCCCTTTTAATTGAAGCATTCCTTCCACTGTATCTTCTGGGGGGTAAATGGGATCCACAGCCAAGTGCAGACTCTCCCACTGCTCTCCTACAGGCTCTCCCAGGGCAGGCATACTTCTTCCTTGAAGGGAAAGCTTCCCAAACACTCACATCACAAACTACATGCAGGGAGACATTCAATGTGCTCCTAGGAGTCAGTGCCCTCTTCCTCAAACCAGTGCTCTGGGTCTGGACACACATCCCTGTGTACCTCTTGCTTGGGAGTCCAGCGGGATGTAACCCAGCTCCCACCACTACCCTGTGGATCCAACACCCCCGGTAGGACTGCTGTGGAGATCTGCCTTCATGGATTGATGATCCAATTTTGACCAGATTGCCTATCTCAGCTTTCCATGGTGAGCTTCCCTAACTAATGGCCATGTTTTCAACGAGCCTGGAAAAAGCTTGAACTACGCTTCTGAGTGCGAGCCCACTCTGAACAGCTTGCCCAGTTGTAGAGTTACTGAAAATGTTTACACATGCAATTCCGTTGCAAGAATACACACAACTGTGCCTTTATCAATTGCTTTCCTAGTTATGGAAGTGTTTCACTGCTTCTAAACCCCGCAGCTCACCCTGCAACCTCCCCAGCTCTATCATGCATCATTTAATGCTGCTCTAATATTAGCAGACTTTTGTTTCCACAACCTGGATTTTCCATCTTTTCATCCGTACGACCAGGAGAAAGCTCATTGCCAAATAACAATGAGCTCATCTCAAATGCTTATGCAGTCAGTGCCAGGTGAACAAATTGTCTATTATTAGACTTTTTCATGCACTGAGAGCTTTTGTTCCCTACTTGCCTATCTTAACACCTGCTGTTGCAATGGATATCAACTTTCAGAACATCATTCCCAGTAACAACAGAATATAAAATGTATTTGGGGATTGCTCATACAGAAAGTTATTAAGTTTTGTAAAGGGAGCTTTGTGGAGTAAAGAGGAAAAAAAAAAGTCACGTGGTGGTGGGACTGGATTAATTATGAATATAAATCAAAAACCTTCACTGAATCAGCACATCAGAAAGTTAGACGTGCAATTGTAATAAATTCATTCAGCAGCATTCAGGAAAATACTAATAGTCGGGAGAAATGAATTTGTATTAGTAGTAGTAGTAATAGGGATTTTTTTCCTGCAGTGAGTTTCACACAAATATAGAGTGTTTGACTGGTGTGTGAAAGCGTTGATGGGATTGTGTGGGTTGGGCATATGGAAAAGGTGTAACCCAAACCCAGCAGCTTAAAAAACACATATATAGATATTTAAAAATATTTAGTAGTGTGATCCAAATGTTAGAGAAGGAAATTATAATTAACAGGTTATAAGGTATGTTATGAGCAGGTTTGGCTTCTACTGGGACAGGAACAGTCATTGCTCATGGCACAGAAACTGACTGCCCCTATGCGAGATGGCTTTTTTTGCTTTTTACATTTTTCTTCTGCTCGGAAAACCGTACTTAGATGGCTGCTTTTACAGCCGTGCAATGGAGAATCGGAGAGAGCAGTGTGACCTGCAGGAGGAGGTTTAGTGACCACCTGGAGTAGGCAGAATTCCTGCCTATGGCTCAATCACTTCCCCATATCTCCAATTCAGATGTCCATTTGTAACAAAGAATTATTTTGTTATACATCCACTATCTACTTCTCACCTGCCCCATCTATTTAGATTGTAAATGTTTGAGGCCAAGAACTAATCTCTCATCATGTGTTCATGCATCGCATAGCCATCGACACTCCAGGCTCAATTGGGCTGTTGCAGGAGTATGTTGCACGCAGTAAGCAGGAAACACCCATGAACAGTGAAACCCAAAAACCATTTGTTACCTCTCTTTACTATGCAATAAATCCTAACATTGGTTTAATATTGTTATCAGAAAGAGCTACAGATCAGTTCCTAGAAAACCGAAGTCCAAGTATTGGATTACTTATTAAATATTCAAATAGAAATTAAGATTTTCTGACAAATAACCCAAAAACTATTCCCTATACCTAACTCTTTTTTTGTTTTTAAACAAACCTTTCTTTAGTCTTTCTCTTCCTACCTAAATCACACACTACAAGGATAGGCACACATTCCACCTCCTTCTGCACTGGAGACAGTTTATGTACGAGCATGCTGGTACACAAGCCTCATGTGATTCCGGCTACATTTGGAGTTTATCATTCTCAAATCAAATTGAGGGGAAGGAGAACTCATTTTGGACTTCTGTTGCTTATTATTTAAAAAAAATGGGACCTGGACCCACCAGTTAAAAATGATTAAAACAATACTACTTACAAGAAACAGGAGGATACAGAAGAGCGTCTGCTAAAGCAGGAATTACTCTGCAGAAGCAGTTAGTCCAAATGCACCTTCTAAAACAGAAAAGAACCCCGAAGTTACTTAAACGTGTTCACCACATTTAAATTCAAGGACAAAAAGTTATTTTTGGATGGTAACTAAGGAAAGGGTACATTAGAGCCTCTGTTACACTGCTAATAATGAATAAAAAATCCAAAGGCAGAAAGTCAATTGCTCATCAGAGCTGTTTAAACATACACTCTGTTAATCACAGCTATAGCCAGGCGTGTACCTTGGCTGTCCCCTCTGTCCCTGGCCAGATCACTGGTGTCCCAGCAGGAGAGGCAGGTCCATCACAGTGACACCCATCATCTTGGGGCTCTCACAGAGCAATCTCTGCTTTAAGTTGATTAAGGTGCCTTTGTACCAGCTTTGTCCTGTCAGGAGATAAAAACTGGTCATAGGTTTGAGAGGGTGATATATCTAAAACCCCCTCTTCAGAACTGAGCAAAGATTATTCCACCAAAAAGTCACCAGCTTGGACCTCCAGCAGGAGAATGCTCTGTTTCCACAAGAATCCATGCAACACGTTGTATGCTAACTTAAAGGTGTATACATATAACCCTTCCTTTCACCAGTAAAAGCAACAGTGCTCAACTGAGGCAAACCTTGAAACACACAAGAAAATCCCAGATTAATGGAAAAGCAAAATACTAAAGAGCCATGTAAGAAAGCAGAGGTCAAATATGAGAACAGCAAAAGGAAGAAGTTTCACTTCGGTGGCCCAGGGTCTTCCTGAGCCACAGCTTGAGAGATCAGACAATATGAAAGTTTGGAAAAAACTATCACCCATACAAAAACCTGGTGAGCTCATGACATGAAGCCTTGCTGTTAGACATAATAATCCCTATTTCATGTGTGAGATTTATTCTAAGCATTTGTTATTACACCTCCAAACAAACATCAAACACATACAAAAGCTAACAGGCAAGACACTTCACTCGTATAGATCATCCAAAACAGATTTAACATGGTCCCTTGTATCAGATGGCCAAGCACATCTTTCTAGTAAGAACTTTTAACATGCCATATATCCATCAGCATAAAAGAGACGTTTCTGCCTCTGGTGTTGCACGCTGGTATCACATGGCCGCTGTAAAATAGGTTCAAGGGGCTCATGAATCTGCCTTAGCCACCAAAGATAAACAAATCTGGAACTCATTAGTCTTCACAAGGCAGTGTTTTGGCACACAGAGGAAAAGGAGTTATCAAGACTAAATTCAGAAAGGTTGATATATGTATCTACATCTCAAAATGTCTGTTAAACTGCCAACATGCTTCACATAGTCCCTGTGAGGTTTGTATTTTTTCCTGCATTGTTTAAGCTGTCAAATGTTAATGTGTTTCTGGCTTAATTTATTACACTGATATGACAACTTATGAGCAAATGTATTCTTGTTTACTACTGTTAATATTTTGGTTATACTCATTAGAGCAGTTTTAAGATTAGTCTTTTTTGTTATAGAGGAAAAGAAGCAAAAGTCTTTAGCAGGGACTGCATCCCACTTCAGCTCGCAGCACAGGCTTTCAGATTATATTGTCCCTTTGTTATTAAAGCATCACCAGAAATCAGGACAAATCCCAACAAAGAGGTGTCCCAGAGCATGCCTGATGGATGAACTGTCCGGCTGCTCATGGGATCTCACCTGCATGCGAGAGATGGACACTTCCACTAAGTGAAACACCAGAATGTGCTCCTAAACAGGTAGAGTGTCTTTCTTCACTAGCAGGAAGCTGAGATGCCTATAATTTGCTTTATTGCTAGCAGAGGCATCCTCACCCACATCAGGGATGGCACAAAATATTACTCAGCAACCCCTCTGCAGGGTCCAGTGGCTTTCAGTCATATTTGGCCTCTTTAGACTCTTGAGCCTCCTAAGGGAGAGCCCATTCCACTGGGAAGGTGACAGAGCAGTCTTGGTGCAAATGTCATGCTCTGATCAAAGTGTGAAAGCCCCATGAAACAGTATGCAGCACTGCCCAGCGTACTGAACACAAGGTCAATGTACTCCCTAGGAACACCAGGATATATTCATGGAGCTCACTGCAGTCTTGCCATTTTAAATGACACCACCTCTTATTTGCTACAAATTCAG
Source organism: Ara ararauna (assembly GCA_028858755.1). Taxonomy (NCBI): domain Eukaryota; kingdom Metazoa; phylum Chordata; class Aves; order Psittaciformes; family Psittacidae; genus Ara; species Ara ararauna. The sequence goes on from CM054382.1 coordinate 63,936,578, forward strand.
GGTCGAAAGTAATAAGCTCTTTAGCAGTCCGTTTCATCAGCCATTATGTCAGAGATTCCCGGTGTGGAGCTGATAACACCTGCCAGCTCACATGTCTTTCCGAAGATGTGCAATCATGCATACCCGCCCCCTGAGTAAAATACAGCATACACCACGATCACCATCAGATTTCAGCTCTTACAAGCACCACAACAACAGGAGGCTGATGGAGAATGAATTCACTGCCTCGCCCCTATTACTACTACTACTGTAGTTTCACAAGCACACATTTTCCCAAACAACCATGTCTGTCTGTTGGCAGAACTTAGAACATCTTTACACATATATGGCACTGTGATGAGCACTTATAATGTCAGGCTGTCATTCACACAGCATGATGCAACATGACATAGCTCAGTTACAAACCCTATTGTGACACAAATTTAGAAGGAGAGTTGGATGAAGATATACAATCCTGGCACAGGAGTTATTTTAATATCCTGAAGTTTGTTTTCATTCGGATTTGGAAGGAAAGGATGAAATCTAGAAGGTCTGAAAAATTATCAAACAATTTGGACAAGTTTCCAATTAAAATTCCACTTGCCTGCATAATATGGAGACAGAGACTTGGAAGTCCCAGATGAATGGGAGTCTAGAGGCTCAGGAGGCAATGCTCCTGGCTTCCCCATAGGTATATAAAACCCAAAGCTGCAGCAACATGCCCAACAGGCTGTTAAGCTGCCCATCAGCTTAGACTCCTAAAGCTCTTCCACTCTATGTTCAAACAGCTACCAAGCCTGCTCAGACCCTCACAAAAAGCATCTGGAAGTGAGCACCATCTGGGCAGGAGCAAGACTCTTGACACATGTGACCTCCCTAATGCAAAGGTGGTCCTATTTATGTCCAGAACAGAACTACACAATAGAACGACAATGTGAGTGTGAGCCAAAGCGCATTGAAGCCAATGGTAGAATTTTTGTTACCTTCAGTTGTCTTTGGGCCAGCCAGCTACAACACCTTGCAGAATTTACTACATATTGCAAAATCAATAGCAATAGCAAACAATTACTACAAAGCCTTAGCTCAGAAGTATTTACTCATCTGGCAGGGTTTCTTAGTACTAAAGTTGAGATTTTTCTCTTCCAGTAACTGAATGAGGCAGACGCTTTGATTCAATGTGGCTACAGAAACAGCCAGGGCAATTCCGGGGCCACATGTGCAAAGCCTTTACACCAGGGATGAGGAAGAGTTGTTTCCCTTACTGTAACATTCAACAGCTGTCTCTGAAGAACACTGACAAAATGATGGAGAATGTAGCAAAGAACAAACATATGAAGCAATTATTGGAATGACCACTGCAGAGGTAGGTCAGCTGGACTTCATGGGCTGGTAGGGTACTCCATCTGTAGCTCACACAGCTCATGGAGGTGCAAGGAGCAGTTTTCAACTTGGCCACTAGGTCTCTGTATTATCAAGACCGTGTTTTATGTCTGTGTGCTCTAATAAACACGAAATGCCTTATGGTCATGTCCATCCAAAGTACCTCTGAGCATACTTATCCCAAGGACATCAAAAAAGGCAGGTAATGGTTAAGGCATAGCAGGCCTATTTTTATAGTATTTCCTCAGCTAAAGAATTGGAGATGAACTCTCTGTCCTTATGCGACATTGGAATAATAAGTATATAGTTTTGATTGAAGGGACTTCTTTTTCCACAGGCTGCGGTCCCCTTTTGGAAATACATAAACAAGAACTCTATTCTTATCTATCACTGAGCTACTAGATCTTCCACTGAATATTATAGCATTGCCTATATATTCCACTGTGTTTCACATAGATCAGCAATCCTAGATGCACCCTTCCGATCATTTATCAGACCCACACATATATATTTTTTCAGTTCTCTAGCATGCAGGCTGAAACAGGACCAAATTCCACATTGGCAGAAGCCAGTCCAGCCACCCTGAGAAAGCATGCCAATCCACAGAGATCATTTATATATGTATTTTGTCACAGATATAGAAATATGATCTGTTTCAGTTATTTTTGCCTGTAATACCCAGGTAACAGAGATTTCCAGATTAGGATGATGAGGCAATCAAGTTATAGACCTTGTGTTGTTTAGTTGTGACAAGCACCACTCTTCCCAATGGCTTACAGTAAGTCATTGGTGCAGGTTTCATTCATTTTCCCTTTACCACCACCACATGAATTGGCCTACAATGGTGAAATCCTCCTGCCTAAACATATTTTCTCCCTTTATTTTCTCTGTTATGCTTCCTGACATTTTTGTTCTCTGGGTCATACCCCTCTTCACTGCATATTTTAAGCAATGCAATAGAAGTGCCTACATAAAACCACTGCAAGAAATGGACACGACTCTTTCATCAGTGAGCTCTACTCATATTCAATTGTTCAGTTCCGAGTAACTGGAATATGTTTTAAGGCATAAAAGCACATTATTTCACATGCTTAGGAAAGTCAGTGATGATGGGTAGATCTCAGCCTGCATTGGAAATATAATACCTCTCTAACAAGTTGTCAATCTCAATTAAGACATCAACATGTCAAATTACGAAGGTACTGCTACACAGCCTATTGTTGAACTGCATGTCAGGTGAAAGAAGCACTAATTATACACTTAGCCAAATATGTCTGTTCAATATTACTTCAAAACTAAGGTCACCGAGTTATTGTGAAGTGGTAGTTTACACTATTTTGGATCCCACCAAATGGCAGGTGGCCATACAAATATGCAACTCAGCATGTTCTGCTTGGTCCCCACAGCTGTGCTGCCAATCAGTTAAGGATGGCTGCAAGTAAATGCTAATTAGCTTCTGTTGATCTGCATATTCCAGCAGCCTCCCAGGATTCCCATTTTGATATGCAAGATTGCCAGTTGGGTATGTGATTGAATTAAGAACCAGAAAAGATTTTATCTTCCATGCAGGAAAATGTGGGTCTGAATCCCCAGCAGAGGCTGTTATCACTCTGATTTATGTTTGGCACTGCCTGTCATTGGAGTGGTAGCAAAGGCTCAGTGCTAGAGGGTGCTACCTCCCTTCTTTTGAAGGGGATAGAGCCTCCTTGTTAAGGGGAAACACTACCATCTGGGGTCCGCCCCACTCCTGGCTTTTACATTTGCAAGGCTTCCACATGTCTGCTTCCCCACTCAGGGTTCAGCAGATGCTCTTCTGTAGGTTGACTGGTCCTGGAAAAATAAAATATGAGGGAGATGGGGAAGAGCGAAAGAAAATTAAAGAACAGAAGTGTTCGGTGCTGATGGTTTGGATTTTTTTTTCACATTGGTAGGATTGCAAGAGGCAAAAAAATATACTTGCCAAAGCTGTCAATAGCCCATTAATAGTTGGCTGGTTAAGTTTGCAAGGACTGCTTAAGAAAGAAATAGCTGGAAAGTTGCTCCTCTGGGAGCAGAGTGTTTTGATTTTGCACTTGTACTTCATAAGGGAAAAAATATGATCTCATTATGTAAACATTACAATAACAATGTTCAGAGATTTTGCTTGGCTCTGCTATTAGTGAGTGCTGGCTCCCTGTAGTGAGGAAGTGATATTTCTCAGAAACTGCTCACTACATATGATAGCAAAATACAATTTGACTCATCTTTGTGCCTTTTCTCTTTACGGCTTCATCAGACATTGGAAGAAATATGATTATTTAATGATAATGTCAAGTTTCTGTAGGTTGCTATCATATTGTTTCTTGACTGGAAAATAAGTCCAAAAAAAGAAAAGGTTGGCTTCAGACTGATGCAATATTGTATGCTGCCTTAAATTGCTGGGAAACTGTTCTTCCTTAGGGATTTCAAGTTATTTTCTTCTTTAAATGAGGGCATTCTCCCATTCATAAAGGTTGTCAGTGCTCCTCTGTAAGCAAGAAACTTAAGTACATGGGCAATAGTCCAGGTCAGTAAAGTTTATAGGAGAAATTAACAGGTAAGATGGCACTGCAAATTACAGTAGTGTATTTAACATACAAAAGGCTGGAAACAGGATTACAATCTCTATTTTAAAAGGTTCTTGTGTACTCTAACACAGTTAGAGTTGAAATCATCCTCCTCTGTGAAACATAAAGAATGAATAACCAGTTAAGATACAACACTTAAATTTGTGCCAAATATTTTCAAAACATCCCTCTATTTCTGTAGTTGTAATGAATAAAATGAAAAATGGGGTAAATGTATTTAAAAGTAAGAAATGACTGCCAAGAATTCAAAGTTAAACAAGATTTGCTATGCTTTCTATTCCATAGGCAATTATAAATTCAAAAGAAGTCTTGGGCCTAATTGTGGGTACAACCTACAAATATATATAATATATATAAATATGCATGTATATTACTATATATGTTTGCATATATCTAGGATGAACACCAAGCTTCAGTATGAGGAGAAGCAACCTTGCATATGATTCCATCAGTTGAGAATTTATCCTAGGAACAAAAAAACCTTATGTTTTAGTGTGTTAAAGGGAGACTTTTAGGAAAGTATATTTATTTATAAATGAAACTGAGTGCTATTAAAGCCTGGTAAGGCCATGCTTTTAGCCAGGACAGTTTTTAATAGGGTATGCATTCTTACTGTATCTATGGCCCCACTTCAACCAGGCAATGAAGCACATGGTTAACTTTAAGCATCCTTGAACTCAAGTGAGACTTACATGCTTTGTTGAATTAGGGCCTTAGGCTTCTTGAGATATTAAAAGAGTATATCATATTTCTCTCTACCATGCAAAATGCAGGGACCAGACAGTTTAGGAGGTGCTTTAACTTTGCACAATGACGCTGTGTCAGAGACAAGAGTTGGATTCAGTTTTGCCCTGCAGATGCTCAAGGTCGGTCAGAGCTGCTCAGTGCTATTCTGGGAGCATCCGACTTTCTCCAGAATGGGCTACCTCAGTATTTTCAAGTGGTATTACACTGGAGCAGCACATTTGAAACAGAAAACACATGCTCAGCTCACAGAGTACTCAAAATATGTATCTTTGTCCTCAAATGCATATGGCCAAGGGTACCTTCATGCCCCAACATATTGCACAAGCCCCAGAAACCTCAGAAACTAACACTAAGAAAGCAGAAGCCAGAAAATGTCACTAGAAGTGCAGATTAAGCTATTTTTATAGTTTTATTACCATTTTACCATTGACACATTTCAGAAGAAGGTTTTGAAGTGCTCTGTGGCCCCTGTTTGTCAGATCACAGAGAGTTACGTCAGTTTTCCAAGCTTGGCCAAAACAGACAAGGACTGAGACAAAAATACGTATTTTATGGCAGAAAATGTAAACCAAGGCAAAAAGGGGGAAAAAAAAAATAAAGAGAAGAAACAGCCAAGGACTGTTTGCATTTCTCATCAGTCCACAGTTAAAGGCACCTAAAGAACTTATCAGGCAGCTAGTTTAAAATAGAACATTAAATGCCTTTACTTTTAACATACATGCAATAGATGAGGTAGAGGTGATAAAAGGTAATAAAAAGTACTTGGGGTGGACACGCTACGAAACTCATAATAATTCTTTCACATTAAATAACGCTTAAAAATAGTTGCACAAAGAGACAAGCTCAGGCTATTATGATTTGGAATAAATGATTTATCCATTCTTTCGTATCAAGTGAACTGCTGAAATAGTGGTGAATACTGCTTTGCTGAAGGACTAAGCAGAGTGAAGGTGTATTTGAACAAGATATCAATGTATCATTTCTTTCAAGAAAATAAAGGTCATTTGTCCACATATCTAATATTTCACTCTTCAGTTCTGAATGTAAATGAGTGGATTCCCCTAACAAGGCAAAGTCTTGTTTTCGCTCTTGATAGCAAAACTCAACAGAAATAAATACCAGAAAGTAACAGTTAAGGTAAATATCAAGGAAAAAAAAAAAACTTATAAGGAGGATTAAGTCTTGGACCTGCCTTCATAGGAAATAAGAGCTGCTTCTTTTGAGTTCTTACAGTACTGTTAATTCAATTGTAAGACAAAACCTTGCCTTGGCATTGAGAAGAAAGACTCCTATGTATGAGAAGTCTTCATGGCGGCAACACTGACAACTGAAAACAGAACTACTAGAAGTGAAAAGCCTTAGAATGGCAGCACAAATCTGAATAATCTCAACCAAACCATATGAAAGCTAAAACCTATCCAAATTAATTTCTCAGGAGGTTGGACTAGACAACCTTCAAGCAGGAACCTGTTTCATTTCATGGATGTGAAGTTACAGGATTTATTTTCCGGGTTCCAGGGTGACTGAACTAAAAGGTGGGGCTGCAAAGCCATTGGGATATTCTTCCTGAGGTGGCTTCGATATCTCAAGAGTCCTATACAGACAACACATGACATTTGCTCTTGTCAAAGTGATCAGAAATTAGTCATTATATAGCAAGCCAAATAAAGACTCTGATTTGCACTTAAATATGTGTTCCAGTCTTGTTTAATTTTACCTTCTCATGGGCACCAGCCTTTAAAACTGCCCAGCTGAGACTCCAACTCCTCTGAACTTTGAAAGCTTGTAGGAAGTTCAGTCCACAGCCACCCATCTCTCAATAAGAACAATGAGGGAGGACACTCAGCTTGACAGCTAGGGCTTAAAACTCCCATTCTTTCCTTAAACACAAAATTATGAAAACATTTATTATGAAACATATTTTCCATTACTGTATTGTAGAATGTAAACAAGTTCTCATGACATATGGGGCCATGTGTTTCCTTAAAGAGGTGTTATGTATGTCAGAAGCAGCATATGTACCGTGTGATACAGCTACCACCATGGTAAGCATTTGTTATTGCCTAGTGAACAGGTGCATAAAATCCCCATGTAAACAGATGTCATAGCTGCACTGACATCTCTTACTCATGTCTACTCCTGTAGGAAAATGAGGGGGTTTGTTTCCCCCTCTTGGGTGTTTAATGTGGATGGCCTAGACTTGTGTATTTGCGTCTTCCCACTTCCATGTATGTATCTCCTTAACTGAACAGCAGCTTTTAGAAGGAAAAAAAGCTCACCCAAAGGACCACCATTTTCTCTAAGAAGCTCCACCACAGGGCTCTTTCTAGAAGTCTTCACAAAGACAACATTGACATGCACATCCACTTTCCTAAACTAACTCAATACAGAGAGCCCTGAAAGGCACAACCAGACTTTCTCTTGGTTTGTCTCTTAGCCCATAGAAGACAACTTTTCCCTATGAAATAAAAATTCATGGGCAGTTCAAGTGAAGCCCATCAGAAAAACTCAAAACACATGGAAACACTGGGAGGGTGTCTGACCACCTCTCTTTAATGTCTCCATTTGCAAGGTGATGCTCACAGATGGACTAGCATGTCCAGGTGGGACACAACAGATATTACCAGGAGTCTTTGCGTGGCCAAGAGTCCCTGCAGATGGAGCCAACCCCAACTCACTCTGCTTATGTGAGAAAATTGTCTTTCCCTAATAGCAATCTCAGAGATACCTGTGTGTCTCATAAGCTCCCAGTGCCATTATTTTTGCATGCCTTACAGAGTGCAACCCTTAATTATCAGGTTGCTTGGGTGAGAATGACACAGAAGCTTGCAGAACCGTTCGCACTAACTGCCTGAACCCTTTTAAAAGGCTTCCAAGTAATGTAAGGAGTAAATATAAATATGTCATTTTCTATTATCAAACATATGCATTCAGATCAGGCAAAAAGTCTCAAAAGCTAAGTGTGGTATAGCTTCACACAAACATGTAGGGGTTTATGTGCCAGATCTGGCTCTTTCCTTCTCACACCTCCTTTTAAATAGAGATTATTTGCCAGAACTTTTCAATGTAAGCCAAGGCTGTGGCTCTCTGCTGTTTTCAGACATGGTCAGATTTGTGCTTGTTCTTGCCTGGTACATATTAAAATAATATTTTTATCCCCCTTTCACCCTTCCAGAACAAAGTAGTTTTTGGGTTTGCTCACATACTAAATTTTTAATGCATTTTTCATTTCAAATTCCTTCAGCACAGTTTCTGTGGTTCTCTTCGCTTTCCTCTCTTCCTCACCCCCCCCCCCCCCCCTCAGCTATGGTTTGTTACACAAAAGAAAAAGCCATTATCAGAAAATCATGGAAAAAAGACAGTATATTATCATCAGGAATCTGGGCCTGATCCAAAGCCTGAGGGAGACAAGGTTATTCTTTGCATTTATTTCAACAGGCTTTGGATCAGTCACTCCCTCAACAATATATATATTTACATAAAGTTATTAACCATGCCAGGCTTTTTCCAGCAAAATGCAGTATGGGTTATACCAGCTAATCCACCACACAGACACCGTGAAAGAACGTATATAATAAATCTGAGCACCCTCAGCACCTTAATTATGGCAACTTGTAATAGAGCAGCCAGGCTAACCCATGTCCATAAACTCTAGCTAAAGGATGTGGACTGGTTACAAAAGCACCAACCTGTGTGCACCAAAAGCAGCGCAGGCGCAAGACATCGCTCTTTATAGGCAACCTGGCTGAGGACATACTGGTTGTTTAGCTTCCTTGGGGATTCTACAGGTTGGTAATGACAAACCAGGGTGGAGCATAAACCTGTCCTTTATAGTAAATGTCCCGTGAGCCCCATCCTGCTTGCAGAGATGGGCTGATGCAGAAAAAAGAGCAGAGCACACGCTAAGGAGATGGAAAGTAAATCTGCTGAGGGCCACCTGGGAGAAATGGGCTGAGAAGGAGAACTTATCCTTCCATAAAGAGACATTAAGGGGAAAAAAAAAAAAATGGGGAGTCTGAACATAGCTGGAGGAAGGACTGAAAAAGCTCCCTGTATCCAGAAACAAGAATGTGTTTTTGCCCCACTGCTTGACCAAAACCACCTAATACCATTACAAATCCCAGCCAAAATGCTTGTGTCTGAAATGGGGAACATCTGAGGTTCAATTTATGTCAGAGCAGTAGAGAGCAAGCTTTCCTGGTGCCTTCAATGTCCCCAGCAGAAGGCATCAGAATTTAATTCAGCCACATGCTCAGACGTGCCAGGAATTAACAAGTCACTCCATGCCAGTGCAGAGGCATTAACCAATAGCACAGGTATTAGCACCCCACACCCCATCATCTGCAGAGACCTTGGTGAAATCCTGTAATGTACCCATACAGGCAAGAGGCACTGCTCTGCCAGCTGCTCTCAGCTCCAGGCATAATATGTGCTAAAGGGGAGGAGGAGATGGTGGTACCCTCAAGTCAGGTATAGACCTCAGGGTTTGCAACAGTTCTCCCACCTCCAGCAAGTCCTGTATCTCCTACATTAACACTACTCAGACAACTGCATTGGCCAGCCCAGATCACTCCCAGCTCTCCGGGCAAGCATGAAAAAAATCCTCCTTTTTCAATTTATACTCATATACAGTCAAAGTGATGAGAAAAATATAATTTAAAATCTTGCTTTCTTGCAAGAAGATGCACAGGGCTTGTGAAAGCTCAATTAAAGGGACTCAAAGCACACTGATCAAAAGATTGCCCTTTTCAGAGCAGTAGCTCAGGACACGGGAGACACAGTTCCATGCTTTTGCACTGATAGAAGTGTTCTCACCCGGTCCTGAACAAGATATTTCAGCACATCACTCCCAGCCTGTAAAGCAGAGCAGCAGCACTTGTAAGGGGCAGCGCATGGTGCTGCAGTTAGCAGCATTGACTCCACAGACTGCCAGCAAGAACAGAATCAGAGCATGGTTGGGTTGGAAAGAACCTTAAAGATAATCCAGTTCCACCCCCCTGCCACACCAGGGGCACCTTCCACTACAGCAGGTTACTCAGACCCCCATTCAGTGTGACCTTTGCTGGTTTTGTTGCAGGTGTGGAGCTCGAGATGGCCAAAAGGTCTCTTCCATGGCTGGGGGATTCTGATCCAACCCCAGTCAACTACCTTCAGTCACCTCCTATTTCTAGAAACATCTCCCATTTTTCTTTCCAGGAACATCTTTCAGCCAAGGACTGACCTGATCTAACATGACTGAGCTGGAGATCAGACAAGATCACAGCCTAGAGCCAGTGGTACAGCTGCAGGCTGTAGCAGGATCTGCAGTACACCCAGGGATTGTGGAAACATCCTCTTTTCTTTGCACTCCCCTGCTTCCTTGAGGCGTTGTCTTTCCAACATGCTAAGCACACTGCTGTGCCAAAGAGGAAACAGGGTCTGCTTGGTTATAATAGAAGCATAGAACTTCATAAGGTTGGCATCAGCCCACCTCACAAACCTGTCAAGGTCCCTCTGGATGGCATTCCTTCCCTCCAATGTATCAACTGAACCACACAGCTTGGTGTCATTGGCAAACTTGCTGAGGGCGCACTCAATCCCACTGTCCATGTCACCAACAAAGATGTTGAACAAGACCAGTCCCAACACCGATTCCTGAGGGACACCACTCGTTACTGGTCTCCAGCTGGACATTGAGCCATTGACCACAACCCTTTGCGTGCAGACATCCAGCCAGTTCTTTATAAAGATCTTTATATAAAAATATAAATATAATTATAAATGCCTTTATATAAATATATTCTTTATAAATATCTAAATGATATTTATATTTCAATTATTTAAATATAATTAAGAGATGCTCTTCATCCGTTGTTGAGCAAATTTTCCACAGTCCTTATTTCTGAGAAAGGAACAAGTTACTCTTCAACTCTGAGCTCAAATGAGAAAAATAACCATCACAGACGTATCATCCCATCTTTCTCCCTATCCCTGATCCCTTCATTAAGTGTAAACAAAACCATCTTTAAATGATACCAGGAAATTCATACCAGAGTCTTTTAAGACATTACTTTTAAGATTCATATCAAACCTGAAAGATCTAAAATGAATACTAAAAGTTCCCCTCTGCACTGCCTCTTTCAATTTGCACATCTATCCTGAGCTGCCCTGGTCTCTCTGGGAACATTTTTATTGTTAAAAATAGATTCATCCATTTTTCTTGGTGGCAGGAAAAAGATCTTTGAAAATCAGTGTCTGGAACAAGTGAAGGGATTCATCCCAAGATCAGATCCCTCTTTTCAAGCAGCAATGAGCAGTAGGGTTGAAACAGACAGGCAGATGCAGAGTATAAGGGGACTTCTAACTCAATGTTCAATTATACATAAAGAAGCACAAAGGAGAGAAGACATTTAGAGAGGAGTGAAATAACTTTTGGGCCCAACACTGACTCCATTTTTACACTTTAAGATGGTGACAACGTAACTGCAAACTTCTATTAGAGTTGCTAAAGAAAAATGGCTAAACGAATGTTAGGCTTCTTTTTGGATCTAGAAATCAGATCCTAGAATGAGAACTTTAAAGATAAGGGATTTTATTTGCATTAGTTCACATACCTCTGGTTGTCCCTTAGGGTCTTTAGAAAAGAGACAGAAATAATAGCAAAAATACAAATGAACCACAAAGCAGATGATCTGCAAACTCTCTTGCCATTATAAAGCGACAAGTAAATGGAACAAATAGGGCAATATGTTCTATAGTTCATAAACTGAAAATTTGGGAAGATAGAAGTACGGAAAACCAGATACCCTTGCTGTTATTTAAGAGCTGGCTTTCTAAGGGGAATGAAAGTAGTATAATATATGCTAAACCCTGTTGTATCGCCCAAGGTCTATTAAAACGTAGTTCTAGTGTCCAGATTCTATCTTCCTCCATTGTTGCTGATGTTTGTTTTTGTAGAGACTTGACTTGCTACGGAAAGGCCCTACTGATCAGAGTCCCCTGAGAAACTCAATGCCTCTATTTTTACAGTTTTCTCTGGTGATTAATTTCTGAAAACACATTTCAACCTTTCAACCTGTAGCACATATCACATTTCACATGGCATGGGAAGCAAAGATGTATTACTTTAGGGGGGGTGCCTTTTTTTCCCTTCCCCCCCAGTTCCTTTATTTGACTAAATAATTTCTTTATCTGAGCAGCATTACAGTGAAGTTTTGCTGTGTTGCCACAGTTTCTACCCTGGTAAGGTTGAGATTGCCAACGATACCACCGACCACGGCAGGACATCACTGACCATAGCAGGACTTCGCCATACTTCCCCCAAACAATTAACAATCCAGCATCCCAATATTTCACAGTACCAACATAACCCAATTAGCTTAAGATAGGGATACATTGACAGAAAAATGGGGGAAGCATGTTCTGCTTCAGGTTTTTGATGGTTGATTTGCACCCCACGCTGTGATGAAGTGCTGGATGCTGACATGCATCGAATCACACAGCACAGAGGTAAAGCGGCATGACAGCTTAAAAAAAAAAAAAGCAGGAGAAATAAGTGATCCTTCATTTCCAAGGACTTCCGTGTCTTATCTTTCCAGAAGATTGCTACAATTATTACTTTCCTGGGATGTCTTGTTTGGTTCCACCAGACAGAAGTAATACAAAATTATGTAAATCGGCTTTCCTGAAGTAAAGAATCATGGACCAGTCAATAATGTTTATGCATTAAGAAAGGGCAGCTCCTCCTGGAAGAAATAACACAGGGAGCCCATCATAAGTAAACATTTCTAAACAGACAAAGGGCTGGTCCCTGCAGCACAATATATTATCATATTTCCACATAATTAGTTTGTTTTCCACTTGAAATCAGAAAACGATTCGACATTGCATTCTGTGCCTCAGGATGGTGCATACAGTACAATTCTCATGTGCAGGTTCATATGTTGAATAATTAGTAAGAATTAATCTGTTGAAATTAAAGTTTGGAATATTATGGAACTCATGAATAGTGCATGGAACAATCAAGTAAATTAAACCAGAAACAGAATTTAAGAAGCCAGACAATAGCAGATGACTGCTGGCAATCTGTTTTTTAATCAGTGTGTTACAAGCCAGAGGGATGAATATTGTTACTGGTTTTGGAAACTAGTGTAAAGCTTTAGCAGGCACAATAAAGATGACTTCCTAGGTAAGCACATTTTTATTGTACTTGTTAAAGAACGGCACTTCAAAAAGGAGCTGCTAACTGAGATGTGCGTCTGCTCTCCAGGATGCTTAGATCAGAAAAGATTTGATTACAAAGGGTCTTGTACTTCTGGTCTGACTGCAAGTGCACTAAGGGCTTGGAGAGCTCCATCTCTGCTCATTTTAAAGTTCTGTTTGCCTGTCTGGAGAAAAGAATGTGTAAGTTTCTTTTCAGTTTCTTTAAAAGTAAGAACGGAGTTGCTATAAATCTCAGACAGCATGAGCCCAGGGCAGTGATTTCTCATTTTCAGAATTAAGAACAGTTATTCCTTCATTTAATTTTATTCTAAATCCATCTCACCATTATAAAGATTCTAATTTTGTTTTGCTTGCTTTACTGTGAAGAAAACACTGGTCATATATTAAAGGATAAAAAAAATGAGAGCAGCCAGGAATCCGATAAAGACTAGGTTGATTCATGCCGAAACGTGCATATTCCTTCCCTTGAAGGGAAGAGCTTTAAATCTACATGCACACTTGACTTTTTCTGTTCTCTATGATCCTGTTAAATTGGAAGAGGTTTCCAGATCTATTTGAAAAATGGCCACTACGGTTAGCTGAAACTTCAATCTTGAAAATGAATGAATGGAGCTGGTCCAGTACATTGGCTCTGGACCAGTCTTTAAAATACAGCAGAACAATGAATAACTGAATTCACAGCCAGCTGGTATCATAGTTGGGCAGTGAAAGTGTCAAAATATTAGTGACTTTTTTACATTTGTCAAAATCATTGCCAATATGGGAAGCATGGGCAGCTTGCAAATGTGAATCTTACACCAAAATAGTTTAAAAACCTTGCCTTAAGAATGTGAGCACAGCTCCTGGTTTTATATCACCCATCAAGGGAAAGGCGAAAGGGAATAAAATATCTTTTACTTAAAAGATGAAAGCTATTATTGATTTATCATCAAACATCAACTACTAATGTGGTTGAGTGGTGCTATATGCCCTGCAGCAATAGTGGATCAACCAGCATTTGTGCGTCTTATTTTCTGGAGTCTAAGTCCATTCAGTCATTTCTAGAATGCAGCATGTGAGGTCTCATGCAATGTATACAATTCATATCTGTGTATACATACACACACATACTCACACAACGTAAAGGAGAAGGAAGCAGAGTTTGGCCATCTTTCAGTTACAGGAGAGAAAAACAAATAAACATGTGTTAGTGGAGTCTGACACATCTTTCTGCTCCAATAATTTGGAAAACGTTTGGTTTCTTTTTAAACCAAATTTTGCTGGTGTTCACTGGATGCTGCAGTTGAGATACTTTTACTCTTTTTGAAAGGGAAAGAACATCTACGTGACCGAGTTACTCCACTGCAGGAGAGCAGGAAGTCCCTGTATTTGTGCACTGAATTTGTTCTCCAGCAAGATGCTGGGGAGTTTTTAGTGTCTACTCTCTGCTTACTGTGCACTTTCTTACCCTCACTGACACAGATCTGTTCAGGTATCAGGATGTCAAATGGAGCTACAATTATCCTTCTCCTGGTCATGTACGTGGCAGCCTAGGACCATTCAAATCATGGAGCATAATGGATTTTCATGGAGAGTTTTGGGGACCCTAATCTGCTGACTGTTTATTGATGATCTCTAAAGGCCTGATATGCAAAATGTGTGAACAATTAACTCTTGTTATCACTTCTATTAGCATCTATGGAGCTAATGAACTTATGAACTGCAGCACTCCGTCACATGCAGATGGATTTGCGGAAGGACAATGCAAAACCCTCAGTGATGTATTTGATCCACATATCAAAACTCAACTCTTTAAGGAACAGAAAATACCTCCTATTTTTCTTCATTAAAAAAAAAAGACATTTCAAAAGCAAACATACATGCACAGACGAATATTTTACACAAGCAAATTCACTGCAGAGATTAAGAGAAGCTTTTTACTCTCTGCACCCAAACACCTAATCTATTCCCTCCTCCCTCTTTGGAATTCATTAGTTAAGTGAATAATCTTGTTATGATCCTTTATTAGTTTTATACACAAAAAGCAGGAACCGCTACTATTTCCCCCTGCTCCTCTGCAATGTTCTTGTTTCAACAAAGTAAGGCTTGAGCTGGAAAGTTTCCCTGAGAAGATTTTCATTTCCCATCTTGTCTGATGCAAAGTAAAGTGTATGCCAAGTGCCACTGACCTTAACTCTCCTGAATCAAAAATATCTGATGTGATATATAGAAAACTTTGATGTGTAGATATGCTAATCAGCAGAGAAATGTCAAATTTGCATACATTTCAAGTGACCCAACAATATTTACCTTAGAGCTAAGATTCATATTTTTCTGACAATTGCAGCATTGAACAAGTGACTCATTTAGCATATCTAAGCAGCATTATGTCACTGGGATTTACCTCAGAGTTGTTTGAAAGCATCAAAAAGATGAACATCACTGTCTGAAATTAACAACAAGCCTAATTTGATTTGACAAATGACGCTGATTTAGATAGGGTCACTAGCTATTGAAGATGCGGAGGACAAATAGTGCCTTGAAGCCTTGATAAAACTGAATATTTAAGCAGTTCATTATGCAAATTTGCCCTCTACCTGTCAGTAGTGACTAAAGTATAGGGTTAGAGTGCTGGGGAGGCTCTGTACTATGGAGACAACTAGTATATATGTACCTGGCTCTTCTTAAAAAACCAACTCCTTAGACACCTAGGAGGTGGACGCACATGAGCACTATCCTCCCTGGGTTTGGCAGTGACAAAACAGATGAGAGTTTGATTCTGAAAACTTTCAGCATCAGCGCAGAAAACTTAACTTTACCAAGAGAGCAGGTAGACATGGACAGTTGCCTACTGCATGTTCAAGACCTTGTTCCCCAGCCCTTCCTCCCAAGACACACATCCTAGGAGCTCAGTGGATTTCAGCGGAGCTACCTGCACAAACACTGCTGCTGCTCAGGTTGAGGATGCTGGACAGAAGCGCTACGGTGCTTCCAGACTCAAAGATAGGACCCCACTCTTAACAGCCTGGGAACCCACAAAGGTCCAGGTTGCTTTACAACTGTGCATAACACCTATGCATATGCTTTCACTCTCACTCCCAATATCACTTGGCCAACTGGTATCCAAGAGCAGCAGAAAGAAAATACTGTCCAAGATAAGCCCTTTGGTTGTGGAAATATACCTTGAGATATTATTGCCCATTCAGAAAATGAGTGTTTTAACTCTCAAGGGTCCATTCTAAAAGAGTAAGCAAACATAATTACATCAACCTTGTGTAGTTCTGGACAGCTGAGAACACGAGTTGCACAACGGAAGTAAATGCATAGTATCAGACAATTTGAACTCATCATGGATATTTAAGTGTTCAGGAATAGTTAACAATATTTACATGTCCCAAATCTAATGTGCTAATAAATACTAATTCTGAAAGCAAGTGCTACAGAGTACTTAAGCTATACAACAGCAACTCCTTAAAAGCTATTACCATCTTTTCTTTTTCCCCCCTCTATACACACACTATGGTTTCAAAAGTTTGGTATACTTCAGTGTATTAGCACACTGCATGACCACTGGTCAGCAGCTTTTAAGATGCCTCATTGTATAGTAAATCCGGTTATGTTATGCTTTGCAAATTAACTTCTTGTAAGGTACCTTCCACTGTTTTTCTCAGAACTCAGAAAAAGCCTTTGGTACAACTCAGGCCAAATTTTGACGCAGTGTGTTTAGAGATGTGTATGAAAATGTCAGTTTAAGTACTGGCAAGTAGATAATACTGAAACAGCAGACAGAAGCTATTTAATTAAAGTAGTATGGGAAAGCAACCACAATACAGAGAGCACATAGAAGAGTATATACTGAAATTAGATCCCAGCAAAGCCTTGCATGGGGTGAGGTCTGCAACCCATGGGGCAGGGTGCCTGTGCAGCAGGTGAGCTATGCTACAACCACAGAGGGTTCTACACTGAAGTGCCTCTATAACCAGAAGTCCTGGTGGAGCTGGTACAGAGACCAGCCAACCTAGACATGATTCAGGAGCAGAGCTGCTCTATCTCACAGCCTTGCTTATGAACACAGAGTCACTGCTGAGAAATGGGATCTCTTAGGGCCCTGGAACCAGGGAAATGTTTATACCACACATGGTAGATTTGAGCCAAGGTATATAGCAGCACACTGTGTAGACTTCCCAGCTCAGGAGTTCATTAGCACCCATGAAACCAAGCCAAAAGCATCATAAACCTTTTCTCTTTTAGACTTTTAACATACAATCTTATTGACTCATTTACATGTGTTTTGGACTACCTCTGTTTTCTTTATCCAGGTTATCCCATCTCCCCCTTGCTGGTCAGACTAATTGAGAGATGCCTGTATTTACCATTTCACCGGATCTGAGAAAACATACCTTGTGAGCAACCTTGATTTGTTTATAAACTAATCCCCTAACTCTGCTGAGCTTGTAAGTTCTTGGCTAATTGCTCTCATGTCCATGAAATGGGAGAAACCCAAGTCTGAAATACATGGAAACAATTAGGGCAGAAGGAAAAAAAAAAACAGGAAAAGAAGGCTTTCCCTGTAAACAGATGTCCATGCCAAGATACCCTACCTAGAGCAACTGGCACATGGTATGTTTGCAGATGGATCCACAGTAGGACCTAGCCACTTATATTTAGCATGCAGTGTTAGTTGTTTTAGCTAGCCAGCTAGGAATAGGCAGGAGTTGGAAGGAGAGCCCAGCATTTTTGCACCAGTATCAACATCCCTCCCATACTAATCACATACCTTAACCCTTAATTATAACAAATGCAGCAGCCATTACAGGAATATCCCCTTTTATCCTTCACAATTAGAGACATGGGAAAGTTGTCTTAGAAGAGCATAGGCTATATAATTTTAATGTGTTATTTTGTTATATAGTTCTTTTTATTTTTCCACATGTGAAAAAAATGTCAAAAGAAATACAGTAAAGTGTTACAGCCTGTTTCATGACGCTGGTAATTCCCACTGCACACATTTACTGTAAACTATGGCTAACATGCATGAAGTAATTCAGCAGTCTGAAGGCCAGGAGGGATCATTTGTGCATCTAGTCAGACCCTCCTCCATGACCCATGCCACAGGATTTCCCTATGTTAGCCCACTTTTTGTGCTCATGCCTTCTTGCTGAGCTAAAATGATATCAAGTCTTGATTTGAAGCCTACCAATGATGAGAAAAATTATCCTTTTCCTAGATTAGCTATTCAGAGATCAGAATTTGTCACTGTACTTCCAATTTTTTCCCATAAATGCTTTGAATACAAAATCAGAGTTGTCTTTGGACTGGACATAATTGTAAAATCATGCAAAAAAACTACTCCCCAAAGCAAAAAATTACTGCCAAAGCAAAAGGCTATTTTTTATGAAAATAAATCACTTGAAGAGAATAAGAACACTGAAATGTCAGACAGACTTGGCCTTTGGGCTTCCATCCAGAAGGAATGGTTATACATCTATGACCCACAGAACAGGGCTAGATGATCATATTGACCCTTTCCACCCTAAAATAACCCACAAGTTTGCAACCTGTCACCTTGGAACTGTTCCTGTAACAGAGTGCTATTCGAAGTCATAATGGGTACAAGTATCTGATTCCTGCCAGGTTGCATAAGATAGACTTAACATTAAGGTTTCTTTCCTATAGAAACACATCCTAACACTGATCTCCAAGATAGTTTTTTGTCTTTATAAAACTGAAAGTCAAAATACCTTTGCCTATAGTAGGGTGGCAACTGCAGCCAGTTATGATGGAAAAACTAAATGCTTGGTAAGTTATTTATATATTTGGATGCAGAGTTCATCATTACATCCTGCTGAACAAGCACTTCAGCAATCTCTGTATGAAAATGAAAAGGCTACTTTAAAACATTTCAAAATTCCCAAGTTATTGCAAATGTCATAATCAATAATTGAAAGAACTTGAAGGAGTGCACATTTTGTTAAGATGAAAGTCTCTTCTTCCAAGTGTCATGGTTTAACCCTAGCTGGCAACTAAGCCCCACACAACCACTCACTCTCTCCCAGTGAAATGGGGGAGAGAATCAGAAGAGTAAAAGTGAGAAAACTTGTGGGTTGAGATAAAGACAATTGAACAAGTAGAGAAAAAACTGCTCACACAAGCAAAGCAAAACAAGGAACTCATTCACTACTTGCCATCAGCAGGTAGGTGTTCAACCAACTCCAGGAAAGCAGGGCTCCATCACAGGTAACAGTGACTTGAGAAGACAAACACCATCACTCCAAATGTCCAATCCCCCTTTCTTCTTTCCTTAGCTTTATATCATGAGCATAATATCATATGGTACAGAATCTAGATTCATAGAATGGTTTGGGTTGGAAGGGACCTTAAAGCTCATACAGTTCCAACCCCCTGCCATGGGCAGGTATACCTTCCACTAGAGCAGGGTGCTCCAAGCCCCATCCAGCCTGGCCTTGAACACTGCCAGGGATGGGGCATCCCTTGTGTCAGTTGGGGTCAGCTGTCCCAGATGGGCCCCCTTCCCAACTGCTTATGCACCCGCAGCCTAAACACTAGTGAGGTGATATGAGGAGCAGGAAAGGCCTTTCTCTATGTAACCTCCGCTCAGCAATAGCCAAAACAACCAAAACTGTTTTGGCTGGAAACAACAGTTTCCAGCACAAATCCAAAACATAGCCCATACTAGCTATTAAGAAAATTAACTGTCTCAGCCAAAACCAGCACACCAAGCATCCTTATTCAGGTGTCATTCATTTTGACTGAAAGTAAGTACATGGGTTTATTTTTCTAAATTAGTATTTTCAGAGTAGATGGATTCTTTTGGAATCCTTTTTTGCATACACCAGATTCTCCAAGTCATGCTAGACATACCAAGTAGTATTCACTAATGCATATACTGCCTCTGAGAAATACCTGACATATTTCAGGGCACCTTATACAGTTACTCTAATAGCTTAATATTTCATTTCTAAGCATAAGCAGGGTAGGCAAATGACTAGTTACTCACGCTTAAATAGTAAGAAATATGTGATTCCTTGCCATTTCTGGAGCTCTCCACATGATAAACTGTTTTTCCATAGAAATGTGAATAGTAGTAGCTCATCTGAGCTTCTGATAAGGGATAAAGATTGAAATACACCATATTTATACGCTGAGTTTACAACCTCCTTTAAACTTGCTTTGTGAAGCTTGAAGGACTGTGATGGCTTGTGAATAAATACAGGTAAACAAACAGCTTTTATCACTAGAATTCATGTTTACTTACTACATCAAGCTGAAACCACATATGATTTTAAATGGGAAGAAAAAAAGATGTCTCAATTGTAAAGCAGAGAACAATCAACTGAAGAACACCAAGAGGATGAGCAGCAAGGAGTGGTCTTCAGAATATCCCTGGAATGAATATCATCCTAGTGACTGGATTGCAGCCAAGACTTTTATTCTGTGTTTTTAAAAAATGCATAGAGTAGGGGAGTCATAAAATAATGTTTCGTCTCTGGAATATGCTGGAACAAAAGCCAGATAGGATTAGACTCTGACACGCACATTCATCATGTCCCAAGCCGAATCAGTTATTAATTCCACAAGTATTAAATATGGAATGGGTTCATGTCTAACAAGTCTGCAATATTATTCAATAACTTAAATGCTAGACAGACTGAATTTTAAGAAGCATCCTCCTGTATATTAGGTTGTATGAATTCAACCAGGCAGCACCCCCAGTCATAGCCTTACAGAAACCAACTGTATGGGGACCTCCACCACTTTGCTTGACAAGATGAAGCTGAAGGCATCAGGATTAGTGTCATTAGCATGGAAAGAGCTTCCAAGCATAGGGCACAAGATCCACAAAAAAATCATAAAAGCTTCTATTTTTGGTAGCTTGCTATGCACTAGCTCCTGCCTCCTGGCCAAATTGACACCTTCTTCTGAACACTGGTGTAAGCACATGGTTGGAACATCATAACAAGGGTTCAACATGTCCCCCACCTTCATTCTCTAGGACCTTTATAAGGTTTCTCCTACCTCGTTCCTCAGATCTCCCCTGGAGGTACACATGCTATTGTTCCTGCTATCCCATATATTCCTTCATGAAGTTACTCATATGTACTGACTCACGTAGGTGCTAGCATTATTATCTTTACAGCCATTTGAAACCCACCAATATTTATTGCAATGGTAGTGGGAGCACTGAAGTTGTAGCATCAAGTCACTTCCACAAATTCCAGTGATTGTGCTGTATCAAAGAGAAAAGCAGAACAGTACAACTGTTCATTAGCACCACCATCACCAAGGTTAGCTTGAGAGGAGGAAGGCTATATGTATCTCATGCAGGTACAAGAATTCTTAAGGACATGCACCAACCTAATATAAGATTACAGGATTTTTGCCCTAAAAAGAGCTCCTTAAAGAAAAACCCTTCCTATAAAGGAAAACACACCTTTATGGGCTAAACAACCTACTAAATGTGGATTAATGTGCTTCAGTTTTCAGAACAAATGCATATCCCACAAAAAAAGGTTCCCAGACAGACAGCTGTCTGCTTTCTTAAAGTCCTAACTTTGATTGTTTTCAGAAACAGAAAATAGAAGGAAAAAAATCCAAATCATTTTGGGTCTTGATTAAGAGCTGATCAAGAAGCTCTGTTAAGCTCTCTTGGAATGTTCTTCATTTCCCAATCAGTTTGTCAAGTGATGGCAATAGCAGTGTTAATATAATGTTAATATTAGTGGTGAGCAAAGTCACCAATGGAACTCATTGCACTGTATGCTACAGGAGCAGAGAAGGGACAACCCTTGTGCAGAAGGACTTCCATTCTAAAGCCATACCTTAAAAGTTAGGGAAAGTACACAGGGTCAGTCACCACCCTATGGACACCCCAGGATCTGACTTGGTTTTTAGGGAGTTTTGCTTTGAAGACAGTAAGAGACTTCTGTTATTGCTGCATATTTCTTATTCGTAGGGAAATCTCCACACTAGAGAACTGTCCTTTTCTTTCCTCCTCCCCCCTCACTTCCTCCTGCCTGAAGTATTTTCTCAGAATGGGAAAAGCCATACACATTAACACCGCCTCAGACTCCATTACCAGAGGAAAGTGCCTTTTGAACCATGAATTACTGATACTGAAGATCATTCATTGGAAAAAGCCTTCAGCTTTACCTCTGACATTCAAAGTTTTGTGTATTGCAATAAGCATACATGTATTTAACTCACAGAAGTAGAAGGCAAATGTACTTTTATGCCTACCCGATGCAATAAAGAAGATAGAGGAATATTTATGTTGCTCTGTGTTAAAATGAGCTGAGAAGTTCTGATATTTCTTTTCAGTATTAACAGTGTAATAGTAAAAACATTGATAGATTCTTTCTTCCTCAAAATATATAGATGACTCTTCCTCAAAACAGTGCAAGTTTGCCTCTAGACATGGTCTACTAACAATTGCTGCCCTGTTTTACACCATTTCATAATACTTTCAGGCAAGCAGCTTATACATCCACTGTGTGGCTAATATTAATGGCAGAGCTGTAAACCCCCACAAGGGACTTTGTGGAAACACTGATATATCCATTACCACCACAGGAAAGTGCTGCCAGGCTCTTCTGCAATTACAGCTTCTTCAACGGAAAAGTACATCATTTTGGTCTGCAGAGACAAGCCATGAAAACCAACATGAGAGGAGACTGTCTGATTTGTCAGAAGTTGCGGTGCCAAGGGCATGAGCACATGGGCACCCAGGCATCCTCACCCAGGTCCCACAGCAGCAGAGAAGATCAACGACCTCTTCCTACCCTCTCCATCACTGTCCTGCTCCTCTTCCTTAGGTTACACCCACTTCTCCTTTTGTAATCCATGTTTCCCCAATACTCATAAAATCCCCAGTCGCCTTCACTCTACACAGCATTTCTATCCATAACTCTCAAAGCATTTTGCAAAAGGCAATAAACAAGCTGCTTCCTCTGCCCAAGATCACTCAGAAGGTCAGAGCTGAGCCCAGGAACTGAGCTCAACCTCTCAAGACCTGCACCAAGGATGGGACATGCTGTACCACCCACAGCCACCTGTTAGGAACACCACAGCCCAAGTAATAGCTGGGCTGTTACAGGGTGCTTGACACTACTCCTAATCAAGTAAAAATAATGAAAACTATTTTCTGTCCATTTGAGGCACTTGCAAATTACCATTCACTGTCATATCTAAGTGCCAAGCACTATCAGACATACTGACAGGCTTTGAAGGCTTCCAAGATGAGGTGGTATTAATACAAGCCTGCATCACTACAGTACTACAAGAATTATACACTGGATACTTAAATCTTGACCCTTTAAGTACAATCTGATTTCTGGCAGTCAGTAAGAACAAGCTTTGCATGGAGCAAGACAGCTGTGAAAGGGTCATTCAGCTCAGCATCATCACATCCTTGTATGATAATCCAGCAAGAGTACAACATCAGGACACTGTGTTCATGTTCTGCAACTCAAAGGCTGCAGGGGGTACCACACAAAGTCCACAGGAGCAGGTGGCTATTTCTGGATCAGGGCATGACTTTCTGCTGACAGGAAGTTCAGCTGGATCTTGGTTATGGTGAAGGTTGTATTTCAGAACTGCTAATAATGTGCTATAGCCTGTCTAGAATCATAGACTAGTTTGGACTGGAAGGGACCTTCAACAGTCATTTAGTCCAAACCCCCTGCAATGAGCAGGGACATCTTCATGTCAACATCTGGTCTATTCTCTGCATTACAAACAATCAAGAAAGAAAAGCTGCCTTATTCACATGCATGGAAAATAAGGCCATCCACATCCACACTTCAGGGTACCAATCAAAATGCATAAAGTCTCTAATTCTGCTGAAAGACATTGAGGGACAATTACTACCAGAGGATGGAAGCTTGGGACATGCAATGTTTGTGCCTATCGCTGCTCCACAATCGTATCTGAAAGAAATTTGCACTTTTAAGTGGCCAAGGAGAACCCTTTATTCAGAGAAAGTATGAATAAAAATCCATAGTTTTCCATCTAGACTCATACTCAGACCCTGAATCCATGTTTGCATAGTACTGAGCCTCAAGAGGATTCAAGAAGCTTGAACTCATTTTGAGCACACAACATTTGCTTCCGTGCAAGTCTTTGAACATTTTCCACTCTCAGACATAATCAGCTACCGTTGAAAGAGAACTGCTTTGGACCAGAATACAGGAGTAAGAAATGCTATTTTAGTTTCCAAATACTCTAAGGTTAGCAAAACTGAGGTTATAAGACCAATGCTTTGCATTTGGTACTGACTTATTAGCTGAATAAATTCAGTGATTCCCTAATCAAAGGGTACTTGATTCTTGTCTAGTTTGTGAGAAAATTCCGTCAGCAAACAGAGGCAAAAATCTTCTAGGTATTATAAGTTATGACATTTTTAGCCCTGTGACTGATAGAGAGATAAGTCACTACATAGCAGAAAAGCTTCATGAAAGCTGAATACATGTGTGCTAGAATGTAAAAGTAAGCAAATACTTCTCAAATAGAAGTATATTTTCACCAAACTGAAATCATTACCTGCTCTATCTTAAGAAGCAGTCTGACCAACACTTCATTAACCGCAGAGCCACAAAGGGAGATGATATGCTTCATGAAGGATTTCATTATTTATTCAGAGTAAAAGCTAAGCCCCAAAATGTGTTCTCCAAGAAAAGAACTTTCAAAAATTCACTATGACATTTCACCAAAAATATTCCATGACATTGTTCCATTTGCATTTTGATTTGAAGTTCATTGTATAAGCAGCTGAAGATTAAGCTGCTTAATTTATAAGTGTCCAAATGAAGCATTTAGACACTGCTAGAACATTCCTTGTTCCATCACTAAAGGGAATATACAAATGAGTGAAAACTTACTAGTCAACTTGCTTTCAGGAATTTCTCAGTTTGACAGAATTACATGAAATTCAGCTACTCAGTGCTTACCCCCCAACAATATCAGATCAGTCATCCTACTTGATGGCATCTATAACATTTTTAATTCCCTTTCCATTCCATAGACATGGATCAGAAGTGCTTTTTCCAGCAGCATTTGAAGCAACAAATACATCTAAAAAGCCTAAACTTACCCTACTACAACATGCAGTTGCCTAAAAACATGCAGAGTAGGTGGAAAACATCACCAGCACAACATACTTATGTATCTATGGTACTCAGGACAAGATATTGAGCACAGGATAAAAGGCAGTGCCTCAGTGCACTCTCTCCCACCTGATTCAGATCTTCATTAAAAATGGGAAAAGGGGTTTGGGGCTTTTGGGTTTGGGTTGGTTTTTCTATTTTCATTTAATCCAGAGAATCATCCTTCAATTCAGACATTGAAACACCCAGGCTCAGAATTAAATGCATCTGCTGGCAATTCACCGGCTGCATGTTTATGGAATGAAGGCTGATGCTGTAAGCAAGGGTCACCAGATGGCTATTCCTTGCTGGCAGACTAGCTTAACTCAACTTCAGAGAGCACTGTTGTGTCCTACACAGCCCAGCGCTGCTGAGCTCCAAGGCAGAGTGTAAGATGCATTATTAGGTCAAACACTTACTTGGCTGAAGACCATTGTGGAACTATTTATTATGGCCAACTGGGGCATATTACACAGGGCAGGGATGTGCTATAATAAGCACATTAATGCTAAGTGTCACATGCCAAGATCTGACAAAGAGGGGTGAAGAACATCAGTTAATACTCATCTATTTTTCCTGGGTAACTGCACGAGAGACTTAGAGAGTTTCTACCCATACTAGATCTAAGCTGCTGGAAATCGGAAATCTCCATCTCCTAGCCCAAACCACCAGCCAGATCCACCCCATCTGATTCAGTTGCAGTCAGAAAGAAATCCTGACTGAACTGCATAGGGTTAAGCACTGGCCAAAATATCAGCAGAAGCAGGAGGCTTGAGTGCTTTGAAACTCTGCTCAACATATGTCTGAAGGATTTTTGGGACTGCACAGAACTGTAGTAAAAGAAAAGATTGGCAAGGCAGATGTTCGTTGTTTACTGACCCCTGATGAAACCTGCCCTTTCCTTTACCCATTTGAGATGTTCAATAGATACATTGGTGCTGATTTTTAAACCATGTGCTGCCAAAAATCTGGTGTATTTCTACGTCCCTGAGAGTTTGAAAACAAGAAGTACACTAGACTAGTGTGAAAACACACTTCCTTATGGCAGGTTTATAAGCTGATCACTGGAAATGAATTT
Organism: Ara ararauna; assembly: GCA_028858755.1. Taxonomy (NCBI): domain Eukaryota; kingdom Metazoa; phylum Chordata; class Aves; order Psittaciformes; family Psittacidae; genus Ara; species Ara ararauna. Next base: position 63,962,710 of record CM054382.1, read on the forward strand.
CTTGCAAAGTAACATGTTGAAAACCATGACAGGCTCATTGACAACAAGCAAAGCCCTCACATTTCTATCTCAGGAAGAGGGTCAGTTTGCAGAGCAGGCAGCAAACGATTGTTTATTGGAGCTTTTGCAGGAAAAAAAAAAAAAGAAAAAAAAAAAAAAGAAATTTTGCCTTCCGGGTATTTATGTGGAAAAAGCTGATCCTGTCACAAACACACATAACACAAAACCCGGACTGTGAGAACTCCCAACTACACCCAAGCTTTCCTTTCCACGCCATTTTTCTATACGGCTAACATGGCAACATTGGAAGCCCAGCCAGCATGGTGACACTTCTGTCTTTGGAAGAGACCAGCATTTTGCTTTGCTTGATATGTTTCCCCCACCCCACCCCCCACCTGTCAAGCATGCCTTGTCCAAGAATATTTCCCAAGCAGCTGAAGAGATAGAGGTGCAGACATGACAACAGAATAACAAAGATGCTTTCTAGAGCAGCTTCTGGGACAGCAGCTAGCAATAACCCTCAGGACTCTCATTCATAGGAAGCCAACACCACGGTGGTCGCAGATGGAGTAACTCAGCATTCATTAAGTCACAGGCACTATTTCTGTCACTTATCCACCCCCTGCTTCTAGAGTCACACTTAACTTCCACTTAAGTTTTCAGGTCTTGTGACTGCAAGAAGATAACCCACACACAGGTAGTGTTGTCAAGCTGTTGTAAATGGGCACAACACAAGATCTAAAACCTTACAGGCCCAGGTGGCATTAACTAGTATCTTGGCATCCCAATAAGGAAGTCACCAATATACTATGCATTCAATCTACTGCATCGATACCACAGGACCAATCAACTCATCCAAGTACATGCAACAACTCTGGTCTTGTGCTGTGGGATGCGGAATATTCTTAGTTTCAGTATACAGTGTCTGAGTAGCATAACAAGCTCCACAAAGGACCACCAATATTGGTAAACATGATGCAGTGTTCAATTTTAAGCTGTGCATGGCACAGACAGATTAGCATTCTTCAATAATACTAGATTAAATGAGGTATCCTTCTATAAATTATGGAATTGATGAATAGTTGCTCTTGAAATCTTGACTGGCTTATTTTACTACCAAAAAACTTTTCAGCAGGGGAAGATTTCTCTTCTCCAGACAGCACAGTGCCAGGCTGAATGCAAGGACTGTACCCAGCAGAGATCCTGCATCCTGAGGCCACTCCTGCTCCTACATCCCTGTTCATCAGCACATGGTCCATTTTCCTCTTAGCAAGAAGGGAAAGCAAGGGAGGTTGCAGGGAAACCAGAACAAGTTTTTAAGCAGACCTATGAGCAAATACACAGAAAGGATGCATGGAATACTGACAAGAGTAGAGGAAATGTGATGGTTGGAGTCCCTGGCAAAGTTGCAGGCTGAGAAAGGAAGCAGGAGTTCAGAGAAAGCAGTTTGTCAGCTGCCATCACTGTTAATACGCCTTGTAGTCTTCACTAAAAGCTAAGCTGATGGCCTTCACCATATTCTTAATGGAATACATGTGTTACTCATGTTCAATAATGTGAAATATTGCAGACCCATGAAAGGGTACTAAAGCACCCTGAGCTGACTAGGGAGTGAGGAGCAAAGGAAAGTCTTCACTTGTAACAGAGCTCAGAGGAAATTCAGTACAGCAGAGGTAACTTTCCATACCAGAAGTAGATATTCCTGCAAGTGTTGCTACTGTATCTTCATTAGCAAACTCCAAACCCATCTATTCATGACCCCCAGAGAGCTTACTTGGCTTCAGTAAGCATCAAGAACTTCAATTTCAAGTCATAAGATGACCTTTTTATCAAGAAAAAATCCTTGCTTTGCCAAAGATGACCCATTTCCTCCTGAATCAAAACCTCCAGCAAGTTTCTCTTTCCATCAAGGCACACTAACAAAGGCAGGTTTCAGATATTCCAAAATCCTGGGCACAGACCTTGGAGACCATCAAGTGTCTCTGGCAAGCCTAGCACAGGGATTGTTGTCACAGACGAGGACCCCACAAAATTCAGTGGACTCACCTCACAACACCAAAGAGAAACCAAAATAATGCAAGACAGATGAAAGTAAAGAATTACACCAACAACACCTTTCTAAGAGTGCCATCTCAAACGCAGCAAGAACGACTCCCAGTGCAAAAGAGATTTAGGTAACAGCAAAAAGCACTAGGAAGTGCTTTCCCTGTTCCACTCTCAACAGGTTTATCCTTCATACAAGCAACGGAGCTACCTGTTTTTTACTGGGTTAGCAGACAGCTACAGTATCCAGCCCACTGATGCCACATGTAGGAAGATTAATTGTAATTGCACAAGAGAAGTTTGCTGTACCTAGGGATCTGCCATTTGGCTCACACTCTTTCTTATGCTTCCTATTTTAGAGTTAAGGCTGATGAGCACAAAATGAAGCGCTTGAGAAACAGAACACTGAAAAAGTCCACACCAGATTTGTTAGAGAATGACATAAGTGAGTTCAGGGAATTTTCCCTATTCTCTCATATCATCTTTCCATCTTTTCAACAGATATGGAGGAAACAAGCTACCAAACACCTTAAGCTGTTGTTTTCATTTTATGAATGTATTCCGACTGCCATTTTCAGCTCCTAGTCAATGTCTTTGATAGCTGACACATCGTTTTTGTCACATCTTATTTTGCTGAAGGCATTTTCCAACTCCCTTAAGCCTTTCTATTCCCAGCTCCAGTACTTGGATGCTAATATTAATTCAAATGACCTTTTCCCCCCCACACACCTGCTTTTTAAATTTAATGAGATCCCTGTATTATACCTTATATTACTTACTAACACCCACAGGGGTACAGTCCCCCCGAGACAAACTGTAAAGGCTGAAGTAACTCAGGTTTCTCACAGAGGAAAGAAGCCTTACAGGAAGCATAAGACCGTACGGATGCTACACTCACACCTGCTTTCCAGTAGCACCCATTAAGTTCCAGCTCACTGCTTATATTTTGTCTCTCTGGCATATCTGGGTGCTAAAATAAAGGGGAATTTACTGAGCTTGAACCCTAACCCAGTGAACATCTTTTTTCTTCTACATAAGGCATTTGCAGTACATCCATTGCAAGCAACAGCACAAAGACTCACAAAACATATTAGTAAGCATCAGATTATTGAGAAGCCAAGGGAAGTCATATGGTAAGGTGATACAAGCATCCTATTCAACTTATCAATTTGTTTTTAATTTAAGCTTTATGAAACAGTATTCAACACCTTTGATGTTGTTTCCTTTTTTCCAAAGGCAGGAAGATACTTGGGAAGGCTCTTATAAGCCCATTCAGCTTTCCCCACCTCCCATAACAGCAGTTAATGTGAGAATTACTCCCCAGATGGGGAGGTGATGGAAATGAAAGGTCATAGGTCCAGCATCAGGTCCAAACTTGAAAATTTCGTTCTCCTTCCCAATAGAAACCTGGGATACCACACCCACCTTCTCCTCCAGCTTCCAAGCCGGGCTTGAACAAGGAAAGGACCAAGTCTTCCTACCCCTACCAGCTTCACCAGCCCTCCTTGGCAGGCTAGCCTCCTACAGCTTGCCTCCCCAACACCTCTCCACCTACAACTCCCATTCCTGCTGGGCTGCAGGCTTTTATAGCAGCTGTTTTTTGATTGGCACTTTTTCACAGATGGGGGAGGCAAATAGGTCCTTCATTAACCCTTTTCAGGTTCCTGCCAAGTGTGTGTGTGGGGGGGTTATATGTCATTTTTGTTAATGAAGTGCCTTCTGGAATTGAACCTGTAGCTCCTTTACCATAGCTGTGTAGTTTGGTACATCTAATTGGAAAGTAAAACCAACATATATACTTGATCTTATTTATTGTCAGCAAATGAGGCAGTGAAGTGGTTGGGTGAAAGACAATGTTCTGAGCAAACAGTTTCCTTTATCCAAGGTAAAATTAAAAGACTAGCAGACCTTGGAAAACAGCACAAGTGTTTTGTCTCCATAGTTCTCTTTATTTGTTTTTTATCTTGCTAAATGAGGTCTAGGATAAACAAGAAGGAAATAAGGAAGGGACTCCCTTCTCCACTCTTTCTTCATATCTTTCCCTCAAAGGGAAGTCCATGGAGGTCCATCCTGTTTGGATCTATAAGGCAGCACTCAACATGTGTTTGCAGGTAAGACTCTTGCATACTGGTAGTGGGGGAGAAAGCTCAGCCGTGTGTGTGTGCTGCTTGTCTGGCTGACCGATGTCATGCTTTGCTGTCTTTTTTTGTCCTCGCTTTGCACACACCTGGCCTAGGACGTTTCGGGAGAAATAAATTCAAGAAGCTTTATTAAAATAAAAAGCTTTCTGCCCCATGTGTGGCTTTGTGGAAGTTTGTTGTTTGTGAAAGAGGAGTAATGTTATAAACAGAAGTCTTCAAAAGTGAGAATTGAGTGATTTAAAGCAGAAGTGTCTAAAAGTATTTTTAAGATCAGTATTTACTCACTTTCCCACTGCACCTGCAACTACCCAGGGATATATCACCTACACACTCATGACTTCCCAGAACTCAAATCCTTCTCAGTTCCTCTTCCTAATGTGTTGTTAGGGACAAAACTGTATTCGAAAAGGGATGTGAACAGGGCAAGGTACTCTAACTGCTGCCTTTGACAGTGAAAGTTGAAGGAGAAATTATTGATAGAACCTAGAAAAGTCCTTCTACCTCTCCTCAGGAGCAATCAGCTCAGGCATTCTGCAGCCATGTGAAAGGGCTGATCACTTAATCTGCACCTTGAACCAGATCTACGGCTACTTATAAAGCTGTGTTTGCTTTGCACTCCATGTTCAAAACTCTGCCTATCATAATAATATTCTCTACCTTAGGTACCACTACTCAATAGAAGTCTAAGCCATAAACGAGAGTATCATGTTGTTGTAGGTACTTATGGTAAATCATTAATACAAGTAGTCCATTCCACCTAGTTTTGGAGTGAAAACACAGTGCATAGTTTAACAGTTCAGCAAAAGCATCTGCTAAAATGTATTTGATGTCTTCTGCATGATGATATAATAAATCAAAAATCTGATTTTAGACTTTCTGACAAGTTGCCCCAGGCTTTATATCAAAATTAGCCTTGTACTGATGCTGCTGAAAGGAGGGAGGAAGGGAGACAGCTGAATATCATACATTAAGAAAATAAGCAACTGCATGAAAAAAGTGTTCAAAGTGGAAGTGGCCCCAGTGCTCCAATGGTTCCAGGGATTTATATGACATACTGTGAACAGACACAAGCTCGACCTGTCCACTTTCCAAGATGGTCAAAGCTTTGTGGCTAACATCATGCCAAGCCTGAATGGGAAAGCACTGCCAGTGACTAAATATATTAACTTGGGCTTGGTGCTGCGTTGACACAGCCACATGGAATTTGAACAAACTGGAACACATAGTGAGGCTGTGTTTGCTGATGAAGTACTGGCAGATGAATTCTACGTTCATCCCTAGATGAACAGAGAGCAAACAAAAATCTTCCTGTACCATGTCATTAAGAAAAACATGCAAGACAGCCTTTCCAAATTTCACTATGAAACTGAATGCACAGGCTAGAGCTCCCTGCAAGAAAGGATACATGGGATACACATTCAGACAGGCTTCTAAATTGCCAAAGTTGTGTTTTTTCCAGTCTGCACTGAGTGCAAACTCTGTGTTCTCTCTCATACGAGCATAAAGAACGTGTCTCTCATAGGGAAATCCAGAGTTTTGCACATTAAAGATGAAATTACAGCAGCAGGCTCCAGTGCTGGCATTCTTCATGATGAAAATGTATCAGCTGCACAGGATGTCAGTGCTTAAAAACCGGCACTGGTTCCCTGCTAATTTGGTTTACATTTACGTTAGAAGGCTTGTTTGTTTTGGTGCCTCACGCAGAATAAAGAAGGCACTGACACTATAGACAGCCATGCTGACATTATAACTATAACCACACTTAATTTTGGGCAATGAATATTCTTTCAGTCATGCCATTCTGTCTTAAACTGCCCAAGCTGTGAATTTGTAGTGCTGCTTTTATTATTAAGCTCTGTGTATTGGTAATGGGAGAACTACTCACTTCTCCAAGAACCTGAACTTGTGCTTGTGAAGCTTCCAGAAGTGGCTTGATTTCCCTCCCTTGATTTCATTTGCCTCCCTGGTGTAATGCCATATTCCCTGGTTTTAATCAGGAATGGAAGCAGAAAAGCTGAAACAGTATTTAGAAATATTTATTTTTTTATAAAATCAGAAGCAGGAATCAGCAAACCTCTTGTGAGAGAGTTGGTTCTCCTGAGGCTGCTCTATCTCAGCTTAGTTTATCCAAATGGCTTTGAGTAAACATCTGGAAGAGCTGAGTGCTTTATCCCATCTTAACATTTGACACCCATCTCTGATAGTAGAGTGGACCATAGCAGAAATAGATCAAAAAGGAATTTATCTGTGTTCATGAGTGCTCTGTTCAGTGAAACTTCACATCCATGGACAAAATCCACAAATTGTCACAGTGCCCAGACAAGTTACTTGTCATTATGATGATCTGCAAGGCATCCATAGAAAGAATCATTTTGACTGAGCTTCATTCCTCAAGGACAGCGCCAAGGTTAATTTATTTGTTATTCACTTTGAGTTGGGGGTGGACAGTCCCTGGAAGGGTGCTAGCATTTGCCAAATGCATTTCTGGGAGTATTTGCTCACCAACTACTCTTATATTCCACACCTTCCCAAATGTCTCCAGGAACGTAGGCTGTGTTCGTAAGCTGAGTTTTTTCTCAAGCTTTCCCTCCACTCAAGCAGCTCATGCCTGAATTTTCCAGGATTTGTAATAGCAAAAACTGGAATAGTTGAATGTCAGTGACATGTGACGCTAGAAAGGTACTGAGAAATGGTGGATACCACGGTAGAGGGAAGTGTTAACTGTAAAGATGGGAAACAGAGATGAAAATTAAACACTAAAACTGAACCTGCCCCATTTTGTTCAGAATGTGGAATCACAGATTGACTGAAGAGGAAAGTCTTCTATCCCTTCAAGAACTGCTCTATGCAATAAAGGCAAAATATGTAGCCTTTCTCCATGGCATCTTTCATACTGTGGGGTGATAAATAGCTGTTTCAGGGTCTGTACAGATATTGGCAAAATTTCAAGTGGTCCCTTCATCTTTCATTCCCTAGGCTTTCTATTTGATATCATTTTGAGGCTCCATATCATAATTTATAGCCTGTTGCATGATCAAATTCTGTCAAACCTTAAGAGAGATTTCAGAACTCTTCACTATACATTTGCAAGCAACTCTTCATTACGTTTTACTTGAGCTTCCAAGGTTCAAAGATGTGTTCATGGGCATACAATAGCCAGCTGCAACTGTGCCTTTGGAAACAAGCTTTTCCCAAAGAATGATTTGCATAGAATTTTTTGTCTCTCAGTTACACCATGATAAATAATCTTGGCTCCAACACACTATTTCCAAAGCAGAGAAGAAAAGTGCATATTATAAAACCAAAATTATTTAAGGGAAGTTAGATTGTAGAAGTACTGACTGCACTTTGCACACCCTGTGCATTTCATGGCAAAATGTCAAAAGCAAAAGTACCTGTTAGTAAAACTCTATTTTTTGGAGTTGAAGTTTGGCAATTAGAGACCACTCAGCCTTTAGGTGACTTTTTGGCTTTCCAGTCCTTACATACTCATAGAACTTAAAGAACATTGACCAATAACTTCTGAAGGATAGCATAGTTCAAATATGTCATAGATAAATCTACAGGGACGGAAGAAAGAGTAGAGTAGGCAACACAATAAGTTAGATTTGAATACAAATGATCTCATTCAAAACAACAGGATGCATGATACAAATGTGATCAAGCAAAATCATAGAATCATGGAATCAGAACAGTTACGGATGGAAAGGACCTTAAGATCATCCAGCTCCAACCCCCCTGCCAGGGGCAGAGACACCTCCCACTAAACCATGTCACCCAAGTCTATGTCCAATCCAGCCTTGAACACCGCCAGCAATGGAGCATTCACAGCTTCCCTGGGCAACCCATTCCAGTGCCTCACCACCCTTACAGTAAATAATTTCTTCCTCATATCCAATCTAAACTTCCCCTGTTGAAGTTTGAACCCGTTACCCCTTGTCCTCTCACTACAGTTCCTCATGAAGAATCCCTCCCCAGCATCCCTATAGGCCCCCAAATCTGATACTTTTACTGGGAAATGGAGCTTGTAATCCAAAATAATAAAGTCAAAATTCAGCCCTATATGAGATATGCCCCATATATTTGGGACTCAGATCCCCAACTGTCCTTAAAATTACAGATGTGTGTTTAGTGCTAAAATGACTTTTTATTGACAGCGTTTGTCATATCCATTTACATTCTGGCCAGGCCTCCAGTATTGAAAACCATATGGCTGTTGTTTTGAGCAGGTTGAACTCTTTTCAAAATCCATTATAGAAAGCGTGCTAAACACCTGCTTTCTGAAATGAACAGAGTTTGTTTAGCCCTGTCTACATCAGGAGCTACATGTGCATAGCGAACTGATGGCTGCTAAGGAATGCCAACTTCCTAACTTCATCGATAACAGAGTATTTTATTGGGCCACAAAAGGCATTTTTGATTTAGTAAGAACATAGAGAGTTCAGACTGAAGTTAGATGTTTTCATTGTGTGACTGTCTATTAAAATTGCTTGATTAAGAAGAAGCAAATGGAAACACAGTGTTAGGATGGTTGTGTGATCCTAAGATACAAAGGACTTAAAGTAATACACATCCCAGTTCTTGGTGAAATAATTCCAGAGATGTGAACTTCACTGTGGCTTATGCCTGCACTGTCCCACTGAACAGTGATAATAATTACTATTTATTACAATAAAACACAGAGAGCTGACAGTGATACCTGATATCCAATCAAAATCTCTCTTCAAGGAGAGACTTTTCTCAGATGACGCTCTCCCTGCCCCATACATCCTTTCTGTGCTGAGTCACACAACTTCCCAGAATATCTGGGTGGGAATACAGCACCTCACAGCACTCCCCAATCATTTATTAGTATCTAGTGAAACCCATCCCTATCTCATTCCTGAAAAGCTACTCTTTCTAAGCCACTACTCCCCATGTATTATAACTGCCTGGAATAATCTTTAAAATGATCACTGAATACTGCATCTCTCTTAGGATGTTCTGGGTATTCTACTTAATCTATGGAGATCAAAGAAGACTGACTTAGAAAAGTCCTGTTGATTTCAATGTGATTGTTTAGCCCAGGGTGAGTGCAAAATTTGGCCAGTATTAATTATTGCACTGTGTAAAAGGCAAGCAGATTATTTACAAACTCTCACTCAGCATGTGGCCAGATGACTCAGCTGTTTTATTTAGTTACATCCTTCTGCAGTTAATTACAACTTGTTGGCCCCAAATCACAACCACAGAAAGACAGAAGCAGTGCAGCCACAAAGAGAAAAACACTCCCCAAGAGCTAAAGGTTCCCAAAGAGCTAAAAATTCAAGTTGTCTCCAAACACTCAGAGGGAGAAAGAAGAAAATAAACTTGTGCAAACAAGGGAACAATGCGTCTTCAGGAAGCTCTCACTTTGTGCACTGTATTATTTCGTGCAATACATTAATGTTAACCTGACACAGCACATAACTGCAGAACTCAAGTTAAATAAATGAAATCAGCTGTCTGACTTCCTTAAGATAAATGATGTTATTACAGCATAATTGTATAACCCCATATAGCTTACAGCAGCAAAAGGATGTGTATTTCACATGCCCTACTATAATTACATTCCCATTATAATTTTGCAGTTAGTTGCTATGAGCTCTGGTCATGAAAACATGCCAATTTTGTATGGGATTGAAGTCTGCCTAATTTTAGCAAATTGAGAGCTGCACAAAAGAAAAGAGATAAATACTATGTTGTTATTTTTCATTAGAGAATTGCTATATTAAGAGGCTGTGATCCAGCTGTGTTTGTTTAAATAAAAGTGTGATTTGAATACCTCCTACAGCTATGTTCCTGCCAATGAATAAAAGATAAAATGCGGCTCTCGTTGGATGTTAGTCTCTGAGTTCTAGCTGACTCAGAGATTTATTGTTTAACATAAGGAAGTGAAAAGCATGTAGAGCAGACCACACACAGGGCTCTTTTGTGTATTGTTTCAAGCCATACCACTAATAGATTTGTTCCACCAAGGCTTGCAGCAATTCAGCTGTGCTAAAATGCTCCACTTAACTGTGAAAAAAATAATAATAAAATAGTAATTATGTCTCGACGGCAAATGCAGCTTAGACCAACACCATGAGTAATGTAAACAGGAACTAATACCATTCGAAGCTGTATGTTGTCATCATTATGATAATGAAATTAAGCTTTTATTTCCGAAAAGCAAGCCTTTTAACAGACTACTATACAGTGTCTGTACAAACACACTGACTTCCTCTCATAGCCTGATATGATTGAAGTTTTTGAGCTAATATCATTCTGGCAGTATGTACACATATATCTACATATAAATACATACACAGAATACACAGTACACTCCAGTAGCCAGCCTTAAACTTATTGCAGACAACTTGGAACTCTCTGTGTGTTGGAAAAGCCTTTTACAATGCAAATAAAATGATGCATATAAATAGTCCTCTGTAGCAGCCTGTTTTGTAGGTTCCTTCATGGTAATCTTAGATTGAGGCACATCATTCACAGGGAGCTGATATGTTTGAATGGATTTCATTATGGGCAAGTGCAGAAGTGAGTGGCTGTGTGCCAGTCTGAATCGACTACCGAAGGGCTTAGGTTGTCAAAGGACCGACTTGGGCTGTCGGAGTTCATTTAAATAACACAGGCATCTCCCAGTTGCGGAAAAGAAAAAGGAAGGGAAGGGAAGGGAAAGGAAGGGAAGGGAAGGGAAGGGAAGGGAAGGGAAGGGAAGGGAAGGGAAGGGAAGGGAAGGGAAGGGAAGGGAAGGGAAGGGAAGGGAAGGGAATTTTCCCACTGTAATCTTCACATTGGAATTACAACTGTAATCATAGAATCATAGAATAGTTAGGGTTGGAAAGGGCCTTAAGATCATCTAGTTTCAACCCCCGATATACAGTTTAGTTCAGGAATCAATAACTTTTTTCCAGATTCGGAATAATCTGAATTGCAGGTTAGCCAAGGAGGTAGCCACTGCCTTGAATAAAACAGGCCAGAGTGTCTGGTGTATCCATCACCAAAAGGACCGTGAATGGTCAGTTTGAGACTTGAACTATGTTTGGAGAAAAATCTTGCAGGTCTAACCAGTGAAGGTGAATCTTGCATCTTATATGAGAAAATGGAGCTTTGTGCTCGGTCTTTACCTACTCTATGAGTGGTGTAAAGCAAAGAGAAATACCAGAAACATAAGTCTATCCGCTGCTCTTTGGGCAAACAGCAAAGTCAGCACATGTATAAGAGAACCAGCAGTTCTTGGTGCAGTGCAAGCAAACAATCCATTCTCATTCTCTCTCCTAACACCACTGCAGGTGCAGATGATGAACTGCAATAGATGCAGATGATGAGCTACAATTCAGCCCCAAGCTGGTCTTGGGGGCAGACCAAATGGCTCATTGCTCTTTGCTCAAGCCTGTGCGGAAAGAACAGCCTGGAGCCTATGAGTATGTTGACGCTGTAATGTGTGTGTTTTGAAGATACAATCTCAGCTCATTCTAGGAAGGACTTCGTGCTTCAGACTCTCAAGAGTCTTAATAACAATATCCTGTCTGCTTTTTATGTAGCACCTGTCAACCCGGAGGGACCAAAAACACTTCAAAAACTCTGTGGTTGTTGCTGTTAAAAAACTCAGGAATCACTGCTTGAGTTGCCTGCAGGAGGCTGAAATGTAGGCTATTTAGCATTAAAGAAGTGCAAATAATTAGCTATGAATAATTTATCCCCTCAAATCATCTTCTTTTTGACTTTATTGAACATCTGCAAATAGGTCTCAGCCTCACTTTTAGCTTTATTTGGTGGTTTCATTTCACTTTTTCTTTTTTACATTACTGCACGTTTTTATGAACCATCATCTACCTAAAACCACTGAAGAGAGTAGAGTAAAGATGAGCAAAATTGAAATGAGGTGACTATAAACATGACAGAAGTCACTAATATGTAATGAGGAGAGAGAGCTTTTTTTAATAAAATGATGGAGAAATAAAACATTGAGTAAATGATGGAGAAATAAAATATTCAGTAAAAGGTGGGAAAGAAATAAGCAAGACATGGAAGAGGGTGAATGTCTAGGAGACAGCTGGACAGAGACATTTTATAGACACATTTTAAAGTAATAGCATTTTAGAGCTCTAGGCTGAAAGGAAGAGAGGATCTGTGAGACACTGGAATAAATGTGGTTGTTTGGATATGCATGTCTTGGAGCAGACATCCCAAGGGAAGCTCTAATCCTTAGGATGAAAGGAAGGGAAGGTTTCAGTAAAAGGTGGGTAGGGAGGCATCTAACCTGTGGCATGACAGAAGCCGTTTCTCAGGCTATGATTAATTCACAGCTTAAAACGGATGAAGTTAGACTTTCTTCCTCCTGTTCAGAACTTGTCTATCAACACAAGTTGTTCATTTGAAATTGCTGAGAAGTTTTCTGAAAATCCATTTCAGTTAGAGGTTGTTGACCAGATATTTGATATCCCATGTTTTCAATGTCTATAGTGTGTGATGGGATGCTCTGACATACTGATGCTTTCCTAAGCAGGAGAAGGGAAATCATAGCTTGCTAAGTAAGCACTTTCTATCACACTTGAGCATTGCTGGAATGAGATTCTACATATATATATATATGAATGGTAAGTGCAGTGAAAGAATCTGTAGGATGCCTCTTTTAAATTGGTACACATAAGGTTTTATCTTAGGATAAAATTCAGGAGAAGTTCTCAAGGCAAGGAGAGGCAGATTTAGAGTGTCAACCTTAATAAATGCTCTAAGGAGAGAAATGGAAGAAAGAATTGCTCTTGACTTCTCTGAATTTCTAACAAAAGCCTTCCTTCACCTTCCTGGGAATTGCTTGTGATGGAGTACTGTCCCAGGGTCCAAATAGCTTGCTTGGATTTGCTATTACTGGCTGTTGAATGCGATCATTTTTGCTCTTTTCTGGTTTGCTAGGGATCTGCCACCAGCATAGTAATGCTGACATTGCATTATTTCCTAGGCTTTACTGTTTCAACCCTTCACCTTTCCCACTCTCTTTACTGCTGGCAAAGTTTACTTGCAGTTGCAAAAATACTGAGGAACTGATTTTCTAGCTGTGACTGAACTTAAATAAACTGAAAGAAGAAGAACTATTGTAGGATTAAAGCAGTTCAACAGTTTACAAAGTGAAATGATTTAAGTTTTGACACTTATTTCCTCAGCTATCTTTCCTTATCGAAATACACCACAAATAACAGCTCAGCGTGCTCGCGCTGACAGCAGTGCTACTGCCTGCTGAAGGTTATAGCACCCTTTGCAGGGATCCCATTAGCTGAGCAGCATCTGCCAAGCGCAGCTCGACTGCCTTCGTACAAGGGCAGGAGATGGCTGGGGAACAAAGACAGGAGCTGCTGGGAAAGGCTGCATGAAGCAGTGCTTCTGAGCTCCTACAGCTGCATATAATCCCAGCACAGATGCTGAATGGATCACAGGTGATCCATGCCTCCCAAAGACCATAACCAAACTTCAGGTCTTTGCTACAAATGAGTGGAGAGCTATCTACTGTTGAATGGGAGCAGGAGGGAGCAGGACTGATTCCAGATTCTGCGAGCTGAGCATATGCAGCTAAATCCACAGTCAGCCTGAGCAATTAAGATCTTAGAATCACAGAATGGTTTGAGTTGGAAGGAACCTTAAATCTCATTTAGTTCCAACCCCCCCATCAAAGGCAGGGACACCTTCCACTAGACCAGGGTGCTCAAAGCCCCATCCAACCTGGTCTTGAATGCTGCTAGAGACGAGTCATTGAATGGTGCATGAAGATGCACCATTACAAACAGGTAAGCACCTTTAGCTACTAGACTTCCAGATACATCTATTCTACTACATACCACATCTTGTATCTAGCCAGTTTCTGTTGCTTTAAAGTAGAAGCCCTCAAGCATGGAATTAGATACCATACAGATATAAAAGAACTCATGTTCTCTGATCAAATCTCTTCACCACCCTTTTGTGGATAACAAATCAACAAATCAAACACCCAGGCTTCATGATCAGAAACAGTGATTTCAAGACTGCCATTGACCTAGAGGTGTTCAAAAACCATGTCGACAAGGCCCTTAGTGACATGGTTTATTGGTGGAGTTGGCAGTCCTGCGGTAATTGTTGGACTTGATGATTTCGAAGGTCTTTTCCAACCTAGATGATTCTATGACTTCTATGACTCCATTATCCCATTTCACAATCTCTTTCATTAACTCATTAAGTTGCTCTTGAAACACTATCCTTTTGGGAAGTCCATTCCAGAATTTCTAATTCCTACTCTAAAAATAATGAGGAAATATTTATATTCATTTTAATATTATACCAGCTTCATGTTACCTCTTTTTAGGTCTAAATAAAACGTTCTAATGCTTCAACATAGTGTTAGGGACTACACATTTGTTACAGCTGCTTCTCAGCAACATTTATGATAATATAGTAGAATGGGAGATCATTGTGCTGGGTGCTGCAGAAATACATCGAAAGAAACAACTGGCATTCAGAATAGAAATGGTACATAAAATTTGGGATGGGAAGTAATATAATGATGTATGCATTTTTAATGTACTTTCAAAATATGGGTATTATTACTCTTTTCTGCCTCTCCCGGTCTCTTTCTCTGTCTGATTTTACTTTGTTATTATCACAGAAGTGAAACTGAGAACCAAAAGAAGACAGTGGCACTCAGTGCACTATGCAGGATGAGGTTCATGAGCATCTGCTGTGGTGGAGCCAGGTATATTGGTGCCAGCAGTGAAAGGCATAAAAACATAGTAGGGACAAAGGTAAGGAAGGCTCCACAAAGGAATAGAGGGATGATGACGTGAAATGAGATGACTGACTAGAAAAAATTGTCAGAGGAAAATAATCTTTATGCTATCATTCCTTTGGACCAAATGTGTAAGAAGTCCATGAGATGGACAGGAATGAATTCCTTGCTCTCCAGGCAAAAGACTGGAATGAATCAAACTTGATCATCCCATGCTGCAGACCTGAGCAGCAAGGGAAGTGTGGTGTAGCCAAGGATCATAAAGAACAAGATGAAAGAAATATTACGGATATGTTAGGAGTTAACTTCTATCCATAAAGCATTTCAGTTATAGGAAAATAGCCTGGAAGACACATCCATGATCTGAGATGGATGATTACAAACATTTTGGAAGCAGAAGATCAGAGGATAGTGTGTGTAAAGACAGCAAATGAATATGCATCGGCAGTTCTCAAAACTGAACCACTGCTCAGTGCCAGTTGGTTCATGTTATTTGCAGGGAAGTTCTGAGCGCTCCATCCCCGGTGGTGTTCAAGGCCAGGTTGGACAGAGCCTTAGGTGACATGGTTTAGTGGGAGGCGTCCCTGCCCATGGCAGGGGGGATGGAACTAGATGATCTTAAGGTCCTTTCCAGCCCTAACTATTCTATGATTCTACGATTCTGTGCTGAACAGCTGGATTAAAAAATAAGCAAAGGGTATGAAGAGAAGGAAAGCATAAATAAAAGCCCTCGGGCACCCTCACTTGGAGGGAGAAAGAAAGGGGAGGGCACAACATAGAGATGAAAAATAAACAAAACAAGATTTAAAGAATGAAAGAAAGAAATCCTGAATGTTTCCTGCTAGAAAAGAAATGCTTCCCCTTGAATCCTACCCAAATTTTCACTCCCCATGGTTTTAACTTTATTTTTCACATGGACAGAGATGTTCCCCATGTATGGTTTTTTTCTATTTGGTTTTATAATGTTACCTGCTATACTCCACATAAGTGATGAATGTTCTTCAAAAATGCCTGCTATAATATACACATCAGTTGATTAAATGCATGAATGTTAGGGATGAGGGGGACTACTCAACAAAGATCGATTATTAATGTTCTTGGATCATCAATGCAGAATGAAACGCTCATTTTCATTGTAAGTTTTTATCTCTCCTCTCCTGCAGAAATGGTAAGGTTTCTCACAGGCATGAGCCACAAAGCAGGTTCAAGACGGAGCCTGGCTAGGAGTATGTATGGATTTTGGATACAGTTTTGTTATGCCTTACTTCAGCAGAATATCCAAGGCAACAAAGAGAAAGGAAATGTGAAACCGTCCAAAGCACTGGCTGAGCTGTAGTGCTGGGGGGGGGGGGGGGGGAAGAAAGTGCAGAGAGACAGAGAATGCCTGAAATGTCTGCAAAATGTAACTCAATTATCAGAGATCAGCCATAACAAGGAAAAAAAATCACATAAGGCTGTAAGAGCTATAAGTATCAAATAATTACGTTTACTGCATTTATAAACAGATATCTTTTGGCAGGAGACTCAAAGAGGCCTCCACAAGGCATGAGAATCTGGGCTTGAATCCATTCACTCTGTGAATTAATTGACTTGGTTTGAACTCTACTGTTTTCAGTTGGAGAATTCACTGTGAACATGTTGTACATATCTCAGATATCAAATAGCAAATGTACTGAAGCCAGATACTGAACTGGAGCCAGAAATTTTTCATTAATCAGTATTGTATGCTTTCTGTGAATAGGAAATAGAACAACAACAAAAAGCAGGCAAGAATGGGGAAAATATTTTTCTCTCTCTCCCTGTTTCTACACCCCCACATATGCTATTATTATTACTCAGCATTTACATTACAGTCACACCCAGTGGTTCCAACTGAGGCAGGAGCCCCACAGTGGTAGGTACTCTACAAAATAAATACACTTCAAGAGACAATGGCTGCTCTCAAGAGCTTAAAGTCCAAACAGATGGGATGGATGAGAGACAGGCTTAGAAAGGGGACTGTTGGCCAGAGGTCAGACACGGCATACGTGGAAATCCTGAAATCATTGTCAGAACCCATAAGTTTTAGTTCAGACCACAACAGCAGCAACCCAGGCTTGCGCCTTATCCAGCATCCAAGCCTCCAGCAGCTTCCCAGTGCTGCAGATCAAAATGCACTTCCAGGCAGAATGGGTAGCTGAAAATAACAATAACAGATTATAATATCACAGTCACTTTTGGCAAAGGGCACTTCTGGTTTACACCATAGAACAGGTCACACCCAGTATCTTCACAACCCAGGAAAGAATGGTCGATTAGATTTCAGTTCTGTTGCAGTTCTCCTTGGCAAAGCATAAATAGAGCAGAAGCACTCCACAACTGGCATCGATCACAAACAAATGCAACCACTCTTTTTCAGCTGCAAGGCAGAATCTATATATTTTGCAAAGCACCTTCTTTTGCTCAGCAAACACTGCTGTGCACAACTGCTTCAGTCTCATCTCCCACATAACCTGCCCTGAAAAAAGCTCCATTACTGTGTTTAGATTATAAAAAGCCATGGCCAACAAAATTTATCTGGAAAGGATGAGAAAATCTGCAGGAATATAGGCTAAATACGTGAAGAATCTGCTGGAATTTGATGGTGGCTACTCTGTCTTGCCTCAGTTTTTTAAGCTACCTATTTGCAAGCCAAATATATACATAAAAGAGAAAGCATATTACACAGTTGCTGGAGGGAAGGATATTTCTACTTATACAAATGAGCAGGGGGAAATGGAGACACAGAGAAGAAGACCGTAACCAGGAAAATAAATGAGCAGATGGAGAAAACAACAAATGAGGAAATAACACCAGGCAGAGTCATGGCTGTGATTCCAGACGGCCCACCTGCAAGTGTTTTATAGTGAGCATGCATAAGAAGAAGAATATTTCCATTGGCCATCTCAGTGTTCGCTTCCCATTACTGGCACATCCTACTTGCCCTAAATCCTGCTGAATGCTGGAAAGAACACAGAACCAAGAAAAAATAACAACACAAAGGATTTATTAATGTCTCTGTGACTTAGGAGGCTGCAGCCAGCAAAATGGGGAAGCTCCTCAGGGAACCCACTGACCCGAAGCTCTCCCCACGTCATTCCCCCTATATTCTGACACAAGCATCCCATTATCCTCATCTCCAGCTCTTTTGGAAATCAGAGAAAACTCACAAAATAATTTGACTTTGTAAGCCACCTACCTGTGATATTACATTCATACCTTAAAGACACAGCTCAGAATAGCCTCATCTGAATAAAAAGATACCCACTGTGTATTTAGCCCAAGAACCAGTACTATAGTGTAGTAAATATAGATTCAATCAAAGTTATCTAGCTAAGGAATTCCTGGGAATAAGCCCATTGTTACCCTTCACTAGATAACACATTTTACAATACAACTGCATTATCTTCAGCAGAATTTTAACATGATTTAGTTCAGACTGACTTAAAAAATATATTTTTTTTCTTTCTGAAGATATATGGAGCATTTGAGCAATTGTTCGGAGAAATCTATCGTGTTCTGCAGAGCTCATCACCTGGAATTTGCTAAAGGCTGGTGATTCCATCTCCTCAGGTCAGGAAACATGGTTTGCTTTTGATTTGTGAATTTTTCTGGCTTATATAGAGTGCTCAGAGCAGTTACAGCCATGCACATGCCAACTTCCTGGGCAAAACAATATATTTCAGCTCCCAGCCCTCCTGTGCAGTAGCCTACTTTACAGATTTAAGAAGGTAGATGGACATGAAGGAAACAGAGAAAGAAAATGAGCACTTTTCATCATACCCTGGCCCTGTATTTGCACAATTGATTGGAACAGGTAGGAAAGAAACCACCCTTTTCCCAAATGTTGAAAGCAGAATCCCCAAATCTCTCCCATAGTTAAAATTCACTTCTGCTCTGTGCTTATTAAGCTCCCAGTTTTGAGTAGAGATGAAAAATTTTGACAAATGGAAATGCAGCTTGGGAGTTTTGTAATAGGAGAGGGTCTTGGTTACATTGGGGAGGAGGCGTCTATTTCATTACTCCTTTTTTTCTCATTTTGCTTGGGTCTTTTTTCAAATGACCCCAAAATTACCAAGTTTCCTCAGGCACGAGGAATACAAGTCCCTAGGAATTGAACTCCAAAAATGTTAAGAGACTCTGACATAGCTATCTGTGCTCATAAAGTATGCTAACTGTATTCTTCCTTTCAGCACCCATTTCATCTGTTCCAGAAATAAGTGTATTTGCTTGTAGCAAAGTCTGAAGAAAGTACAGTCAATAGACAGATGTGTTATATATTTGGGTAAGATAATCTATTTCTTTTTCTCCTCATTTCCCATTCCTGGTAGCTATATAGTTTAAATAAAGTATGAGTAAAATCCCTTATTTGGCATGCGGAGATTGCCAGCTGTTGAATCCAAAGCAGTTTAATTTAATCTAGACGACCACTGTCTGGTTCAAATGAAGTATGAATATTTATCGTTACTAAATACATGAATTATTTACATTATTTATATTAGCCAGAAAAAGACTCGCAAGCATCTTTAAAAGAAGAGATGGTTATGCTGCTGTCTGTAAAGAACAGAAATATAAAAATATTCTGAAAAAATTTATTTAGTGATTGAACATGCACAGTTTGCATAAAAATCTGGTCTTGGGAATATATATATATGTATATTTATGTGTATATAAATAGGCCAAGAAGAACTGAGAAGGGCAATGTTCTTCATCCTGAGGGGATCAGGAAAGCCAGGGAAAGTATGAAACAGATGATACTAAGGAAGAAACTGGGACTGGGAAAGAGCCTGCGGTGTAAGTGTCCATAAGACAATGAAAGGAGCTGGAGAAAAGGGAGAATATAATAGGACTTTAAAAGAGAAGCCATAGACCCTGGAAAGGAGTGTAGTACACCAAAGTACAGTCAAGCAATAAACAGGGAAGAAATTTGAAGTTGAGAAACTTGTTATAGGTGGTGATCCTGAGAAAGGGGAGCCTTTCCATTTGTTCTATATAGCAGGCAGACAACTGCTGATAACAGCCTGTCTAGAATTTGAAGGGAGGAGCAGGGGTTGCGCGAGTGAAGGCACCCAAGGATTCAGCCTGAATGAGAATGGCTGGAGCGCCGGCTGCAGTCACAGCTTAGCGCTAACCAGTGCTCCTAATAAAGAACACATTTAGTTTTGGACATGTGGAGCCTTCTTGTGTTATTATGCAGCATGCTGTATGTACAGAAGTGTCTGAGGTCAGCCTCATAGCACTCACAGCACAGAGGGGAGTGATGCCATGAGAAAACAAAACAGCATGGTAGGAACAGAGTGAATAGGAAGTGCTTAGATGACTGGAAAAGCTGGACAGGCTTTGAACACAAAGAGGATAAGGGCTTGTCTGCATCTTCACCATTTTAATTTGACATTTGGAGAGTATTTTGCTGCAAGATACGCAATAAAAGAACTGCTTCAGATGACAGCTAAGAATGTCCAATGTGGTGAAACATTTTTCCACATATCCTTGTGAGCTTGCTCTCAGAGGGCACCTTTGACTGAATGTGAGCAATACAAGTGCCCTCCAAGAGTTCATGAGCTTTAAAACATGTGGACACAGAGACAGTACTGTCTAGCTCTACTGTAAAGATCTGAGCTAGAACTAAACCAGAGAGAATGGGATCTTGCTTTGGATTCTTTCGTTTTTCCTGAAAAACATGAATATTCTAATTTCAACTAGGGACCAAAATGCTAACATCAAATTGTCAAGGAGAAACTGAGGTACAATTGCATTGTTATGCCAATATGAAGGACGGCTGCTGCTAAATAATGCAGCAAATATCTGGGATTTTTTTTTTTTTTTTGAAACTTAGAAAAGGCCAATAACTGACTCAAGTTAGAAAATATGCTTATGAATAGAACATTCCTTAAAAGCCTGTTACAGAGTTCACTGCATTTGGTTTAGGATTTGTCTGTATTTAAAGTTAATTAGATCTGGAGTTGATCTGAATTTTGAAAGCAAAAGCCATTTTTGAGTAATTTCATACTCGGCAAGCCATAATTACATACTTACATAGCCCTCTATCTTATCATGTAAAATAGCATTGCTACATTATCATGCTGAATGCTGGAAAGCTAAGTGTACTGATGGTCCCTGCACAAGAAGAGTGACCAGCATAAGACTGGGACTGTCTTGCTGAAACCCTCCAATATCCTGTTTTAACTGTTTCTGTACTTTCTAATGCTGGTCAGAAGTCTGCTCTTCCTCCTTTATAATATATTGCCCACAGAAGAAGCACTATGAACATTCCTGACTTAACAAAAGTGCATGAGAGGATTGGGAAAGAAGATGGGGATTTGTAAGAATTGGGAAGACATAAGAATTGGGAAGAAGTTCCTTCCCCCATCCTGAATCTAGGAGATGAGAACAGCCCCAACTAATCCACCTTTTCCTTCCCTTATCCAGTGCATGACCTGTTCAGTGAAAACATACAACACATTATACAGCCGCTATTAGTAACGAACTCTAGCCCAGAAACTATAAAGGTCAGATTAATATTAATTATCTTATAGGTATCAAGTTATATGCCATATATATTTCTACTAAAGGTCAATATGGCATTCCTTCATTTTATATCCATTTGCATCATTAGGTAAGGAAAAGTAAGGTAAATATAATGGATTTTTTGGTAGTTTTAATCAACAATTTCATTAAAAGCATATTTTTCACCTGTGATAACATAATGGAAACCTAGATCAATACATTAATTATATCCATTGCTTTCTAAACTCTCTTTTTAAATGAATTACAGTGAGTGTTGTTGTGGAAATTGAAAAGAAAAAAACCTATGCAACTAAAAGATATTACCTTTCAGTGTCAGGCAAATGGTCTCAAAAATATGTCTGCCCATTTTTATTTTTCAAAGACTTTTATTACTGCTCCATATAAAAGATCAGAAATCAGAAAACCTCTAGTTGCAATATCTATACAATAGCAAATAAGTAGTGTAACTGATTTTGCTTGCACATTGTACAGAATGGGATGAAGTAACAGCAGAGTCCTACATGGTAGAAATGGCAACTGTAATATTAATCTGGGGAAAATCCAAAATCTTTACTTCATGGAACCTCCTCCTCAGCACACTGTGTTGAAGATAAATATCCTCAACACCTCCATCCTTTCTAGTTTCTGTAAGCACCACAAAGAGAGAAGCAAGGCAGCTGTCAGAGCCGTTGGGAAGCATCTCTACAGCCAGGATATTTTCTTGTTAGGAAGACCGTTTTCACACTTAAAGGCTCATTTGTCTCCCCGGATGTTGAGTTCTTATAAGCCTAGAGAGTGGAAAAGAGCTACAAATCAGCTGAGATTTCACTGCAGACCTTAGCAGGGTTTGAAAAACATTTGGTCTCCAGGGAAAGTGGAAGCTGCAGTTCTCCCCAGTTTGCTAGCCTTGCTAGCTCCCCTAGTAACACACCATCTACACTCACAGCTCCTCATATGTCTTGTATGTGTTTCATTGTACAATAGAGCACAGTGCAAAGAGCCCCAAGCAAGCACCAGCTTGGGCCAGTAAGCCTCTACACAGTACTTACACAAAACAGATCCAGAAGCAGTGAGAGCTTCTTAATTTGGATGCAAAATTGCAGAAGTATAGCTGTACAGATTCAGATCCAGCTCAGAGAGGAATGTCTTTATGTTGTGCATCAGTGATTCCAGTTGTAGATTAAGCCTGCACCAAGTCAACTGCACATCTCTAACATGCAATATAAGAAAATTTTACATATATGCTATTAACTACTATATGTCCTCTTCCACTTTTCTTAACACAAAAGACACTTCTTTCAGCTGCTTCTTTTCCAGCTCTGTACAATATTGAAAAGACTGAAGACATTGCAAGAGATGGATTCAGATGAAAAGGAACAAGATAATCTGACCTAGCAACCAGTCCATACCAAAGTATATTCAGCATCATGTCTTGCTACTGCTTCCATTTCTTCTCTTCATTCTCCCAATAACCAAAACCAACACATCTTTAACATTTGTTTCTTAATATGCTCATGTATTTTAATTGCCAGCTTTAAAAGGAGAACTGAGTCCTACATTATTTTCTTCTCGTTACAGGGCTCATTGGTTAATTCCCAAAGATCTCTTGCTTGCAGGCATTCACTGAATTTTTCTGATGCAAAAACCTACACCATTTGGGGAGCTTTAATTTCATAGACAAGTATTGCATGATTCTGATCCTCTGACCCAAATGATAGGTCAAATTTGAAAACATCTGGGACCAGGTTGTTTGCTGGTTGCAGGGAAACGGGAGAACTGACTGTATTCTTTTGACTGAGGAGTGGAGGGAGCCCTCTGCAAGTATTGAACAAATAGTTGTGTGAGTGTGGAATGAATTAAATCTAGTTTCTTACGAACTGGAAGTTCATAAAAGTGTGACCTTGGACTGAGGCTTTTCTGTGTAATGGTATTACTTAATGCAGGTCTCAATTCCATGAGTTGTCTGGAGCCTCATAAGATGTAAGGTCATGATGTAGCCTTTCCTCAGCTGGACCATACCAAAATCTTTTGTTCTTCTATCTGGCTACTTATTTGCATGAAATTTGTTAGAACCCAGTTACCCTGAAACTTCTGTCGTTTCATCACATTTGGTTGGTAAAGGCCACTAGATTGAAAAATTATTAGGGGGTACACAAGGACAGATACATGCACAGAGACAGCCTGATCACAGATGCCTTGTTTCCATAGGAAACCAAACTAAAAATAGACAGTTTCCTAAGTGTTAAAGATGGAATTTTTATTTGTTTTTGCAGTTGGAAACCAAACAGACCCACTATTCACATGGCTGTAGCTCATGAGAAATGGGAAAGAAAAGTAATCTTCATTTTTCTGATAGATGCCTCAATACATGTAGTACAGTGACCAGTGACACAACAGCCAAGTGTCCAAAGGCTGCAGTCTGCTGGCCTGAATGATAGGTTGTCTTTGTGGCAGCATATATAAGATTCTTTCTCTTTTAGCCATACCTCTAAAACCATTTGGTAAGTTGTTTGCTAGAAATGCAACACGATGACATCAGTCTGTGTAAATTTCATTGTTTTGAATGATCTGGGCACAAATAAAGGTCTCTATTTGGTTTTTCATTTATCACAAAACGATAAAACAGATGTTAGCAATTCATTTTCCTCCCCATCGGTTGCTAAGTATCAACCTCAATGTGGCATGTGGCAGCAAATGATAGTTAGGCATACCACGAGTAAGCACAGCTTTCTTTTGTAATCAAAATAATACGGTCATAATAGCATGTGTATGAGCTGTGCAGGGCAGCCTTTGCCTGTCATAGAAGCTGACATTTTACGTATGGATATGTTTAACGTATCTGAGGTGTTTGAGCTGAATCACTTGGGGATATTACATAAAGAAGGATATAGAAGTGAGGTAAGCTTCTCAAGTGACGAGGGAGATGGGGAAAGTGACTGACAACTCCGGCTATCTGTGTATCATCCAACTAAACACATAGGGGTTTAAGGACCACAAGAACTGTATAAATACAGATAATCTGAGAACACTGAAGGGTCTCTCACAGAAGACTATTTTGAAGGTGTAGTAACAATAACTTCCATGGCATCATGTATGGCCGTACATGAGATTGTTGAATGAAAGCAACCTTCTAAACCCACTATTCTTGGGACTGAAGCTGCAGGTAGTTAAGGCTGTCATGCTTACTGCTACCGCAACACCTCAGGTGAGATCTAGTAGGCAACAGCTTGCCGAGAGGCAGACCAAGCCCTTACAGCTATACAGATATAGGGATGCCTTGGTCACTACCAGCAGACAGTAGATGCGACTGTTAAGTTTCACAGAAAGCAGTGTCATGGTATTCTTTTATATGCCTTCAAGCACCAGCATACAGCAGTGTAACATGGTGTGGACGTTTGTTACTATGCAACTCAGAATTAGCTGCTGCTGGGCCTAAGCTGAAGCTTTACTGTGAGGACTTTCTATTTCCTTCAGCAGACACATTCAAGATCCTTTATGTTGCCAGAAAACTATAGGGGACCTCATTCCTGGCAATCACAATTGTGGCTTATAAGGAGAGAAGAGGCTTTTTGGTTCACCCAGTGTGACAAGCCCATCCCTCCCTCAGCAGCCGTAACAAAAAAACCCTGTGTCTCCTTCCTCCTCATGCATGCGGGAGCTGCAGTGGGCTATGTTACAGTGAGGGAAGCCATGTTGTCACTAAGGCCCCTCGTGTTCCTGCCATGTCCTTGCTTTAGGGGACAGCAAATATGTCCTGAAGAAAGAAAGTGGGAACATGGAGCAAGATCCCAGGTGAGGGGGTGAATGGGGAGGTGGGAAGGGGAGGTCTCTGCCAGCTGGCGAGGCAGGAGGGAGGGAGCCAGACCATGAGGGAGGGCAGCTGGAGGCTGCCGCCATGATGGCGATCGAGTGTGCGCTGGTCACTGTTCATAAGGGAGTTAAAAAGTCATGTCTGAAAACTTTATTTTGCACTGGAGTTTGGAGGCTGGGTAGAGAAAAGGTTAGGAAGTGCTACTTTAAATCCAGGATGGAGTTTTTCAAGGATAGGTTGTTTCACACAGATTGATGCCACAGCGTTGTCAACGTGCCAGGGGTAGTTTTAGCTGTCAGCTCTGTCAGAGTCTGCCAACCAACTTTAACTTGTTTTCTGACTTTTCCAAATGTTTTCCAAGTTTTTGCTTGCTGTGCTGAGGATAAATTGTCCCTCAGTTTCTGTAAAACCACATTTGTTTGTTTCCTTTTTGTCTCCATTTCTTTCTGTGGTTTTCCCTTTGGTTAAAAAAAAAAAAGCACTAAGCACAAAGCTTACCCCTGTGCCCAGCCATAACATAAACGCATCTCACTGAATTTGTCTCATAAACCATAAGATTTTCCTCCTCTGTCAGTGGTCACTGGTATAGAATGAACAGTTGCCTCCCTAAGAGCTGGGTGTACCAGCTATGGCTGTGGACTGGTCAGCGCACAGAGCCACTCAGGAATAAGCTGTTACAGCCACTCATTTCTGCATTTTCCTCCAGATGAAGACCTCTTTCTTCTGGAATGACCATTTCTGAGGGAAAATCTTCCTTTGTCAGAACTCTCTGCCGTGTGTGCGAGAGAGTTGAACAGGTAAGTTACAATCTGCACCTTTTCTCTCTTTCCCAGAGCCTCTTCCCACTCTGGACTGCAAGTAACTCCATCTTGGAAAACAAATCTCTCATTGCAAACACAGTAATTACAGTGAAATAACATTTAAGAAATGTTAAAAGGACAGGGAGTTCCAAGATTGTAAGATTAGAAAGCTGAAATTAAGATTGCACAACTTGCATATATGCATTATTCTCTATTTACTTGTCTGCATAGGTTTTTATTTATATATAAGATAGATGGTACAGACATACCCCTGTTTTGCCTCACAGTTCAATGTGTGGTCCAGGCCTTGTTTACTGCCCAGTTATTAATTTCCTCTTCAGCTCTTTCACAGCACTTTTTACAGTATCATATATATGTGACAAACAAGATTTAATTTATGTTATACCACCAGAAGGTGAAGAGAAATGAGGTACAGAAAGAAAATATTGTTGCATCTTCATATTAGTTTGGGTTTAACTACAGAAAATGGGTTCTTATGACCATTATTTTCTTAACATGCAGCAAGGTAAAAATCTGGAGTAATTGGATCAGCTGAGTGCCATTAATCTGCTAATGAAGTCAGTCATTTTGCTTCTTGAAATCCACTGAATTCACAGTAATAATATGTACAAAAGAGAATTTTAGATTCTGGCTACTTTCTATTTTCAGTGTATCTAAAAAAAAATCCATCTTTCCAAAGTACTTGTAGTTGATACTGAGTTTTTACTGATACTTGAGTGTATTATAAATGTTTCGTGGAAATACCCAAGTTAAACTTAACATGTTCCTAGCATGGCCCTCTTTTGTTCTCAACTTCAGGTAGTTCAGCACTTCAGTGTATCTAACCCTTGAGGATCAATTTGGCCTTCTGAAAATGAGGTACATATAAGTGACCATATATCATTGACTATATGATTTGCCTATCACCGTCCAATGACTTTAATAATGGCACTTAGAGAATCTAAATCTCCGTCTTAGGTGGATTTAAATTTCCTATCACTACCAGGAATCTTTACGTCATTTATTAACTCAATTTTCTCAATATGTGGAGATCCAGAAGAGTGTACTTCACTGTACAACCCAATTCATCCCAAGGTCAGAACTGTACAAGGAATAACACAAGAAACTTGCAGAAAAAAGTAGCAAGCAATTATTTTATTGAAGGTATAATGCATATGCACAGAGAGAGTTCTATTTTGACTGAAGGAGTAATACTGATTCTATAATCTCTTCTCCAATGAGTCCTCAGCATTGAAATATGTTCAATTTTATATAGTTCCTGCCTGTCAACTTTCTAAAAGGCTCAGAAATAAAATTGAAAACAGGTCTTGCATCACAGTGACATCCCTGTGGGTTACTCCTGAATCTGGGACCTTTTGTACCATAGTATGGACCTCTCTATCTGAGCAAATGGAGCAGTTAACAGCAGTGACAGTTTTTACACATGCTTTCACCATTGGCTTCCTATTATAGTTTGCTCCACTTATGTCCTTCCTATAGCCAGCACTAGTCCTCATTTTCCTTGCAAACTTGTCAGACCTGTTTTTTTCTAAACTCCAAGTGTCTCTGAGTTAGAATTTGTTCAGTGAGAGATTAGGAATAAGACCTATAAAAGGCTGCTGAACCCTTCTCTCTACCACAGTACGGAAAGTTAGCCTAGACCTCTCAGGTATGTCTTAGAAAAAATAATCAGAATGAATTTGGTTTAGCATAAGTGTAGTGGTGGAGGATAGAGGCATATAAACAAAACATTCCAACATAGATTTGAGCATGAAGTTGGTAAACATAAGCTGCTCTGCAGTATTTGCCTGTGTGCTTATTGTTATTCCATGGTAAATAAAATATAACATAGCCCTGTGTAAAATAATTTCACATTTACCCCTCCAGACTTGCTTGCATACTGGTGGTAATTCTAGTTGATATGCTGTAATTTCACATTCGAGCTTAGATTTCTGTCATTTATTTCTAGGCCTGCATGAGAATGAAGTGGCCCTACTTTGTATGTGTTGCACTTTGCAAGCAAGGTCACTGTCATTCTGCGTCCACCAAGTGTTTTATGAAGGGTAACAGATCCACTACGAATTCGCATTTCTGGTTAACTCAGATTTCTTTTCATAAACATTGCCAAGTAAACAAACACTTTTCCACCTCTTTTAGAGTCAGCATCCTTGAGGAAGTTGTCATGTTGTGATCCAGATCTACAAGTGGACCTGTCTTTGATGGCAGTGGTAAGTCTAAGACAGAACTATCAGGGTTTTCTCATTCCGAGTCATACGAAGCGTAACAGTAAAACATGCAAGAGGAGGTTGTACATGATATATCACAAAATGTGGTTTGGCACCAAGCACAGTAACAGTTTAGGGAACAGGCTGTTCTTTAAATAATATGCTTTTGTTTTCATCTTTTAATTCTTCATGCTGCCGATTTACAGCAAAGGCTTTTTCCTTCAAAAAGAAAGCAGACCCGCATCTAATGCATCAAGAAGACACAGTATGCAGTTTCTTTGTCAGACATTTCAGTAAATGATTCAGCTTCCCCAGGGGTATTTGTAGAATTCACACTGGAATAGGATTGCGGGGTGGGTTTTTTTTTTTTTTTTCATTTGAACCATGGGCTGGATTTTCAAATGTTGATGAGTGCAGATGTACATGCACAAATTCACATGCCTGGCTTTGAATAGCTGATCTGAAACATGGACCAGGTGAGTGAGTGATGTGGAAGACTGAAGGAAAACTTTAGTGCTCAGCTAAATATATCAAAAGAACCGTGTCCAGAGAGATGCCCATCACCAAGCTTTAGCAGAGGTCAAGGGTATGACTGGTAATTGGCACCTTTTGGCTTTGGTGACATCATGTTGCTAAACACGTACCCAGCAGTTAATCCTAAAAAACATCAGAGGTTCAAACTGCACTTAATATTTTTGTCTGTTTTTCTGTCCCTTTTCTCTTTCATAAGGCAGTTTATTTTCTATATTATAGGTTTTATGCTGAAGACTCTGCAGTGACTGTAGAGCAATGTTCACATGTCTGAGTTAGATTTAAAGTCAGTAATAGTATTACAGGTAACGCATTAGCTCAGTGTATGGTGAGAATACCTTGAGGGGGGGAGTGTTGTTTGATCTTGCCACTCTAGTCAGCTCTCTGTTTTTTTGTAGTCAGCAGAAGTAGCTGAGTGATCAATGGATTTTTCAATTCCACCCCAAAATATAAATATAAAAAATGTGTTCTGAGCTGTCCCTGAATTTATCATTCAATGCAAATGAATGCTTTTGTTTCCTTTTCATAGCACTTAAACTTTCTTGAGAATCTTGTCTTCTTACAGGTTTAGGTTAAATTTTAAATGCAAAATACTTGTTTCCGAGGGAAAATGCTAAAGCATTCTTAACCAGAAAGTACCACCATTCCTGAAATCAAATATTTTTATTTGGAAAAGGACCAGAAAAAATGTTTTGCCATTTACAATATTTTCTGCATTTTTTAAACTGAATTATAGACTGATTCTGTTCTAACAAATACTTTTGTTGTCTTCAAAACTGTCAAAAGAAAAAAGATTCTATTTTGCACAAGTTATTTGTGATGGGAAAATATAGAACAAATGTTGATTTAAAACAGGGAAGTGAAATGGAGACAAGACAAAAAGTAAAATGTATTTCCACAAGATGGACCATTAGAA
Organism: Ara ararauna; assembly: GCA_028858755.1. Taxonomy (NCBI): domain Eukaryota; kingdom Metazoa; phylum Chordata; class Aves; order Psittaciformes; family Psittacidae; genus Ara; species Ara ararauna. Next base: position 63,992,470 of record CM054382.1, read on the forward strand.
GTCAGTTCCTTGTCTGTCTTCAAAGAAATCTCTTATTTTTCACTAAAATGTGGTGAAATGTAGCAGTGCCAAGTTATCTGGTCTTCAGCAGTGCATGGGATGTTACTAGGTAAACCTGTAAAAATGGAATTTACAGGAATGTGTGAAAGGAGGCGAGTGAGCAAGTAACATATTTGGTAGACGCAAACCAGTGAACAACCACCCAGATTGTTAAACTGAGCGAAGCCTGAGTATGAATGGAGGGGAAACACTAATGACAATAAAAGCTACTTGGGCTAAACTGTGTTTGATTTAATGCGACTTGAGGCATTGACCCTCATGAGTTCTCTCCTGCTGAAGCCACTCATGCTGATAAGCACTGCTTATAAAGCTCCATCATGATAATGCAAACCATTGTAACTACTGAGGGCAAGGGTGAAATCCTGGCTCTGTTGACATCATTAACAGTTCTGCCATTGATCTGAACTGGGTCAGGATCAGCCCAAATTAAAGCAGTAGCTTTGCTGAGAAATGAACACTGGTCAAAGGGAGGCCCAGTCACCGAGTTCATCAATCCCACATGTTATATTCAACAAAGGTCAGTAGGATGGAAGGTCTTGGGCTGAGATTGCGAGGCAGATAAGCTGCAACAAGACTCCAGAGAAATCAAGGGACAGCATTATTTGGATATTGGCTGTACAGCTTGTTTGTGAATTTTTAAAACGTGCTTTATCTATATTCAAATCCAGTATATACTGAAGTAGAATATGATCTCCGTGGGAAGAGGTCGTGGAAACAATATCTGTGCACCTGCCTACAGATCGATGCAAGCATTTTCAAAACAGACATTTTTGAAACAGGCAGCTACTGCTAATCTATTATTGTTTCCATGCAGATATTTATATAAATCCTCTTCTTGTAAAATGCCACATGCCCTGCTTAGCTTTGAATATAGGCAGAAGCAGCCCAACTTCAGACTATGTAAATAAAATTTTAAACTTAAATGTGTTAGGGATCTGGATTTAAAGGGGAAAACTGTGTTAGAATTATCTATTAATTATGAGATCATGAATTCAAAAGGGTATATATTCCTAGTAGTGTTTGAAACTTTCATATTGACTCTTAAACATTTTCTGCTTGACTGTATTTCCTTTAACATCTGAAAATGCAGTTTGAATAGTAGCCACAAACCTACCCTATCAATCAACTATAACTGTTAATTTAAGATACAATCCCTTGAACGCAGTTTGATAATGCCTGCTGTAAACCATGAGTGAGTGCACACACATGTGTTTACCCAGACATACATCCTTTAATTTACTTCCTGAGACCAGCACGCTTTGGAATGATATTTTAATTTATTATTATGAAAGGAATGGCAACTGGTTTTAATGGTTAAAGAATGGTGACTCACAACACTGTCCCAGATGCTGTCACCGTCTCTATGAAAGCAGATTTGCAACATCTTGTCATAGGCACACATCAGTGCTCATGCCTGCTGCCTTCATCCCAGAGGACAGCCTAACACCTGCTGCTGGCAGTGTGCCGGCCCTTCAGGGAACAAATGTTCCATTGCTGCTGGGTGATAGGACAGGACAGACTAGAGATTTCAAGTGAACTGGCTAAAGGCACCCTAGGGCTCGGTGCACCCACCCCAGCACCCAGATGGTTGCCATGTCTGTAGGAATATTAGAGAGTGAATGGTATGCCTATAGCTGTCTCCTATAAAGAAAGAACAAGAGAAAAATTAGCACCACCCTGGATGATAAGATTTCTAGCACTAGCTGTAATTCCTTAGGAAAAATAAAACCAACACCATTTTTTCAGTCAATATTATACTGATGGAGCAATATGTGTCTACTCAATATTTATTCACATAAGGAACTCAAAAGAGTGTGTTAAAAATATTTTTTTTTTTATAGTAGAATGTAAGGGCAAATCCACTTCTGGAAAGATAGTGCACTTCTTTCCTGCAGAATATATTTAACCTTATACATTTTCCAAATCCGAGACAAAATAGACATTGTTTTTATTTTTCACATCAAGTTCATTTTCACGTCATGCCATACCTTTATGTTGCCAGATGTACCATGTTAAGATGCAAGAACAGAAAAAGTAGGGAGTAAATACATTTTGCAAGTGTTTCATTTAAATATATTTTTCAATACACCTATCCCAGAGTTGTAAAAATGAAACAGTACTGCAGGCTAGCTCTGGAGAGCCCAAATTTCTCACTGAGGTCAAGCAGAGCTAAAAGGACTCCAGACTGGAATAGGAAGCTAGTGCATTTCAGGATCGGGCCTCTGTAATATCATGTTATGTGTTTTCTCCCATTTATTATTACTCTGCATCCAGTGGGGTGATAATAGCAGTGTTACAATGTCTTCACTTCATGTGGGTTGAATGGCAGGCTAATAAAGATTAGGGTGGCAATTTTTTCAGCTGATATACTCAAATTTCAAATAAGACCATTTTTATTCTCTGCTTTTGAAAAGGTTTTTTGTCCACATTATTCCCCAAAGCTTAGATGAAAAGCATGTCATGTTTCTGAGAGAGGTACAATCCAGGAGGCAGTGCATTAACATTTCAGCTACTGCAATATATGTTTGATACTCTTTCGCATTTCAGTCTTTGCACAGGAATTTGCTCCTATGCAAATGTGATCCTTTAACAAGAAAAGGATTGATCGTATCTTTATAGGGGGGTGGTTCGATCCGAAGCCTCTAGATTGTTGCAGTTTAATTCAATGTGGTTTAAATCAATGTGCAGTGGAGCAAACCCCAGGTGATATTTCACTTTCACTGCAGTATGCTGCACTTTTCTGCAACAAATCCAACTAATCTACATCACAATACATTGAGCGGCACCCCAAACTACCAACAGGAGAATTGCAGATAACTTTCACCAGTTAAAAATTCCCTCTTTTTCTCTTGTTAGAGAGGTTAATGGTTTGGACATTGCCCTGTAAATTCTTAGGGAAGAATAGCATCGCGCAAGCACCTTCAGCTCTCTCTGTGTTTCTCTGGACACATGTTCTTATGTTATTCTCTCTGATGGTCTCTAAACGAAGTTTCCAGGTAATGTCAATTGATAATAATCCCTCTGTTAGTGATCCCACAGTTGGCCCTGGGCAAATCACATTGTTTTTCTCTGTCCCCTAATTGTTTCTGTAAAATGATGCTAATAATATCCACAACAGAGAGATGTTGGGTGAATCCATGAGCCTGCAGAGGACATTAAAGATGAAAAGGCTTATTTAAATGTTACATATTGCCAGTACTATTATTAAAGATTAAGAGTGCATTCTGCCCTCAGATGGACATGTGCATCTGCTGCTGTTCCTATGTCTGCCTTTACACAAATAACCGTGCAATGGTGCAGGCATGTACAAATTGAGATTGTAAGTTCAGCGAGGCAGCTTCACTGCAGCAAAGACAAGGTTTTCGTGTGCAGACGGCAGGCATGTAAATTGGTATGATCACAATCTAGAGGTGCTTGTAAGGCATTTGCATGGAATGAACCCTTTTCAGCTTCTATTTCTGCAATGATATTAACTATAATGAGAAAGAATCGAATGAAAGATAAGGAAAAATATTTATCATCAACCTTTGGGTAAAATTTTTAATCCAAAGTGGCCAGAGCTAGGGAGGTCCTGGTGACAGAGACTGGGATACAATTCAGAGGTCAAGCTGTCACATTTGGGTCATGAAGCACGACCCTTCTCTTTTCCAAGGCTTCCTGTAAACTGTTGAGTATTCTGGGTCCTAATGCATCACACTCTAAAGGTTTGATGAATCTTAAAGGGCACTTCTAATCTGGAATTTCTATTCAAACTGAATAAGATCATGGAGGCCCTGTTCTCGCTCAAACATCCGTTCTCTTTTGACATTGTTAAAAGCATTTTTTCACTGCCCTGCATATAGTCTTTACAGAGGATTTGCAAGCTAATCCTTCTGACTGGGCCATGTCCCTCTTTTGAAATTCAACTGCAGTTCTGTAGTCACACTGCCTTTGATTGGGTTGCCAGATGTAACAACAGTAAAATTTGGTCTAATGAATAGAAACTTAGCCTTGTACTCAAAAAAAAGCAAAAAGAGAGTGTCTCTAAATAGATTGTCATCTTCCACTTTTCAATATAGACTGCTTTGTTTTAACTTCCTTTTTTTTGGTTCTCAGTACACTTGCAAAATAGGGATCATCTGAATTCAGAATCAGAGTAAAGAAAACTGCCACTCAGTTGTCGCTTTCAAGACAGTGTGGCAAATAGCAGAAATGCTTCTTTTACCAAGGAAAGCTGCATTTATTGCTTTATGTTCAGAACATACTGTGAAGTGAGCAGAAATGAGGTTGATCAGTGCAAGAGCCAGGGTTTGAGAAATGAAAGAAGTAAACAAGTGCCTGCAGTTAACAATACCTTTCAGTGCACTTTTTAAGGCCAAGAATAAGCAAATCAGTACCAGGAGATATATGGATCGCAGCCTTCCAATATCTGAAAGGGGCCTATAGGGATGCTGGGGAGGGACTCTTCATGAGGGACTGTAGTGATAGGACAAGGGGTAACGGGTTCAAACTTCAACAGGGGAAGTTTAGATTGGATATGAGGAAGAAATTCTTTACTGTGAGGGTGGTGAGGCACTGGAATGGGTTGCCCAGGGAAGTTGTGAAAGCTCCATCGCTGGCGGTGTTCAAGGCCGGATTGGACATAGCCTTGGGTGGCATGGTTTAGTGTGAGGTGTCCCTGCCCCTGGCAGGGGGGTTGGAACTGAATGATCTTAAGGTCCTTTCCAACCCTAACTATTCTAGGATTCTATGATTCTTTGATCTTCAAAATTCAACCACCCAGACCTGCTGTTTTTCTTAATCAAAAGATCAGAAGTGGTTTATGGTTTGAGAACTCAACATCACTACTGGAGAGCTCAGCATTAAGAAAAGGGAAACCAGAGAGTGTGGGCCAAGCTGGCTGACAGAGCAAGCTAGTGTCTGAGCAGCTGTGGAAGTGCTCAAAGGGCTCTTCTTGCCTTTTAAAGTTTAAGGCAAAAACAAGATAAAAAGAAAATCTTTCATTAAGGTTCTGTTACCCTGGATAACCAAGGACAGATTCTGGGTGGTCCCCATAAAGATTCTTTTAACTTGATAGCCAGCCTCATGGGTACTTTTCCAACAGTTGTGGGGGATGAAATGACACTGAATTAAATTCCTTTCTTTTTTTTTTAAATAAAAGGAATGAAAGGAACAGCTAGTTCTCTATATACCCTCCTTTGAAATAATCGCTATTGGGCTTGTCTGCGTGTTCTATGCAATATTATGTATTTGCATGGTCTGTGCCTCCTTCAGGCTAAACAGCTGATCTTGGTAACCTGGGCTGCTGCCCTTGAGCACAGAAGATTACTTGGGCTGGCTGCTGTTCAGGAAAGTCACTGCTAAATGCAAAGATTTTCAAAAGTGGTAAGATATGTGACCTGCTCACCTGGCTTCCTAAGAAGTGCAATCATCTCTCACCTCCAAGACATATTCTCCTGCACTGTAGGAACCACGTACACATGGTGTGAAACTATTAGGTGGCAATTGCTAAAGGCATGGGTTGAACTGGCTACTTTATATATAAGGTGCCTAAACAAGCTAAATACTTGACAAAGTCAGGAACAAGAAATCTTTAGAATTAAGAGGGGATTTTTCCTGCTGTTCCTTCAAAATATTAATTATATGTAAATGCATTTTACAGCCATTCCTTTCTTGGAAAAGCTATTCCTGACCTAGAAAAACTGGTTTCATGACTGCTGAAGTGCTGAGCTTGTTCTTGTCTCCAATTCATAATACAGCTGCATCAGCTAATAGAGTATGTCTTCCTGAGCTGCTCCCCATTACTCCTTCTTGCTTCTTCACTAGATCTTCCCTTTCGAAAAATCTGGTTTGGAATTCCTTTATAGAATGACATTTGTTATCCTTTGGAGACAAAATGAGCTGGACGGTTGGTCTCCTTCAGGTGACCCCACCACCTTTGGACTGATGTAAGGGGAGGTGTCCCAGGAGCAGGCGTATCACCGGACAGTAGCAATAGCAAGGTAGCAGGGGTGGGCTGCAGAAGTTGGGCTGTGACTTCCTTCAGGCCAGCTTCTGCTGAAGGAGGTTATATGAAGAGGGAGTACTGTGGTAGTGTATTCATACCCTCAGCTGGTACCCATAATGCAAAGCAGGTGACATAACAGAAGGAAAATAAAATTAACAATCTGCTGCACAGATTATATGAAAGTATCTAGAAAATATAGCTATTAGGTCTTTATAATTTTTTGTCAGAAACTAAATACCAGAAATATGCACTTCACAACCTGAAATTACTTTAACGTTTTTTTTCATTCATTCATCACTGTGATTAGATCTAGACAAACAAACTGTCCTCTAGCACCGCTGAGCATGTACACAGCCTGCATGATACGTATTTCTTAACTGCTTGAAATATTATGTCAATTCTATGAGTTTCTTTATCAGTATTGAATGAAAACAGGTTTAAGAACATTCAGGGCTAAAATAATCCCCTACCTCTTCAAAGCATCCTACTGCACAATTGGCTTTGGAGCATCCTTTCCATTGTGCAAACCCAAACAAACTAAAACCCTCCATGAGGCTCTGTAGCAAATGGTTACAAGGACATCAGTGAGTGTCGATCTGCTGAAAGACAACAGAAAATATGTCCCAGTCACCCTGACATAATTAGAGTCAATAAACTTGTAAACATGGAGACACAAATTTTTACATCATCATCTTGACTTTATCATTACACAAATTGTAGAATCCCAGACTGGTTTGGCTTGGAAGAGACTTTAAAGCTCATCCGATTCCAACCCCCTGCCATGGGCAGGGACACCTTCCACTAGAGCAGCTTGCTCCAAGCCCCGTCCAGCCTGGCCTTGAACATTGCCAGGAATGGGGCAACCACAGCTTCGTTGGGCACCCTGTGCCAAGGCCTCACCACTTATATGAGGAAACTCAATCTCCGATAAGTGGAAATGTGAAAACTCTGTTTGTTATTGGCGGCAAATAAACACAGGCAAGAACAAATGCAAATGTGTTTGTTGGAAGTCTTTCATCTGAAATTTGAGTTAAGAAATAGTTGCATTGTATTAGAAAGAAAGTATCTTTGGTAAGGGATATTCTCAGAAAATAGTCTTAATTTGAAAAATCTATTTAAGGAAACAATTTATATTCTCTTGCAATCAAATTCCCAATGCCCAGATTCTTGTTTTGTTTTCCCAGATGTTCCTTCCTTAGCTGTCAAAGAAATGAAGTAAATTTCTGTAGTATGCAGGTGCTTATTTTGAAATAAGGTAGGCTGCAAGTTGTGAACTTTCCTTTTCAAAGATAAAAATTGAAAAAGGTGAAATAAGACAAATGTAGTCTTGTGTCTATTTTTTGCATTGCTAGAACTGCTGTTTTATTTATTAATAGCTTTAATAATCAAGGAAGAGTTATGGAGTAGCTTTGAGACTAAAAGGCTTTAGTCCTCAGTTTGAGGAGTCAAACCCTCAAGTTATAACTATCTCAAAACTTAGGCAATTTTTATGGTACACTCGAATTGTCTTGATTTAATTCCCTAAGGACATGTGTTTCACCATCTCTCTGTGTACCAGGAGGGTATCCCCTCTGAAGACAAAAGTGAAAATTTCATATATTTCTATGACTATTCATCTATTCAACTGATTCCTGTTTTCCTCAAGTTGCATCCATTCTTTTGCCTGCTGTAACCTGACAGAGGAGTTTCCTTAGATTGGGGGTCTCCCAAAATATACTGTCTAACTAGAATTGCAGATGTATCCAAGAAAACAAATGCTGCTGGACAGAAACTTGATTCTGCATTCACCTACACAGACATTAAAAACTTCCATGCAGCCAATAGCCACTGTTCCATGGCTTGAGATATTTCAAGAACGCTTTACATTACAGTTACTATTCAGTTAAGAGATGAAGTCTGAGAGAAATCATGAAAAATTACAATCAGTAATGTAAAATCAAAACAAGCAAATGATCCTTAAATATTTACTTATTTCTAGGTGACAGTCAAAGCCAGAAAAAACAGGTATTTGAATAAGCATGAAGTCAGATCATCATTATTTGCCCTATAAGAAGTGCTGGATGCACACTCTCACCTTGCTGGCCCTCCCACTCTGCTTATTGTTGCAAGAATAGATGAACGACTTTCGAGTCAGAGCCATTTCACTCACAAAAAGTGATCCAAATACCTTTTTTACTTTTAACTCGCAAGAGCAATGGCTTTATTTAAAAACCCAACATTTAGAACAAGGGGAATTTGGAAGAAAAATTACCAGAGAGGTGCTTTTCCATAGGAAACTTGTTTACTTAAAGATGTTATTCAGATCTCCAGCTTTTCCCTTGCCTTGATTGTCACATGTTTAAGTATCCTACCTTCTGTTTTGTACCATGCTTTTCAACAGTGATTACTCTGTATGCAAAGACTGGTCACATATTTTTTGTTCCCTTGTTACTAGGAGGGGCAGCCTGTATGATGAGTAGATTATTTGGTAAAGGAAGTATTATTGGGGGATTGGGTAGGGCTTGTGTGTCTTGAGTAAACACCTATCAAAAATATTGCCATTGCAAATGCTTTTTGGAATATTTCTGGTAATCTCTTTGCCTTTTCTAGCAGAAAATAGTCTTCTGGAAATTCTGGTTTTCAATCTTTATAAGAACCTAAGATAAGCCTTTCTGCATTCTTGATCTATCTAACCTGGCGTCCTCCCTACCAAAGGGATCAGAAAAGAATTCTAAGACTAAAGTATAAAAGCAGCACTAGAATGACCTTCCCCTAGTATAATCATTCTGGTTTTCAGCAGTCAGTGGTTTAAGGACTCAAGGCTACATCTGGATCATCCTGTCTAATGGCTATCAGTAGTTATATTCTCCATGAATCTGTTTAACTCCTTTTTTTGTGTCATCAGATTTATTATCCTTCAGAACACTGATGGCGCTTATGACTGGGTCATTGCAAGAGTATGCTCTGCATTATCTACATTGAAGATATTTAATGTCTACCTCAACAATATAGCTTTACTTATTCAAAGATTATATATGAGGTTGATATTCCTGCTTGAGTAAACATATAGTTACTAGGGAAAATAACAACTTATATTGCTTGAGTGCGATTTTCCAGTGATCCATAAGATCAATTGTTCTGGGCTCTCTGTAGTCTTAAGCTCTGCATGAGTTTAACCTCCATCCATGGGTCCACAGGTAAAGCAGCCGCAGAACAACAGATAAACTTACCTAAAAGAAGAGAGAGCAAAATGCAAGTATAAATTTAAATGAGTGTGTGCATAGTAAAAACAGAGATTTGCTGGACACTTTTAGGACAGAGGAGGCTGGAATGAGAGTTGAGAATGACAGAGAGGGGAAGTACTGACCCCCTTACTCAAAGACATACAAGAAAGGCATTTGCTAGAAGTTCTCATGGAAAGCCTTTTAGACAAATTAATTAAGCAATAAGACATGACAGGGTGTGAATCACTTGGTAATGATTTACGCCTATTGTGTTGCTAGGCAGAAGGCCAAAGGCTGAGTGCTGTCAAATCACCTAGGTGTAAATTATCATTTGATAATTTGAGCCCTGGAGTGCATTATTATAATTAGAAGGTATTCTATCATGAAAGTTTGCTACTTCATTCCATTTTTTTCTTTTCCATTCTCAGCTACATTTTCATACCTATTATTTTGTCACTAAAAATTGAACTTCTTTTTATTTTGCAAGATTATTTCAGACAACTAATACAATGAAAGGTTTTAGATAACAACTCTGTCATATAATACAATGCACAGCAAAGGAATCAATGCAGGCATGTCATCACTGTCATTTAATCACTGTGCCTTCAGTCATAAAGCCAGTTACAGACAAAGGGAGGTGTTAGGGTTATAGGAGAATGTGCAATTTAAATTTAGTTGGAAGTCCAATGCAGAGTCAATGAAGAGGAATGAGGCAGCTGCAGATGACTTTTCACATTAAATAACACTAAAAATATGATGAGATGAGAGTATGAATTCTTCCAAGTCACAGCATCCAGACAGCTGTGGAGACCACAAGGAAGAGGTAACTCAAAACCTGAACACTTAAATTGAGAGAAGCCTACTCCAGCATGGATTGTTCAATACAGAGATGTGAATACCACCTCCACCTCTGGATATTCATACAGCTTGTCAGAACCTGGGAGAAGTTATCACTGTCTACTTGTTTACTTCTGTTCCTACATGCTGCTTTCAGCTGCACACTACTACTAGAGATAGGATATTAAAGTAGCAAGGTTTCCAGTTTGATTCAGTTTGCCATTCTTAAGTACTTAGAGTCATTAGTCACATTGCACGCACTGAGAAAAAGAAAGATCTTTTCAAGTCTGGCATAGAAAAGTATGTCATGACAGCCCCTTTTTCTCTCCTTTCCATCTATGGCCCCAATATAGTTAGAGAAAATTATTTCATCAAATCCAGCTACAGCTTCCTAAACATTAACCAAAGTCACAGTCATACGCAATGGAACATTCTTAATGTTCTTGCATGACTAGATAACAACAGCCTTCACTGCAGAATTCCTAACACTAAAATGATTGCCCCTGATAAAAAGCAGTCCCAGTATGCAAGTAGCAAGGGTGAAATGTCAAGGCCAACCCAGAGAACATCTTCCCAAGCATTAGACATACTTAGAAAAAGAGAATTATACAAAGCTGATAATTAATTTTTCAGCCATGATTTCAAAACCAGCAAGAAACCATCTTATAAGGAAGGGGTGCAATTATAAAAACAGAATGTCTTAAATCTGTTCTGATAAACTACTGGTCTTAAAATTATTTTTTTGGAGTTTACTTTTGATGTTTACTTATGGATGGCATATGCTCTGGTTTTGTTGTGATTCTTTCTGCATCTATTTTTTCATTCTCTTTTCGTGTTGTCACAAAAGCTGCCACACATCCTATTGCATTTATTAATCAGAAGGATCCAGATAGTGTGATAGTTGGTTTTGCCATCCGTCTAGCATATTATTAGTAGGTTAGGGTTTGGAAAATTGACAGAGAAGCAGATGTTGGGATTATGTTATGTAGCTTGAATACCATAATGATATACAGTTGTCAGAAGCTTCTATTTTCTTACTTTAGGAAGATGATTATTTTATGGAGGAAACGGCTCAACTTTTTACATGCCAAAGCGGAGAGAAAAATAAAATGAGAGACCTGAGGAAAAAAAATCTAAGGAAAGAGTGATGAATGTTTAGTCTGTGTCTAAAAGTCTGTGCAGAACACATGCAATTTATGAAATTTTTCTAATTTCACTCCCCCCTTTTTCTTGCCCCCCACTCCCGGAGGGATGGGAAGGAGAATCGAAAAGAATGCAACTCCCACGGGTTGAGATAAGAACAGTTTAGTAACTAAAGTATAACACAAATCACCACTGCTACCACCAATAATAATAATGACAAGGCAAATACAAGGAAAGAATACAATTCTCACCACCTAAAACCAAGCCCAACCACGCAGTGCACCCCCCACCCTTCTGGGTCTCTCCTCTCCGTCCTCCATCTTGGGCATGACGTGCTGTGGTATGGAATAACCTCTTTGGTCAGTTTGGGTCAGGTGTCCTGTCTCTGCTTCCTCCCGGCTCCCCTCCTCCCTGGCAGAGCATGAAACTCAGAAAGTCCTTGGCCAGACCAAAACATCACTAAGCAGTAACCGAAACACTGGTGTTATCAGCACTGTTCCCAGGCCCAAAATCAAAAAACACAGCGCTGCACCAGCTACCAAGGAGGAGAAAAATGACTGCTGCTGCTGAACCCATGACAGTAATAATCATGGCTGTGCCTGTTTCCCTCACAGATACACATTTAATGGAATAAAGGAAAATAAATCTATACTATCATGATTTGCACATCCACAGTCTGCTGTAAAGTGCGACAGGAAGGAGGCACCATTTTTGCTAGTTGCAGCTTAATAATGTAATACGTAGAGGTTTCTCTCTTTCTAAGAGGAAAACAGTAAGTTTCCAAATAAAGAACTTGGACATGCTTGGCATGTCTTCGTTCCCTTTTAGTTATGCTTATCAGTCACAGGGGAGATAAGATCTAGCTAATGTCCAAAGGACAAAGGTCAAAAAAACTTTATTTCCTCTCCCCCGCCACATTTAGTATCTTACTATTGGACTTTTAGATATGAAATTATAAGATCAAAGGGTTTTATAATTGCTTTTGAGTTTGCTTGCTTTGTTGTCTGGCCGCTTGTTTGTATTATGTTTTAGGAAGAAACTGAGGGACAGTGGAAAATACTGTGAAAATGACACAGTACTCAATGCATAAATGAACATCCATTCCTACATTTTTTTATTTCTGATTCCTCCTTTTCCTGCCTATTTCATCACTTCATGTTAGTGCCAGATGTGGACAAGAATTCTGTATCTGGTAAGACACTTATATTTGGTCCCCATCATTATAACTGAAGTCTAAATACTGAGGCACTCAGATCCTTCTGGAGGTGAAATACATCTCAAAAATAATTCCTTGAACAGTGGGGAAGCTGGGATCTCTATCTCTTTTCCTCCAACATTCATTAGCAAGGCTTGATACTTCTGCCACTGATATCTGGGGGCACACTCTGTGGCACTTCACAGAGTGCAAATTAGAGGGAAACCTTCCTACCCATACACGCACATTCACATGTGAACACACATCCACAGTGAGCTAGTATAAGATTTCTGAAATTTCTTATTTAGCAAAATAGAAAAGATGAATGCTCAGTCATTAAAAAGCACATGAAACTAGTTATGAATAGAGTAACTTGTACAAGATGATATAGTCAAGTAAAACCCTAGGAAATTTGCAGAGATCTTTATTATTAATGCCAAATAATCTCTTTGTTTGTTAAAGACATAAATCTCCATAATGAAATAGAGTTCACTGCCTCCAGATTTATACCCTTAGCAGGTGTTTAGATCTTTATGGATGCCTCCCAAAATGTCTAATAAGTAATAAAGAAGTACTGAGCTAATAAAGTCAACAGGTAGTTGATGCAATATTTGGATTTAGACTACACTTTTTAACTACAGGGTTACAACATATAATACATAGAACTGCCTCTGGACATTCATCAGAAATGACCTCCTTTTGATTTATTAACATAACCATTGATTTCTAGCTACTATTACTTAATTCACAGGCAACTAGGAAAGAATGTATCTGATAGAAAAAATACTTTCATTAAGATATTTAAGAAGCAGAGCATCCATTTTTTCCATGCAGTTTTAATCAAAAAACGCTGCTCATTGTGCTTTAAAACAACCATGGTTATTGCCAGTATTGCCGTAAGATTATTAGATTAATCCACTGATTAAATTATTTATTCTTTCTTCTCTGTCCTTTAATTTATTTTAAAATAAGAATTTCATGTATGTTATTGACAATAATAGTTGGTTGACTATCAACTGCTCAGTGTGCTCCGGTTCTCTTCTCAAAGGAGCATGTTTTGAGTATTCAGCTATGCCCAGCCATTCACTGAAGTAAGAAATTTTAGATAAAAGCAAAAGGTTCAAAGAAAATTCTAAATCCAAGAATCCAAGCCTTCTTCACCATTGGGAAGACCCTGTTTCAAACTTCTGTATCTGTCTCTTTGTCATAGCCAGCATAGTGAGGTAACTAGAATCTGAGTTTTAGCTTTGTAATTATGGTCCATCTTACTAACATCCAGTGACTCCATAACATCCAACTGCTTCTATAAATCATAGTATCATAGAATCATAGAATAGTTAGGGTCGGAAAGAAACTTAAGATCACATAGCTCCAACCCCCCTGCCATGGGCAGGGACACCTCACACTAAACCATGCCACCCAAGGCTATGTCCAACCTGGCCTTGAACACCTCCAGGGATGGAGCATTCACAACTTCCCTGGGCAACCCGTTCCAGTGCTTCACCACACTCACAGAAAAGAATTTCTTCCTTATATCTAATCTAAACTTCCCCTGTTTAGGTTTTAACCCTTTACCCCTTGTCCTCTCACTACAGTCCCAAATGAAGAGGCCCTCCCCAGCAACCTTATAGGCCCCCTTCAGATATTGGACGGCTGCTATGAGGTCTCCACGCAGCCTTCTCTTCTCCAGGCTGAACAGCCCCAACTTTCTCAGCCTATCTTCATACAGGAGGTGCTCCAGTCCCCTGATCATCCTCGTGGCCTCCTCTGGACTTGTTCCAACAGCTCCATGTCCTTTCTATGTTGAGGACACCAAAACTGTACACAATACTCCAAGTGAGGTCTCTCGCAAATGGCAAACACAGAAATGTTAATAGAGTCTTTCAAGGTTTGTCAGGAAAGCTTTTGGATTTACCAATCATTATCATAAGAGACAAACAGAAATAGTAGGCATTTTAGATATTTGAGATGTGTTAGTGCAGTTTGATGTGATTAAACTACACATCAAAAGAATGGGAGAGAATTAGCTGTCAAAGATAGCAGACAGGGACTAAGGCTATGGAGAAGTGCATTGGGATCACTTCAGACAGATTACTTTATCCTTGAGGTAGATATGTAGAAGAGCTGGATTCTGAGAGTATTCTTTTCCTTGGAGAACTAGCCAGAATCATGTGATAGCATTCATAGCACTCAGTTGAACATAACCAGGAACAGTGATTTAGTGTTCCTATATATTGAACAGATCTGTACTGGGAAACGCTAGAGCCAGAAGATAGCATGATACAGATTGTTTTGTATCTTTGACCTACAAGCACATTTTATAGCTGAACTGGTGTCAGGATTCTGTCTGTCTGCTGCACTGGCCTCAAAGTACAGCACAGCTCGCTTGTACTACCTACAAGCAATTCAGACCTAGAATATTTTGGGGATCGTAAATGAGCAACATCTATTCCCAGGGTAAGGCAAGACTATTTCACAAGTTACTTTATGGACCATATGGTTTTACTTGGTTATGTTCAGTCACACAGCATCACATAAAGCAACTTAATCCAGATATTCAGATACCATGCAATGCAAATGGAGCATCATTTCCAAGCTTTAAAGGAGCCTTGTCTTTTCCTCTGGGGAGCATGGTGTAGGCTATAGTTTTAAGTCAAACTTCCCATAAAATTTTAACGCTCCAGTCTTTCAAAACAACATGTCAGCCTCCAACTTAGTGTGATACAACTTATTATGTGTATGTCAGAGTACAAAAAAGGCACTCTGGTGTTCTTCTAAAAGTATGCTGAAAAAGAAAATGAAATTGCAATCAGTAAAGAGGAAAAGCCAGAATTGTTTGGGGTTTTTAGTGCAGTCCTTGCCAAAACCCACAGAGAATCCCTGAGGCCTCCTTATCTGGTGTGCTGAGTCAAAGCTTTCTGGAAACAGCAGGCTCAAAGGTTGCTAAGCCAGACTCTCTCTTAGAAAATTTTAAGGCTTATAACTAGGACGTTTTAGTACTGCACAGGGAAATAGTTCTCCGTCTCTAAAATGGCAGATATTGGATGTAATTATGAGGTGAGCAAAACACAAAGCATTGCTCAAGAGGCAAGGAAAGAGTTAAGCATTAGGCAGTCAAAGATAGGATTCAGTCCCCCGCTAACAGCCCTCCAACAGAACTTTCCATTGTTCACAGGTCTGGTAGGTTCCTGGGGTAAAGTACTTTTTTGGCTGTTGATGGCAGGAATGCTATCACTCCTGTGATATAATTTGGTTTTCTGTGTAATTACATCCTGGCAAAAGCATATTTCTAATAGCACAGCTAGAATTTTCTGTTTCAAATGCATTGTTGACTTTACACTGGAATGATGTATTTGGTTACATTCCACCTTCATTATAGAGCTCTCTGTACATCCCAGAGCACAATAGCGTTATTATGCACTACCTTTGCCTCCAGGTCACGAACTACAATTATCTCTTTTCATGGCAACAATCTTTATAACCTAGAAACTACTCCCAGGGACAACATTATAAGGAAGGATTGGCATATGCATAAATAAAGATGAATAGATATTGGCACTCCTCAGAGTTTTTGCCATTGATTATGGAATGTTGATTAATGCCATAATCACTACCTCCCCTTGTAAGCGATAGTGGCATTTTGTGCTGGCTTCACTTTTCTGTCTTCACATCTGCTGCTTTCTCTTCAGTCCCTGGCTCTTGTCACCCATCTGATTCATCCTCATAGCATGATGACAAAAGTCACAATGTTTGGTTGCCAGCGAGAAAATTTCAGAGGAACAATTTTGAATCTGATTGTTCTCGACTAACATGCTGCTCCGACGGATTATAGCACTTTTCTATGCGGTTGCTTTTTGCTAGGTCCATCTGTCTGCTCTCCAAGCTGTGCTCCTAAGATTTGACATTTCAGGCAGTTCTGATTCCATTTTCTCTCATTCAGTTTCAGTTTTTCAGAACTAAAATCCAGTCAGGAAGGTTATTTGGGGAGCAGTAAGCAAAAAGTAGGATTATTATTAGCACTCTTTCAAGCTACTAACCACAATGCTTGTATATCCTTGACATTATGTAAAAAGAAATTATCTACAACACACCTACAAGGCAGATGAGTAAATAGCACCTGCACGGTATGTAACTTGAATCCAGAAATCATCCGCAGAAAGACCTTATGAACCCTAACAGCTTTTCCCAAAGCACTAACTACCACAATATTCCCCATCCTTATTAGATCAGTTATTTGAAAGTTCATCTTTACTTCATATAGGTTGCTCTCTCCATTTACAGGTAGTGAATGACCTGTGAAATGTAGCTGCATTTTAACAGATGTGGCCATGCAGACTTCACAGCACATGATCAGAACTGCTAGCGATAGAGATTGCTTTGCAGGAAGAGCGCTGTGCTAGAAATGTATGTCAGAGTAAAATAATTAATTTACATGCATTGTCATTTTATGCAACATATGTTCATTTTTTAAATACTTGCCTTGCCAGAAGCTAAGGAACCAGCCATAAAGATAAACTAAACCAGACAATGTCTGGTAAAGTTTAGAGCAAAAATTGCTCCAAGTCATACTGCGCTGTTCTAGTTCTCCTGTACCATCTAAAATCTATAGTCATATCAAGTTGATTAGGTTAGTCCAAACATGATGAAAATTACTTGATATTGGTATCAGGAAAGTCTTCTGATTGCTTCAGAAGAAAATGCTTGAGGGGAGCCTGTTAGCCAACACCAGCACGGTTTTTGCCTACCTGAATGTCCAGTGAGGCTTGTGCATGTCTTCACATTTTGTGTATCTGGTGCATTATCATCTGGTGTATCTGGGACAAGTAGAAAAAATGGACTTTGCCTCTTTGGTGCCTCTGCTGTGGGCAAGGTTTCTGAAATATTGCATTACGCCTAAATGCTGCAGGTTCTCTTTTGCAATAGCATATCTAGGAGCAGGAAGGGAGTAAAATACATAGACAAGGGGTGTAAAAATACATCAAAGCCAGCAGAAATGAACCTGAAATTTTTTCCAGTTGTACAAGAGAAGAGAAGAGAAGAGAAGAGAAGAGAATAGAAGAGAAGAGAAGAGAAAAGCTGGACCCTGAAAATAATTGCACAAATAATAAGAACATTTAAAGAATAATCTTTCATGCTCTACAGCAAAAGATTGAAAATGGTTTTGTTTTGTTTTATAAAGGCATGCATCCAATACACAATAGCAGGTTAATGAAAGAACTCATGAAACCTTTCAGAGACAGGGAATTTCCTAAAGGAAGTGGAAGTTTTACAGATGTTGTTTCCCTTTATTCAAGAGATGGCAAAACAAAGAACAAATACAGCAGCCCAGCAGTTCTACTTGTCTGACAATACCACAGTGTGCAGTTACTGTTCTGGTTTTTATGTTCTAGCACAGTTATATGGCATGTGGATAATGAACCCAAATCTTAAATCCTGTTTTTTCATGAAGCTTGTAGACCTGTGTCAATGTGTTGGCTGTATGAAGTGGCCCATTATTGTGAGCCTGCTGAACAATCAATCCAGTTTCTTTCTAAAATGGGTTTGGTTGCATGAAGACTCAGGGGAAAAAAAAGCAAGCAAAAGTCCTCAAGGTGTATTTAAGTATGTGATAGCACAAGGAATTAATCACACTGAGAAGGACTTCCATCAGGTGGATATAGAGAAAATCCCTTTAATATTTGCTGTCTACAATCCCGAGGGGTCAGCAAACAAGTGTGTGCTTTCCATGCTAAATGAGACCAGCAGAATGGAATGGCAAGTAATATCCTACTTTGTGTATGGAGTTTGCATCAGAGCAGACTCACTGCCTTGAAGGATTCTTCAAAATCATAAAGTAATGAGCAGTTTAAGTGGATGCATGAAAAGGGTGGAATGCAGAAAAGGACTAGCACAGTAGGAAAACCAAGTTTATCTAGTACAGCAGGGAGCATGATATGCTCCCAGCATTTGACAGATGAGCCAGGGGCTGCTGTGTCCTCATGCCTTTCCATTTTTATAACTGCATACCCACACTGAATACAGTCTGATGTAGAACGAACTGTCTCTGACAGATACAAAATTAGCTTTACACCAGCTCGTATGCTGATTTACACACAAGAGAAACTACAGCTCCCAGTGAGGTCTGTGTCCCTTTAAGGAATTCAAGTTTAATAGCTGAAGCTCAAGGAATCTTTATCTAACTTGATAATCTCAAGATATCTATCTTGATATGAATGATCTTCACTGGAAAAATAACATCTGAACTGAACTGACTTGAGCACATTTATGTCCAAGGAGAACCAGGAATTCTTCCCCTATTCCCTCTATTCTTGGATAAAAGAAAAAAATAATTATATCCCTGTTTTTACAAGATGCCTATTATGGACAGATACCATTTAAAATGAAGACCAGAGTAATACCATTCAGTCTAGTGATAGACTACGTAGGTAGGCTAGAACTGAGCTTAGCTCAATGTGTCTGTGTGGCAGCAGAGGTGACAAGAGAATACCATGTGCAGTAAAGCAGCCAAAGAGCAATGACAGCAGGCATGATGGTAGTTGCAAAGTGCCAGCAGACTCAGCTTTGGAACAGATTTGCCAAGGCTGCTGCACCATGTGATGACACAGATTCCATGCTGAATGCACAGTGACATGGAAAATGTCTCCTAGTGGTGTCCAGGCTTCACCAGTTAACTCCTCTAATAGCTGCTCTCCCCTGACTTTGTACTGTTTCAGCAGCTGTTGGGCATCTCCTGTTCAGAAGGAGACACTGGCAAAGCAGAAGCATCATTAATAAACAGCAACAGCATATGGGGGTGTTTTAAATAATGAGTGTGTGTGTGTCTGTGTTCAGTACCTACACAGAAAGTACCATCTTCTTTAGTTACTTGAGCTTGATTCACTGCTTGTACCATCCTGTACCAAGGGGCTTCTGGATGTGCGGAGTGTTCTGAAAGATAAAAGAGCAAATATACCAAGCACAAAGTCAGTTCCATTTGGCAATGCAAAGAAACTCCAGGTAGAGAGAATCTCTCTATGGTGAAGAGTCAGTTCAGCAATCCAGCCTTACACTTCACTCTTGGTTATATTCCAGGGCTGAAGACATTCACCCAATGCCATCATGATCTATGACCACTGAACTGCTCCTTGAAGTTTATGGCATGCTGCTAGAACTGCCTTTGGGTAACCTCGCGACCAGAGAGTTGAAACAACCTAGTCTGTGGGAATTAGAGCTAGGGAAGGATGGACATCTCTCTGAATTTATGTGTCAGGGTAACTGTCTTTGGCTCAAACTGAATATTTTTGGGTGCTGGGAAGGAACAATCTTCAAGATTCTCTGAGGTCTAATACTGACAGCTTGTGTGATAAATGTTTCCCTAGAGTATGTATAGGTTCACCCAGTGGGTCTTTCTCTTCTAAACAAATACTGATTTTCACCTTAAGCACAGCTTAGCTGTGTTTAAGATAAGTTTAAAATTTGAGAAGTATTAAAGAACATGATGCAGACAGATACCCTAAAACCTGTGCCCTCAGGAGCCAGGTTCAGCCGGTCTTGCTTCTGTCTGAAGGGTAGTTAAAGTTAGTTATAAGTAAACGCTTTGCCCTTTGCTGTCTGGTTTTGCCCAGTTGGTAGGTGGGCTGGCTGTAACATGTGAATCTTGGTGTTCTTTGTTCTGCTGGTCATGAAATCCTCAGGAGGATACTGGGGTAAGTTCACAGTCTTTTGTCTTTCCAAGGGCCTATGGTGTGTTCAGTGTCTCCACGCTGTCACAGACCCAAATTCATAAGAGTTTTTGAGGCTTTATGATCTCTAAGTTCAAACAATCCAAAATTTATTTGAGCCACAATAAATTAAACGCTTTTAACAGTTTATTAGCGTTTCTCACAAGCTTTCAGTTTATAACTGAGATAAGGATGTATTCCTATACTCTGCCTCACACCTGCCTATTACGTGTTCCATTATTAAAAGCTTTCATTTATAAAATGTCCCAGAAGATGCATACCTTAAAGAGTAACTGAAATAAGGCAGTCATAACCTATCCAATTTAATGTTTCATAAGAAGGAAGCTTTAGGATACCAGCTGGTATAGTAAAAAATCACCAGATATACCACCATAACAATGCACTGAAAAAAATAATCATTAAAACTATGTTAATGATGCTGATATCCTACATTAGGTTTCTCAGGGGTTTCTACACTGTCTTTAGCCATGGGACAGGAGCAGGGAGCAATCAATCACTGAAATTTAGCAGAATGGTGGAATTTCTCCTCTAAGGAGAGAAAGCCCTCTAAGGGTTTTCATCCAACATTCTCATCAAGTTTAGAAGCACACACACAAGCACACTCATTTATCCTGTGCCAGTAGGTCTGTGTCAGTACAAGTTCTGAGACCAAGGTTGTGAGGACTTGCCATTTCTGTATGATGAGTGCCACTCACCGGGGCGCATCTCACTACTGAGAAGTACCAGCATTTATAGAGGAGACTCAGTGTGGCACGGAGCTCAAACTATCAAGACTTATTATCATAATGGCTCTTCATTGACATGACCAGAATTGGTGGAAGGAGGACAAGAGGAGATAGAGAAAAGCTAACTGGGTCATTCTGAGAGATTATGGTATGGTGATTGTACTATAGAATCCAGTAATATATGGGCCAGGTTCAATGGGGCTTTGAGCAACCTGATCTAGTGGAGGGTGTCCCTGCCCAAGGCAGGGGGTTGGAACTAGATGAACTGTAATGCCCCTTGCAACTTAAACCATTTTAGGATTCTGTGATTCTCCAGCCTGAATATTTGTTGAGAACTCCTTTATTTTAGGCTCATATGTATTCAGATTGCGACATGAATTTGAAGGGCAGCAGATCTGGTTTCCTGTTGGCTGGCACTTTAATTAACATTTGCTTCTTCTACAAAGGAAAGGTAAAATTAATGTATAATACTGCTCAGAATCTGGGCTTGGTTTTGATTTCTGCTAGTTTAACAGAAAAGCATCTGTACTGTTATTTTTCCTGAGTTACCCTTGTGTGGCAGCAGTGGAACAATATGACCCTCTTTCGTCCTTGCGCTACTTACATATGGCTGAGGTACTCATCCAACTGACTCCAAGCCTCTTCTCTGCCTATAACTGCAGGTCAAAACATCTATTTTGGCAATTCAGCTGCCCTGTCTGCCATTTGGAAGGAGCAAGGTGGAGACAGCTGGCAGTTAGGGGAGCACTAGGAAGCATATGGTAGCTCTGTGCAGTGTTGTCCAAGAGCTTGTAGGACAATCGTTTGCTTGCTTCACTGCTTTCTAAAACGTACATCTCCTTTATTTGTCTTTTTCCATAGCCCCCAGGACAGCCATCACTTCAGCAAAGGCCATTGTAGAAGAAACTTCATATTTTTAATTTTTTTTTTGTCCTTTCCATGAAAGAAAAAATACTTTAATATTATTCCACTCCCATAAATGACTATAGAGCAAATAGGGTGGCTGATAAGTAGAGGTAACTGGCCAGAAACAATTTTTCACACACTAAATAGGACAATAAAATGCTAGAAAAGAGCATCTTAAATTTAAAGAATTATGTGTCTGGCCATTTGCAACTTGTATTTTTAACATGGCAGCTGGTCAGAGGGTGAAGAAAATATGTGGCCGTGCAACTTTGGCTGAGATCCTGCCTGATCTTGAGCGTTAAACACAGCCAAGCCCTGTAGTGTTGGATGGGAAACAGCCAAGGAAAATCCAGTGATTCACTAAGTGGCACTCTTCCTGCATGATTACATCAACCCAAGTGCCAGCATGGTGCTAAGGGATAGCTTTGTTGGTGGCAGTGATGTTTTAATATGAGATGTAAACTTGTTTAAAAATCTAGTGACACTTTGCACAAAAATAAGGGTTTGATAATTACCATCTTGTAATTTCACCCTTTGCTTTCCATTGTACGGGGCTTTCTTCCTGTTACATCCTGTTGGCTGATCATGGTTATTGTTACAATAAACCTAATGGACTCCTCCAAGGAGGCGGCTGCACTGTTGTAGTAAATTCTGTTTCTATACACTGCCAACAAAACATCTACAGCATTTGAAGAAGTGCATAATCAGAAGTTTGTGCCTGTATAAAGAAATGTCAAGCACTCTCTGACAAGAGACAGTAATTTGGAAAGCTCTTTATACCTTTCTGTGATAGAATTTCTCTTCCTTCTCTACCACAATCATTCATTCCAGCCTCTGAGTTGCAATGTAACATTTGTCTGGATGCAACTGTGTGGGCTGCTTTCTAAACCAGATCGATGAGCTGACTTGTACTAAAGAATCCTCCAAAAGCAGTTGTTTTTTAACTCAGATAAGTTCTGGTTAAGTTCAAAATGCAGCCATACAATCAGTTTCATTAGCACAGCTTTGGAGGTAGTAAATCCCAATGTGAGCCCAGATGTGGTGGTGCAGGGAGGCAGGAGCACCTTCAACTGAACTTTACACCAAAGAAGCAGTCTGCCACACATTTCACCATTGCCATAAGAGTAATGCCTATGTTAAGTTTGAAGTTCTACACATGAACCTCCATTCTTTGTATGCTTGTTTCCATTATCTAATTAGGACTTTGGAGTTCATAAAGGATATATAAAATGCTTTTGGATCCTTGGATTATAATTCTCCCCTGTAATACTCTATATGATGCACAAATGGGAGTTCATAAATGAACATTTTTGTAGAGGTCAAGCTTCAATTTTGTTATTTCACTTTACAGTTTCATTTGAAGTAACATTCCATGACACATCTAAATCATTATACACTAGAGTCTATTCTAATAGTAGTAGGCTCATAAAAAATAACAAGACCACATGATAACTGTCTCCTGACCCATACATCTATTTACAGTAGAAGTACTTTAATAAAGGTAGCTACATCCTCTATATCCCCAGACCTTTATTTGAACTCTGCTGCAGCATAATTGACAGACAGAATTAAAGTGTATATTAAAACCTGGAACTGAACTTTTTCAGTAGGCTCAGCTTCACCCACATCACTCATAATATTAGAAAGAATCTGTGACAATCATATTAAAATGATGCCACCCTGACATAGATTAACATAGTATGCAATTATATTTAAATGCTGTAATTGGAACTTGCTGTTAAGTGCCTACTGTCACTTTTCAATTCCCCTCAAGGCAAGTAAACCACTTCTTCCTTCGCTCTATAAATTTAATGCCATATTCTGCACACAGAAAGAGCTGGTATCTCATCAAGAGCATTTTGTTTGCCTCAAATGCTGTGAAAACACAGGCCTTGTGAACACTGCAGAATATAAATCCATCCTGGAAAATGACTCTGTTAAAAAAAAAGGGCATTTTGCCATTTCATGCTTATGAGGACAACCTGAGTCTCTGCACCTGATGAGTTTCCTAACCTGAAAGCTGTTTTGAGCTCACTCTTTTGTACACAGCATTATTAGGAGTACAGCTCCTGCAGGTGAAAGCCTGATGAGCCAAATGTCACCCAGGTGTGCCTTTTTAAGGCCCATGGATGAGGCCATGTTTTTCTGAGGGCCTCATCTCAGTAGCAGAACAGCTTTTGTTCCCGTGGTGTAGGATGAAGGAGAGTTTTGTGTCACCTTCTCAACAGAGACTGGACTGCAGATGGCATAGGTAGGAAAAAGTTATTCTTGCTTATGCACTTCATGTAAAGTTTGATGGAAAATTGAAAGAAAATGGTGGTGGTAATTTTTTATGTGCTTCTCAGGAAAGATTCTTCTCTGAGTGTTTCTGTAGCTTTTTGGGATGCTGTTGGTTGTTAGTTAGGGGTCAGTTACTCTGGGATTTTTTTTACATTGAAGTCCGAGTCTCATGTATCCTAAGTTGTGATATGATTGCTTGTTTTGTTGGATTGTGTTAGTGTGGGTTAACATCTCTGCATGCCTTGCAGCGTGTAAAGTATAGTGAAGCGTCAGTTAAAGCTGGCCTTGAGTCTTGCCCTCCTCATGGATCCAGACTGGCTGAAGCTGGAGTTCTGTTTTTCCTGCACAGCCATGAGCACAACTGCTTTTCCTTTATGTCTGTTACCAAAATGACCTAGACTTGAACTATTCTGAGAATGGAAAAGTGCTTTTGTGTAGTCTCTATAAATGAGCATCCCAAGAGATCATAGCTAATAGGTGTGATAACCAGTGCGTGTTGTTTTGGTCATGCATGAATCTGCTATGTTCACTCTTGCTCAATGGAAACTTGCTTTAACTAAGTCATTTCATGCTCAAAACCAGTGGATAAACTGTATTAATTTGGAGGTGCTTTGAAAAAGGCTTACTAGAAAATTGTAGGAAGGAAAAGGTGGGTTTTCTTTTGATTATTATGACTGACTATAACTTTACTGTGAAAATTGGTATTATACAGGCTGGGGTACAATTGGATACGCGTTCTCAGTGGTGTTGCTTTTCTATGTACTGTATTTGTGTTAATTCTGCATTGTGTCTATAGGCTTATAGGTATTTTAAAAGCGATGGCTATAAAGCTATACATTGGTGGCTTTGATATATACACAGGAGACAAAAATCTGAGACTGGGCATTGCTCTGCATTGTACAAGAATCAGCCTATAAATCATTTTGCATTTTCTGTCTTGAAACCATGTATTTTTCTCTGAGCAATGAACTAGAAACCAGCACACCCAGATGCTACAGTGAGCCCTTGGCTCCTCCACAAAAGTTGGCCTTAAATAATGCTTTTGCAGTGTGGCAAGTGTTGGAACCCCACATGGTGACCTACATGGTATTGGCTAGAGCTTTTCTTGTGAGTTTCATCCAACAAAAGCAGCTGTCTCTGAATTAGTAGAGCTGCAAAAACACTTATATCTTAGCACTGTGGTTATTCTTCAGGGTACCCGATAGTAAACATGAATGTTTCAAAAGGGCTACAATTCCATCATTGAAGCTCTAGCATATGTATTCTCCTGAAAATTATCTTTTCTTTTTGTCCTGACTTTTTATATATGCATATATATGTATTCTGCTGGCTTTGGGGAGTGGTGGAAGGTAAAAGTAGTGCGACTGAAATCTCTTAAATAGAACCTGGAACTGCTACCCACAGAGTTCAGCTTTTGCTCCATGTGATACCAATCATTGTATGCTAATGGCCTCATTAGAGACTACTGAGTAATAAGATGCAAGTAGCAATATGAAAACAGGCAGTTGTGTTGAGTGCAAATCCTGTGTGCTCTCCTAGTGCACTTGTGTTAAGGCAAGAGTTCAATTTACTGTGAGACCCAGGAATGTCACCCTTTATAAAAGTTTTCCTTTGCTCTGTTGGAGTCCAACAGCATCGTTAACTGGTGTGTTATTTCAAAGTGCTTTGAGCATTCTCCTCCAACAAGGACTCACTACTAGTTTATCAGAGTTTGCAGCATAGGATGCTACTTTCTCAGCCAATATGGCAAGATTATGTAGATTAGGTCCTGCTCTAAGTTATCTAAGTGACTCCCCGTTATTTGAGACAACTGAGGATATATTAGGGCTGGTTTTTTTTTTTTTTCACTGCAGTTTATAGTCTACTTCATTAATTAAATTCTTTTTCTCTGGATTCCTTGTAGAATACTTAGAGTGAAATTCTGGCCCCAGTAAAGTCAGTGGCAAAACTCCCATTGTTTTCAGTGGGTTGAGACAGCATCAAAAAGTAAAATCAAAAAGGAAGAGATGAAGGCCAAGGGGCTGCAAAAATACTAATAGTCACTTTCAATCTACTGCCATGACTGAGGCTTGTATTCTGGAAACAAGAAGCTTAATCCCAATAGTAGGTGACAATGCATCTCTCCAAGGAACTAGTTGAACTGCTGGTGAGGCTTAGAGGTTGTGACAGGCCTGCTGTCCTAATTAGTAACTTGTCAATCTTGGGATGGAGTTAGGCTATTCCTCAGCCTGGGACTCCAAACCTGGGGATCCACAAAGGAGGGGTGAATTGAAGCCATGCACTAGCTTAAAATACCGTGAAGTTGGGGGGATTGAAGCAGCTGGCATAAATGCTGTGATACTCAAATGTCAGGATATATTTCTAACAAACATTCCTGTAGTATAAAAGAAACCGGAGGTTCAAAATTTCCTCATGCTACTAAAGATATGTCTAAAGGAACAGTTATATCTGAAAACCTTTTGCATCTAGTAAAAGGAAAACCTGCCGTAGGGTTTTAGTAGTTCAGAGGATAAAGGGGCACATTTCCCAGAACCTTTGTAGTGCTGGGAAAGGTATTGTTGATAATAAACAGAAGAAAGACAGCTTAAAGTAAGCATGTGGCTTTTGGGGAAACTATGTATAAACCTGGAGTTTGAAAACAGTGACCTGAAAAAGATACAATAGCAACTGGCCAAAACTTGCTTCAAATTTTTTGTTCAAACACTTTAATTGTGAAATTCTGCATTCCTCACAGAGTCATTTTTGTCATGTCTTTACAAGGAGGCACTGCTATCCTCGTTAATATACAATGGGGAATGGAAGCACAAAATGATATGCCAAAGACTGTCGCACCTGCTGTGGATTTAGAGCCTGCAATCCCTATATCTTATGCCTACTTTCTAAAAAGTAAATACAACTGTGTAAATGCACCTGTAACTTCCTATCTGGGAGTCAGGGAAAGAAGTATTCTGTGTTTAACTGGCAAAAGCTCTTTTACAACTTACAACTAGTGAGTTGTATGATCTGTGCCCCATGCGTAGTTTGAGTGCTGAAACTCATCTTTTGATAATGTGCAATTCTTTTGTTTTGTTTTGTTTTTTTTTTTCACCAAAATGCATTGAAGATGCAGACCATCCTTGTCTGTTTGACAGCTTCAGGAGCTAAAATCTGTGGCTTAAATGCCTGCTGTTGAGGTATAGTTCAGATTTTTTTTCAGTTGTTGAGGTAAGTAACTACCTGCTTCCAACAGCACACTTGCAGCCCTAAGAAAGTTCAGATCTCAGCATCTTCATCTTTTAACTTGGGTTCATCTCTAGAGTATGCTTCAAGTAGTCATTTAGATAAATTATGATTATTACACACTTTTCATCCTTTCTTGAAGAAGACAGTCCTCATCCAGACAGAATCCATTGGCCATTTGGAAAAATGAGAGTGAGAGTGGAGTGTATGGGGCTTCAGCTGCCAAATGGTGCAGAAATCATCTACCTATCTTAGTTATCCGAAGTCCACCAGCCCTCGTAGTGGCTGTATTCCTTTGAGGAAGCACTTAGATTTATTGTATCATTCCAGCAGCCAGCCAGAAGGGGGAGATGATAACCAGGTTGTTTATAACTTAGAGGGCCAAATGCGTCTTAATTTCACTAATCACATCCAGCAAGAATAGAGAGCTTTTGCTACCCATTCTATTGCTTGGCCAAAAGTAGACTTATAGCTAGCAGAAATGAAGTATGAATGGAAATGGGGAAAGAGGAGGCTTGACAGCATTGGGAAGCCACAAGGAAATTAATTTTGGGAGAACCTGAGGTCTGCCTGCCCCTAAGGAAAAGGTGGCTGTGTGGAAAAGTTCATGTTAAAAGACTGTGTGATCTGTATAAAGATCATACTAGGTCCAATTTAGTACAGGTAACTGTCAGGTCTTGTGGTATATCATCATCTCCAGAAATATTCTTCTTTCCATCTTGGCTACTACATGTCACCTCTGTATTCAGCACCCATATGTAAAGAGAAGAAAAATGTCAAGTGTATGCAATTTATTAAAGTTAGGTGTGAAAATATTGCATATACATTGTGTCTTGTGCCTGGCAAGTCCCTTTCCTTCTTCCTGCTGACATTTTGGATTATTTGTTGACTATTTCAGAGCTCATTCTTTTTCAGCTGAGATTCTTCTGTTACCCTGATAAAATCATACTGCTTGATAATGAAGTTGAGAGGGAGCACTAACCTAACATGGGACTTATATAGTGCTGGAAGTGGTTATTTGTAAGCAGATGCCACTACTAAGTGCTTAAATTAGATAATAAATGGTACCTATCTCATGAATGTCATTCCATTTAGTGTGGTGTGCAGTCTGGGTTTTTTTTTTTTTTCCTGCTTTTAGGGTGTTTTAGGGATGCAATTTGCTTGTGAATCTTGCACAACTGTCACTGGTTCAGCACAGGCTTAGAGGGATTAATTCTTTTCTAGACTGTCCCAGGTGGATTTTTTATTAACCTTTTGGGTAATAGACATTTATCTCATTTTTACAACAGTGTTTAACACTATCTATTTATGACCGAATATCTGTAAATCCATTACATGGGCTGAAAATGCACCTGCTTCAGAAAGAAAGCTCTCTAGAGAAGCCAGCACAGCACTGATAGTTGTAAACAAACCAAAACAAGAGCCCATAAAATAAATACACAGGTATTACCTCGAGTCTCATGTCTTATAGAATGACTGCTTTGAACAAAACCTCAATTATATCATAGCATGTCTATTAAAAACTAAGAGGATGAATGATTTATTATGAAACTGAGGTGGATGCTTGTGTGTCCAAGCTACAATGCCTACATCTGGGATATTGGATGTATATCAATGAATGCATGCCATTGTGCTATCAATATATTACACTGTGATCTGTCAAACCATTTTCTGCCTTGTTGCTTATGAATTTATAGACCCAAAAACTGCTTTGAGTGCTCTGTAGGAAGAAATAATAATACAGGTCAGTGGTGGAAGCAACCCCAGTTAATCCCATACCTGCTGTAGTCTTTGCTCCTAAAGACCCTGGAGAATTGGTATGCATCTGAAGAGTAAGGATGGTAAATTAATAGAGGAAAATGGGCCAAGATACTACTTGCCATCTGAAGAACATTTCATGCTGTGTGTTGGGAGCACAGCTATCCTAGAACACAGAGGGTGCATGCCAGAAATGAGCATTGTTGTTTTCAGGGGGAACAGATTCAGAGCATATGTTGATTCAATTGTCATCTTGCTTTCTTCAAGGTAAGCATATGTTTAAGAGCTCCGGACCAGAGTCCTAGGAACAGAAATGGCTATTGCCATTATTCTTTTCAAGTGTAATTGAATCTCAGGGTACAATAGTATTCTTCTTGCAGGTCACAGAATTAGAAAGGTTTGGGTTGGAAAGGACCATAAGCTCATCCAGTTCCAAACCCCTGCCACTGGCAGGGATGCCGACCACTAGAGCAGGTTGCTCCAAGCCCTGTCCAACCTGGCCTTGAACACTGCCAGGGATGGAGCATTTACCACTTCTTTGGGCAAATGTCAGGTCAGTTGAGTCTTAAAACTTTTAAGTTGAAGCTAGCTTCAAGTTTAATCAAAAGCTTGGATTTAGTCAGAGCTGGGTTTCTCCTTAATAGTCAACTGCTGAACTGCTAACACATTCTGTGTGCATAACATTTCCTAGAAGGTGATATTTTATTATTATGGAGCACTACAGTTTGTATAGTTCCAATGTCTTCCAAAGTTATATAAAATCTGGTGTCCTGAAAAGATGCTTAACTGGAGCAACATGACAGGAGGTACACAATGCACATGACATTGAGGCAGCCTGAAATTTTGCCATTTTAGAAATCAATACGCATGTTTTTCACCTATTAACGTAATTATTCTGGCACTTTACTTGCTAACAATGCAACAGCCACCATTTCTAAGTGAGCCTCTTATATCTAAAAGGTAGAAATACAGGTCAAAGAAATTGCGTTGTTGCAGCATGAAAGAAACTCTCTTTTTGCTGGGCTGATCAAATTAATTATGGTAAGTAGCTGAAAATAGAGGGAAATGAAACAGAATTAGCACTTCAAATGACGCTCAAGGGAAAGCCAGAAATGAGCCTACTGCAGAGTGGTCCAGTGATATTTACAAATCAGGATCTTCTGCAGTTCCCTCTGGCTCTGGTTGACACCAGTTTTGGTTGTTGATACAGGTGTCAGTTGTGGAACTGAACCATACGGGAGAGGAGGGTGAGAGCTGTGAAGTTCTGGAATGCCGCTACCACTAAGCATGCAGGGTTCTAGGGATTTTTTCAGCAATTACTAATGCTGAATTTTGATTTTTTTTTTTTTTTTTTTTTTCCATTTACATAATGTGATTTTCTTTTTCTGTAAGTGGAAACTAAGAGCTTCCCAAGAAGACTTGTGTTTGGATAGAGTAGCTGAAAGTGTGTCAAGGCAGGTTCTTGTAGCTTGTGTACTTGTGCAGCCCAGAGGAGCAACTGAATCCAACACACGTAATGGAGGAACACATGTGAAGGGCATGGAGGGGGAAAACTGCAAGTTTTCATTTCTATCAAAATAAATTATAACCTTTTATTTCCAGCACTGAATCCATTTACAAGGTGATTTTGATTTAATGAGTTGTCTTCCTGCTGCAGCAGTGCTCTGAAAATGAATGCCACTGTTCAGTTCCCAAGATAAGATATTTGATTATACTATCAAGTTAATAATATATATATTTTGCTTAAAATGCTTGCCCTATTGACATCAATATTGATCTCCATCCTTACCAGAGTTAACAGTATAATCAAGAAACCAGATAGACACATGTTTTGTAGAAGGTGTTTTCTTAATACACAACTTTTGGAATAATCTCAAGCAAAATAGAAGACAAGATAATGCATAGCCAAGGAACAGGTCAAGAGCATTTGCTTTGGGTTTGGGGTTATGTTTTGCTTTAGTTTTGATTAATACAAGGCACAACTTTTGTTGCAGAAGTCAATAACCTATCCTCCCAACATCAGCAGTGGACTTAAGATTTCCCCTCCTGTCTTTATCAGTCAGGAAATGCATGAATAGGAAGTAGGGACTGAAGCATAAAGTGTTCCCAATAGCTCTCATAATTAAGTGAAGGTCATTGGGTTTTGTACTCAACCACAAAAGACTTAACATGAGAAATTAAACAGTGACTATGCTGAAGGTTAAAACTCTTCTGTACAAAGAATTATTCCAGAGTATGTGCAATAATAAATGTATATAAGGTTTGTAAGACCCTTTTTATCTAAAATACAATGTATTTCTTGATCTAAAATCCCATATATTTCTTTACATTTACATATGGGTGTTTATTTCCACTTTCTAAATAGAGAGCCATAAGCTTAGAAATACTATTTCATTTGGCTAGGTCATGTAGTGTATCCACAGAAGAATAAAGAACACAAAACTGTTCTGCTTCCTGAGCCTGACTGTACATTAACTACTACCCAAGACTGGGTAAATAAAAGGCTGATGAAAGAGCTCGCAGAGGCCTTAAAAGCCCTTTCAATGGTGGGAAATTAACCCTTGCATAAAGAAGAGTATAAAACTACTCTTGAAGGGATGCTGAAAAATGGAGGTATTACTTTTGAAGTAGATGGCAAGAAAGCCACTGTAGTACTGATATTAGGAGGTGTTCTTGAGACCAGATGAAGTCTTCCTTGGGTGAAGCTACTTAGCCAACATGGTTGTTAGGATTACTATGATAGGAGCTCCTCTGAATAATGTATAAGTAAGTCTCAAGAACTGTCTATTACTAAGAGTAGTCTGCATGCTGCAGAGGAGAACTGCAGGAAAAGACTGAAATTGAGGATGAGTGTCAATATTGGTGGGATTTAAGTTATGCTTATTCCCACCAAGA
This sequence comes from Ara ararauna, assembly GCA_028858755.1. NCBI lineage: Eukaryota > Metazoa > Chordata > Aves > Psittaciformes > Psittacidae > Ara > Ara ararauna. The sequence continues at coordinate 64,024,398 of CM054382.1, forward strand.
AAGACTTTGAGAGAACTTTACTCACTGATTGCCTGAAACATTTGATTTTAAACTTGAACGGTTTGGAATAGTCTAGAAACTTGGGTGACTTATTGAATTCAACATAAAGAAACATGAAGTAATGAGAGTTGAGGGGAAGCTAATTGAGAAAACAGGTTTATTATTTCTCATATGTTATGGGGATGTGAACAAAAAGACGTGGTAGTGATTTGAAATAACCTGTCTGAAGTAATAATTTTAAATAGCACTAACAAAACCGTAGGAAGTAGTGGAAGTTTCCATGTTGGCTACCTCATTTATTAAACTGAGAATTGCTATGGTAATCAAACCCATGGTGCAAAAGGTTATTCTTCTGGAGGTGTTCTGTGCTATGTTAACACTACAACTCCAAGCCTTAGACAACAGAAAAAGCTCCTAAACTCTGTTACAAATTACACAGTATGCATGTGATTTCATAAGCAAGTTCAGTACATCTTTGGGAAAAAGAAAACATGGAGATAAAGCTTGTTATCAGACTTCAGCAGTTATAAACACACTGGGTTTGTGTTTTTACTATCCCAGTTTCCAAGTGATTTAGATTTATCAGAAAGAGTTGTGGCTTTGTCTTCTCTACTGTAGTCACCAACACCATGAGGTAACACAGGTGTCTAGAATTGTGCTTATGTGTTTCCTGAATCAGACCTGCAGAATCTGCTTTCCCTAGAGAGGTGATGTGATAGGAAATGCCGAGTAATGTCAGTGGGGCTTCTTGTTTACCAAGGTAAGAATTTCTTGAACTTGAGCCCAAAACTGAACTGATCTCTAGCTTAGATAGCTGGCTGCCTAGCTACAGTAGTTAATTATGGTCAGATGGAAGGAAAATGAATGAATGACTCTTGAATTCTTCAGTTATCTGCAAAGTCCTCTTTCTCTTAGGGTGTTGAGAATTCTTGAGGGGTATGTCCCTGGATTATCTACATTACTGCCTCACTGAACAGGAGGGTCTCTATAAACATGTTAAGTCAAAAGACTGAAACTAGAAGCAACAAACACATTTGTTTTGATAATATGTAACCATGAAGACCTGACTTATATTACATTCCATTTAAGGTCAATATTTTTGAGTGTGTCATAATAAACATAATGTTTCCTCAGAGCTTGCTTTATGTCCTCTTCACATCTGTGTAACCCTTTCTTTTCCCTCCAGCTCTTTCTTCCAACAACTTAAATTTTATCATCTTTTCTATTCTGTGATTCTATGAAGACAAAAACCAGCAATGTTAGTCATCTTTAAGACTTTTAGCATAAGCCTTAAAGATAGAACTGTGATCCTTACTGTCCTGCAAGGTCTGAGAGAAGCTTTATGTCCTCACAAGTGAATAGTTTCTCTTGCTATAAATACTTTTTCCTGATAGGAAGTCTTTCTGATAAATTATGTTTGAAGGACTACCAGTTGCGTTTGCTGGTATTCTAGCAAAACAAATTGGAAAAGGACTTACCAAGGAGAACGTGTACTCGGGGACTGCTGGGACAACAGGCAAAGAACCACAGGATAAAATGAACATGCAATGCAATTACTTCAAGTTCAGTCGGTGAAGAATTGGAAAAATTAAATAGCCCTCTACTTTGTGGGCTGTATTGTCCTTCAAGAATACGTTTTTCAGAACTTCAGTTATTCAGTGAATACAGTGTGACTGGCAAAGCAGCTTCATTTTTTAAAAGGTAAACACAAGGTCTTGACTTGGGTTCATAACTAGTGAAGAAAGAGCAAATAACAGGAAAAGAGGCATCACAACTGACTGAACAGTTGTCAAAATGATACCTGGAAATCCAGGTTAGTAAATGTGGAGTAATGCAGGGAAACAGAGCTGTTACACAGAATGATTGTATCTAATTTTCCTGTTATCCCTTTGAAATGGGATTTTTCTTTTGAACTGCTGTGGATAATTCTGCTTAGCTGTCCACCTTGCACTGCAGACTGACAAAAAGAAAACATTGCTAGGAATTGGGGCACAGCAAGGGACAGGTTTATGTTGTTGTGCCCAGTGCAGGCATTAATCTGAATGCAATGAATTGTTACCTGATCCAAATGCTTGGGTGTTTTTGAGGATAAGGCTGTTGTAAGCATTGATGTAATTCATAAGTGATTGTTTAACATGGTGCAGGCATACAGCAAGCAGAGCTGTTGACCTGCAGCAGTTCCACTGCCATTCCAACCACAGCCAAATACTTGCAAAAATACAAATAACTACCTGTGAAATTGTTTTAATCAAACAGGAACAAAAACAGCTTTACATGAGGGTGAAAAGAAATAGGTTTCACCTCTTCTGAGGGTTACAGGTGCTTGGTTAACCTCTGCTGCTGCAGTAGTTCTAATTTGCTGTGACAGTTCCAGAACTAGTGCTAAGTGGCTGTGGCAAAATAGGTAAATAAAATAGCTCTGATAGTGTTTTCCTATTACAGTTTTGGCCTACCTAGAAGCCACCCAAGGAAAGCCATTTCTCATGGTGTTTCTGCCCTATTTTATATATTTCTTCCGGAGTGTTTGGTCAAATCAACCTTCTGAACCAATTCAGCCTTTGCCCACATTTAGAAATGTCAAATCGCAACTGAAGAATTGAGAAGCACTCAGTTTTAATTTTTCTCATTCACAGCTGCCAAGCTGTGTTTTAGCACCTGCATGAATTAGCATACTTTGCTCCAGTCGAGTACTGCCTTCCAGACATCTCTAAAGCTCTTATTATGGGCTAACCCAGAAATTGGTATTGGCTTCAGAAATGCTAGCTCTTAACATGGTCTGAATTTCCTTTGTGTCTCATCCAAGCAGAGCAAGGATGTGTTCTTAGCTGGTGAAAATTAATCTGAATACACAAGAGCCAGTGGTGCTTTGCTGATTTACATCTAGTAAAGATATGACCTCTCTCTGAACCCCTCAACTGTGGTGTTGGCTTTCCTCCAAAATGCACTTCTTTTTATAACATGATCAGGTGAGCCTTTGCCAAGCTGTAACTTACGTAACAAACATGTTGAATGTATAGAAAGTGCTGTATTTCCATCAAGAGAGTACCATTTGCTTCTGTGAGTGGCTGTGGCTTATATCAAGTCTACCTTTGCATAGCCGGTTTAAGGCTCTTCTTCAGGCAACCCAAGTCTTATTCAAAACATCCTTCATGGCCCAGCCCCTCTACTGCAAGCAAAACTTCTGGACTGTGCTGTCAAGCTTTGACAAATACCAACCTGTGTGTCTGCTGTTAGTAAGTTGGTGCACTGGGATGAACCCTGGCTCTCTGTCAATTCTTCTAGCAATCCACTCACTTCTATTCATAGCCCTACACACAGATGTAGAAAACCCAGTTAAACCCGGGAGAACAGACATAGACCAAGACTCTTACAATTTGGCTGTAAAAAAAAGACTAGGAAATGATTTGTTTAATTTGAGTTGAATTTACATAAATACCCTTTGTGAAGAAACCTTCCTGACAGCTTAGTATGGCGCTTAGAGTCGTTTTGTAATATACTTTGGGTAGCACTTAGCTGCCTATATTTCTATTCTATCCTGTATGTAGGCTCTTGTCTGGTTTCAGTGCCAAAAAACTGAGCCCCTGCTATTACTAATGTACCAATGCATCAGGAAGACCATTAACCTCTCCTTTTACATGCTCAGCCCTGGAGTGGTGGCTATTTATCAAGTAAAGCATGTTGCAAGTATTCTCTGCAGGTTTTCCAGTTCTGTTTTCTTTTTGCTGACAAGCTATGGTGTACTATCTTTCCCTTGTAAAGAGGAGTGAATTACACCAGATTTTTCACAAAAAAAGGCAAAATAACTATTTGAAGATGTAAAAATATTGGTATATGCTGTATTATAATCCCAACAGATGGTTTTAAATTGTAATCTCTCATTTTTCTGAAAGTACCTAGAAAAAGCATTGCACCTTACAATAGAAAACTTTCACTAATTGCTGAGAACATGCAGTTATATTAAGCTCCCATTTTTCTATAGTTTTTCCTTTTTGAGGGGAAAAAAAACCTTTTCACTGGGAACCCAGAGACATGATACAAAGAAAAACTATTTTAACAAGCATTTGACTTGCAAATACCTAAGTATATTATTTAGTATGTTATGAAATTTTTCAGTATTGTTCTGATTTCCTACAGTTTACTAGGAAGGTCATGCCATATTTTTTATCACTATATTCAAACATAACATAGAACAACTTAAAAAATCTACACACAAAGGATGTCCCAGGCATTATTTGAAGGATTTCTAATGAGTGTGGGGGGGAAAAAGAAGCAGCAGCAGCATTATGTGAAGAGGGGTAGTGCTAAATCTGCCTTTTTTTGCTTGATGAGACAAGGTGGCAAATTCAACAGAGGGAAAACTGCTGGGAGTCAAAGCCAACTCCTCCCAGCCGTGGGGCATGAGGCTGCTTCTGTTGGAAGCAGTGTTGCTTTTTTCAAGGCTACCACAGCCTGGGGGGATGGTTCTTGGGCTTTTGCTAGCCCACATCTCCCTTTTTCCTGCCAGCAGCCCTGGCACCACTCCCATTTCAGTGTTAGCACTGTGAATGGGGCTGTAACCTTGGTCAAGATGCAGGAAAGCAGCGCAAATAATAAGAGGGTCAATTGTCACTCTGCACCCCATCATGACAGAGTTCAAAGAAACTTTTCGTACATGAAAGTTTTTCTCCAGAAAGCATGCAGCCCTGTCCTTTAAATGGCAGGGTGCAGGAAAGGGTGGTTATGCAAAGGAGTATCTGTATAATATATCAGCTTTCATGTTAAGGGATACTCATACTGTTGTAGGTCTAAAAAAGACTAACTCGGTAGGTATCTAACACAAGCATCTTCTTTCCATTCTTCTTCTTGAAGGCATTTGCTATGGCAGTTATAGGAGCTAACAGAGTTAAAGGGTTTCAGAATGGTGAAGGAGATATAGCTTCAAATATGGTCTAATTGGCAGGACCTCCCTTTTGCCCTGAACTCCTTTCTGGGTAATAAGGTTGATATTACAAAGGCACTTTGCACCTACACAATGTCCCTCTAATATCCATGACCTTGGGACTATGAGAGTGGAAGTGGGATGTAAATCTGCTGGAGTTATCCCTGTGTCCTTATACCACACAGCATTTTTAATCTTCCCACAGCAGACACAATGCATGTGATTCTGATCTCGTTTATAGTACTACAAAATGGAGATTAATTCCATCTCAATCACACAGCCAAGTCAAGTTTTGGAAGTGTACCTTTAAGAAGCATATGGCAGAATACAAATGCATTGAAGTCATCAATATTTATGGAGCAGGTAAAACGCATATTAGACAGGCTAGATGCCATCTGTCAAAATAATCTTGATTCCAACTTGCTATCCAAAATGATGAAGACTAATTCTAGGGCCAGCTCCTTAAGTCAGGTTAAAAGACAACATATTCCTGTGCCAACAAATGTGAGATTACCACACAAACGAATACGAAAGGATGTCCTTATGTATTGAGTCACTGTCAATTCCAGACATGTACCAAAAATCTCAGACTCTGAATGCATCATGGAGTGGCCCCTAGGCACAACTTTGTCAAAGTAATTTTGTCCTTCAGACCAAAGTGCCGATTGTTCAGAAGTATTCTGGGCAAGTTACACCTCAAGTGAATTCACTAGTGACTCAGTATCCCATATCTTAAATCATCTATTAGAAGAGTGGACCATATAAGCGCAGCAGTGGAATAGATTATTTTAGGTAAGGAACAGTCTGAAATTTTCCCCTCTCTAGATGAATTCCAGGAAGTGTTGGGATTTAAATACTTAACGGCCTAATCCTGCATCAGTTTATGTTATAAAAACTGACATTAAACCTGGAGGAAGAAATTTCAGACCCTGGAAGGTAAATTTATTTTAATCCTGTTACATGGGGCTGTTTAACGTTCTCCACAGATATCCCTAAAATAAGTCAAGTGTCTTGTTTTTCAGATTTTGGGGAGATTTCTGTTTCTCACACACACCAACCTGGGGCTCGGACGGTGTCAGCCAATTAGGCTAGAATTCCAACTCAGCTTAGAGAAACAACAAACCTAAGTTATATGGGGGATTTCATGTGGTTTATAGTTTTAACTCAGATAACTTTAAGATCTTTTGGTTTCATTCACAGCAAAACAAAGCAAGAAGTAACTTGAAGGAAAGGGGAGTGGCGATGTAGCCCAAGTATAAGAGTAAAGGGAATCTCTTACTATAGTCATTATGAGGGTAGGTGCCAAAATTCCCCTCTTCAATGTTGAAGGCTTATGTATCCCAGTGTAAATTATGAGTAGAAAAGCATTGAAAATTCAGTTCGCTGAGACACTGCTGCTTTTTTGCCCTCATTCTTAAGAAAATCCAAGTTTAGATATTTTCAATATATTCAGAAAAGTTTTAAAACACCAGGAAATGCGTCACATCCAGTAACCAATGGACACTTGGTTAGAAAAGCTGTGATTAAGCAACACACAGCCAAAGCCCCCAGAAATCAAAGGGGAACTTTCCATTTGCACCTTGAACCAGGCCTTTAGATACAAGCCAGATAGTAAAAATCAGGCTTGGTTATTACTTTTATTCCTTATGAATTGCTTAGGTCTTCTGTTATGTTATTAAATGCAGACTGCCTCATCAAGGATGGGGTTTTTTTTCCCCTCAGATGAATTCCCTCAGTCTATTGTATGTCATGGTAAATATTCACAAAATGTTTCTTTTGCTGATAAATGCCTTCATTAAATACTATTTAAATGTTGAAGATGAAAGCAACTATTTAGTGTTAATTTTTTCTGCTACTGGCTCTGTGCTTTGTGAGTGATGTGAATGGGTACTTTGTTGGCTACACAAAAGAACTTGCAACCTTTTCATTTTTTCTTAGAGTCTCTATCCTCCTCATGGGGTACTGTTTTGAGGGTATTAAGCGTAGTGTGGTTGGTCTGTTTTGTTTTCCCACCTTCAAAAGGTGTGTGTGGAATAATAGAAAATGATACAACTTGATATTCCAGCTCATAGGTGGCAGGGAAATAAAGAGTAAGGTCACTGAAAGTGGAGCATACTTGTTCTGTACAAGTAGAGTTTTGTGTTATCATTTTGATTCTTGAAGTTAAGCCCTTCCTGCAAAGTGTTAAGAGCCTTCAAGTATGGCTCTTCAATGAGAATTGATGTTGTTCTGCTCCATCTATAACCAAGAACTAGTATAAAAACATCCACAGAAGGCCAAGTCCAATTTTATTACATGATTGTGCAAAATTGCTTAACCGCATCAAAGAAGCAGCGGCATCTACTCTGGAAAAGGCCTTGTAAAAGAGCTTTCATATGCAAAATGCAATCTTACAGGTGATTTAGTCATGGGAATGCATCACTGAGTGTCTGTTTCATTTATGCCTCTAAACTCAAAACAATGGAACCTTTATCAGAGAAAGAAATATTAGAACCATTTTCTTCATTAACTGTTCTTATTAGATGATATTTAGCTGTCTATTCATCTTTGTTTTTTCTTCATCTAATCAAAGCATTTTGAAAAGGATCTTTATTAGAAATAAAGTCTCTTCCAGGGGTCAAGAGACATTTTGAATTTTTTCTTCAATAGTAAATTTAAATATCGGTTGGAAAAGGAGGAGAGGGGTGGAATTCTGAATGAACTTTCTTCCACAAAGTCCAGTACATCTTGAGCAAAGGGAAAGTTTCCTCTACACCAGTTTCTTGCTGCTGCAGCCACTGAATTTTATTTAGTGGTTGAAGAAATGGCGATGTTCTGTTTGGTTTCCACACAAAGTGGTTTGAATGCCTGTGTACATATCTTTCCTTGGTTAAGCTGGCAAAATGCATTAGGAAAACACTTGGAAAGATTTGGGGTTTTTTATTTATTAAGTAATTCCTACTTCAGGCAAACACCACCAGGAAAATCGCCTTAGTTTAATGAAACTCTGCCCCATCTTCATTATTTTAGTCTGGGATTGCTGCTTCAGCATGGGAGAGGAATTGCTGACACGAATCTAAGTATGGCTCTAAGACATCTGACTTCAGCTGACCTTTGATTTTGGGGCTATTTACATTCTTTGTTAGAGCACACATGGGAGGTTATGGTTAATAACAAGACCTGGAAGAAGCCTAGCCACCACCCTTCCCCAGGCACAGCCCTAAGAGTGATTGCACGGAGCTACTCCTCTCACATGCCTCTGATCAGCCCCTGGAACAGATTGATGCAATCGCATAACCAGACTCATTTCAGATACCGGGAATCTTTATGAACCACCAGTTACTGAGGGCCCAGCTCCCTGACATCCATCCCACACCATCTGACCCACCGGCATCCTCCTCCAGAGCTTCGTTCTGAGGTGAGCTGAAGCATAGCCAACCCCCTCCTCCCTGTCAGCAGTGATTGAAGGGGGCAAAGTGTGCAGGAGCAGGGAATTATTCTTCACAACAGAGAGCAGGAGCCTCTGCACCAGTGGTCCCCACCATGCATCTCCTGCCTTGCTCACAAGCTCGGAGCACCAAAAAGCTAAACTGGGGCTGACAAGAGGAGCAAAGATCGACATTGCCTGCAGAGTATGCTGTCCATGGTCCAGTTCATGTATGCTCTAGTGGCAGGAAGGAGGCAGATAGAGCAGCCCAGCCATGTTTTCCTGCAACATTTAACTTTTGCTCAGAACATAGGAAAGTCTAGATATATTCCTCTCCACTCACACCAGTAAATGTGATCCTGGATAAAATAAGTGATTAAAAGAGGATCTTTGTGGGCTCCCAAGACTCTTGCTCTATAAAGAAGGTTTGGAGGCAGAGAGATGCTGGCTTCAAGGTTCTGTAAATGCTGACACAGACAATCAAGGAGCTGTGATTGCAAATGGACTTGAAAATACTAAGCAGTAGCAGAACAAGGCCTTAAAGCTTTTATTTTTTTAGTTATCAGGCTCTTGTTAATAGTCTCTTGTTCCTTGATTAGATCCTGAACCTGTGAAACCACTTAATTTGGGTAGTTTTACACTAATGATGTCAAGAAAAGGCTAAAGAGACCTCTTACTTCTGATTAGCAAGTGACACGTAATTTCTCACTTCTGAGAATCACATGTAGTAGTGCAATAGTTTTATGCTCAGATGTATAGTTTTATGCTCAGATGTGAAGGTGTTTCTGTTTGTATGCAGACAAACTGTATAACTTCAAATGCCAGCACTCACTGAAGAGTGAATTTCTTCATCCAAGCCAATAGATGCCCTGAAAATAAGAGCTTATACAGAAGTGCTGATGCCACGCTAAGTATGGCAGCAGAACTCCTGTACTGCTGCACTGCTGATTCAGTTGTGCTTCTGCCAAGAACACCTTGACAGTCTGGCTTGCATGTTGTGGTCTGCTTTTAGCTCCACTTAGCTAACACTGTACTAGCTGCAGCTGAGTACAGTGGGTTTAGCAAAGGTCTTGTGATTACCCTGAACTGAACAATGCTTCCGGAGCAAAAGCAGCCTGAGTGCAAGCAAGTTGTCCACATTTCTCAGTGAATGAAGCTGGTATAATGTTGTCCATATTGATTTGTATTTAAATATACAAATTCATTAAATATGCAGAAATCTTTTCTCATTCTTTGTTAATTGGAGGAAGCTGACTATGACTGTCAAAGCCACAGAAGTCAAAAGGCAGTAATTTAAAGCACAGAGTAACTGAAGGAACAAGCACACTAACCTACATATTGGGAAAAAGTGGGTAGAAGAATATTAGTGTTTTCAAAATCTATTTTAAACCATAAAAAATTATCACTTCATTAAAATCCCTGAAACATCAACTTCAGGGACTAAATTTAGCTGACACCATTGTAAATCTAAATCGCCTCTCATAAGACAATCATTTTAAATAGGTATAACCAAAGCCTAATTTTGTCTGCAGTTGAAAGTGCAACCCCAGTATCCATACAGGTGGAAGCTGGATTGTGAATGTGGCCTTTTAATAGCAAAGCTATTTCATTTGTGACTTCAGTATGCAAGCTGCCTCTCTACTTTAGTGAAGAGAGGCAATGCACAGGAAAAGAAGAACAATTAGGTGGAGGGGAGCTTGATTTTAAAGAGCACAAGTATTAGTGAATATTAGCAAATACTATCCTTTGTAAGCTTCTGAACACAACAAACTTGTAGCCTCGGAGTACCATGCGGTGTGGATTCATACCACTCGCTTCCTTAAGCGGTTTTATTTGCTGCCCAAATCTCTTTCTTCAAACTTCATGAGCTAAGTGCTAGTGAAACACTCTGGCACATTATAGTCAAAGCTGAGATGTTTCCTTTTTCCAGAAATTAATTAGTCTGGACCTTTGGTCTGTAGCACATTGGAAATCCTGTTGGAGAATTAGTAAAATCCAGATTGTGAACAGTCTCTCTACTCTTATAAGAGCAGACTGTGGTTCCCCCTATCACCCACAAAAGCACATAGAAGTATTGTGTCTTCCTTATGTTCTTTCTGGTGATCCTCCAAGGATTTTGATGTTTTACATAGACCCTTGCTCAGAGTTAGGGTTTAAAAGGCTCAGTTTAGCTGGTATGTTTAATGGCAAGTAATAATCTTTGTATGTATATGTCCTGTGGACCCTCAGCATTAACTTGCTGCTAGATAATTATTTGGAAAACCAGTGAGAGAATGTCAGTCTCCTCCAATTCTTTCATTTCCTTGGATATTTCTGTTTTCATCCCTGTGTTCTGGGCTTTTTCCATGAGGAATTAAATTTTCAGCAATAACAATTGTGCTGGAAAAGTTCTGTGGCTGATTGATGGTGTCAAAAAGCTACTACTGGAAATCTTGAAGAGAATAGGTGTAAATCATGTAAGCTCAATCTTTTGCATTCATGTTTTTGTAGATCACACATTATCACTGAATTAAAAAAACCCCATGGGTACAAGGGACACACAATAACATACTTCTTGCTTACGTGTAACAGCTTTGGATATTCAGTACAGTGGGTAGTTTGAGGAATAAGGGGAGTACGTGAGATGGTGCAGAAGCCCCAGCACTTGCTTACTACACCATATGGTGTTTCTGGTCTTCAGGACACATATCTGTGTCCATAAGAATAGAGCTACAAAATGTAGCCAGTCATTGTGCATATGCTGGAGCTTATGAATCCTTCCAGTGGTTAGAGATGGTATAATTAGCTGCAGAAAAGCATAACTCTGCCTCATAAAGAAAGAAAAAGATCCTTTATGCTTAACAAGCTTTAAACCTTTTATTTCAAGTGGTAGCTGCTACTTTACCCGAGTGCAGCCACTGAAACCGTAGAGAACACCCCAAGTAAAATGTTCAGTGGTGAGAAGTCAAGTGAAGACATGGATGTGGTCTTCAAGCTTCAAACTCCCATAATTGTGTTGTCCATAGCCTGTCAATTAAAGTGCAATAGCTGACAAATGTGAAAGCTTTTATCAGTCTTTGTGCAGAGTGGGAACTGAACCAACCAATCTTGCAATTTGTGAGTGCTTAATTGTGTTTGGAGGCCAGGCCTGCTGCAAATAGCAAAACAAGTTGAATTATGTCCCACAGTGAAAGGCTTAAAAGTCTTTTAAAAGGTTTTACAGCATTAAAAATGCACTTAATATCTTGTTTTTTCCTGGACACAGTAAACTACGCACATTCTGCTTTGCATATCTTTTCAACCAGCAAACTTTTGGACTGACTGGGGGATATTTGAGATGAGGAAATGATCCACTGCCCATTATTCTCTGCATTTTACAGGGACTCCCTGTCCAGAGGTGCTTATCCTTTCACAGCTGTACCTTCTGTAGCTACTAGGAGTCATTTCTTTCACTTCCTGACCTCAGGCTCTTGCTGGACTATTTTCACATCTGTGGCAGTGTGCTTGCTAGGAAATCTTGGGGGGGGTAAGGAGGAAGCAGGTGGTGGTGGTGGCTTTGCTTAGAGCACTGCACTGACCAGAGAGGGGATCAAAAAGTACTATCTTGGAGGGGATTCTCTGTCTAATTTCACTCCAGAGCCAGCTGACAGCCAGTTTTTGTTCCCCTTCCCTCTTCCTTTGTGTACCAGGGAGGAAAGAAAGGTGGAAAAGGAGCAGGAGGCTGCAAGCAAAGTAATTAAAGAAGGATGTCCCTACAGAGGATGTATCTTGTCACTGTGCCTGGCCTCTGCCTTCAGCAGCATCAGCTCGCACCACAGCACAAACTGCACCCATGTATCTGCTGATGCTGTAGCAGATGTGCAGGGCCCCAGCCCTATTAAATCCCAGATCTCTCCCTGCTTTAACTTCCCACAGACAAGTCCCATCTTGGGTACTCTGTCAGGAAATACCACATGAAAAATATCCTGAAGTAGTTGTGAGCCTTCCCCCGCTGTTTTCTACCTGGAAATCCAGTGGGCTTGATTTATATCTGCTTTATTCTCTTTCAGTCTCTAATTCTTTTTTTGACTGTTTCTTACCTTTGTAAGTGAAGAAGCAGTTGACCTTGCTTCCAAAACCATCATGTCCAGTGTTGGCATCTTCACCTTCAACCCTCTGAAAACCAGACCAACCTTTGGAAGTTTAATTAAAAGATGCAGGTAAAGCTTTTCCTCACTGCCACATGGCATCTGCTGACCCAAATGCCTACTGTGACAAAAGGGTGAAACTATGTATTACTAGAGAGTAATCACTAGATGTGATGCCATCCAGTTAACTCTTGTATCACTTGTACTGATTTGAAGGTTGGGGAGGGAACTGGAGAGAAGAGGTCTTTGCTGCTCATGTTACTGTTTGGTTTAGAGTTGCAATACACTGAGGGGAGGCAGTGATAAAATCAAATGTTGTCCCACAGCTAATGCAAATTAAAGGTTACATACAGAAATGTACTAAACTGCATAAGATGTTTAAAAATCTTATCAGTCTGAAACTGATGGAAAATTTCTGTCAATAACCACCAAGGGGCAGTTTCTCCACTGTGGTTAGGAAAAAATATCAGGGGCTGCCACCTACAAGTTCAGGGGCTCTTGATATTTCTCCTTCCCAGAGATGGCTTCCAGCTCTGGACTGGCACAAACATACAGCCTTTAGCATACATTCCCAGGTGATTACATCTGCCCCGTGTGGATCCCAGCCCCTGAGTCCTGAACCAGCACATGCAGTGTCTGCCTTGTAGCAGTAGTTCAACTCTGGATTGGGCAGCCACCAAGGGAATTCTTAGAACATGAACCACTGACCTGCTGTAGCAATAATTCTTGGATGCATGGACCTCCCCAGACCACTGTTATCTTGCTCTCATCATGTTTTACAACTTCTGCTCCCCAAAATGCCAAAATATCTTTTAAGACCCTGCTGTTCTTACAGAGCAAGTATCTCCAAGGCTACACTCAACTGTTAGCTATAGCTTGCTATCAAATGCTCCACTGTTTTTACAGACCTGGGGACAGTGGAAATGGGAAATAGCTAGCAGTAAGACTGGTTTCCTCTTGAACTTATTGCTTCCTTTAGATTTTGAGATAAACTTCTTATCTTTAACCTTTAATTCTTTCAGAGAGGGGCTGAAGTTTTGAGTTTACTGGGGTTTTTGAAGGCCCATCTTTCTTTGCTGAGAAAGAAAGTACAAAATTGACAAAGACGTTTTATTCTGCAGCTTTTAAAGAGAGTAAGGGCATTGTAAGTGGTGGAGATTAAGAAAAGAAAATTAAACTATAAAGAAGTACTTGACAATGTCTCTTCTGCACTCATTGGAATATGCTGCTCAAGCTAAAAGAGGGGGCAAGAGGTAATCTGCTCTGCTATTTGCTTTTAATATGATCATGTTTTTGGCTCCCTCTATATCTAATGCTGCTTGTGTCATCCAAAAACACACCTCATTATCTCATGTGAAATGTTGAGCTGCTGCAAAACCAATTGTAGTGGGTTGTATGTCTCTGAGGTTATGATATACTTTGAGCTCACAGATTTCGTGCATATTTGCAGTCAGTGACAGTACTGCCTGCTAATGTGTTGTTACACCATTCTTGGTCATAAGTATTTGGTTTCTTAAGCTTTAAGGCAGTTCAGTGTAGGAGGCTAATTTTTGTGCGACTGATTTTGTTATTGCTGCTCTGACATATCTTGGATCCACTAATTTGTGCACAGTTGCAAAAACAGTAAATAAAACATGTAAACTTAGCTGGAGATTAAGGGGTGTCTTTTCAGCTCTCTTCATATGGTAAGTATAGGGCTAATTTGAAAATCATGTGGCTAATCTGACCAAGGGTGAGGGAGAAATAAGGTTTCACTCTAAGCCTTATTTTCAGGGAATGAAAAGTGAGGTCCAGGTTCAATGCAGCCTTCTTGAAGCATCGAACAAAATCAGTCTTTGTTCTTCAGTGAAACTTATCTGCAGAGAAGCTGCATTGCTTCCTGTGAAATACAGCCCTGCAGATGTGCTTTGCTAGTTGCCCCTCTGCTTTTGCTTCCTTTGGTCAAGTAGTCAAGAATAGTCACTTTGTGCTGGAGTGAAAATGATGCTGCTTCATTTGCCCTCTGCTGAGATGGAGTGCTGCTCACCAAAGTGACATGACTTCCTGCCAGTTACTCTGCTGTTTGTTTATTTGTAAAGTGTAATGGGATATCATCCAGTGAAATTAAAGTCTCCTTCCTTCAAACCTCAGAAAAAGGGACAGCAGTTTCTCAAGCAAGTGCAAACATCCTGAACTGATGCTGTAAATGCATAAGTATTGCCAATGTGCAACTGGATGCAGTGGATGTGGTAGGTAATGATTAGTTTAGCTTTAAGAAGCATATGAGCAGAGTTCAGGAGGTAGCAGGTCCCACTTTAATAAGTCAGAATATAACAAAGTGGATTGTAGCAAATTAAGCCTTTAAGTGGTTGGGCTATAAACTAGAATAGAAATTGATTTTTATAATAGTCATGCATGCTGCAAATATCCTTAAGTGCTTTATGTTTCAAATAGAGTAAATGCATAGTAAAATGAATTGCCTATTATGCACTAAATAGTACATGTGTTATTAAATCTTAGAGCAGGACAGATTTTTACTGGTATCTTTAATGTAGGTATTTATTTTGCACAAAATTTATTTTATAGTATGAAATTGTCCAGAAACCAGATTCACAGTCATGGCCTCTTTGTTGGGCACAGTATAAACAGAGTCAGTGAGATCGTACCCCAAATAACCTGTGTTGTTAGATGACAAAAACAGAGAGGTGAACCCATTCAGCTGTATTTGTCTCTATCTGGTTTTGTATTATATTGTCCCAGCTAAGTGGGATGAATCAAGCATTTTCTGACTTTGATTGCCACAGAGGTGGATTTCAAAGCAGAGGGTGTGAGTTCTCTGATATGCAGGGTGTAGGATGGAACTGCAGTCTCAAGCCTGGGGTAAATTACTGTGTTCCCAAGGCTCTCTTTTTATATCCACTCAGAGTTTCCCTTTTACCAGGTTGCATATTTCAATTATGCCCCTTTGGGAGTGGGCCTGGAAGTGACACAATGACAGAATAAAGCAGGAGGAAAAAGAAAACAGAAATGCACTGAGACTGGAAAGATGACAGAGTCATGGAGCAAGGAAGGTTTGAGCAGAAGCTTGGATATGTGGAGAAATGGGAATATCTATGGGATTAGTTTGTGTTACTGCTGAGAACAGCTGAGACTGCTCAGCAAAATGATCCAGATTTGTGAAACTGATGACTGCTGGTCTGAGAAATAGTGAAGTGCAGAAAGGGCAGGACAAGGGAATGTATGGATGTGGGAGGATGAGACATGAAAAATCCTTAGGGTGGGTGACAACCTCCTATTGCTGTCAGGGAGATACTGCCAGAGATACAAGTGGAGAATATGGGGGTCCAGACCCACTGAGGTCCCATAGAGCTGTGTGTTGCTTTGTTTAATAC
The DNA here is from genome assembly GCA_028858755.1 of Ara ararauna. NCBI lineage: Eukaryota > Metazoa > Chordata > Aves > Psittaciformes > Psittacidae > Ara > Ara ararauna. The sequence continues at coordinate 64,040,199 of CM054382.1, forward strand.
ATAATACTCTCCCATTTTCTCTAATTTTACATTGGTCCAGTCAGCTTTCCCGATGATGCTTTCTTGGTTCATATTTGTGGCGTGGCATTTTTCATTAGTGCTGTCTGGGTCAATCCACTGTGTTAATATGCTTTTGGATTACCCACTGGAGTCCTGTTCTTCCAGCACAAACACAAGCAGGCTCTAGGTAATGCTGTTTCCCTTTGGGAAGGTGATCATTACATTCTCAGGTGAAGCAATTATATTCTCAGGTGAAGCAATTACAAGAAGGAACCTGATTCTGTGGTTTGGGTTTTTTTCGAGACAAAATGAGGTCCTCTAGGCAAAATAATACCCATTCCTGACTGAGTGTGTGTACGTGCATAAAGGTGCTGCTTTACTGTTCTCCAAAAACAGAATGAAGGGCAAAAGAACTCATTCTGCCTCATTTGGAACACATTCAGGTACTGTGGGTTTAGAAACCTGACTCAATATAAAGTTTATGTAAACTTCTGAATAAAAACCATGAATGTGTGCCTGCATGTTTGTGCAAAAGCAAATAAACACAATGTGTGCCAAGTATCAGTAATCATTTTGTGACAGGGTGGCCTTACCAGTGGGTTTACTGCAGTACTTGCAACAAGCTTCTCTTTAGTTATAAAACCATAATTGTTATTTTAGCTACGTAAGAGAAACCTGTGGACTTGCATTAGTTTGGTGAAGTGTTTTTCCCATCCTTTGATAAACAATTCTCCCCCTGCTTCCTGTCATGACTATTTCACTTTCAGGAGGCAGGATTTGCCTTGTTACTGCAAAGTATCTGTAATTTGTAGGCATCTCTTTGCTTAATGCTTCATCCTAACATAATGTTGTGCCAATTATTTGCATTGAATCTTCTTATTATGATGGTAAAAACTCTGGGCCTGGTAAGTACCCAGAAGCAAGATTGTCTAACCAATGTGTAGGCAAACAATTTGCAAAACTGAGTGACAAAGCAGATTTTAGTCAACAGTGTAGGTGATGTTAGTGGGAAGAAAGGAGGGGAGGGAAATTATCTCAATTAACTTGTCCACAGTTAACTGACAGGTTTTTCTCTTCTTATTTTCCAAATATATTGGAACAACATTTTGTGTAAACATGCACGTGTGAGTATACTCGTAGCTCTTTGTGTTCTGTTCAGGCCTTCTTTAGAATCTGCTGTCTACACAGTGTGTGAGAATAACTTTTATCCAGTGGAAACTAAACTGACAATGTGTGACAGGTTTTGCGTTGCTGTGACCTGGCTCAAGTTGGGAGAAATGGAAGGTTTTGCAGACAGGAAAGTGTGTCCCATGTAAGCCAGGGTTATCAAAGCTCCAGCATCAACTCCAGAAATCTGCTCTAGCCCCTGAATAGCTGAGCATTGGGTTTATAGTTTAGTTAGGTTGCAGGAAGCTTAAGCAGATTACAACTATCTGAAAGGAGGTTGTAGCCAGGTAGTCTTTTTCTGTCAAGTAGCAAGTGATAGGACAAGAGGAAACTGCCCCAAGTTGAACCAGAGGAGGTTTGGACTGGGGACTAAGAACAATCTCTTCACTGAAAGGGTGGCACTGGAACAGCCTGTCCAGGGAAGTGGTGGAGTCACCACCCCTGGAGGGACTTAAGAGATGTAGATGTGGCATTTGGGGACATGGTTTAGTGATGGACTTGGCAGAGGTGAGTTAATGGTTGGCCTCGATCTTAAATGTCTTTTCAACCTAATCAACTCTATGATTCTAAGTCTGGGATTTCTGAAATATGAATATTGCTATGTAGGCCTTGCCCAGGGAAGGTGTGAATGCTCCATCGTTGGCAGTCTTCAAGGCCAGGTTGGACAGACCCTTGGGTGGCATGGTTTAGTGGGAGGCATCCCTGCCCATGGCAGGGGGGTTGGAACTGGATGATCTTCAGGTCCTTTCCAACCCTAACAATTCTATGATTCTATGACATAGAGGCTCAGCAGCAAGCTGATGAGGAAGGACTTGGATTCTTCATTTTGCCATCTGGTGTAAGCCATAATCCTGTATTCCTTTCTTAGCAAATAGTTTTCTAGTCTTGCTCAAATATAACAAGCTAATCTTGATAAGCTTAGCTTGTATGCTAAGTGTGGGGCTTGAAATATGCTCTTACCTACTTCATGTAGTTATTTGTCTGTATTATCTCATGCAAACAGAGGAGCTTCTTTCTTTTGCTGCTTATTGATCCCAGTAGGTGACTTACACTGAAGGAAGAAACATGTGACTTTAGTCATTGGTCCCCCTTCCTGAGGACTTGGCATCTGAAATAAATTGAATGGGTTTAATGTCCTTAGACCCAGACATAATTGTTTGCATGTCTTGCTTCAGAGGTATTTTTTTTGCTGTTGTAAAGACAAATTCAAACTGTCATTAGAGTCATGTTACAAATAAAATTCTACAGAGATAAGTGTGACGCATATCCAATTCTGGAAATAGCTTGCGAACCACTAGATGCAGGATAAGATACAGGAGCACAGACGTAGAAAGGAAAAGTAGGGACTCTTCAACAGGGGCTGTAGCAACAGGGGAAGGAGTAATGGGTTTAAGCTTCAACAGGGGAAGTTCAGGTTAGATGTAAGGAAGCTCTTTCCTGTGAGGGTGGTGAGGCACTGGAACAGGTTGCTCAAAGAAGTTCAAAGCCAGGTTAGGCAGAGTCTTGGGTGACATGGTCGAGTGTGAGGAGTCCCTGCCCATGACAGAGGATTGGAACTGGATAACCTTAAGGTCTTTTCCAACCTAAACCATTCTGTGATTCTATTATTACTCCTAAGGAGCAGAAGGAACAAGCAATCTGTGACCATGATGTCCAGATTTTCCATTCTGAGATGAAACTATTCCCTCTAGAAACATGAGGGAGACTTAAGTATTCTTTGGCAAGATGTGCCTTGTTCTATCTGCCTTTGAAAATCAGCCTTAAGAAATTGGAAGCTGACCACAGCTGATCTGATAGAGTTTCTTCCACAGTAGGAAAGTCCCAGTGGCAGCTCTGGGTCCTCTTTCTCTCCATGATGCCTCTGGTACTAGCAATGTGTCAGGAGGTTGGATGGGGAAGGACTGTGAATATTCTATGTATTATGTGGACTGATCCATAGTATCTATGGAGTCAGATGTTACAAAGAAAGACTTGATCCTTCTGCATCTCAGAAGTCAGGGAGGTGTAACACTATTTCTGTGCTTTTCATTTGGGAGATTTGCTGGTGGTTTTTTTTTTCTGTATACAGTGGTCAAACCAACTTTCTTTTTTGGTATGTTGGCAGCCCAGTAGATAAGAGAACAACAAACACCCCCCATAGTGAAGGAGGCTCATTCCAAACATTTGGTTTGGGTTGAATGGTAGATCTCAGGGAACATGTTTTTCACTCGTAAAAAGAAAAATCTACTCTCAATGCTTTCCAGTGTCATCCTCTGGGGCCTTGAGGGCCATGTGTCACACCCCTTTACTTTGTAGGTCTTGCTTTTATAGACTGCTTTTCACTTGCAGAGATTTATTGTCCCAGTGAAGAAACAGTCTGGATATGCCTCTGCAGTAGAAATGTAGCCATGTATTTGCTAAGAACAAGCTTGTGGTTTACCAGAATATTTCTGTTTCCTTCTGAGGTTTCCAGCTAATGAAGGGGAATTTATCCAGTACTTTTATTGACATTAAAATAAGAGTTGCAGTCCATAAATAATCCCGTTGTTGTTTTAGCTTGCAGTTTAAAACATTTTGTCAGCAGCATTGTCATCTACTGTGACTCAGCTCGTGTTTTTGCTCACAGTATCAGAGCAACTTGCTGGTAACACAGACGTACATTCCAGCTGTTCCTACCAAATAGGCTTCAAAGTACAGTGTAAAAGCATTCCTGAGCCTTTCAGCACTGAGCACATCTGATCCCTAAGCATAGAAACAAGTTCACAGTTACTCCTTTCTTGACTTCTATGAAGAGAAAAGCACAGCATCTGGACTGATTTCTGGGTTGGTAGAAATTCCTGCCAGCGTAAAGCTGCAAGAAAGCCTGTGAGGGGCAGGTGCTGTGACAGCAGCAGGGCTACCACCTCTGTTTTACCCGCAGGCATTCAAAATGACCTGTCACCTTTTGAGAAGTTATCAGTGCTGGCCAGAAGGGGCTCATGATTAGGCTGAATGTAGGGTGTCAGGTTACTCGTTAGCAGCTTCTAGGAGCATCCCCCAGCCCGGCCTCGCTCCAGAGCAGCAGTCATAGGCAGAGAGTGTCCTCGTCTTTAATGGTAGATCCCTATGGCAGGAAAAGACTGCAATGTGCCAAGGTGCTCTCTGTAATCCCAGCATTCATAACTTTTAACCTGTGTCCTAGAATACCGACCGGTGCTTTCACATCTGCCAGTCAGTTATCCTTTGAAAAAGGAAGTCCCTTAGCACAAGGAAGAAGTCAGGCCTTCAGAATTAAGGCAATAAAGGATAAAGTGTTTAATAGGCACATTGTCTTATTTTAACAGAAAAGTCCAATGAATACAAGAGCACTTTAAAAGTTAGAACTTCCATATAACCTCTTTGCTAACAGTACACCATGTTTTGTATTAATTTGATTTTCAAAAGTCTTAGACTTTCATCCCATTTAAACTCATGAAAATTTTTCAACTAGATTAGTTAAAACTTGTTCCCCTTCTTGGTGTGTTGAGGTTTTTGCTCAACTAAAACTGCTGTGGATCTTCAAGCCCTGTTTTGAAAAAGAAAAGGAACTGTGCAAGGAGGCAGAAGTGCTATAGAGTTCACCTCCAAAGTTTCTGTGCCCGTAGGGCCAGTTAACTGATAAAAGGATGTTTCTAGTGGTGTATTTTGAATAAACTACATTCAGAGATTTCTCCTTCACAAAGCAATGCCCCGTGTATAGATTACACAAGAGTGCAAACATATCTTGAAGTCACCAAAGTGTTATCTTGTTGTGAAGTGTTCAGTAATCCAGAGCCACTTCAAAGGATTATGCTGTCTTGATAACAATATTCACTTACATGCAGCTCAGCCCTCCCCAAAGCACTTCTTTAGGTATCTACCTACAGTGTTCAGCCTGCTGGCTGCCATTCAGCTGGTATTATCAAGAGGACAAATTTGACTCTCAAAAGGTGAAGCAAATAGGCAGGTATTTAAATACAGACATGAGCCAGCAAAGAAGAGTGGTTTTTAATATTAGTTACTTTTTAATCTTGCTCTCTAAACGAAAGAGGATTTACTTATTCATAGTTCAAGAATTACAAATTGATGTGTGGAACTGGAGTTAGTACTGAGGGCCCTGGAAATTCTTGTGATTCAGTGCATTTATTGTTTTAATTGTTCATATTTCCTTTGCTTTGAGGGATTTGGTCTTTGAGATTAATATGATGGTCACTGCCACATCTGTCTTGGATTCCTCATTCATCAAGAATAGCCGTAAGCAGAGAGCATTACAGAAGTCTCTCATTAGGAAGAAGTGGCTGTCTTTTATATAGCTATAGATGATAAAAGGCACTGATTTAGCACTGCTGCCTGAAAGTCCACCAGCACTGTTGGACTCCCAAATACTGCAAGACAGTGATTTCCACGGAGACTTTGAAGACTTGTCTATCCCTCCTGATTAATAGTAATAGTAAAATCTTTCTTTCCACCATGAGTCACTTCCAAATCCTTACCAGAAACTGAAAGAAAAAGAAAAAATGAAAAGCACCGATTCAGATATTAGTTTCTTATGGTGTGTGACACTGCAATCTTGGAACCCAAACAGTCCTCAGCTCCATGATGTTTCCCACAAACTCAAAAGGAAGGGATATGAGACTTGCCTCTGCCTCTACAAATCAATGGTGTAGTCTACTCACATATACAGTAAGCACCAGTTCTCAGTCTCCAATTTCTGACCAAGCCTAATGATAGAAGTGTGTAGATCTTCACCATTTTTATTTGCTGGCTTCTCTCTCTTCCCAAACCCTTTAGACCCCAGTCATAGAAAGAAACTGGAGTAATCCCTACTTATGGTCTTTGGATCCTTTTGCACCCCTCTTTCTACTTTACCTACATTGGGAGCAAGCTTGAATGGAGAGATCCACAAGGTCCTTACAGCACTAGGAAGCCTGAAATACGTTTTACTTATGGCAAAACAAAACATCTTAGAGATGGGGAAAGATGCAGCTGTGGCCAATGTTTCTGAATACACAGAAAAGTTATGATGAGGTTATGATTTGTGTTAATACTAGCTTAGCCATATCTCAGTGTCCTGAAGCAAAACCAACAAGTGTCCAGCTACACCCCTGAAGACACTCAGAGAAGACAAAACTCTAAGAAGAGGCTCATCAAGTAATTAGGTTTCAGGTGTCTCGAAGTTATTCTTTGTGTGGTATCAGCCACTCAAGACAATGGTTTCAGACCTGTAAAAACAGAATGAAAGGGACTAAGAACATCAACAGAACAAGCTATTCTGTATTTCCTTTTATGACAGCATTACTTTTGAAAGAATAAATTATTTGGGGATAAGATGGTGAATGATTATGCCTATGTTCAGCAGTTGTGCCCTCCTTGAGAAAGGCTTAAATATTGACTCTGCTCTGGTAAGTCAGGAATCTGTTTCATGATGATAATTTCCTTCCTTAATTATCTGCAATTGATTTGCATAAGAGTCATATTGAGATTATTATATGACATGAAAACTGTCAAACATTGTTAATTTAAACAAGTTTTTAAATCAGCCAGTCTTAAACCAACTGCATATTATAGAGAGTTCAATAGGAAAACAAGAATTCTGTCCTCCTGAATGAGACCTTTTCCAATCAGCTGGCAAACGGCACAAGTTCATCTTATATATGCCAATTTACAAATATATCCAATAATAGCAGAGGGAGCAACTGTTCCACAGCTCTGCCAGTGTTCATCAGACACAGTGACAGTAGCCACATCATTAATCTCATGGTATATTAGAAATAAAGTCACTGGAATGGAATGGTGTCAAAGGATGAATGTTTCCCTCTTTGAAAATAAACTTCTCAGTTTCGCCTCATTGTGCTGTCTTCCCCCCCCCCCCCATCCCCCCCCCATCCCTTTCCACCCACCCTTCTATAAATCCTTTGGTTTCACCTGGCATTTAGGTAACAGGAGGAGACCAATATCCTATGTCAGAGCTCATTCTGCAGTTATCAGTTTAGCATATCCTTAAATCCCCACAATTGCTGTGCCAAGACCAATCCTTTCTGGGAGAGGTTAAGCATATGCATTACATATTGAAACAATGTAAGTAGCATGTAATTAGCACTGTTTATGCATTCTCACTTTAAATTATACTTTAAAACCTATGATGTTTTTCAAGGCACTAAATGTTAGAGACACTTAAATGAGCATTCATCTTGTCATTTTTAACTTTATTCATAAATAACACTCTAAATATATTTGAATGGTTTATTGCATTAGATCCCATGAACTGACGTGCACATTTTTCACTTGGAGGATATAGTTCTTAATCAAACATCCTTTAAAATTATAAAACCCGCGAACATGGCAATTAAATTTACAAACAGTGTCATCGACAACTTTAACAAAAGATGTTTGGGGGAAGGGGGCTTTGCGGGGGGGGGGGGTGGTGGTGGTAGCTTTTTTTTTTTTTTTTTCCCTATCTTTTTTTTTTCTTTCCTCCTCTTTTTTTTTTTTTTTTTTTTTCCTTTTCTCAAGGCTTGTTCCATAAGGATTATAGCTCCCCTGCTGTTTGGAAAAGATAATTTCACTTGTAACACTAATAACTTGAGCAGGGAGAAGGCTGGCTGGGTGAATGGAATGCACTTCACTGCACATCTTGGCTTCACTAGAAATCGGAAACAGATGGTCCTTGCGGCTGGCTTCCCACTCGGGCCCGCTCAGTGCCAGCCTGTGGTCGTTGGCTGGTTGCTGCTGGCACTGTGTGACTTGAACATAGTAGGACAGTGGCAAAAGAAATCAAATCTTTTTCATTGAGCAGCAAACTGTAATGAAATTTGACAGATCTGACATTCTATACCCAACATCTAGTTAGAATATATTAACCTTTTAGTTTTCTTGAGCTCCTCTCCTAGTAGTTATGAATCTCCTTATTGCAGTGGCTCTGGAGGTGGCAGAAAAGCAATATCTTCTGGGTGCCCTCTAATGTTAGAGCTAAAAACATAAATAATAAAGTAAATGCAGGGCTTCTAACTCCTCCCAAATTCTTATACAAAAAAAAAAAGCTAGTAATATAAACAGTAATTGGGCACATTTGTTAATATTTCATTCTAGGTAGAAAAAATAAAAGTCAAGTGATATTCCAGTCCTATGTAAGAAGAATATTTTCTGGGTACATCTTGTACCCCACCTCAGTGAGGTAATAATACCTTTGATCCAGCGGCACCAAAACTGAGTTTGTGGTTTTGATAAATACTTTTATTTTTAGTTCTATGAATTTGCATTTACTTAGATGCTTTAGATTAGTCCAGGGGCAGGAGTCCTTATTTCCCTCTAATGGCTTCTCCCAGATATGAGCACTATGTTTGATATTAGTCACCATTTAGTCTTTCTGAAGAGGTTGTGTTGGCTGTTACACACTCTAAAGGGAGAGTTACCTCTCTTGGATGAAGAGCATGTTGAAATGTGCTGAGTTATGGTCACAGATTAGAAAATAGTTGGTTATATTTAGGCTTAAAAATAAATCTGTTTCATGTCCCTTTACATTTTGGATTGATAGAGAAGAATTTTTACTTATTTTTTAAAAAATGTTTGCATGTGTCATTCCATTCCCTTCACTCCTTTCATCTGTTCCTCCTGTTTCCTTCAGACATGAAGTCACAGCACTGTCTGTGATGTCAGTGTGTTTCCATATTGACAGATCGTTCTGTCAGAAACAAGATCTTGATGCTTGTTTCAGATGAGGCAAAAGGGGAATACAGATGGCAAGAAGAAAATCAGAGGAGTGAAAGGGGATTGGGGAGAAATATACACAACACAGCTACAGGGGAAAATGCAGAGTCGAAAGACAACTTTCCTGCAGGACTCTCACCACAATCATCCAAAATGTGTGTGTCATTTTGAGTATCTAGCAGAAGCTCTGCTGTTGCACTCGTTTTGGCTCAGAAGTCATTTCAAGGTGCAGGAGCAGTGGTCACATGCTACTTCTCTCCTTGTTTATGCCTTCAGCAACAGCAGATTCTCTTGATTGAAGCCAGGATTATAGGATTTTCAAAAGCTAGAACGCACTCGTTGTCAGCAACTTTGCATAAGTTCAGAGGCTGTCCAAAAATCAACTGCCTGCTCTCATGTGGCTCTTGAAGTAATTGTCGCTGTTCAAGATAAGGAAATCCTCTTCCTAACACATCTAAGTTCAGACTTCCCAAGGAAAACGCCTCCCACATTAGAAGCAGGTCTAAAATCACAAGCTGAAAAGCTTCTGAGCAATTGCAACTGAACAAACAGGGGAAGTGAAGGGAATAAAGAGTTAATGAGTAATGGATACCATGCAATTAATAAACAATCTAGTAAAGAGTACTAAGATCCTAAAAACACATCTAGCAGTGGGAGCTGCCCGCAGTTCTGCTGTGTTTCTTTTACCAACATGAACAGTAGAAGCCAACATTTGGAGAAACCACCCGCTATGCCAACATTTCTAAATGCTCTCACGCATTCAGTTTCCAGTAGACTGTAAAATGCCAGCTTGATACAGTCATCTGAATTAATACACGTTATTAGCCTTTTTTTAGCATTCATCCCTGGGTTTGTACACTTGGTAGCAACAATATCCTCATCTGAATATGCTGCTGAGGGAAGATGGAGAGGGAGATGTTCACACTCTTTCTGCTGCAGCAGGTAACTCTGCTCAACAATTAAGCAACTTATTTGTGGGTACTTTGCCACTTTTCCAGTAGGAAGTCATAAAGCAATTGGCAAGTACTTGGATCCATTGCTTGAGGCCTAAAGCTGTCAGAAAACAAATCTCTTCTCCTGTAGCCCACAAACACATACACCTAACTTCCAACTTGAAATATCACTCGTATTACAAACATTTTTATTCTGCAGCTGTGTCTGTACATATGTCTATGCTGTTTTTTCTTTCTTAGGAACAGATCTGATTTAGAAGCAAACATCTTTGTGGCTTATTAGTCTTTGGAAGGCATCGTTTTGTCCCAGTACTATTCACAGGGAGTGTTGTGCAGAATGCTGATTGACAAGAGTTAAATTCAAAACATGTAGCCATTTTCTGGTGTGTGGTTTTTTTCCTGATTGAAGGAAAACTACTTAGATGTTTGTTTCCAAAACGGCATCTGTCAGCAATCAAAGGGGAAAAATTGCATAAAACAAATGCAATTGTTTGGAGTAGCATTTCCTGGATCATGTTAAATGCTTGATTTGCTCCCCATTATGCTCACCAAATAATTTTATTTTCCACAATAATTGCAATATTTAACATGTTGTATTTAATCTTGTTTTAATGCTATTAACAACAGCCGCTTATGAAAGGAATAATTGCTCTACGGGTAAGAACCCACCAGCCCCAGCATCAGAAAGAACAATGGCAAAGTTAACTGCACCTAATTGTTGCGAATTTAAAACGCTGTTAACTAACAGCACTCCTCATTTCTTTACACAGAACTACTATACTCTCAGGAAGGAAATGGTTTCATGCTTCTGTCATTCATAAGCTGGAAAGTGCATGCTCTTCTTACAATATATTTATTCAGTGTGTTTATAATTAATATTGGGAAGTCTTATATTGGTAGAGGATGATCTAAGCACTCTGAAAGCAGTGGTTAATACAGCAATCATGAGAGTTTGTCAGTAGATGTATAAGTACATCAGGTGATGAAAAACCATACAGACCAAAGAGAGATTTATCAGAACTTGACTGGAATGGCGTACAGCACAACTGGGTATGAAATACTAAATAAATAATAAATGGGGTGGGTAAGTTGTTTGGGTTGAGAGGTAGGAGCCGAGAGAGCAGCAGAAAATTGAATCTGACACCCATTCAAAGGCTGATTGTTGCTTAAGCATTTTACTTTATATTTAGTGTGATTATTTGGAGGGAGGGATATTTCAATGAGCAGCAAGGCACAGAAAGGACAGGTAGTGTTAACAAACCTGCAGTAACAGAAGACGATAAGCGCTTTGGCCAGCCAGAACGAGGACAGTTCCTGGCATTGTGTCCGTGGTTTGTTTTTTTTTCCCTGGACTCAGACTAAAACTTAACACTTCCCATGCTAGCCCGACCCTTTCCTGTACGTGGCAGGAGGATTGTACTTGCTATCTGGAGCAAAAAAACACAAACTGGGGTGCTAAGAAGTTGCATAGCTCATGCACTAATGTCTTTTTTTTGTGCAGTCCGGATTAAGGCTGGGGCAAAAAAAAAAAAGGACTAACCCCTGCATGTTACATCAGCAGTTTGTGTTTACTCTAAATCATTTGCTTATTATCTCTCACATCACAGCGATCTGAACATATTAGTGGGGCTCAGTGAAAGTTAGTTCTGTCCTGTACTGAATGGCAGTTCTGTAATCTGTGCAGCCCGGAATGATCATTTTACCGTAGCCAAATAGTTAAAGAATAGTTAGTACACAAAACAGTCAAATGGAGGATTGTGCGCCCACCAGCTCCCGTCTTTGATACAAACAGAAGTGGATATTGTTTAAAATTGAGTGGATATTTTAATACATTTTCCTCTTGCGTCCAAATCATGAAAAGATTTGCAGAGTGTGGCTGTTTTGAGTTGTATCAGCCATAGCTCGATGGACCTGAGGTGTATTCCTGAGTCCCTTTGCAGCTTCAAAAAGTTCATTTTTGTGAGCACTTGAGAAAAGGCACCACTGTATGGATCCAAGTGCCCTGTCCTGACGTGGTGGTGGCCACAGGGAAGCAACCATTGCTCATGTGATACAACAGGGTGATTTAAATGGGAAGCATTCACTGCCTGTTTGATAGTCAGCTGTCATAAAAGTAATACTTTTGTTGCGTTTGTAGCGCACTACAAGTGGAAAATAGAGATGGGAAAATGCATTATTACATTTTACTTTATTTTCCGGGAAAGGATTTTAATAGTGGACCATAGCAGGATTTTATAACTTTTCCACACTGTTTGCTTTGGAGTTGTGTTTATTCCAAGTCATCTCTCAATTCCACGCTTAAATTGTGAATGTTGCAGAGAAGTTTTGCAGGAGGGAGAAGCGACCCTCTGTGAGGCTTTGCTGGGTATCACCTGATGGTGGTAGGAAGTACAACATTAAAAACCAGCTTTGAAAACTATGGTAGCTAAGCTATATTAAAAATATAAGGAGGGAATTGTTCTGTTCTTTGGGAGCACTTCAGCCATTTGAACCTTCCTATGAGAAGTCATTCATTTAAACAATAAGATCTGGTATCTAAAATCAAGAAGGAGCGAAAAGCCAAAACTTTAAGGTTGCAAAAAGAAAAAAAATGAAAGGGCGTTTCATTCCTTCAGCAAGCTGCTGTCACTGAATCGAGGAATAAACTTGAGCAGTTTATACTTTTTGCTTTGCCTTTTACTGCTTAAATGATCAGATGCCCAATTATGAAAGAAAGAAAGAAAAAAGCGTTCTTTTTTTGCTCAGTCTTTTTTCTCCCCCCCTCGGTCACGTACATGAGAGAAGTAGCTGCGATAAACAGATACTGAATCAGACTGAAAGTCTTTTTTAAAAAAAAAAAAAAAAACACAAAAAAAACCACCCAAAACATTGCATGATAGTCTCTAAGCAGTTCCATCTGTCAAGCAGAAATTTTAGGCTAATAGCCTGTGGCGATCTCCCTCCGCAGTCCACTACCTGCCTTTGTCCTATTAAATCTCTTTATTCTTCTTAAAAAGGCAAAAAAGGAGAGGAAAGGAAAGGAAAGAAAAACCTTGCAGACCAAAATCATCCGAGTGATGAAGCCCCTAATTTTGACCGCCTCTCTTTGATGTTGAGCAGTGGGTTCTTATTTAGAGAAAAAAAAAAAGGAAAGAGGAGTGTGAGAGAGGGAGAGGGGGAGAGACAGGGAGAGAGAGAGAGAGGAGAAGACAGTGCTTAGGAGCAGATGACTTTTCATCTCCACTTCACCTTGCCACTGGGTCTGTGAGAGATTGGTTCATTGTCAAGGAGATTTTTTTTTTTTTACCCATGATTCCATATGGTATGGACCGGGCTACATGTTGCCCAACATGCCAGTGCAAATGTTTTCTCAATTAGGTGTCTTATCTCCCGTGAGTTAGCATCAGATGAAGCTTGCTGACAGCATAATGGCAGGGAAAACCTCCGACGGCTCCATCAAATGGCAGCTCTGCTACGACATCTCGGCCAGAACTTGGTGGATGGTGAGTTGGCAGCAGGGCTGCCTTTTTTTTTTTTTTTCTTTTTTTTTTTTTCCTCCCTTTTCTACTTTCCCTCCCTCTTTGACAAAATGTCCCAGACCTCACATTTATCAAATTAACATTTGATTTTTTTCACACTCTTCAGTAGAGCAGCCTCACACTTGTCCCACTTGTGTGCTTTCCCCTGTGTAACAGGAGATCGTTCATGTGCACTACAGTTTCCAGAGGGAAGCTTTTTCAATTCTCCTAAAGGGGGAAAAGAAAAAAAAAGCCCTATGCAAAGAAGTAGTTTTGCAAAGCCTTGTGCAGAGGAACTTGTCTCAGTCGGCTGCTTAATGCTCAGTTTGTTTTACTTTATCTGCCGCTTTCAAGCGTTCGTGTGCGTGTGCATTTTTTCCCATGCGGTATTTTGTAAAGAGGGGAGGCGGAAAGTTCAGTCCGTTACAAAGCAAGTTGCTTTCCTGTCAAAGCCTGGACCGGTGCGGGAGTGTCGTGGTGTAAAATCATCACGTGTGAGAGGAGCGTCTTTTGCGAGGTGTTGCCTTTCCTCGGAGACCCCGAACTAACTTTTTCCCTCCGCTTGTTTACGTTAGAACAGGTTACCGGGTTGTGCTGACCTGGAGCCATGTGTTACAGATCCCGCAGAGTCTGGCTCTAGCTGCTTTTGGGCGCAATTAAAGTTTCCCTAAAAGTCCCAATGTGCTCCGTAGAACGAGTTAACTAGCATGTCATGGTCAGCCAGGCCAGACAACCTTTGACATCTTGAATCTATAAGAGGTATAGCGAGTTAGGAGGATGCACAATAGCCCATTGTGGCAGAAGATGCAAGTCCTGTTGTGAGGAAGAGAGTCCTCAAATCATTACCGCCCTCGTTAGCGTGTTGTCCGTTAGGGATTAATTCGTTAGCAGCGCATTTTTAGTTTTCTGTAATTATTATTCTTGTGGCAAGCGTGAATTCTTCCAGTGAGAGGAAAAGTTTGCTGCCAGGACAATGAATGTATTATCCGCTCCTAACTGGACCGTGAACCTCAGCTCATTTCACATAGATATCAGTTAAAAAAGGACTGGCGAGTGGAATTACAAAACAAGGCATGATCACTTTCATTGTATGATACGCTGAAACAAGTCGGGGGCTTTCCCTCCCCTTCGCCGCCCCGGACCAATTTTGGTATCATTTGGAAAGTTTAAGACCTCTGAGGACTTGAAAGACTTTTAAAAGTGAGATCCGGAAGGTTTTTATTCTGCAGCTTGGTGGTGGCCATTGTGTATATCATGTGGCTTGTATTTAAAGGTGTTTGGGCTCGGGGTTTAGCCGTTTTGTTTTGTCTAAACTCTTCATTTTTTTTACCGTCTATTAGAGGTTTGCCAGCGGTTGCCAGTGAAATGTAACATGCAGCTTTTGGTTAATGGCAATAGGGAAGTCTAACCACTTTACTTATAGTACTGATTTTCCAATTAGACTTTCTGCCAGGGGAAGTTGGAGGGGGAAGGGGTATTTGCATGCACATAAACTGTTGATTATTCATGTGACTTTTTTTTTCTAGCTAGTTAAACCCCTGTAAATAAGGCTATTGATTCTTTGTTATCATTTTCAAAGCAAAGTTTTCAAGTACCTGTTTTAACCACATGATTTAGAGCATGCTGTGATTTTTTTTTTTTGTCTTATTCTAAGCCATTTGTGTATTTTATTACCACTTCTCTTTTATTGTCTATCGGCTGCTTTTATGATGAGGTACGTCCGTGGTTTATTATTTCATAAGTATCCTCAAATGTTACTTAGCAGTTATTTACACCCTGTAGAAAGTGTCCGAGGAAGTTTCATTTCAGTCACATCTATTTCACACGTGTTTTAGTACTGTGAATATAATATGTAATAATGCTGGAAACATTTAGTAATGCACTTGACTAAAAATAAACAGTTTTATAACCACACATGCTGTTGTTTAGATTAAACATTGCAGAAAGTTCTCCTTAAACTTGAACGTCACACCATTTATTTTCTAAGAGAACAAAAAAAAAAACCCACCCCACTAAAATAGCCTTGTTTTGTGGAAGTTGTGCTAGCTGAAAGAAATGGTATTTTTAGCTGAAATGAATAATTCAAGATCTTTACAATAGATGTGTTAATTGCAAATAATTTTCATACCAACTTTCAATTATTGATGGACTAAGAAGCAGTTTTTCATACAGTCTGTGCCTCTAAACCGTACAAAAAAAGTAAATATCTGTATTTCTTTTAACTCCCTAAACCTCATCACATTTACCACATTCTTTTAATCAAAAGTAAGCTAGAGAGCAGATTTTAATGTTTTAAAGACAACAACAACAAAAAAAGCTTTTAAAATTACCTCATGCATGGTCTGGCTGCACAAAATCTCAGCTGCACAGTGCTAAACTTCGGTTTGGTACTGCCAGCATACAAAGAGATGAGTGAATACCCCTTGCACCCATATGGACTCAGCTGCCAGCACTGTGATATGCAATTTTGCTTTTTAATGAATCATAAACAATTTGTGTGTCAAATGAGGGAGATTGTTTTCTTTCTGGAGCAGGTTCGAAATCCATTTTGAGCTCTAGCTGGGTACTGCACTGGAATATTATGCCCAAATTTAAAGGTTCTCTGTCTTTTTGATGAAAAGACCTGTTATAATGAAAGAAACGGCTTTATAAAAGGCTGGGGGTAGTAATCTCTCTCTCTTTCTTTCTTTCTCCCTCTGTCTCTCAACCTCACACTCTCCCTCTTTCACTCCAGTCTATAGCATGTTTATAGCTAGCTGGAGATAATGGAGATTGGGTGATTGCATGATTAGGAAAATGAATGGATTTTAGCATTGGGCAAAGCAGCTTGCATTTTTTGAAAGGTGCCTTTAAAATGCAGAGTTCTAATTTTGACCTTATTTTCTTTCATAGATAATCTTTATTAATGCTCCTTTAATTCAGTTTCCCTCATCGCAGCTAGTTTTTCCTCTCCAGCCATGTGATGGAATGGCTAATATATTTTATCTTACTTGCCAAAATAGCACGAGGTCAAAGTAAAAGAAAAATGTTATTTATCTTTCTTGTAGACAGTTAGAAATGTTTCAAACTATTTCAGTTGAACCCGCAGTATTTGCACATTTTGGCAATAATTGCATCTGTCACCACAGTTTTCAGGCAATCTTTTGACACCCAAATCTATTTTTTCTTATGCTTTAATCAAGTAAATGCAGCAACACTTATTTTGGCTATATTGTAATGTGAGATTTTAGCGGAGAACTTCCTCCAAAATGCTGTAAATTTGTGTGAGAAGGAATTCTATATCTTTAATATATATGTAATAGCAAATACTTTAATGGGTGTAGCGGCCTGGAGATAGGAGATGCTTTATTTTGTTGGAAATACGATCATTATTTCTTAGTCATTGGCACTTCTTTGTCAAATTTACTGCTGTCATAGAGACACTAAAGGGTTAGTCATAGAAAAGTTTCAGTACTGTCTTGCGTTTGTAACAAATATGTGCAGCTGTGCTACTCTTATAAACATTTATCTCAAGCTGATTATTTTAATTATTTGCTCTAGCAAGCCAATATGATGTGACTATTCTATATGTTTAATAAGGGATTGTCTGTAAAATTCCTTTGCACATGGTTATTGAAATACACGTGCAGCAAAGGTGTAAGCTGGAGGAAAATTCTCCATGACAACACAAAACTAAAGACCTTGGACCAAATTCTGCTCATGTTTTACACCACCATCAGCCTGGAGTCACTGCGTTAAGAGGAGTGGAGCGACTCCAGGTTTACTTACCTGAGCGCCTGAGAGCCAACTTTGCCCCATAGTTTGAGTTATCTCAGTCCAAAGAGTTTCAAACCCCAACCTGTTTTCCTTTGTGAAACATCTGAAGAAAATAGCCTTATTAATAAATTAAGAGCCATTCCAAATGACTCCATGTCCGAGTTAGCAAACTGCTGTTGCTGAATGCGACAGCTAATGCAGGTCTTCGGTCATTCTCCGAAATAATTGTTTTCTAGTTTTATTATCCAGTTATCGCTCCATAGTTCAGTGTATACGCCTTTATATTCTTTAGATACCATACATTTAAAAGCCAGTTTATTAGAGGTAGTCAGACTGGATTTGAAATGGTCATTTTGTTACTTGAGAGGTTTTTAACTCGCCATCATTTTTTTCCTTAAGCTTTTGGTAAATACTTTTCTTTCACACATCTGTGTTCCATTTTCAGAAAGAATAGCTGAAATTGCTCAGGTAATTTGTGCAGTAAAAAAATAAAATTTCAAATGTTACTAGTATTCCCTTCTATTAAAAATTAGTGAAATCCTCACCTTAAATCTCACTGTAAACGAGATTAAAGATAATGGCGTATCTAATAAATATTTAATTCCATCATATGGAAAACTAATTGTTACTATCAAAGCTAAAATAGTCCGAAGTATGAAACACTCACAAGTAGTATTTCCTATTTAAATCCCTGAGCATATCTATGCGTACTTGCATATATGTTCTCTCACCTAAGTTTGTCCTGGTGATCCCCACATGCTGTGGAACCATTTGTGGCTGTGTCGATTTGTGCTTCCTACTTATAATTATCTGTATATCAGAAATCATACAGGTATTACCAATTATCCTGCTCCTGCCTCTATAAAAATAGTGTTAACAGTGTACCATTGCAGAATGAGTTTTCTTTGTTTTATACAGTAACTCTCGTGTGTTCATACACTGCTGTATAAATGCTTTTGATAAAATCATTCTTTCTCAGAGTTGCTAAACTCCATATATAACTATTTAATTTGAACATACATATTCAGTGCATGGCTACACATACTTTATAGTATCTTCCTTTTCTATATGTGGCCTGCTTTTCCCTACAAGGATTTGCCCTAGTTGTTTTCTACTCTTTTCCTTCACCTGTCCTGAATATTGCCATGAATGTTTCTAATTTAAAGCCAGAGGACTCAGTGGCTGATTAGAAGACAGGAAATTGGAGGATTAAACTGTCTGGTTGAACTTCCTTTACTTATCAGTACCGCGTAACTTACACTGGATTATAAATTCATTGGGACAATTTCTACCATGTATCAGTACTTCTGTTTTCTTAGTCTTTATTTTTCTGGGGAAAATACG
The DNA here is from genome assembly GCA_028858755.1 of Ara ararauna. Taxonomy (NCBI): domain Eukaryota; kingdom Metazoa; phylum Chordata; class Aves; order Psittaciformes; family Psittacidae; genus Ara; species Ara ararauna. The sequence continues at coordinate 64,058,599 of CM054382.1, forward strand.
GGTAGTTTGTGGCTAAAAACAAATACTTTTCAATAACACCAAAGCACTGGAGGCTTAAATTAAATTTGTATAAATGTTTTCAGATATGAGAATCCATTCAATTTTAAATCATGCAGGTCTATAATATATATTCTAAATTAACTTGAGTATGTAAACAGCCAAGCAACAGATACTTTAGCCGGGGGGGGGGGGGGGGGGGGGAATGACATCATTTTAGTAAGAGGAGAATGCACCATGTTAACCCTTGTTCAACCCTCTTCACCTTGGAAACTTTGCCATTAGTTGTAATGCAATGGTGTAGCTATAGGACACCCTGAGGAAGTGCTAGAGGGAAAAGCCAGTTCATCCAAAAAACTTTGTCTGAACTCCTAATGCTGCCTTCTGAGCTTGGAGCCAGCGATCTGATGTCTTTGCTCAGCATTTACTGGCTGGAAGGATGTTGTGTAGATAGCTGCCTAACTAGGAGGATAATGAAGAAGTGCACAGCTTTGTACCTTAAGGGCCAGCTCATTCTCACTGTTGATGTCCATGTTTTATTTCCAGAGCTTGTTGTGGCCGGTCATTATGAAATTGTTGTAATAGTTGGGAAAAGCAAGCAATAGGAGGATCTATCTTGTGAAGGATAAATAAGAGAACTCCTAATCTCAATCCATTCTATACCTTAGGTATAAGGCAAAAGAACCGAAAAAATAAGCAGTGCCTGAAAAGTCTGATACCTTGATCTGAATCCAAAGGCTGTGAGACTAATCGTATACTGGGTCTTCAAATTGATTGGGGTGTCTGTGATGGTTTCTGGCCATCTGATCCTGCCCTTCACTAATACTGGGTGTAATTAAAAATGGAGGTGAAAATAAAAGAATATTCTGAAACTTTTTTGCTGGCAAAACCCCAGTAGTTTCTGTATGAACAAAAAACCAACCTGAAACTTGCTGTAAGTCAGGAAGTAAATGTTTGTTTTCTCTACCTTTATAGGAAAGGAGGAAGGTAAAGTTTTTGGTTTATCAAAAGATTCCCTGTGTTGTAATCCAGTGTGAAAAGAATCCCTCTGTGCTGCTAGAAGTGTGCTTCACTTCTCTCCCTCAGATGTGGTCACTGACACTGATTAATATTTAAAGATGATTTTAGGATGAATCAAGTTGTTTCTTTGTTGATATTTGAAGTCAAATATGCTGCTTCATAATAGCATGTTGTGAATTGATAATATCTTTGTTATTTCCATTAATGTCAGTAGAATTATCTCTTTCACAAATACTGCAGGTAATAATTACAGGACCCATTGCAAATGCTGGACCTCCTTGTACATGTACATGCACACTTTATGTTTGCAATATGCTTATACATTATCCACCCAGGAAAAGCAGAGGCCCTGCTAGACTCCCAGGAAATCCAGCTAATCTCAGAGCAGCAGGAGCTGGTCTGATGGAGGTGTCTTCAGAGCAGGAGCTGTATAAGCCTGCAAGAGCTCTTTTGCAAAAGGTTTTAGGACTTCTATTCGCTGTGCTGAAGATCTCTGGATCTATTTTCCATAGAGTAGATTATGGAAGAGTAATTTTCAATAAGATAAAAATCATTAGAATAAATAGATGTGTTGGCTAATGGGGTGAGATTCAAAATATTTTGCCTGTATAAGCATGTCTGTTGTTCTTTGGTGGTTGTTTTTTTTTTTTCAGAGGCTGTGAAATGCAAAGTTAGCAATACAAGTAGATATGGGTGGAAGTGTTGGATAGTACAGATGGCACTATAAGCTTGTAGACTTTTTACTACCAATAATTGCAATGCCCTTTCTTTCAAAGGAGTGCAGGTTGCCCTTGATGTACACAAACAGCCATATTAATTTCACAACCCAATTGGAATCGCACACACGGAATGAGGTTGTCAATAGGAGCAGTGTGGAAATTAGGAGCACAAATAGTGTTCACAAATAGGCCTTTCTGCCTTAAATGTGACTAACCGAAGAGACACAGGGTGTATCTGGTCACTCAACAGTACTTCCATAACTTAGCTGTGAGTAAATTAGAGAGTTTTTCCATGTTTCAGTTTAAATCCAGAATTCATTTAGGCTGGAGAAAATGGGCCTGATTCTGCATGGAAATATTTTAATAAGTATTCCTCTTTAGTGAAGAAAATAGAAAGTAGAGCATGGCTTATTGATTTACATCAAGGAAATATAAAGAGCAGCCAAATGTGACCCGTATTAACCTTTCATGTTCAATAAGAAAGGGTGTCCCATTTGATTGTTCACTCATTCAGCATATATGTTTGCTCTTGGGAACACATAAAAACAACACGTGTACTTCTGTTTGTCAGTGTGTTTTCTGTTTTACTAGAAACTTTCTTTTTGTGATACTATTTGAAAGAATAGGTTAAGAAGAAGAATAGGTTAAATGTGGTTATTTAGAACAGTTACTGCAGGAGAATCACTAGGGTTTCCACAAGAGCAGAAACAGAACAAATTCTCGAGGATTGTAAGCAAACACAAGTAAAACTCAAATTTACTCAAGATCTGCAGCTAACGAGGACTTGCAGTTTAGACAAACTGCAATGCACATAAGCATTGTTTTAGGACTTCTATGAAGATAGGCTGAGAAAGTTGGGGCTGTTCAGCCTGGAGAAGAGAAGGCTGCATGGAGACCTCATAGCAGCCTTCCAGTGTCTGAAGGGGCCTACAGGGATGCTGGGAAGGATCTCTTCCTTAGGGACTGTAGTGACAGGACAAGGGGTAATGGGTTCAAACTTAAACAGGGGAAGTTTAGATTGGATATGAGGAAGAAGTTCTTTACTATAGGGGTGATGAGGCCCTGGAATGGGTTGCCCAGGGAAGTTGTGAATGCTCCATCGCTGGCAGTGTTCAAGGCCAGGTTGGACATAGCCTTGGGTGGCATGGTTTAGTGTGAGGTGTCTCTGCCCCTGGCAAGGGGGTTGGAACTGGATGATCTGAAGGTCCTTTCCAACCCTAACTATTCTATGACTTGTTGCTTCCTTTCCTTTTATCTTGATTTCCTAAGGAAATGAAGCTTAAAAGGTGAGCTGTCCGTCTGCCTATTTCAATGAAGGATTCTGTAGCATAAGACATTATTTAACCGGCCCAAGGAATTCCCTCATGTTCAAAAATTGATGAATATTTCTCATACAGTTTGAAGGAAAATAGTAACTTTCTTACATACTGATTTTTATTTCTTACTATACTGATTTTATAGGCACAAATTATTCACTATGGTAATACATAGCGTCATTGAAATTTATTATATTCCTACAGACACACATTCTTTTCATTCTTTATTAAGGTTTCTAAGAGTCTTCCACAAAGGAATTAGGAAAATATCTTCCCCAGAAGTACATGGGCATGTAAGATGAGTACATAGATCTGAAATGGTGGGAAGTCCGTGGTGAAGGCCTGGCTCCTGGCAAGTAATGTCATTTGCCTGTTTCTAATGTGTGTTGAGAAGAGAAAGTCTAAAGAATTGAAAGGACTGACTGAAGCATGGGTATTCAGCACAGGCACTGTAAAGGAGACAGGAAGGAGTGCAGGCTTTGATGTGATAACATGTTTTCTGTCATTATGAAGAGGAATGGCCAAGAGATCCCACCTGAGCAGAGACAGGGAAGCACAAGATTTTCTCCTCCTTCTCCAAATCTCTCTTTGAAGCTGTTTCTTTTTCATTACTTAAAATGCCATTCGGTAACATATGGGCTACCAACTGCTCTGGTCCTCCAGTAACAGGACCACTGCACAGACAAATCATTTTGTGGGTTTATTTTCCTCTCTTCATATGCAGAAGCATGGTTTGAATTGCAGAGTAGGAGCTCATTCACCCAAACTTCTGCACTGGGCAACTCTATAGCAGGAAGCCAAAGAGCCATAGGACAACAGCAATGGCTGAACGAAACAAGGCTCTGTGCCAGTCCATGAGATGTCCGTTATGATCAGCGGGGCAACCACTTTGAATTGCATCTGCCCAATTCCAAAATATCGGGGAATGTTTTAGTGAGTTCTGCTGTGAACTCTGATGAAAACTGAGAGAAGGAAAACGAATGGAAAAAAAAAAGAGCAAAGCCTAGGCTGATGACATGCTCCTGTGGCACTAAGATTCAGAAAAGCTTAATGCTTCGTTGTGCATGGTGTCCCACAGCCCTGTGTCCTGGTGTTTCCCACTTGCTGCTTGGCAAAGTCTGTGGTTTCACAGCACATTAATCTTGGGAGCCACGTGCCCTTATGGAACCAATTGTTCCCATCTTTGAATGGCGCAGCCCAACTTTCTGATACTTGTCCTACCACATCTGTTTTCAGATGTGCATTATGATCATGAAACTTATCCTGTGTGTAAAAAAAAAAAAAAAAAAAAAAAAAAGATTTTCACTATAGAGATATGCAGAGACATTGGGAAGGAGAACAAAACCTTAACTAAAAAAATATTTACCTAGTGAGAAAGTGAATGATTGGCTGCCTAAGAATGGAAAGATTCATGGGACGGGAATTCTTGTTTTCCCTTTCAACAGGATAAGGGGCTGGAGACAAAATGAGTGGAAGCTGTACCCTGAAAAACAGTGTGAGACAAGGCCTTCTGGAATCTGAGAAATAAACAGGCCGATGAGGGTGGGATGACAGAGCTGCAGAGTTTTGAGGATGGTGACAATTTCAGTTTGATGCAAACATCTGTTCATGTGCTTTGGATTGAAATAATCAAACACCTGCACTTCCGTGTATGTGCTCATGCTTGCTAATGTCTTTGTTCTAATGAGTTTTCTGGGTGCACACTCCAGGATGGGCGTTCATGCGCGTGGCTTAGATTTATTGTTTATAGGCTGTAGGTATTTGCACCTGCAAAATGCAGGTGCCTGCTTGAATGTGTGTTCTTACAAGCAGCTATGCAATGTGTTTCCCTTGGTTTCTGTAGAGGTCTGCCAAATCAATCACTAATATCTTTGTCTTATCCTTCCCATCTATGGAGTAGAATAATAAAACTCACGTGCCTCAAAAAGGGCGTTAGAAGTTAATTAATGCATTTCCAGCATTGTCTGAGGACAGATGCTATGATTGCAGCACATATTTTATAGAAAAGTTACTTATGAATATAAATCTTTACAGAATTAGGGAACTAAAGCCAGCAAAGACCTAATAGACTGTGGAGTCTTTCAGTTTACCAGCAGTCTGTGTTTTGCTGTTTATTTATTGCTGACTCTTATTTTGCCTTTAAGCCAAACACTATGGGTTACTCATATAGCATATGCTTCTTCACTCTGCACATAAGTAAAAGCAGTGATCTCCAAATCAAGAAAATATTATAATGAAACTTGACTAGGGATGCCTGAAGTGGTACGTATGCTCACACTGCGTAAGACACAGAGGTCTGTGTGCACACCACTTTCATATGAAGTAGGAGTTTGGTACATTGAGTGGATTACTGGGATTTCATTAAAAATTAAATGTACAATTATTTAGATGAATTTTTCACATATGCTTGTGGGCAAACAATTTTTGATTAGTTGTTGACATATAGTACACACAGTGCGTGTGTGTGTGCGTGTGCACATGTATATTTACATGCACGATATATAAATAAAATACAGACAGTAATGTAGCGTTAGGGAAGTCCACTGGTAGTCGTTAATTTGACAAGTCTCATGTATGGGAAGAACAGTCTTCCTCAGAGTGAAAAATTGTTTTTACTATATCACATTAAGACTTATTTATCCAATAAGTAGTATAAGAGCTCAAGACCAAGCACAGCTCATCCCAGCCCATTTTATCTATCTCTTTGAAGAAGTTTCTCTTCCAAAGGATGCTGTGAAAGGAAAACCATGCAGTGCCTTTTTTAGCTGTGCCTGTCACTGGCCTGGGGTTGTGGAATTTACATCAGTGGAAGGAACTTTCTCAGTTTGATTTTAATTAGAAATCAGGTGCTAAAGCTGGGGAAAAGATTTGTAAAGATCTGAAGTGTCTGAAGAGGAGCGGCTTGAATAACACTGTATTAGTCATGAGGCAAGGAAAGAAGAATGTTGTCATGATTTGAAAGTAACATTGTTCAGTAAACGAAGATGTGTGAAGCACTTGCTAAACTAAATTAGTTCAGAGGTTTGGTACACATTTGTATAATTCTGTTCATTGAAGCTTTGAACAATTGAGAAGGAAAAAACAGAAACACATCTATTAAGAAAAAAAAAAACCACAACTGCTTGAATTGTGTTCTGGTGGTGTTTATCTGCAGTGATTCAGCTGCCATTTTTCATAGACAGAATAATTAATGGGCAGAAATAAACGAATACAAATAATCCAGTGTTAAGTTCGACCCTGAATCTTATTTTGTGGTGCTGCTCTAATGAAGACTTTGCTTTAGCTCATACAAACTGAAGTTGTAGAGATGGTTTAGGACCATGTGCCTTCTAAATCTTCTACAGAGGTTGTTCTTCAATAGATGACCTTTTTCTAATGCATGGATTCAGTGTAGAGAAAAGGTAAATCTTGCGGCTTGAGTGTCCCATGTGGAGAAAAGGTAAATCTTGTGGCTCGAGTGTCCCCTGTAGAATATCATTAAGTGTAGCCATATACTTTTTATTCTATTATCTTGTGATTAATTCTTCTATGAGTTGATGCTCCCACCTCTTCCTGGGGAAGAGGGATCACTGCCTGCCCTCTGGAGTGATGTTCTCAACTCCTTTAATACACCTCTGACATTTACCTCTCTATCCAGGATCTTTACCTTGGTGCCATTACACTTGTTGCTGACTTACTCAGTTAAGTACAAATAGCCCCAGCATTGCCAGCTGCAGTCCCAGGCTGGATCATTACTCCAGATTTGAGGTTAATCAACTGCAAATTCCATTAGCTTCATACAGAGTGAAAATAAAGAACAGACGGTCTCGCATGTGAGCCAGAAGTCAGGTGCAGCACAATACGGCCAGCCTTCAGGTAGAGGCATTTTCTCCCTTCAGCTAACACCTCTAAGACCGAAGGATCACATCAGAGATTTTAATGGAGAATTTTTAGACTCCTATCCCTTCCTCCCCTTTCTCTTTGCTTCCAGTTGCTAACATCAGGTCTTCACTTGACTCTGGTGGAGCTTTCACCACTTTTTTTCTCTGAACACTATAGAGAGTCATTGCTAAGAGTTATATTCTCAGACATTTGTGCTTTACCTAGGTGTTGATTGTGCCAGCAACTTGCTTTATTGTCCAAGGAAGTGCTGTGTGAAACTGGGAGGGTACATGGGAGAAGTTTGTAGTTGATGACCTTAAGATCCCAAACTTGCAAATGCACCTCGTGAGCTCTGCTATTGATTTCAACAGGACTCACAATAGCAAAGCAGGACACACAGGAGAGCAGTTGCAGGGACCAGGCCTAGACACTTCCCTGCTGCTTTTATACTGTGTGCTGTCTCCCTGCTTACCCCTCAGATAGTGCTTTTGCTTGTCATTGGTGGTTCTCTCATGAGTGAGTTTAAAATCTGTTTAATATTCCTCTCCTTTTTGCATGTACTACAAGCAGCCAATATTTATAGAAATAAAAAAAAAAAGTAATCTGAAAATAGTGCCTCTGATACATCTCAATTCTCTACAGCAAAAGTTTTCCAATCAAAGGAAAGAACTGTAGTAAAATCAGATCTGTGGCTAGAAGTTGAGATACTGCTATGCACAAAGTGCATGGCACTTCCCAGGCTGAATTCTGACAAGTCACATCAGCACAGGGTTTGCCAAAGTTTGTGTCCTGTGGCTTTTCCCTTTTCTTTGTATCTATATCTCTTCAGCCAGTTTTGGTGGGGAAGGGAGGTGCCTGCATGTGTGTATATGTGTGTATCTCCCTATATACATATGTTAGATTATCACTGGCATGCCATTACAAAAGGTTAGGGAAAATATTGCTGCCAACAGAACTGAAGATTAAATAATTCAATTTCTGGGAACTGTAAACTAACAATCACTATCACAAATGGGCCCTTTCTCATCATAGTTTGTGGAGGAATGAAAGATGCAATTGTCTGGAATTGATGAATATGGGATCCATGCTGGCTTCAGGGTCAAAGGTGACTTCATGCAAAGGTCCCTTTCTCTCTGGCACTGCTTCCTTTGTATAGCATAGCTTGGCAGCTATCTCTTTGCACTTCGGCTACCTGCCAATGCAGCTGGTACTGTGCAACTGTCTGGTACAGACTACAAAGCATCACTCAGCAACCAGCAGCTCCGCATGGGGCCCCTTTTCTAGGATGACAAAGAAAGATGGGCTATACATTCTGCCATCTATGCCCATAAAAAAGACTCTTAAATTGCATTACTACAAGTTATTGTTAATTATGTAGTAGTCACTGGATCTCTATGATCCTTGTAGGGGTTGATAATCTTTACTGTAGGCTGGCAGTACAAGCAATCAAGGGGGGAAAATCAGTATTTTGTGGTGTAAAAAGTAAGTACTAATGCAGTAAGTTGCTTATGTGTAGCCATATGAATGAAACCTTCATTTGGTTTATGTATGCCACAGGTTTGTGGCATATGCAGGAGCGAAACTGATTGAACTAGACAAATTACTTGTGAAGTTGTGTCCTTATAGTTTCAATATTCATGTTACAGCGAAGCCTGGGAAGTGTTTTTGTTGGTAAGCATTTATCCTGAAAGCTTTGCTGGTTGCTAAAATGTGCCTTGAGCTGAAACTGAGATGGAAGAAAACAAAGTTCCTTGGCTACAGTAAAATAAACAATTTCAGTTTAGAAATCATAAAACTAACCAGTGTTTAAACAACAGGATTCTGATCATGGAAGTGGCATCACTGGCAGGCTGACAGGACACTGATTATCCTGAATACTTTTTTTTTTTTCTCAGTAGTTCATTTTCTCCCTGTTCTTAAGAAATCGTTTGAAGTGCGTCCAACAAAAAGAAAATCTTTGTCCCTCCTAAAGCTGAGGTCCTGGTTGTCTCCTGAGGAATGGCCAAGCTACTTCTGTTTCCTCACTGATGAATTGTATTGCAACTAAATCTGCGGGCCTGATTCCAGTGGATGTTTTCCAACTTCTGTAAGTCCATCAGTGTTAACATAAATAGCTGGAATAGCTAATCTGGGGCAAGCTTAGATTCACCTTCAGTGAGACTTGCTACATAGATCCAAGTTACTTGAACTTAAATGTCTTTGGCCAAATGCTTAGCTTCTGTCAACTGGCACAGCTCTACTGAAGCTAATGGAGATGTGGCAATTTACTCCTCCTGAATTTTCCGTGATGTCTTTTTCCTAAGATTTCAAGGAAAATTCTGTAAAGAAAACGGTGGGATTTGTTTACTCACAAATGGGTTTTTTTCTCCCTTTTTTTCCTGCTTTCTCTGCACTATTTATGATCTTGCACTTGCCTCCTGGACAGCTGGCAGGCGTCCTAAGATGTACACCAAATTCTGGGGAGGAAACAACACAATTTCTGCATAGTAGCACTACAGGAGCTGCTCTGTTGAGCCTCTTTTATTTCCTCTTTTGTTCAAATTACACAAAAATCTGAGAGACACAAGATACAACAGGAGGAGACAAGAACCTTCAGTCTTCAGTTTCTCTCTTTCCTCCTTGCGTCTAATATTCCTTTTCTTGCCTTGTTCCGATATCGGCTATTTGAAATAGTTATATATAATTTAACATTATACAAAAGTATTGTCATATCAAACATAGTGAAATGGATTCCAAAAACACCATCTGGTATTTGGGAATGCACTGTGAGTTGGGAACGTGAGAAGAGATATTCTTTGCCACTTTGCTTGGGACCCAGCCATTAGCAGTGTAATTGCCAAGAAAAGGTGACAGGCTTCAGACTTAATGCAAGCGGGGTTTTTTTTTCCCCTCTCTCTCTTCCTCAGTCTGTTAACTCTATGAGTCCTAAACTCAATGTAAAATGCACTGTACGGGCAATGCAGTAGGAAAAAAACCCAATAGGCTCCCTTAAATTAAAAGGCAGGGCAGAAAATTAAAACGGTTACAGAGCTCCTATAAGAAGACTAGAATAAGTGAAAGCAAAATAAGCTTGTCGAGAGGAGGAAAGGAAACAAGACATGTATGCTTTAAAGCTGCAGTGTGCCACACAGAATTGTTCTCTTAAGTAGTGGATTTGTAATGATTAGAGTTTCCCAAGCTTTATCCAAAAGCTCCTTTGAAAGCCATCATTAGTTTCCTCTAATCCACCCAAAATTGCAAAATGCATATTGTGAAGGTCATCTGTGATCATTCTAAACCTGGTTTATTTGATGTTATCTCACTTCCTCCTCCATATCTCTATCTATCCCTTTAAGGAATTGGGGGGGGGGGGGGGGGGAGAAGAGAGAGGGTTTAATAAATTAAAATCTCAGATTGATTTCTATGGGAATATTATTCTGATGTGTAAGAATCCAAAGGGCATGCACAGTGCAGTTTATATAATTTCATGTTGTTAGACTGTATGCTACCGTTGGCAGGTGTAATTCTAATAACTTTTGCTAATATTTCTCACCTGAGAACCAAATCAAACATGAGGGAAGTGCAAAATCAGAGATATTTGAACAAGGATCAAAGTCTCTGTATTACATGCAGGCAGGCAAATAAGCTTCGCAGCAGAGGATGAAAACAGGCGAGTAGCATGGAAAGGTTTTAATCTTTATTGATTTCCATCTTACATTTGAATGACTGCCTTATATTAATTCTGAACTTAAAAAAAGGCCACATTGATTTGTTTCAGTATGTCAGAAATGGCGATGCTACAATAGATCTGCTATTAAATTACACAAAATAAAATGATTTCTGGTGGGTGTATCTAATGCTTGCCAAATTAGATGAAATGAAAGCTAACCCTCTTAGTCTAGCTGTTGTTTTTAAATATTTATGCCTTTAACAGACATTTGTGTATGCCATGAGGGGGACTAGAAACTCCTTTGCTATCAGTCAGCTTATGTAGACATGCAAAATTCTTACAATCTCAGTCGCAGACTCACATGAAAAGCTCGTCACCGCAAGTTCTTTCCATTTCTTTGCACTAAGCTTTTGCCGATTCACCACGCTGTGTTTTGGCTCCTGTCACGTATTTATTTACTGCGACTGCATTTCGCTGCAAATGAGTTCTGTGTGCAACATTTAGTCTACAAGGTGCAGCGCAGATTTTGTCAGCAAGGACTTCAACCCTTCAGTGCAGAAAAGGTGCTGGCAGGCCCGTTGGGTGCCAGATTGCTTGAGGGACTGAGAGAGAAGCTGCGAGCCCAGCGCGTGCCCTCTCTGCTGCCGACCAGCCGCCACGAAGCTTTGTCCCGACAAAAACACCATAGAGGAAAATAAGTCAAACATCACAAAAGGATCTTTCTGGTTTTTAGGAGAGCATGGGATTGGGGTGGTTTTACCCCAGCCCACCTCGATGTGACCTTCAGTGCTCTTTGCTTTCAAAAAGGCAGTGATGGTCTCCGATACGTCTCTCATTTAGGACCAGGTTTTTTGCTTTGAAGCTTGTTGTTTGAGGTAGTCCCCAATGCACTTAGTGTCCCAAAGCCTCCCGACTAAATAACCCAACCTAAGCAGCCCGGAAGGAAGATAAATTTCTGATTTTTATCTTACAAAAACAAACACACTTTTCAGCTGAAATCACTCTCTAACAGAGTGTTGTATTCTGAATCTTGTTTGGTATCTGCTGCTCCAGCAGTGCTGGCTTTGGAAGTGTGGCTCTGCTTGGGACAAGGTGAGGAATGCATCCAACCCGTAGGAACACCACAGTTTTGTGTGTACAGAAACCAAGGCCATGCTGTCAGTTCAGTGACAGAGGGAAAGAACACACATGGGATACCTGATTTCCGCTCAAAGAGTCCAGAATCACAAACAAAATGTGTTTGTAATTTAATTTATGAAGGGGTGTACCGACCTATGAAAACTTTTGTGTGAGAGATAAAGACCCTCAGTTCGAATGAGATGTGATAATGGTTCTTGTGTTACAGTTCCTCCTGTAACAGAAATTGCAGAAATTCTTTTTTTGTGTGTGTGTTTTTCTTTGACCTTTTTCTATTGAGTGTATGTTTTAGTTAATGATTTTAATCAACGATTACAGTAACAAAGAATTGGCTTCTTTAGTAAGTTAATATCACAAAGGTGTATTTTAAGTAGCTGTACCCTCTGTGAACTAAAACCTGCTGCTATGATTAGTAGCAGAAATACCTGTATTCAGTCCAGCTCCTTCCTTATTTGTACTCTCTGCACAGCTTGGGCTACTCTTGGGACACCTTGGCACAAGCTGGAGCATCCTGTTCCCGGCTTCATCCCCATGGCCCTGCCACCACCAGCCAGGGACCTGGGTCCAGGCACATGGACACTTTCTTGGGTGGTAAGCTGCCAACTCAGGCAGCTTATAGCTTTTTATCACCTTAACAAGAATGTGCCACCCACAGCAACGTGGAATTATTAGATCTTTCCCATCATCTTTTTTCCTTCCGAATAGAGGGCTTTGCCTGTTTTTCCCTTCTCGTCCTATGCCAGGCTGGGGTTTTGTTTTGCTCTCCAGTAACATGATGACAAACTGCAAATGAATAATCAGAAGTACTTAGAATTAAAATGGCAAAAATATTATTAGTTGCGGCCCCCCCAATCCCTACTCCCGCTCCGCTCTCCCGATTTCCCCTCCCTCCTCTTTTGACGGCAGGCAGAGAATGCAGATGCCAAGGCAGCGGAAGATATTTTTAAGCAGGAGCATCTGGCTCCTTGGCAGACTTCACAGGCAGTTGGTTTGGTTGTTTTGGAGTTGCCTCTGGGTCTGTCACATGTTTTGGCATCTGACTGATTGTCTGGGCTGCCTCCTCGTATTGGACATATTTTTTCTTTGACTCACCTTTGATTCTGAATTGTGTCTTTATTTGTGTTTGTCAGTGAGCAGCAACTTCAGCTGATCTTGGGCTTGTTTATATAGAAATAGTCCCGTTCTCTCCCGTCTGCGGTTCACAGAAGCCCCATCCCTGCTACCAAAGGTGCTTGCTGTAAGCGCGGCTTCCTTGGGATTTGGGTCAGGCTCCAAGCACACCCTGGGAAGGAAACTATTCCAAGGAGGAGAATTTTTCTGCATCCAAATAGGCGGCCAAAAGCACAGAGGCGCTGTTCCCACTTTATGCTATATTTTTGTATGCTTTTTAAAAAATATATATATCTCTATGGTTGTTATATTGGGGGAGGGTTTGTCTTTAAACAGCACTGTTGTTCGAATAGATTCTGTGGAGTATGAAAAACTACTTGAAATTACAGGTCAGTTCCCTGCTATTTAGACAGAAAGTGTAATGCTTGCCAGTATTTCTTTCCGTAGCATGGTAAACCCGGGACAAAGCTATTTTTTCCCTCAAAAAATCCCTTTTTCCACCCCACATCAGAGTGAGGTGGTGTGGAATCCTGTCCCTGCGACCTGCTCCAGCCCATGGAGCTGACACAGGGATTTTGGGACTACCAGGGCAGCGAGGCTGGCAGAAACAGGTGGGCTCACAGTGGGGAGCAGCAGCGAAAGCCCCACCACAAGTTCTGCTGGGATTCTTTTTGAGGTGGCTAAAGTAAATCTAATTAAACCAGAGCATGTTTAAATGAGCTTCATTTAATGTGTGCTTTGTATAACTCCTCTATTAATAACAGCGGCTCTTGAGTTTATCATTAGTGCTACTGATTTTTTGTCTTAACTGATATTCCCAGGGATTTAATGAATTATTTAGCAGGAAGATTTGGGATGGGTTTATATTTCTAAAATGCTTTGGATCTGTCCTGTGAACTAGTCCTTCTAGTATGCGCTCAGGGGGCACAGCAGAGGCTCAGAGATGAGAGAGAAATCAGTGCTTTCAAGCTAAAATGAGACCGTATTCCTTAGAGAAAGTGGTTTTCTTTTAAGGAGAAGCAAATAGAAGGGAGAGAAGATGCTACTTTCTAAACACATTTGTAGTTTTTTGAAGGTAACTTCATAAAAAGATTGGGTTTTGCTAATTTGACATAAAGGCATCATCTAATTTTTATGTTGTTTGGGAGTTCTTCTTAATTGCAACAAATCAAATTAATCTCATCCAGGAGAGGGTAGGAGAAAACATAAGATGACATTTTAAAACAAAAGCTCCCATATGTGTTTTTCATTGGAGCTAACATATTGCCTGAACGAGAAAGCTTGTCTCTCACTGACTTACCAATTTTGCCTCATCCAGGTACATGTTTGGAAGACCTGTGCATATTACCGCTGTAAATAGTAAGGATGTTGGAGGCTCTAGGGAGTTGGCACATATGAAATAAAGCTATTTATTCCCAGGGCAAGACATTTTGGCTATATCCCCATTTCTTCCTCCTACCTGTATATAGCAGAGCACGGCTGAGTAGCTCCAGAGTTAGTCTCCGGTTACTTGGAGTTCACAAACAGAAAAATTAATGGAAAGATTTTAAAACATGGGGAAAACCACATTTTCAGTTACTTTTGTGTGTGTGCGTGGAAAGAAAAAATGATTTTCAATCCAATTTTTATCCCTGAAGCAGTGACTGAAGGAGCAGGCAGGAAAAAGCCACAAGTCACCACACACGCTTGCACATCTATATATCTTAGATCAAATTATTTTTACTATCTTATCATGAGTTTTATCCCAGGAAAGGCCCCAGATCTATACAAGAACATTAGTTAAATTTGCACTGCGCACAATATCATATACAAATTAAAGTGCATTTCCAGCCCTCATGTTTGCAAAAGGAAGCCTGTGAGTACAGTAAATGCCTATGTTCTGAAATCTCAAAAAGCAAATTGCAGTAAAACTAGCAAAACCCCCAGTCTACACTGTGTTTTAAAACTCATTTTGGTATTCTAGGGAATGTGCATCATAAATTTTAAATAGATGGGATTAGCAATATTGTGAAGAGGAATCCTAAAGGACCGATCTCCAACAAGGAAGGAACCTTGTAAAAGACGTTCGCAATAAATCTTTCCATGGGCCTTGGCACTTGAATGTAACTCCATAGATTCCCTAATAGGTTGTCCAATGAGGAAAGAAAAAACAAAAAACAAACAGGTCCTTTTGGGCTTTTGTTACTGTGAGTTGGTTTTGCGATCTGAAAGCACCATATGGGTGCTTTCACCTTTGTTTCTCAGCACCTGCAGCATTTGGCAAAGCAGAAGCAGCAGCCTAGAACACGATATTACTGGGAGAGGGAGATGCAATTCTGAACTATGTGTCCTCTTGGGACAAGCAAATAGCAGAAAGCAGCTACAGTGCTGTGCCAAACTAGTCCTGTGGGGTGATGTGGTTACTATAACTAATTCTTAGAGCAGCCTCATTCATGCTGCTCTAAGTCTGTGCAGCCTCATCGAACAGGAGACATGATTTTCAAGGGCACAGGTCTAAGAGTCGAAGATTGAAATCTTTGTACAAGATTACAGTCTTCAAACGTATTGCAGTTAAAGTGTGGGGCTTTTCTGTCCTGCTCATGAGCAGTTATTAGAATAATAGGTAAGTCTTTAGGAGCATACTATACTATCGTAAATCCCTTGGATCTTTTAACACTGTGGACAGCATGCAGTCCTGCAGCTGGACAGATGCTTCTCAAGGAAACAGAGACACCTGTAGCACTTCTGACTTAGTGTCTTGGATTCTAGAGAGTTAAGCCAACTCCCATTTCAGACCAAGGTAACTGACTGTGTTTCTTTTTGCAGTCAAAATCAAGGTGTTCCAACAGCTCCTTACCTATCTAGTTGTCAGTGTGGCATTTTTTAGACCTCAGGAACCCTTCAGATCAGGTCCATCTGTCTTACTGTGTGCTTTACTATGGTCTGCTATACAGCAACAATAGGCTTTGAGTCTCTACAAGGCTGAATGAAAGAGGACTTCTAAAATATATTGGGAAAAATAATGAAGTGAGCCGCTTCAGCTTGGCAGGGAATGGCAGTATTCAGCTTACCAATAGAGAAAAAGGGGTTGATTTGTTCAACATTAATCACTAGCCTGTGCAAGGCACAGACTCACTCCATCATCACGTCAAGTTTTTGTACACCCTTAAGCGTCTGCAAACACACAGTAAAAGATCAGTGATGAACTTTTACTTTGCCAAGCTACTTTGTGTCGTGAACTTCAGTGATTTGAAGGTGGTTCTTCTGTCCTTTGTAGCTGAACTAGGAGACAGATTCATCTGGTTTCACAACTCAAAAGAGTAGCAAGGGAAAATACCAATCTGTTTATAAACCATTTCTCATCAAGACACAAAGAGCTGGCTAAGGTCAGACCTAGGATGGAAAATTACCTCATAAATCCCCTGGAAGCCATGGCCAGTTGTGTCAATGTCCCCAGCAGGCTGAATATCTTGATACTGCTTAGGAGTGGAGGGAGCAAGGTGAAAATCAGCAACTTAAAGAGGCTGCATTTTCTAAACCTCTTTTCTACTTCAGATTGAAAAGTGCTGCTGTTCCCCGTCAGACTTTCCAAAGCAAGGACACGGCTTGGCCATAACCAAGATGGATTTACTCTTCCAGAAAAGTGATTTTCTCTGCTGCCATCTGACACAGGTGGAGCCAGTGCCAATGTAGTAAGCGCAAATTACAGCCAATGTGATGCAGAATATCTTGTGCACAGACCTATGTAGCTGTGTAATTGCTTGGCATGTCTTTGGCCCTTTGCTTGTCCCAAGTGATAGGTGTGTGAATGGGTTTAGAAGAATAATAATTCTCAAACTTAGAGCCAACTCTTTTCCTCCCTCCGTTGCATTGCATTGCCTTGCTTCTACAAAAGATTTCACAGCTGTTTGCATTCATTGCAGAAACCTGAAGAAGAGGTGAAGTTAATCAGAACTTTGGCTGTCACTCCACTCTTAGCAGAGGTTTTTTGGAGCTACATTTACGTGTTCAAAGCAATAGAGCTCACCTCATATTTTAAAATTAGGGTAAGAGTTGACCTGTGACAAAGAGAAAATAACAGCTTAAGATCTGGAGCATCTGGAACCTTGACTGATCCATGGACCGAAAGGAAAAAGAAAATTGCAATCACGTATAAAGCAGGAATAATTGCTCTCCCAGCTATCAGGGTTCACACAGGGACATGTGAAGTTGAAAGGCCCTTCTTATGGTAGGCATATCTTATGGTATCTTATATAGGCATAACTTATGGTATGAGTTTTGCTCACCTGTTGTGGAGCTGAGATCAGTGATATGCTGAGGGTATAGAAATGAATCCTGGGGATTCTTTGCAGAGGATAGCAAGGAATACCAGGTGCTTCGTGCATGAAGTTTAAATGGATGTTTAAATATAACTCAGGAACATGAAAGGAAGTTGAACTTTAAAATGTGAGAACAAGTTTGTTCTCCTGATGCACTGCGCACTCACTTCCAGAGCATCAATCACTTTTTCTCTGCCTTCTTGTTGAAATAGATCATATCTTCTTTTCCCACTTAGTCTTTCCATAAGGTTTGTGCCCCTGCATTCTTCCCCAAGTAACAAGACCCCTGTGCTCCCTCTGTGTTTGCCCTGGGACAAGGCTCGCTCCTTCCACAATGGCCCAAGCAAGATGGAGTCAGAGGATAGTAGAGCTCTGCAAGCCTAAATGCTGCTCTGTGGATTTGGTTTTGTGGGTTCGTGTCTAACCTACAGACTTTACATCACTTAAGTGTAGATAATCCCTGTGGTTTAGCACAAGCAACCAAAGGTTGAATTCACTGTGTTCTCACAGGTGAAACTTTGCTGACTTGTGCCAAGCAATATATTCAGCGTGTTCCAAGTTTGTCTACTTCTACCCCATAGATTTAATATGTAAAAATTAGGAAATCTCCTATTACTTCTGTATAGTGAGAAATAACATTCACTGGGTGGATACAATTTCTTTAGGAAATGAGCTGTGTCTCCTTTCAATGAACTTTTAAATAGAAGGGAATAGTTCAAAACATAAACTGAAGTAGAAAAATTCACTTCCCACTTCATTCCAGAAAATATCAGTGATATTCCCCAGACAGGACATAAATATACTATCACTGAGTTCAAATCATCTGCACACATAGATTCTGACCTTGCTGGAGTGCAGAATCTACACTGAACCATTTATTCACAGAGATGGAAAAAAATAATTAAGGGTTTTTTTTTTTTGAGGATGGAGAAAATGCTTTGTAAGCAACCAGGAAATGTGTTTTGAAAGATGAAGGTGAGAATGAGCAGGGAGTTTTCAGTATTAACACATCATAGTGTAGTTTAAAACTGTTTCTATTGCCGCTTATTCTTGTTTAAGGTGTCAAAAGAAACTCATTCTTGAATTTACGCTGAAGTGCTGGAAACCCCCTTTTCTCCATACCCAGCATTACTAAAGTCAGGGATTATTCTTTATACCTTATTTCTACAGCACCTATCACAGTAGGGTCCACTCCACAGGCTCCTAAATGCTGTCACAGTAAATATAAATAACATCAGTGAATTTCAACCTCAGTTTCAGAAGCATTTTCTCTTTCTGAGGAAAGAACTGCATTTATCAGGATTTAAGGAGCTGAGTTTTGATTTCCAGGAAGCAAACAAAGAGAAAAAATGACAGGCTGCTTTTTGGAGAGCCCCACTGACCTGTACGACCTTAGTTAATTTTTGGCATAAAGGGAAAACATTTTTCATTGTTGTTATGCTAATAAATAGAGAAAGCCAAAAATGAATGCTTAGGGACTTGGTAGGAAGTTAGACATGCAAAATGTTTCCTTCAATAAACACCTTCTTTGGGAATTTTTGGTGAAAATGAATGGACGGCAAACTGGGGAGACAGTGGGATTTTTTCCCACTGCTCTGGTTCATGTGTGTTCAGGTCTTGCCTTCCACTGTGACTCTGGGGAAACTCATTTCGCCTGTTTGTTCCTTCCTTTCCCCACATTTAAGACATCAGAGATAACACATCCCTGCTCTGTAAGGATACTGGGAAGGTAAAGCTAGCATGAAGAGCGGCAGATAAGCACAGCGGTGTGAGCAGGCCCGCCTCTGCCTGGCGCGTACTGATACATGTTGCTGCCGTTTGCAAGCACGTCAGGCAGTAAGCTGCTTTGAGTAGCAACCCTTTCAGTGTACTTGCGTAACTGAGTTAAACTGAGAATGTCAATAAATTACATAGATGCTGTGCAAGGTATTGATGAAATCAGCCAAAATGCAGTTCAACAGCTGTAATAGAAAGCTGAGATTTTCCCATTTTCTTTGCATGAGTGGAGTTTTGAAGGACACAGAAACTTCAGGCAGGCTGAAAAGACTGTCCTTTGAAATTGACTGTCCTAAAATCATGTTATCCTGTAACAGGATTATCCATGGAAAGAGAGAGAATTGATACCTTCATCCTATAAAATAATGACCTTAAAAAATCTCCTCTTGTTAAACTGCTCACCATCTTCAAGGCAAAGAAGTGATGAGTCAGCTGCGTCACAGATTTCTGTGGTTTTGTGGGAAGCAGCATACCCCAGACCTGGTGTGATGAGTTATACCTTTGTCGTGCTGGAACGTTTCTGAGCTACTTCTGTAATAATTTGCTTTCACTCAAAGGCGTGAGAGCCCTAGCAGCCCTGCTCAGCCAGTGCTATGGAAGTGACTGTGTCACTCCAGCTATGCCGTGCCTGCAGTCTGCTCTCCAGTGATTGATGGATTCTTGAGATCCATCGTGACCTTGCTACTCATATTAATGGGCATCCTGTAGGAACCCCCACGGCTTCTGTCACACTGACACCCTTCACAAGTTTCATGTTGCAAGTACTTCTCTTTGAAGCTGCAACCCTTCTTTATTTAGCCTTCCCCAAGTACTGTTGTTTTGTCCACCTCCAGTATTGCATCAGCAAATACCTCGCTCTGCGGTCTGAGTTGTCACCACACTGCGAGGCAGTGGAAAAACTGTCTCTTTTTGCCTCTTTGCAAAGAGGGCTTTGCAAACCCGCAGCTGTATTTCTGATCCCTTTTATCTGTTGTTCTATTTCTGACCTTATTACCAATTTATCTTCATTATATCCCCAGCCTCTCTCAAGAATCATGGTTTAGGGGAGCAGGAGATTCACTTAGAATCATCTGAACTCTGGACACAGGACAACATGTCTTGGTGCAGCACACATGGAGCACTCTATTCACTGGAGAGCTCAGGACACAGCAGAGGAAAGGGGAGCTGGTGCCCTGAGCTCAGTAAAGTGGATTATGCCACTGATACTGTGAAGAGAAAGCAAAGACCCGTAAGGCAAATAGTACCACAGAAACAAGAAATTATTTCTGCTTGGACTACCTGGGGCTTCTGATCTGTACAGATGTGCTGTGGTCACTGACCCCAGCTTCCAAGGACACCTAGTCCAGAGCTAGGTGTCCAGAACATTTCCTTTGTGCTCCCCAGTCTGTCCCAGCTTCATTGCTCTCCTCCACTGGCAGAAATCCAGGTGAAGTTGTGCATTCTTCCCTCTCACAACTGATAAATGCCGAGAAGCATTTTATTTCATTTTTTTAATGGTTTCAGAGCAGGGAATGGTACCAATAAAACAATGAAGCTCCTACCAAATACGACATAATGATTCTTCGAGGTCACATCATTCCCTTCCTGGATAGCAGAGCTGTTCTGGGGCTGTCAGCCCATTAGTCTGATAGGATTGTCATGATAACCAGAAAAATACAGTCAGTCCTAGCTCAGAGAAAAATTCTTTCCTCCTGAAAAAGCAAAGCTTTCTATCTCTATGTGCCCTGAGCTGCAGGAGGAGGTGACTGAAGCCAGAGCAGTTCCTGCAAATAGAAATCTTCATCATTGTAAATCAACTTGGTGAATAGCAATCGACTTCTTTGTCTCTAGAGACACATAATAAAGTACCCCACAACCTCTTTGTCATCCATTAGTCACCAGATATCAGACATCCCATTTTAAAAGCACCATTTCTTTTTTTAAATATGTAGCCTATGAAAGATCTATATTTTACCTTTCTCTGGATGGACACCTTAATAGGACATTCTTACTTCCCACTCTGGATTGGAAGTGCTAAGAATATTCTGTGGTACATGAAGTGTAAGTGAGCATTTAGCAGGAGCTTTGCTTTCCTCTTTTTATTGCTAATAAGGCAAACACCTCCAGCCTAATCTGGAGCATCCTTCGGAACAGTTGCTGAAATCCAGCCTGCCCAAGGATTTAGGGAAGAAAGAGCATTATGGATGTTAGGGAAAACCATTGTTTCCCTTCATATCATATTTACCACAACCTATAAGCTAAAAAATAAATTCAGGTTTAGCAGTTGCTTAAGTTCATTAATCTGCACATCTTGAGGAGTGAGGACATCTCTGCTTTGCCGCAAACCTCTGGTTCTGCCTGTGCTGCAGGCAAGTCCTCACTGTAACAGGCTTTAGTCCTCAAAGGCAAAAGCTGCCTAAGGTTGAACATGTCACTAATCTGAGCTTTGGCACACAATAAAATACAACCATCTCCATGGAGACATAGCAAAGCTTGAAAATCCTAACCTTAGAAAGTCCAGAGAAGTCATATAACAAATATAAAGGACATATATTAATTGCTCCTGTTTAGTCTTCCGATTCAGTAGTCAATGTCATGTTTTTTGTGGAATCTGAGGCATGATTTTTCACATCAATAATATCACTGTTGTCACAACAGGGAGTTGTTTAGATGGGCACTTTGCTGTAGGACATCTTGTATCACCATGTAACTGGACCCCAGCTCCCTGTGAAACTTTCCATTTTTAGCTGTTCTGTTCACAGGCTGATGACACCAGCATTTTCCTTCTGGACCAGCTTCTTTCCACTTCCTAACTCTGCCTCCCAGAGTCAGACTCCCAAGATGTCCTTCCACAGCAGGGCAGGCAAAGACCTTGCTGACATTTTGCAATCAGTGAAACATGGTTTTAGCGGCACCTACTAATTTTGTAAAGCAGTGAGTGTAGACAGGACTTAACTAAACATCTGAGCAGCGAGGAACGCCTCAGTTGGTATTTGTACTCTTTGGTAAATAGCTTGATATTCACTGTGACAGGGTTTCATTTCTCTGGAGTGCTTTATTACACGTCTTTTATTGGCTTTTTTGAGTTCAGATTCTGTGACTGCTATATTAATTTTATTTTTGTATTATATTTCCTCCTTTTATGTTCTGCAATTACATTAACTCAGCCTCTCCCGATCAATAATAGCTGCAAACAATTTGCCTTTCACTGCACATACAAAATCTGTAATAATGGTTTTCAAGTCTTTATAGTTTCTTTAGTGCTGTTAAATTTATTATACCTTATTAGCATAGAAAAAAAGGATCAGTAAATGACCTGCTACAGTAGAAGGCAAGTAGCAGACCTAGCATCCACTTCCTGCAAGGAAATAGAAGGACTCCAGAATGGAAAAAAACCCCAAACAACTACATATTTCATCCAGAAATTTGTAGCAGGGCTATAATTATCAGCATAAATTCTCTATGGTAGCTTTTAAAATCTGTGCAAGGTCTGTTTAATTTCTCGAGCATATTATTGGTTTCTCAGACCATTTCAGTAGAGGATGAGGTCCAACTGGATTATCGTAATGGTCCTTTCTGGTCTTAAAAATCAAAGTCAGCGCTGGGAAGGCTTGACTGTTCCCAGTCCTGACTTGAGCGTGCAGACAAAGGGCAAGTGTGGCAAGCCTCTGTCCTGCTGCTCCTTCTCCTCTGGTTTATGGTCCTCTTCACTCTCCTTAAGACCAGGAGCAGCAATAAGCGTACTGTGAGGGTGGTGAGGCGCCGACACAGAGTGCCCAGAGAAGCTGTGGCTGTCCCCCTGGCAGTGTTCAAGGCCAGGCTGGACAGGGCTTGGAGCAAGCTGCTCTAGTGGAAGGTGTCCCTGGCTGTGGCAGGGAGTCTGAGCTGGATGAACTTTAAGGTCCCTTCCAACACAAACCAGTCTGGGATTCTGTGATCCCGGTGCTATCCCCCTTATCCAGCAAAGCAACTGGGAAAGCACAGAGCCAGGCAGGGGAAGCAGGAGCCATTTGGAGAGCTGGGATGAGGGCACCCAGTGCTCAGGGCAGCGGGCACAGTTTATCCTTCCCCACAGGCTGTGCAGGGACAGGTCAAGCCAAGGAATGCTTGGCTTCTCCTCCCTGGGGGGAAGAAAGATTGTTCACATTATTTTCTGTAGACTTCAGGCTAAGTCTTACTCATTTTATTTACAAAAACTCTTTCAAGCCATAGACTAGAGCAACACTCCTCACAGGGTAAAGGAAACAAGAATTTGGCCTCATGACAACTTTAAAATCCGAGGATTTATGTTGCTTGCATCCCTCAGATATGTTTGCAAATGTTGATACATACTCTTAGATTTTCACTCATAAAAATGCTGCTTGTGTTTTGGGGTTTCTTAGAAAAATGTTTTTAAATCACTTTCCACCCTTAAGGGCCGTTTGAAATTCACACTCCCAAGGCAATAAAACAGCACTACAGGCTTGGGTTTAAGTGGGAAAAGGCAGGAAGCGGAGTTATAGTACACTGAGCTCTGAGCAGTAGGTGATATTGAAGACAGTTTTGGTGTCAGCTCCGAATATCCCATTGTGTGCTGGTCCAAGCAAGACTGACATGGTTTGCTTTTTCACTTTGGCATTCCAACATTTGATTTTTTTGGCTGGAATGAAAAAAAAAGTGGACATAAACTTTTAATGAGATGTCGGGGCAATTACAAATACATGCTGTAAAATGTAAATCTGCAGGCAGTCTGGACAAACTGGAGGCTTTGGCTCTGTGCAGTTTAATGGCCCCAAACATTCTTGTCTGCTACTAAAATACACATTTTGTCTTCAGTGTGATGTATACCTAGAAAATAGGCGTATTTTTTAGCATATCTCTCATTGAATAGCAATTGAACCCAGCACCTCCCTCACTGAAAAGCAGGACCTTCCGATTGTACTTCATCATTGCTTATCCCATGGAGGTCCCCATTCCAGGGCACTCATGAAGTGCTCCATCACGCAGGGTTCCAGCAGGAGCAAAGCTCTGCTGCTCCAGCATGGGTCACCCAGCGAGGGAGGAGATCAGTCCATGCCCCCAGTACACTGGTATGTGCTTAAGAGTGAAGGGTCAAGCTGGAGCATATGATGAGACAATGCTGCTCTGAGTCAAAAGTCAGAAAAACGTACCATTTCCAAGAGACATACCAATACCCAGATGGATTTGTTTGCTTCCACTTACTTTTACCAGTACTTATGCTGACTTCTGTTGTTATAAGTAGTACTAATTAAGATCACTATGATTGCAATGAAAACACGATTCTGCGTGCATGCAATACCATATGTTACCAGGGGATTAGGCATGGATGCTCTCACAGCTTCTGTAATCACAGGGCCATGTTCTGCTCTCCCTGGAGCTGCAATGAGATCTCAGCCCTCAGTGCTTCTTCCCTTCTCCCACCTCATATCAGATATGGGATACCTCCATGACTTTACCACACCAATACCAAGGAAGTGGATGAGCTAGATTTGGGGCAGGCTTCTCTTTACCTTCTGATAAGTGGGAGTATTGCAAGAAAGTGCTAAAGAGATGATGTGAATATGAGCCAGTTCAGGTACGTTGGTCCTACACCTCCTAGGTATATGACAAGGCAAGGGGTTAGGCCAGGCTGGATGGGGTAGGAATGGAGAACAGTATCCTAATGCCATGACTACCAGCCTGCACTGCATCTTTCAGCAGAGGGTGAAAGTTTGGCTTCCCACTGAGAATTGTCACCTGCTCCACGTGCTCCCATGCCCCAAAGCTCCCTGCACCACCCTTGGAGCCTCTGTGGTGTCAAGACACTTTCAGCATGTTGGTATCATGAGGGATTCAACGAATTGTTCCTGAAACACATCATTATAGCACACATCGTTGTTATTTTTCAAGGTGAAGCTTTCTGCCACTTCACATATGCTCTTCAAGTTGTAATCACAGTCTTTTCAGCCAAGGAGAGTCTCTCAGTTCAGTGTACTTTGTCCTGTAAAGCTGCTATTAAGCAAGACAAAATGGTGAACATCATATTGTGCAGCTTCTGTTTTAGCCACAGCTGACAACAGGACTGGGAGAAGGGAATTGGAACCTGATTTCCTATAGGATGAAGCAACACTACTGTAGCCCTTCTGAGCTCAGGGATGTAATTACAAAATGGGTCTATAAACAAAAATTCACCATTATGGAGCAAATAAAACCAAAGGGTAGTTAATCCAGGGATATATCACACATCAAATTAAATCTCACTTTGCCTGCAGTAATAACAGAAATAATTCATTAAGATAAACCTCTAGATTATGCACAGCATCTGGAGATAGAATTAAGACCTTAGCTGTGCATGCACGTTCCCTTCCTCCCCCCTCCAAAAAATGATGCCAGCATAAAAGGCCGTTTACAGTTGACTGTTGAGGCTTTCACATCCAATTCTTTCCAGCACTTACAGAGAAAACGAATGTGATTTCCAAAGAGAGCTGTCTCTGGAAGGGTAAAAAATTCCCACATCCTTTTTTGTGTGAAGGAATGTAACATGACGTAGGGGCTCCTGTGCAGAGCCAGGACCACTCAGAAAACTGCTGACGTGCAGCCTTGGAACTTGATCTAACTTCTTATGAAGTCAGTGTGAGTTTTTCCATGTATTCCAATAGAAGTTGAAAGAGGTCCTTCCTTCCACTCTGCCTCACCTGTACAGTGGAAATAATACTGGCAGTAAGGATGTTAGTGGGCTGTTTTGAAATGTATGTTATCTTAATGCTAAATATGAGATGACAAGTTTCATCTATAGGAGCTGGGTGTGCCAACAGAGTTAGAACTGAATCTGCACCTACATTCAGCCTGAAGGTATCAGTGTTAGGCCCAGAATCATATTAAACTAGCTGACATGATCCTGTCATGGACCAAGGAAGAGTAGTGCTTTACTCTGCAGCCCACATTCAGCAATTTTCAATAAAGCTTGCTGTTGTAAAGCATTTCTTTCCTATAATCCTCAATAATGTCAAAGATGGATAAACTGATTTGGGTTAAACACAATCAAATCACAAAGCTTAAAAAAACTCAGCTGAAATGGATACAAAACTTGCTTATCATTTCTGTGAGCTCTTGATGTGTTTTCATAACTCCGTTGCAGGCCTACTTTTTACTACTCTCCACCAACTCTTACCACTCTCAGGAAGCTCTCAAATATGCTGACTTTCAATAGGATGTTATTGCTGCTCCTGTTCTTGTTCCAGACTTTGTTGTCTTGTCTTTCATTCAGGTAAAAGTCTCTCATTAGGACATGCCCAAGATGCTGTAACATGCTAAAGAATATGTTAGGCAAACCTCTGCCAGGAGCAAGCCTGCTTTTGGACAGAGGATCCCACAGGGGATTTCTCGCATTCAGCCCAACCCTGTTTCCATGAACCCATCAGCAAACCTTATGTTAAAAATTCTTACAGCAAGAATTATAATGGTATAATTGGTAGAGAGGAGATAAATCAACCTCATCCATTTCTTAAGGCACTCTGTTACATTCAGACAGTTCAATCACACTCATTTTCTTCTGGACCTTTCTAGAAACAGCCTGCCACCTTGTTTCCCATCCATGCCCTGCAACAGCTGTTACAGCAAATGGATTTTTCTATGGCTTGTACTGAGTAATGATGGGCTACAAATTAGTGCATGCTTGGGAACTCCCAAGGAATAGCGGCCATCATCTAATTACATTTCTAATTAAGGTTACAGGAAGACTAAAACCAGGAAAGAATAAATGTGTGGACTTCCAGCAAAATATGTATTTGGAGAATACCATCAGGGCTGCCCAAAATATGGTAAAGAGCACGAGAAAAACCGAGACAGTGTGAAGTCCTCAGTGAAAGATGACTGTGTACACAAAGGATCTGACAGTAAACCCATGGGAAAGGATAGCAATGAGTTTGAGATGCAGGCATGAATCCAAGAAAGAGCGAAGGCCTAGCAATGGATGCCTAAAAAAGCAGACCAAGAAGACAGGATCAGGGGGAGTGGGAAAGCTGCAACAAAAGCCAAGGCTGAGAACTGACAGATCATAGTGCCTGCTGCAGCAGGGCTTTAAAATTACCAGGGAGTGGGAATGGGGAATAACTGCTAACTCATATGCAAGTCAGCATTGAATACGCTTAAATTAATGGGGGTTTTCCTCCAGAAAAGACCTCTGAAAGGGTCCTCTACTCAGTCTGGTGGCAAATGTCACAAGACTCTGGCTTCAGGGGAAGAAATCCTCTGTATTTGCCATTAATTTTGCTGGCAAAAAGCCCAAGAGGTCACATAATACATTCAACTGTCCAAAAGCATGGTCAGCTTTCCAATGCTGTCAAAACCTCCAGTGATGAATAGTCTATGACCTCTCGAGACGGTCTATTTCAGTGCTTCACAGAGGATGTTGAAGCCCTAAAGTCTCTCCTTGCAGCTCCCATTCCTTCTCGCATTGGACACCAGGACCTCTAAAAGAGGTGTTCTGCAGGAAACAGGGGCAAGGAAGCTACAGAGAAGAAATCAATTATCGTCGCGCCTCTAACCAGGTCATGTCATCTACCACTCCAGTCATTCTTCTTGTTTTCCCCTGACATATCTCAAATTAATCTTTATCATCCCTTGACTTATGGTGCCCATAACTCATTCCCCAGAAATCAGTGTTGCAAAAATAGATTTTCACCATTTTAGCTGTCTTAAAGGATGCTGAAAGGGATGAATATAAGAAATTAAGGTGCAACTTGTTTGCATAAAACAGGATAAAAAGGGGATGAAAGAAATTATGTATGGGTGCTGTGGACAGAGGTTTAAAATTGAGCTGTTTGTCTGAAATGAACTGAAAAACAGGCTCAGCTTACATGTAGCCAAATTCTTGCAAGTCTTTCTATAGCTGACAAAGGAAACCTAGTAAAAGCCTCTGCCCTGAAAAGTTCCTGTCAGTCTAAACCACTGTCAGGCTGGATGTTAACAATGAGTCTCCAAATTAACTCAAAAGTAAAATCAAACCTTTACAAATAAAGGTGAATCTTGTTTAAACAGTTCAGACTGTGGTAGATATGATCCTCTTGGCTTCCAGGTGTGGAACAGGAAACAAGCTGCTGTCCAGGACTAGGTAGACTTCCCGAGCTGCAGAATCTGATCCAGGCTGACAACACCAAGTCACTTGAGCCTGGAAATCCAATAAGAAACTGCTCAACAGGCTTTTCACTCGGATCCCTCTTAGGCTTTTGCTGCATCTAGGACAGAAAACCCCTCCATAACCAGCTTTTTCCAGCATTACTTTTTGTTTCCACTTTAATTTCTGATCAAAATTACCAAGTGGGAAAAAGAATTTATAAAGGCAAACAGACTTGGGTTGGGTCTAGCTTGACACATGGGCTTGACTTGTTCGGAGTGTCGGTATGTGATAGGAAATACAAGAGAACAGGGCCAGATGGAACGTCCAAATCTTTAGGAAAGGGGGGAGTTGTGGTAGTGGTGTCACTTGGAAGGTAAAATGGGGAGCGATCACTTGAGCTTTTTGCTTTTCTGCTTCCCACTCAAAGTTCAGGCTTTGAGGCATTTTTTTGCTCTCTGTGTTCTCCAGCAGGTCCATTTAGTGCAGCCTTTTGTTATGTCCCATGGGTCATGGCTGGCCAGCAGGCCCACAGGAGTGACAAGAGCGACCTGTACACACAGGTTTCTCTTCATAGAATCATGGAATCACAGAATGGTTTGATTTGGAAAGGACATTAGAGCTCACCTAGTTCCAACCCCCTGCTATGGCCAGGGACACCTTCCACTATGTGTTCTTCCATGCCCATAATCAGAAACATTGGTGATTTTTCTCTTCCTTCAAAGAGGGCTTTTATGGTATTTGAGATATCCCTGCATCCCATCCCTGCACTGAAGTTAGGAAAAGGTACTTGGTTCATTGCCTTCTGCATATTAACACTCTTTCCACTTTTTTTATCCTTTAATTTTTTTTCAGTTTCCTGTATGTGCTGAAGCATTCACATTCCAGATTATTCCTCAGACATTCCTCATTTATTTGTTTGTCCATTCCTATAATTGACTTGCATCTCTCAGACTGTTCTGTCAGTACCTCTCTGTGTGATCATTCCCTCTGCGATCATGCCAGCTCCTGGGTACTGGTGCTTAAACCTCTTGTCCTCTGCAAGGTAACTGAGCTTCCACATTGAGCACTGACACTTGGAGTTTTGAAACTATCACTTGCTTAATAACTCTACATCCGTCATTCTTGGATGAAATCCATGGCAAACAGAATGTGAGAAAGTGAAAACTAATGAGCGTCTTCAAGAAAGGATAGGGAGCTTCTGTTATTTCATTTAGTCCTAAGAGTTTAACTTCTGCCACCTCCATCACATTTCCAAATGGTAACTAAAGGTTGTTACTTTTTCAAGTTGTGCTGTGTAGCACATTTCATCAATTAAAATGCACCCTCAATGTAAAATCACAACAGGGCCAGCCTGGCATGAAGGATGCTATCATGTCATTTTTTTCTTTTTTTAAAGGATACTTTTGTTTCAAATTGCTGAGATCTTTATAGAGCAGATT
This sequence comes from Ara ararauna, assembly GCA_028858755.1. Lineage (NCBI taxonomy): Eukaryota > Metazoa > Chordata > Aves > Psittaciformes > Psittacidae > Ara > Ara ararauna. The sequence goes on from CM054382.1 coordinate 64,087,997, forward strand.
TAAATTAAAGAAAACACAGATTTAAATATAACCATGAAAAGAATACAACATGCCTTCATCTCGGAGTACTATGCAATTTACACTCCTAGTGGAGCTAACTCTGCTTTGTGTGCTCTCGTTTCATGGTGTTTCTAATGGTGATTATTGACTTTCTTTGTGCTGAAAGGACAAAAATATCTCTGTTATTACATGGGCTTTTATGCAGTGACCCCATATTGGTCCGAAGTTTCCATAGCAGTGTTATGAGATTGAGCTTTCCAGACAATTGATGAGGGTTTAAGATGAAAGACTCAGCAATGCACAGCAGGTAGACACGGAGGGTGAGAATTAGAGTAGGTGGGGTCTAGCCCCAGCTCTATACTGACTTTGTATACCACCTCTGTTGAGTAGTTCAGTCTCTGCTTTATTGCTCACAACTACTGTGAGCAAGTCACTTGCTGATTCCACCCTCTTCTGTTTACCTGTGATTAATGATGTTTGTTGGCAAATATTTTGCAGAAGCATGGTACATTAGTGGTTTTACCCGTTGACTCTTGTTTGTGGCTGCATCTGCACAGGTCTGCGTTGGTACATTCGAGGCTGCTCAGCAAACCTAAACCCCCACTTCTCGTCTTCCTCAGTAATGTTTTACCTCATCTATTTCGATCCATAAGAGCTGGGTGACATGGTTTAGTGGGAGGTGTCCCAGCCCAGTGGCAGGGGGGTTGGAACTGGATGATCTTAAGGTCCTTTCCAACCCTAACTATTCTATGATTCTATGAATCAGGACAGAACCGGTGATGGATGAAAGCAGTGAAACATAGTCCAGCATGTGAGGTCCTAAACTTCAAAAACTTAGGTGATGGAAGTTCAAGCTGCAAAGGTTCCAGTTTAGGCGCTTATACCAGTGGTCTGAAATCAAAGCCAAAGACCCTTCTTTATTACAAGACAGCAAATTGGTCTCTTTGCAGGTCCTCATTAATTAGACATTGCCTACCAAATCCTCACCTGAATAGAAATGAAGCCAAGCACCTTGCTCCAGGCACAACCAGCAGTCCCAGGTTTTCCTCTCATTTGCTCAGGCTGAGCTTTGCACATTTTTATTGCAGTTGATATCAGGTAACACACCCTCATTAAAGTCCAGACCTAATGAAAATGATTGAGCAAACATCCACCTGGCAGAGAAGGCAAGTGCATTCCTGGGTACTCAAATTAGACTAGTTTGAGTCAGACATCAAAAGTAGAAGTGGAGGCAGTCCCCACCTCTTCACAAGGGTACATCTTCAATCAATCCTGCTTTGGTGCTGGCTCAGCTGTCTCATACTTAAGTGACATTAGGAACAAGGGCACTGATAGAAAAGAGTTCCCCACGCCATCCCAGGACATCTTCCCTGGGCTAGAGTAGAAATACCAAGCTAAGATGATGTTCAAACCCTGCAGCTTTCACAGCTCAGAGGTTTCTTTGAAGTGCTCTGAAACCAAACTGTTATGTTTAAAGTTGTTGACATTTCATGTGTTTTCTTACATCAGACAAAACTACATGGTGATGGTTTCAGCTGCAATGATCAATAGGAGAGGTGGGTCAGCCAGCTAAATAAATGCCAGCCTTGCTGATCTACATGGTAATTGTCATACAGCTGATCCATAGCAGCTTATGCTAGCTAAGAAGATGGCCTTTCATTTCTATTTTAGTAAAGTTTGGGAAAGTTTCAAATACTAATTTTTGCACTGACTTTTACCATCATTTTGAGTGAAGACTGATCCTTCACAGAAATCTGAAACCATTCCAAAGCTGATTTATACAAAAAGTGCATTGATTTTGCTAAAGGAACAATTTTGCATGACCTCAAAGTCCCTGACCTTCCCAAGTGCACTGGGTTCAAGTTAATATTTAGCTCAGTCTCCTTCTGAGTCTCCTGGCAATGCCTGGCAACATTTGTATTCACTACCATTCTCCAGGCTGAATGCAGGACCAGGATTTAGGTCTGATGGAACGAGGTGGGGACAAAAGTAGGTCAGGCTTGGAATCCTGCTTCACCAGCCTGCATGCTTCAGGACGGGTGCAGATCCCAAACGTCTCTAGGGCTCGTGATGATTTCTATGTGAATCACTGTGCAAGATTTCACCAGCAAAACGATGCACTGGTTTTATTTCCACAAGTCTGCTCAAGTGCTGGTGCAATAGATTTTGGGGTTTATATACATGTCCTCCTTACTGCAAATACTGTGTGCTTGGAAAGAGAAAGAGCAATTTTTTTCTATTGATCAAGCAAGTGAACAGCCATTCATTTAGCAGAGTATCTGTATGTTCTGTACAATTTGAATGCTGCCTATTCAGCTAGTCAAATATCTTTGTTTTATGTCCAAGTAGGCATTTATTCATCACTGCATAGCACTGCAATTCAAAGGCTCAGATGTTTAAAGATATATATAGGCAGTATTTGGCTTGCACTGGCATGCCTAAATGACTTGGACAGCCAAGACTCGTTGGACATCTAAGTCCTCTTGTTAAAGGGAAACAGAAACCTAGGTTCTGAACACTCAGGCACCTACATCACTTCAACTATATCTCGTAGATGTTTAAAGGATCTGTTTTCTGTGACCGTAATAAGCGTATGTAGCATAGACAGATATATGTGTATCAAGTTAAGGGATGGGCATATCCCGTGACCTGTTCTGCCTTCTGAAATTCGCTGCTTTAGAACCCAAGTACTTATTTAATCCATACACAGAAGAATTTGGCTGGGAGGCTACAGCTGGTGTGCTGCAGTTGATGCTTATTAAACGCATAATCATTTCAGTCTTACCTTGTGCTTCCCCATCTGTCTGTATCTACTCTGTAACTTGTCTTCCACTCAGTCATGCGCTCTCTGGGATAGAGACTATCCCCTCACTGAGTTTATATAGTGCCAAGTACAACAGAGCTCCAAACCTGCGCCCAAACAGAGGTGATGGCACTCACTAGGGAAACTTCCCATATGGTAGAAGGGAATTATTTTCAATACTTCCATGTGATGGATTTACTTAGAGAGTTACTTGGAAGATGCCTCTGCTAAGTTGTTTAAGCTTTTGATGGTCTAGTCTAATCTCCTGTATACCGCAGCCCATACACATTCATCCTTTTATTCCCAAGTGGTGGAGAGTGGTGTGTGTTTGACTGGAGACTAACTTCTGGAAAGCCATCCAGTTGTGTTGTGATGAGATGAAAGTGAAGAAAAAGAGGTGTTCATCTTTGTTCCAGTGGCCCACTGCCATCACAGCTGAATGTCTTGTGCCTTTTTCCTAATTCTAGTGAACTCTCCTGAAGGTGCTTATCTCTGCCAGACAGTTGTATCTTAGAGGACTTGAATAATAAGAATAATAGTAATGAATAAGCACCTTGTAACTATTTGCATGATATCTGCATCCAATAAGGCAGCGTTCCAAGTGACACAGGTGTTGATATCAAATTGAGTGGCTCAGTCTCTCTTGGCAATAATAAAAAAGCTGCCAGTCTTCTTGCTTCACCAACATCTTCTGTCACCTCCAGAAAACCATAGGTTTCCTTTGCTTTTACTTTGGTTTCCAAACAGAGAAGACACCAACCTTTCTATGTCTATAGAAGCAGGACTACTTATGCACACCCCATAGCCCAACTACTAGCTTTAACTGGTAGTTAAGTTGTCCCTTAGTATTTCATGAATTTGTTCAGAGCAGACTTTAAGGTATCTCCAGAGGAATTCACTTTTCATGGAGCATGTTATAGACAGTCCAGTGTGCTCCACTCACCGGCACCTGACAGCAGAGCAGATCAGCACTAAGGCCACAGGATAATCAGAGGTCTGGCGCATCTCTCTTATGAGGAGAGATTCCAGGAGCTGGGCCTGTTTAGTCTAGAGAAGACTGAGAGGGGATCTTATTAATGCCGATCAATGTCTCAAAGGGGGGTGCCAGGAGGATGGTGCCAGGCTATTTCCAGTGGTGCCCAGAGACAGGATGAGGATCAGCGGTTATAAACTAGAACAGAAGAAGTTTCACCTCAACATGAGGAAGAACTTTACACTGAGGGTGTCAGAGCACTGGAACAGGCTGCCCAGTGAGAAGTCTCCCTCTCTGGAGACGTTCAAACCCCACCTGGGCACATTCCTCTGTAACCTGCTCTGGGTGGCCCTGCCTTGCAAGGGGTTGGACAAGATGAGCTCCAGAGGTCCCTTCAACCCTAACGATGCTGTGATTCTATGACACTTGACCTTCTCATCCTTTCTTCCTTTCTACAAGGCAGCAGCTTTGCCTGCAGAAGGTACAGGGAGCACCAACATGCTTCGCGGCACTATCTTCAACTCGCTATTGTGTGTGTGTGGTTTTTTGGAACCAACTCAACATACGTGAAGGAGAGTTTAACCAGAAAAGGAAATATAAGCAAAGTGGTTGCATCCTTTTGCAATCAACTATTTTCAAGGCTAGCCGTCATGTGCTTAATGAGGAGGCTTTTTCCAGTTACCAATGAATAGTTTTATTTTACGTAATTGTAACCATTTCAGCATGGCAATTAAGATAGAATGTTACCTTTGGGATGGGATCAATTAAAGGTTTGAAAATTGAATTTGGGATCATGATTAGTCTCTTTTGCATCGCTTTAGTATTCTAAAATATATAATTGTATGATTCGACCCTTTTTCATACGTATAGTAAATACAACCTTTCAGGGTTTCTTTTTAAGCAGAAACAGATTTTTAGAGGCCTACTGGTAACTAAAACCACAGCAGAATGGGCAAAAAGGGTTTCCCCTATTTGATTAGAGGAGATTTTACATGAAAATGTTGAATTTAGTGTAATTGGTTGTCGGATTTCTTCAGAATTGAAATCATTATGCCCTGGCCACATTCCAAGACATCTTTTCTTTATTTTATTCTCTTTCTTTTTTTTAAGCTACAATTCAAAACAGTGTGGAACACGCTATAATGTTGTACTTGGTCATGTAATGTCACCGAAGCTGACTTCTGAATATAGACAAAGGACTTCATGTACCGGTGTGCTCCAGCAGTGGAAAATTGATAGCAGCATGAGATATGCTATTACAGGCTTTTTGTTCTACCTCCAAAATTGTGCTGACTAAAGTGCTTTTGTGCTTGCACAGGAATAGAAAAATCTGTCTAGAGGAGGTTGGAAGCTTAAAACAAATGCAACATGGAGAGCATAGATTCTTAAGCAGGACTGTGTGAATTTAGCTGGAGCTCACTAAATAACACCCCAAGTGCTTTATTTTTGTCAATTACTGTTTCCTGAAAGGACATGAATCACAGGGAAAATGATCATGCAGCAAAGACTAAAATTCCCTCCAAGATCAAAAAAAGTAAAACGAAATAGAAGAATTAAGCGGTGTTTCCTAACTCTTGTCAGTCCAGCTTGGAGTTATTGCCAGGTTTGTACACACCACAATCTATTCAAGCATTACTGAGAGATAGGAACCAGAGATGCAGTTTGAATGCAAATTAAGCACGCACTTTCTTCCAAAGCAGCTTGCAAAAGTCGGCGTGACCATGGATATACACCCCCTTCCTCCACCCTCCTTCCTAGCATAAATACATCAGCCAAACAGCACCATTGCCACTGCCCCCGCACCCAAACTGCAGAGAGAAGGCCACAATAAACATTGTTCATCGGGAGCAATCCATCTTAACCCTATACTGGGGATACTGGGGGAGTCTTGTCTCAGGGACCAGACAGTGTATAGCAAGTGGCTATTCCTTGTGTGTGTGTTTCAGGTGACTTTTTAAATCCCAGGGCAGTGGAATTGCCCTTAGATAACCATGATGGCCTTGATCTTCATGCGCTCCAACTAGTGCCTTCGTGGAATCTGGGGAATTAAACTGGTGCCCTTTTCTGTTCCAGTCTCAAGCCAGCGCAGGCAGGCATCCCTGAGGAGCTGGCCCTTCCTCAGCACACCAGGTACAGGGGTGCTCTGCTCTGTGGAGCATTTTCTCTTCTTCCTGGCCCTCTCTGATATCGCACACTCATTTTCCTTCCCAATTCCAATCCAGTTAAATAAGTGTCTTCCCTCTCTGTTCATTTTCCCATTAGCTCAGGGCAGTGCACACTCTGTGTCCCTCTACATTACACAACCTCAGCACTGCCTTAACAAGCAAATCTCTTTTTTCTTCAACACAAGGCTGGGTTCTCCCTCTGACCTGGCAGGGTTTGGCTTTGAATTTTCATGTGAATCGCAAGGTGCAAGGTTCAATAGCTACAGACAAGGTCACTTCCATTCACAGCAGCCACAGTGGGAATGAGTAACCTCCTAACCATCCACAGTACTTGGTCGTATTTATCTATAGCTTTATTGGAGAATTCGTTCGCCTCCACCCAGATAAATGGAGCTGACATCCTGAGGGGTAACTAAATGGCAGTTACAAAACAAATGGACCAATAGTCTATTTAGCCTCGTCAGTGTGATCAGAATATATCCTTCAAAATAAAATACTACTGGATGGGGTATGGGAGTCCTCCAGATGGCCAAGTGGATAGCTTTCTAAGGTCAGCATGAATATTTAAACAGCAGTTTTTACAGTGCAAGCATTAAAGGCACAAAGTTGGAGTTGCTTGTGGTATCCATGGAGCCCAGATCACAGGGAAGGATACCCCTTTACTAAAGAAAGGCAAAACAGGCTTCTGTGATTAATGAAGTATAATTGAAATACAGTTCTTTATCTATTTTAATCATGCAGGTTTTTCAGCTGGGGGGTTTCTTCAGGCTGGCTTTGTTCTAGCTAACAACAGCACCAGACTTGCCACATTTGGAGTAGGTGCTGAGCAGACATGAGTAGTAGCAGGCTGTTAAAATCACTGGTTACAGATGGTGACAGTGGCTTCAAGAAATAGCGGTACTTTCTGAAGAGGCTGCAGTAGGCTGTGCAGTATCTTATGCAGACTCCTCCATCACATTTAGCTGACCTGCCTGGTGGAGATGTGCAGTACCCCGAGGCATCATCAGTGGAGAGGCTGTGCAAAACAAGGCATTTCCCAAGGTGTTCCACACCATGCAAAGGTTTATGCTCACTCCTTCCCCAGGAAGAAGCATGTGCAGAGGTAGTGCTGACATTAGGAGCATGTTTATTCCCTGATCTTTATACTCAGGTGATTACACTCTTCTTTCCCAAACAAGCAGCATCCTTCACTTAGATGAGCTCCAATTCTTTCCTGCTAGGATGTAACTCCTGCATCCCCCAGGATCCTGGCCCTGTGTTCCCACTCTCCACAGTCCCTCACCAGCAAGCATGTACTTGCTGTCACCCAAAGAACCTCCTTCTGAAAATAATCCTGCTTCCATTAACTCCTCCCTTCAAAGAAAATCACAAGAAGAAAAGAGTTAATGCTATTACAAATCCAATAACCAGACATCCATCCTAAAATTATACCCATGGTTTGCAGTCTCTGGGATGAAAGCTCCCAGAGATTCATGGAATATTCCTGACAAGTTCATGAAAGGCCACTAGTGAAGTAAACCTACTCTCATAGAATCCCAGAATCCCAGCCTGGTTTGTGTTGGAAGGGACCTTAAAGCTCACCCAGTTCCAACCCCCTGCCATGGGCAGGGACACCTTCCACTAGAGCAGGATGCTCCAAGCCCCTGTGTCTAACCTGACCTTGAACGCTGCCAGGGATGGGCCATGGGCTGAAATTCCCTATGGATGGATCTGCACCTCCAGCAGAGGTAATCCAACTTAGAAAAGACTGAAATCCCTTTTCCAGCTCTACACAAGGTGTGAACTCAAGCTGGGTTATGACATAAATACACAGCCTGATCCTAAAGACCTCTAACCAGGTCTGGGTTCTGTTGCTGTTAACCTGCATTTGGTAAGGAGATCGTGCCACCCCCAGTGCAGCATCCAAGGGCTACGAGATGCCCTGAGCCCAGGCCACCCTTCTGACAGGGTAAGCTACAGATCAGCAGGGCCTGGTCACTGTGTATCACCTTGTTGATAAGATGTTGCAATTGGAGCCAAGCGACATAAACAACGTGTTTTCTACTTCCTTAACAAGTACGTGCCTAGAAAGAGATAAGGAGAGCTGTGAGTCCAAGTTTTCTCTTTATTATCTAACAATGATCATTCCAATCTACATGTTGTTTCTTTCAAATAGTGCTTTACTAAACAGCCCTTTGGTGATTTCTTCTTTCTTTCTTTCTTTTTTCCCATCTCTCTGGCTGAGACCAAATCCCACAATTGCACATTTTTTCAGTAAACACAGTGTTTTCCGCACTGTGAGATTTACTGCAGATCTTAACACCAGGAGTTACTGCAAAATAACCAGGAAAGCACTGTCTTTCTTGCTTTCTTCTTTGCTTGCTTTCCTGCCTTCTCTCTCCTCATAACTGTAGCAAAGACATGACAAATACGGTGAATTTAAAGGGTTTTTTTAAAGCCAGTCTTAGAAAGCTACTTTTAAAAAAGGCAAGCCTATAGAAAGTCCTACATAACATCCTTTCTTCACCTGCCAGCCTATGCTGTCGTTTGTCAATTTTTCCATCAATGATGAGGAGAAATAACCTTCAGAGGTCAAGCTTCTGTGGCCTTGTTGCTTAGCTTACAGAGCTTTGCATGAGGAGCACTGTATGTGTATACTTGAGTGTATAGCTGCATGTGAACACATCATCTCACATGGCTCCCCACAGCATGGGGCCATACCTCTCTGATACACAGCAACCTCCTTGTTTCAGGGTGATGGAGACAACAAGGCAGGAGATTGCACCACTTTCATCTGGGGCAGTGCCAGCCCAGTCTCCACACTGCATCCATCCACCGCCTGTCCCAGGAGGAAGGGCACATAATATTGGCTCACTTCCAGAGACAGGGACCCCCGCTCAGACACCATGCAATAACTAAAAGGCTTTCTTCCTCCTCCTGCGGCCCTGCTATTACTTATATCAACTCTGCTCCTTTGCCAACTGGAAAAGAAGCCAGCAGGCTTTGCTTTCAAAGCTCCGTCCTTTCCCTGATCCCACATTGCCCAGCTGCAGTCCCAGGACATTTCCTCTGGCTGGGGGGTAGGCAAACAGTGTTCTCCTCAACTGACAGACATCCCTTTGCTTCCTGAGCCAGCCTTGGGTGCTACTCTATGACCAGGATCATCTCTCCCGTTCCAGACACCAGTGAGCTACATCTGGATTCGATTTAAGTCTTCCTCTTGGTCAAAATCTTTCCTGACTTCAAATAACTTTCAGCTATTTGAAATAACTGTTTCCGTCCCAGGCTCCTGCCCGTCTTCCCCTCCAGTCTGTGACAGAAAATGAGAATAGAAATAGCACTAAAGGACACTCTAAGAGTAGTCATAGGGGGAATTGTATGTCTTAGTTAGAAAATATGATTACGTACGGGAATTGATCCTTTGAAACCAAACCAGCAAGAGGAAGAGCTTGACTTCTTCTGCTGGTGCTCAGCTGGCAAGTATCTAAGCCAAGTCCATCAGTGACCCCCTTTAAAGTCCATGGCTGAAAGCAGGCTCATAAATTAAGCTAAATCACATTCAGGATGGGCATATTTCTCCCCACTGGCTAGCAAGGGATATTACTATGATCACAATCCTCATGTTGATGTCTGGCTCGAGTATCTACTCTTAGGTTGGATGACTGAACCCAAGCCAAAAGCCTGGCAGCTAATGCCTGGTGCATGGTACCAGGCTGAGTTAGCTGTGCTAAACCCACTGAAACTTGATTTCTAAACCAGTTGCTACTGCAGGCTTTGTTTTTTCGTGTAGGGTGGTATCACTAGTCAAAGATCTATACCAACAAAGTCGTGTTAAGTTTCTAAAGCAGCAGTGTCTGGCCCAGCTTTGTTGCAGCTAGCAGTGTTGGAGCCAGGAGTGTGGTGGCAAATCATCTGTTCCAAGCAGGAAAAATGGGGAGGTGATGAAATGAGTATTCGCCTGAGGCTCTGGAAAACTGGAGACAGATGATGGTGCATCATATTAGACAGCACTTGCTGATGAGCAAGGGTGTATATATATGGTACATATGTGTATATATATACATCCATTGATGGATACTGGCAGCAGAGATACGTGCTTCCTTTCATATTGCAGGACAAGCCAGTTGCAATCATTACACACCAGAGTCCCTAACAAAATAACATGTGGAAAACGTTTTGGAGTGGCTACTTTTAAGGAACTGGAGGGAGCCGTTGCCTTCCTGCTAAGCAGGAACCTCCTGACCTACTTCTTAATAGGAGCTGAAATCAAAGACTCTTTATGCTGCTGAAAGTCTTAGACTGGGAAGCATTTCCAACAAGCAAGAAGTCCTGAGGCACTTCTCCTTGTCCCTTATATGTTCTTTCTAGCCTTTGGCTACTCATGGAAAGAAATGCCTTTCTACTTAAACATAGTTTGACTAATTAATCTATTCCATCTGTTCCTTCCTCCCAGAATGTAACCATGACACAGAAGTTTCCGAAACAGATTTGGTTCTCATATTGATAAACAGGTCACAGAGAAACAGGAGTGCAGGGAAAGGGATAAAGGGGAATGTTGAGATTTTAGCTCTTATTTCATCCTGACCAGCTTCTGATGCTTTCATGCAGATGGCTGATTTATACAGTATGCTGCGTACATGAGGGCAGTCAACAAACACATCTGAGATCATTCATGCAACTAGATCAGAAAAGCTAAGCTCTGCTTGCAGAAAGGCCTCAGAAAGTGGAGTGTGTTAAAGTGGGGTTTTGTACAAATTTCAGTGGAATATAGTCATTCTGTTTGATAAACTGTGATTTTCCTTTTGTAGCAACTACCCAGAATCTACGTGCCATTAACAGAGATTAGTGAATAGGGGTATAGTTGGGTTATTTTCTCTAAAAAGAATGAAATCGGTTAATTTTTATAAGTTCAAAGTGCACCTGAGCTGCTTTGCTGTGGCTCCCCAGCTCAGAGCTGCTGCAGAGCTGAATGCAGCACCATGCTGCCGTGTGTAAGCTTGCTTCTAACAAGTTAGCCCTCCTATTGTAGATCAAATGCCCTTCATGTGAACTGACAGCAGGTAACTGATCAAATATTACTGAGTTTGCCTTTAAATTTTAACCTGCGAGAGTTACGCTGCATCCTGTTGGATTTTATGTTTCATGACACAGTGTGCCAGAACCAGGCAGTACACTGCAGCGTAATGCAACGTGACAGCTAAATTCAAAGGAAAAGGCAGCGCTGCAACATTTAGCCACCCTCGATACTCCAAGCAGGACTTTGTGCTTGCTGCCACCACCAATGGGTCCCCATAGAAGGGATGCCACCTGCTGAACTGCCCATCACGTTAGAACGTGCAGAGGCAGACCTCAGGGGCAGGTTTCTTGAACTCCATTAGGTTTCCACAGTGACGTAAGACAACTTTGAATGTGTTTTTTTCTTCTCTTTTTTAAGGTTGCATTTTGTTTCTTTTTTTGTGCTATAGAGTTTCGTCCCTGTCACTGCTCCATTGCAAGAGTATAGTATTGATTATTCCCAAACTTGAAGGGATCATAGGAAAAAAACATATTCTCTAGCGAGATCACTGCGCTCAGTCCAGACTGCCCATGATTTGGATAACCTTGACAACTAACACAATAAGCAGTGCCATGATTTTAAGTGAGGATGAGCTTGCATGTTCAAATCTCCCTGCCAAATCTAATACTAGCGCCAAGCCTTCCAGGTGTTTCATTGTGTTATCACACACAACTAACATAATTTTTTCTTTCAGTTCTGAAGAGGTGGTCCAAAATGTTTAAACTACAGTAGTTGCAACATGTCAAAGAGGGAATTTATTATCTCAGCCCCAATAGGTCTTAATAAGCCTTACACAACTGTTTAGGCATTTATTCTATTAACGGCTGTTCATTCCAGTGGCTTCACCTGAATATTCATGATCTTACTATTCCCAGTGCTTCAGTGTAGCAGCTGTTTGAAATCCACAGCAAATGTTCAAGAGAGTTCCACAAATATAAACACCCTCACAGCTGAATGTTTGGGGCCTGTGCATCGCAGAGGAGAGACATGAAACATTTATGTGGAGTGATTTTTGGAGGACGGCATTTACAAAGCTTAAATAGTCCTCGCACATTTGGGAGCACTTCAGTGTGATTGGGACATTACCATGGAGGACAAAGAGTCTGGAAGAGCCTACATCCCACAAAGATGTTACGCTCGCCTCTGCAATAATTCAGCGTAACAGAGGAATCCTGCTAAATTCCAGATTCAGAATCAAACCTAGGCAACTGTAATCCATGGTGGGCTGGGGTGGTCTTTTCTTGCCTCATCAACATGGGTTTGAATGAGGATGGGAATGGTACATGTAGAAGGGAGGTACCAAGAACGTGAAAAGAATCAATGTGCTCCATTAAATTATAAACACAGAAGGAAACAGATCATTATACAATAAATAAATCCTAATAATGTGAAAAGCACCTCGATTGAGTAGGAACCAAGTGTCTAACTCAGGACTGTACTTACTTAAATCATTTGTCTTATATTAAGTGGAAAACGGTTTCTGGTGGAGTCTGAACAGCTAAGACACTTTAATTAGCAGGCACATGGAGGGCATAAAGAATTCAAGCTCTCTCAGAGGAGTGGGGATGGGAAGCCAGTGCTCTACCTGTCCTCCCATCTGTTCTGCCGCTGTCTGTGTTGTTAGCATCTAGAAGTTGCCATCAGCTCGGGATTATTGGTGGTCCTTGCTAAAATGAGTGAATGGATTTAGCCCACTTGTCAGAGGACAGGTGCTCTCCTGCAGGAAAATGATTTGAGGGCACAAGAAGATGATTTGCTGTGAGAAGATGGAGCAGAGGTGCAGGCAGTAGGATCAGAGTTTACAACTGCTGTAGTCTGCATCTAGGACTCAGAGAGAGAAGGAGGAATAATCATGTAATTGAGGAGAAGGAGGAATCATCAAGGGCAGTCTCCCAGTACCTGCAAATCAAGTTTCCTACCCTACTTCATAGATTCGCACAGTTGTGAGATCTCTGATGCTGGAGGTGGTTTCTACCATAGAACCAGCAAATGGGACAGAAAACAGGAAAGCAGAAAACAGGACTGTCTCCTAACACTGACTTGCAAACATTCCCTTTTCAGTCCATGATGTGGGTCTGCATTTTCATTCTGGAGACTTCATTGCTTCTCAAATTGAGATCCACATGTGGACAGATGCACTTCCAATGGAAGAGGAGAAATAGCAAAAATAGAAACTGGGAATGAAACAGCCAAATTTGTTTCCATTATCTGAACTGCTCAAATAGGAAATTATAGAGTGACTCAGGCTGGCCATTTGCATTGGACTTCTTTTAGTACATTGACAGGTTTAACAAAACAGCAACATGAAGTTATAGTTAGTTAAATATTTAAAATATAGTCAAATTATAATAAATGTTATCCCAGACATTGGAAATATATATATATATTCACACATAGGTGTATGTTGCATACACAAACATACTAATAATAGGATTAACATCAGTTAAGATCATCCATGAACTATTGAAATGACCATATCCAGCTAATGTACAATCCAGAGGAAAGGAATGTCCTTTCAGAGACTTTGTGGCCATGCTGATCTCACAAAAAAATAGAGTTCTAGAGTTTAAAGGAAACCTTACAACAGCCATGGGATTTTTGGTAGTATACTGGGGCAGGCATTGTTCATATACAGACCTGATCTCTGTGAACAGTAACGGTTCCAGGCTAATAATGAAATAATCCATTTTTACTAGATGAAAGAAGGGGGATCAGAAAAGTAACTTGATCTGTGGGTAATAATGGTGCCAAAAGCTTATAATGGAAAATATCCGAAGAATCCGAGCCTCTCTCTGAGAGATATGAATGATTTCTTTTTTCTTGCGAAAAGTGTATGAAGAACTTGAGAAGAAGTGCCTGAGTGAATTTTATGAGAAAAAGCTCTGTCTGGGGGAGAAAGGGGCAGTGTCAGGTTGCAGCCCAAATGCAGCCCAGCCTTACCTAACAGGAGGCACAGCTGAAAGATGCTCCGATGCCTGCACTGGATGCACTTGCACTTGGATGGGTTTTTCCTTTCTCCTTCTCCACTCATTTTTTGTTCTCCCAAAATGAAAGTTTATAAATCACCAGGAAAAAGTCCCTGTGTCTAATTTTTCTGTCTATTAACATGCATCATAGTTCATACTACAGTGATCTTTCAGCAGTAAGAAAACATGGGATACAATCACTAAAATCAATGGAACACTTTGTGTTTATCTCAACACCGTCAGGGTTTTGCCATTCCTCCCCAAATACTTTTCTTGGGCAGTCAAACTATATTTCATAGATGTCAGCAGAATGCAGTGCTCAGCTTTTCTCCCTTGTGCAAACAATCCTTACTCAGACAACCAGCCCTGATAACACCTCAGGAGTTTCTCAGCTGACAAGGGCTTCAATGAGAGACCGCTCTGTCTGTGGAAGGTTTTAAACTGCAGTTGCTGCTGTCTTATGGCTTTTTCCTTGACTTTTTCCACATACAACAGGTTCAGGATGACTCAAAGAAAACCAGGAAAGGTTAAAATGTTTCTATAGTTAGGCCTTCATAATATAGGCAAATAAAGGAGAGTGCAGGCTGGGTTGACCCAGCTCTGAATGGGCAGTTATCTAAATGTGCCTCTGGTAGTGCAGGTGAGGCTCAGAGCACAGAACTTGTGGCTCAGGAAGAGGTATGGGGACTTCAGCTTTTATTCCTGGAACAGTAATGCTTTATCCAGAACTAATGCTCTTGTACAATAACATTCGTTGAGGTATTTAATGAAGGTGATCACCCTAACTATCCCCATTTTACGATGGCGGAAGATGAGGCAGAGCCATACTCATCAGGTTCTCTCAGTACTCACAGGGTGCCCTCAGCCATGCTGTGCTGTCTGCCTGGATGAGGCAGAAATGGGAATAAGAAGAAAAAATCAGGAAGGTGGGTTTAGGGCAAGTATAATGACCCTCTTGGCCATTCCCTCCAGGAACATCCCTTTATTTCCTGCAGTTTCCTCCTTTGCATTGCAGGCTCTGGTGTATCATCTAACTCCCACTAAGTCACTTCAGGCATGCACTTACTAGTTACTAGGAAGTAAATAATAAAACTAGGGATATTTCTCTGGCACAATAATTCAAAGTGTATTGCAAAATTTGGCCTCTCCCTCTTTTTTGTACACATATAAAACCTCCCTGCTCTGTACGTGTGTGTGTGTGTGAGCGCAAGTGTAATGCAGATAAATCATTGGATTTCAATGACTACTGGGCTGAGATTGAAATAAGAAATAGCTTGTTGATTACTAAGGCGATTAAAAGGATCATCTTATTGATTCCCACCCAGCCAGGCACAGACCTCAGTAATGAACATCGACTGGTTTAATAAGGGAAAAGGCAAGATTTACTGGATACATGTGCTTTTCATTAGAGTGAGCTGAAAGGAAATAAAAAATGCTGACCTACCCAGTCATGGGCCACTGTGCCTCTTACTCTTCTGAGTGCAGCTAGTACAGGAAAGGGGGTAATAGAAAGCAGTTTGTGACTGCAGAGGGGCAATGACTAATAAAATTACTGAAACTAAAGTAACAGGAATGAAATTATTTTCTTCCATCTTTCCCGCTTCTACTGATTTCTGCTCTCCTTCCTTAGAGCACAGGAATTTGAATGTCCATTAAAAATGAAAGCTGACTATGTATTTAAAAATCAGAGGCAAGGTTTCCTTCCCCCGTAGATCTGCTGGGAGATATGAACTGCCTACAAGCAGCTCATCTATTTAGGTTGATACTAGGAGCAAATGATTCTCTAAAAGATAAGCTTGGGGTTAAAAAGGCATCGGTGTGGACGTTTGTGTTGCACAGTTCAGATACTGGTCCTACTTATTCTTGTAACAATCAGTGGCTCTATGAATGTCTCCTTTGGAAAGACTTTTGTTCCTCAGTCTGAGTCACATATAACTGCAGATGACTGGTACAAGTGATGAGCAAGTTTTTCTTCTTAACCACCTGCAGAAGTAGCTGGTTTTGCAATACAAATAAATGTATTTTCATATGTGTAAGTCATACCTCAGATAACTCACACTCCTGTCAGAGGACTTGAACCTAAGGCTTTAAGTAACATACACCTCACCTACACCAATGTGTAACCCTCCTTAAGATCCAAGGTAGGGAGGTTGGTAGAGTACAGAAAGCAGGCAGGGTAGGCAAGACTTTGTTTCTAGAAGGGAAGAAGCAGATTGTTGAGGATTAGAGACGATGTGGGCTGCTGAGGGAGACAAGACTTTCAAATAAACATCCCTTCACATCACCCTCTGATTCACAGGGCCCACAGTGCTGCTGAATCGCAGGGATTTTTACAAATAATCAAATACCTTGCATATCGCATATAGGAAATGTGATGTTCTGACTTGGTAGCCCCAACGAGAGTATTCCTTTCTAAAGCAGCACAATGTATGTTTTCTTTGCCTGTTTGCACAGTGAATGATGAGGAAATGATGAAATCTAGTATTATGACCACTTTTCTGCATGAGAAGAGCAAGTTGCCTGAAGCATTTTAAACCAGAGAGGGCCAAAGTCTGCTTAAATGTGCAGTCTGCAAATCCAAAGTACCTCCACTAGCGCTAACAGTGTGAGCCAGTCTGTCACAGTGTCACAGTGACAGTGATAGATCTGTAAGGAAAGGTTAGTAAACTTTTAGAAAATTTACTAACAGACCTTGTTAGCAAATAATTCTTCCTTTAACTTGAGGAATTGGTACAATATTCATGGATAGATCCATCTGTGCCCTCTGTGAGGGGTTCCCTATCTCTGCAACCTTTGGTATCACAGGAACTTGGTTGATGCTCTTTCAGTGCTGATGGTCCTGCTCATCTCTACTGGATGGTACTAAGGAAACTTCATTAGTGTAAAGTCCCTTCCTACCCCTGCTTCCTACTGGAGTAGTTTTCTCTGCTCAGTCTTCTTACCTTGTGCACCTTGTGAGCTTCTGAGCTCTGCTATATACTCCTGGGAACACAGTCAGGGTCCCAGGCTGGTTTAAGTTACTTGACTTCATGGCCAGGAATCAGAATCCCTTTAGGAGTCAGGTATAAAGCATTTCTTTCTTCCTTGGCCGAAAGCCATTGGGTAACAGCTCAGCAGGAGTTTGGAGAATCAGCCTCCTGAAGAACCAAGATGCTGATAAGCAATATCCTGCCTCCAGGCAGATGCTCCCACCTCCCAGGAACTGCTGAGCTCCAAATTCAGCAAGAACCGGTGACACTGACATGACATTTAGGTGAGAGAGGCCACTGTGGAGGGCATGAACTATGCCTCATAAGTGGTATCTCATCAGGACCTGAGAGTCCTTGCCCTAGCAGGGACATGTCTCTCAGGCCACTCTGGTGACTGGCCTGGAGCCAGCCCTGCCACATGCCATTCAATCCCGAGAGCATCCAGTCCTGGTGCCACAACCCACAACTCTAAGCACAGCTTCCCTCCCAGTTCCACTGTGTCTCCATTTCTGCCCAAGACAGATGGATGAGTCTGTGGACAAATGGCAATAGCACTGGATCAACCAGTGACAAGAAGAGTGGTTTTGGGAGCAGTGGAACGCTGCCTGCATGGATAACTCTGAGGTGTTACTATAGAACAGCTCAAAGGGCTACAGTGCCCTTTGTGAACATCGTTCTTTCTGCTTATGAGTGCCCTATTTAAAGCAAGCTCAAAATGGTTGAGCCAGAAATGAAATGCAGCTGAAAGTCTCCAGAAGCACAGAGAAAGGATTTTGACCCAGAGGAAATGGCTGAGCTTTCAATCACGCCAACCATCTGTCTGGTACGACTAGCCAAAACCTGCCAGTGCCCTGCCAAAAGGGACAGGGGTCTCTCACCTTGAGTCCTACTTACCACCTTCGCCCTTTCCCTGGAAACCAAAGACAGCATTTCCAGTCCTGGATAGAAACCAGTGCTTTAAGAAATGTTGGGTGTTATGCTGTAGACTGGAAAAAAGAAACCAACCATGTTGTTCAGGCAAGCTTTTTCTTAGAGCTGATTTCCCTCCTCTGCTTCCTTCCACCCAAGAGGAACCGGCAGTCGGAGCTTCCCCTTCCAAAGCTGGCATTGCCAACTTCCAGCTGAGGTCAGAGTTAAGGTTTGTTCCTCTTGCCAGAGGAATTTGGGCATGTGTTACATTTCTTGGATGCTGGAAATGCAAAGGAGTTTCTTGTGGAGGCTGTTTCTCAGTGTGATCGCTTGCTATAATGTGTGGGCACGAAAGGGTGTCCAAAGCTCTCCTTAGCCAAATATTTCCCTGCATTTTAAGATTTGCATGGGTGGGTTTTGTACTTAAGCAGCCTTTAATGTATTCAAAAAAAGGTTTGGTTGGTGGCTTACATAATAGTGTTGAATCTGACCCAGACGTGTTGTCACAGCACTGCTGTCAGATAGATAGTGAGCTGTCAGATTGAAATATTCACTAGTAATCTAGGTTATTGGGCCCCTTCCTTCAAAAGTGCGCCCAGCAAAAAAGCAGCAGTGGTAGGAGCTAGAATTACAAGGTTCTGCAGCAGGGTTAAATCACTGCCTAATAAAGGGAAGATTTCCAGGTGGATTATGTTCTGATTCAGTTCCAGTTAATTTGTTTTTTTTTTACTGCTCTCCTCGGATCATGGTTAAAGGTGTCCTGGGTTCAGCTTAAACCACAACAAGAGTTCAGGACTTCACCTCTAGGTCAAACATTTCTAGGTATTTACCACAAATATCCCCAAGTAGGAAGTACAGGGTTCAAGGATTTAGGTTGTCTGCAACCAGCCTTAACCACACGTAAAGCGCTGCACTATCAGGCACCATCATTACGTAGTTGATCTCTAATTACAACCTTAAATATCCGAGACCATATAAAGTGCTGACCTTTTCCACTGAGAAAAGACTAGTTGTTCGTTGTTGCTAAAGACACAAAGTATCTTTCAAGATGCAATCTTGCTCATTCCAGAGCACTTTGTTAGTAAGGTTCTGCTACAGTCATCGATAGGAGAAGCAGTTAGCTATGGAAAACAATTTATACCGTGTAACGGCACTTGCATACATTTGAAAACATTTTACTACATATTTCTTAGCTGCTGAAGCTTGATTTTTATTATGCATGATCTCCCTTTTTAAATCGATTTGAGTACCAGAGACCAAAAATGCTAAGATTGTCTTGAAGAGTATTATTTCTCCATCAGAGAATGTAATGACTTTTCATGGATGAATCTTGCCACTTTCTGGGTATAGTCTTTATTCCATAACACAGTAATTCCATAGTGTTGTGACTGCTTGACGCAATATATCACATAATATATCTGCTATCAGTATTCTCATTACAGAGGGAGAGACAAGTGAGATTGGAAAGCAAGAGTAGAACTGTTCAGATCAAAGTGAAAGGCAAGATGGTGAGCAGTAAAAAAAGACTACGTGGAAAACCCATATAATCAGGACCTTGAATTCTCCCCAGGTTCAAGTGACACAGGTAGAAAAATGGCTTCATTTCTGCCCCATCAAAAGACAAGAGTCTTTTGGTCAGAGAAGACAGAGGTTAGAAAAGGATGTTAGTTTGTTAGGAAAACAAGGCATCTGCAGGAGATACCAATCTGAACCAAAACAATGTGTTCTTCTCCTTGGCTGGAGCCATCTCTCCAGTCTCAGCTGTGGTCAGCACTCCTGACTTGTTCCAGCTGCATTTCATGTTCTTCGCACCAACTTCAAGGCAGCTCCCATCTTGTGTGGGGGAGGACAGGACTCTCTCCGCTTACACACATCACAAATGCTGGCTGTTTTCAACAATTTAGTTAAGCCAGAGCTCCTCAGCTGAAGCTTCATCTGCAGGGATGGCCCAGACAATTCCACTGAAGGCAGGGAGAGGGTCCCAAGCTTCCCACCATCAGCATGTTGTAAAGACGCCAGGACATCCCTGATAACCATCACTTCTGGTTTGCATTTACACTTACACATCTGTCTGAGCTTTGTTTCAGTTTGGTGCTACTTCTATTTATGATATATGGGGAATTTAACTCCACCTATAACGATGTACTTGATCGCTTGATTGTGTTTTGTGTTGGCTTTGTTCGCACGCAACTGGGTTCACAGGAATTAAACATGTGCTCTAACATCTCCTTCTTCTGCACAGAAGGAATAAAAGAAACTTTGCCTGAGCCATCCAACAACTTTCTTCTGTTTCCTTTGCTGTGTTTTCCTAGTTGTCTTCAGCCTAGGTACCACCAAAGCTCGCTTTGCTGACCCAGCTGTACAGGGTGCAGAAAGATGAGGCATCAGTTTCAGACCAGTTCTCTGAAGTTGCCCCAGCTCACACCACTCAGTCCATTTTTACTCCGCACTTCACTCTAACAAAATCTGCTTTGAATTAACCCAGGCAGGATGAGCTGATACTGGTCCTCACTCAGTAAATCCAAATTCATTCTTTAAATTAAATACTGCAGGGCAGCAGTGATTATAAATGGCTGAGGCCACTTGCATCAGATAATTGACTGGGAACTGAACAGTCTCTCCTGGGACTCATCTCCTCCGGGCTGTGGCATGTTCTGCCATGAAAAGAAACATTTGCGAGAGCCCAATGTCAGCCCACTTGCACAGCCAGGGTGTGGAATAGGCCATACCCCTGTGTGGACAGGGTCTTCTGCCCTGGAAATAGGCAGTGTCTGAGCACGGACACTCCCCACTGAAGATGAAGTAAGCTGGAGTACCTGCCACCAGCTGTAGTGCTAGTAATTGTACAGGGACCACATCTGTGAACCAGCAGCCTGGAGTGCATTCACTTCTGTTATATTACCAAAGAGAACAAAAAAAAGAAAGAAATAGAGAGGCTATAAATCCCCTAAAGTGGGGAAGATAAATTTGTGTGAAAAGTCATGAGGAACCTGACAGGAAAGAGTTACTTTATGCCATTTTGCGGCGAGGAAAAACAGCCTTAGGTTTTCTATTGTCTGCAGGTTTTTCTCTGTGAGAACAGAAGGTTGGGCACAAGGTGAACTGTCAGGAGGAAAAATCGAGGGAATCATAGAGAAGATGGGCCTTGTACATAATTGATCTGACAGAGTGCTGCCCACTCCATCATTGTGGCTGAAATATGCTTGGCCTCCTGCGCAATAATGCATGCGAGTTTAGCAGCGCAAGACTTGGTCTATTAGGGAGTTTGTTTAATCAGGAATGCTCCTGGCCCTGCCGAACGCTGCCTGCAAAACACAAGATCTGCTCTCTTACTGGAAGAGAAAATTCTGCTGTGCTAAGCACTTTCAAGAGCAGACATAAAAGAAGAAAGTGACTTTGAGTAAAGTTGGGGGCTATTGGAAGTAAGAGCAGCATCTCTGTGGCCTTCAACAAGGCCAGCACTATGCTTGTAAGAAAGATGAGAGACTTTTTAGCAGGCTCTGTTGCAATAGGACAAGAGATGATGGTTTTAAACTAAAAGAGGAAGATTTAGGCTGGATGTGAGGAAAAAATTCTTTACAAAGAGGGTGGAAAAACACTGGCACAGGTTGCCCAGAAAGGTGGTGGATGTGCCATCCATCCGTGGAGACATTCCAGGCCGGGCTGGATGTGGTTCTGGGCAACCTGATCTAGTTGAAGATGTCCCTGCTGATTGCAGGGGGGCTGGATTAGATGGGTTTTGAAGGTGTCTTCCAACTCAAACTGTTCTATGATTCTGTGATTCCTTGTTCCCAGCAGAATTCCCTCACTGTTTCTCCCCATCAGATTTCTTTCTCCTTTTTTTGATGCTTTTAGTAGAAGACATTATCATCTCGTTGAATTGTCTCACAACTGACCCAACAATACAGAAACTAAGAAGCTGTGTGGTCTTTTATAACTAGTTGTAGGTGTCCTCTGTCAGAGGGGCAAAAGACGTCTGGGGATTGAGGATTTCATACTTGGAGTGTTATTACAGTCACTATCATGGATTTGCTACAACAAGATAAAGAGGCAAAGCTTAAAAGATGACACACGCTTTGTGTAAGTTCTGAAAAAAGCTGGCAACGGTGTTTTGAAGACTCTGGGTGGTCTGAGCCTGCAGTCCTCTTTGAGGATCCTCTGTCCCGCCTTGCTTTGAGCAAAGCTTTGACATCTGTCCCTGCTCACTGCAGGGGGGCAGACTAGATGATCTTTAAAGATCCCTTTAACCCAAACCATTCTATCATTCTCAAGTGGGCAAATCCTGCCAAGTGCCAGCAGTTCCCTGTGAGGTGCTGGGAGCTTCCGGACCCCAAGGGAGACAGTGGGACTCAGCTGCCCACTGGCTCAGGCTGCACAGGAGACACAGATCTACTCAGAAATATAGATCTGGAGAGCTGTGGAGGGACCCTGCTATTCCACCTGCATCATGATCTGCATCACTTCTTGCTAAGGTGACAGCAAGTGCTAGGTGTTATCATCTGCAGTCTGTCTTATGGTGGAGAAATGAAGCCAGCAACACTGCAGCAGAGTCACCAGGAGCAATTTTCTAAAAGCCATGCTGTGCTGACATCACCAGAAATTTTCCTTAAATCCTTCCTATTTCCAGCTAAAAAATCCATCGTCATTATGAAAATGACTTGTACTGGACCGCAGCGTAATCTTTCCAGAAATGATCACTCCTGATGTTTAAACCGACTGTGATTTATTTCACCTCTTAGATTTTTCCCTCTGGCTAAGGTTGGTGAGAGCTGCCATCACCAGCTCCAAACTCCATAATTGTGCCTAAAAGCATCTGACAAAGAAGGGGTTAAGGATTTCCATGCAGGGTAAAGCTATAAGGAATTAGAGCTCGGGAGTGTAGAACATTCACTTTTACAGTAGGTGGTGTTCTTGTTACACTTTCATACATGCCAGGCTAATTAACTGTCTTAAAGACCACATCATTAAATTATTTCCCCTGCTTAAAACACTGCAATGTTTAATGTACCCCAGCAATTCAATTATGTTTAAAACAATATCCTAAGGATGAACTACTACGGGGTGGCAGTTAGAGGAAGCTTTACACTTTACCTCAAACACAGGTAAAAGAGAAGAGCAAAAATAGAATTTGAATTCCAAAATAGCTGTTTGAACAACAGAAAATCGCCCACAAAAACTTGTAAATGAAGCTAGTTATTGTAGTCTGGATGATTGAGTTTGCCTTTACTCTCTTTTGTAAGTGGCCAAAGTCTTAAAAGAGGGGTTTTTTTCCCTCAATACTTGTTAAAATCTTCCCATTCCATCTTACGATATATTTCTATAATTCTTGTTGCTTTACGTTCTTTCCCTGTTGCAGTTTCTCTTGTTTAAAGGGAAAAAAAGTGAGGTTTAATGCAGTATAACATGGGGCGGGGGGGAAGGCAAGATCATCCTGACAGTGTATTGCAGGCATTGTTGGGGAGTAAATGCACAGAGGTCTGTTAATTTATCAGAAGGGAAGCAGGCTGCTTCCTGGCTCTGCCACCTTCCACAGCAGCATCACTTCCAGGCACCAGCGATACATCTCCACGTGGCAGGATGAGTGCAAGGCTCACAGGGAGCTTGCACAAAGGACGCTGCTGTCGCTTGAGTCTCACTCCCTGTCGGCAGGGGCTGCAGAGGATGTCCTCTGTGTGCCTGTGTGCTTGGCTGCCAAGGGTAGAAGCAGCTTCAACAGCAGAAGTTTGTGACGCTTTGCACCTACAGAAAAAACAGGGCTAGAAGGGACTGGAAGAGTATTTTGGAGTACACCTGAGTCCAAAACCATACCACCACCCTCTGCTCTATTGTCTTTGTGTGGTGTTTAAGAAATATTGGTTTTTTTGCTTCTTTTACCTAAAAGCCTCATTGATATTTGGTGTAGAAAGCTATTTTCTGCAACAGGTTCTTTTACACAAATTAATCAAATTAAAACCTCGTTTAAAAGTTTGTTTAAAAACTTATCAGTCACCCTTCAGGTCAAGATACAAAGTTTACTGTTAGAGATGGGATAGAACCCATCCAACTAAAATGCAAATCATCAACCCAATAATTTGGATGGAGTTCATCTTCATCTCCTTTCATTTCAACAGGAATGCCAATGATCTGATTAGCTTTGGGACCTCTATGTATGTGGAGGATGCTGCCTCCTGCCCAAAACCTATCTCATTTTCTAAACCATTGTGCCAAGCCATCTGAGAGTGAATGTGATCTAGTAGACAAAACCCGCTGAAGCCTAACTCAGGTAGCAAACCACAACCGGGACGTATGGGAACCATACCCACACAGAGAAACCACAGCTCAGAGTAAAGGCAGAATTCTGTGTAATGTGGCAAAAACATGTTGCTAAAGCAGGATGTCAGCATGTAGGAGATCATTATTACTCAACCATCTTTCGGAGAAGAGCAAGGCAGGATGGTTCTTTCAGCTGGGGCAGGCAGAGTGGCTGCTCATGATGGCATTCAAGAGCCATACAGCTTCTGCCTCTTACTGTTGACCAAAGCTGTAACTATAATTTGACTAAAATGCTTGTATCCAACATACCATGGCAGGTGTCCTTTTGAATGAGTGAGAAAATTAGGTCGAGTGACCATGTATAGTTTCTACTTGCTGCATATAATCAACCATGTAACAGAAAACGCAATCAACATCTGGCTGTACAACCCCTTTCCTCTGTATGCCATCACATGAGTAGATGGGTCATTGTCTTGTAATGGAGAGGGACCTTCTGTGGTCTTGTGGGGGGCGCTTCAGGTGATGTAAGGTGGGAAGATGACTTGTGCTCATAAAAAAGGCTTCTGCAAGCAAGCTGGCACCACCAGATATTCATCCACTTCTCTTAAACTTGATGATCTTTCCTGGTGGGCTGAATCCAGCTTTTAGTGGATAAACTGACTATTCCTGGCTTAAGGGAAATGAAAAGGAACTGCAGTGTCAGTAGGAGCTTGAGTTTATGATTTTAGTGTGAAATCACCAAGTTGATTCTAATACAACTGACAATATACTATCACAGGCTGTAACCTCACCAGTGAGAAAACCTTTTCATAGAACACGGATATTTTCAGGATGAGGATTTTTCAGAATAAGGAATTTTTCAGATTTTAAAGGTCTAAAATTAGAACATATTTATCCAGAGGGTCTTGGTTCATTTCCATTATAAAGAATTTCCTCACTATGAGGGAAGATCATAGGCACAGGCAGCAGCTGCGAGTGTCACAGAGACTTGCTCATATGGCCGATATCCTCAGAAGGAGCTGCTTCTTCAGCAGGTTGGTGGTGGGTGAAGATTCTCCTTACGCAGGTCTGTGAGGGTGCCCATGATCCAACTGGATCCTGAGTCCTGCTTACCTATTTTCAGACTGCACTTCCCCATACTTCCAGAGCAGTGACCAGAGGAGGAGCCCGTCCTCCTTCTCCCAGTGCCGGCTGCCCGCGCTGCTCCTGCTCTGCCGTCACTCCCTGCCGCAGACACTGAGTGAACCCAGGCAAGGAAATGGCCTGTCGGAAAACCAGGTCAACTTTCACTGAGATCAGTTTTCCAGTTTCTCCCTGCATGGCCAGAGAAACACCTGCGCCGGCACAGGGGGAGGGAGAGCGAGCAACCATCTGGAGAGCGCGGGGGAACAGGAAACCCATTTTGGTTGCAGAACAGGCTTCTGCCAGCTTAACTAGGCATGGAGTGGTGGCATTAATCAAGACCTTGAAACAAGCCCCAAGGCAAACATAGCATGGCATCCCAGGGATTAACTGCGGGATGAAATACGTTGCTGACCATATGATGACCCAGAAGTCTTTAAAACATATACAACTATACTGAGATAGCCAAGCTAAGGATGTCATCAGAAAAAATCTGATTATGCAGTGGTTTGAAATAAGTATTTGATGTGTTAATGCACAATAACAAAGTCAGAACATAAATACTTATCTGGAACATCGATAGGTACCTGTGTGGTTTCTAAAACACACAGGGAATAACCCTTTTGTACCCTGCTTAAACCTGTGCAAAGGCTTTGTCATTAGGGCCTTGCCCTGGTGAATTCTGCAGTGAAGTGCAGGTATGTGTGACCACCACTACCAAGTTTAAAGCCCAGGCACATTCATAATACATATTGTGTTGCCTATTCTTGCATTTGCTTTCTCCTTTTGAATTGTTCTTCACAATTTTAAATTGATTTTAATATATTTATTTTCCATGTACATCCCTATTATTTATTTAGCATTTCATTCCAATTTTATGCCATCATATAATTAGACTTTTTTTTTTCCTTTTTCTTTTTTACCTTCAGTTTCTGGATAGGTTTAACAAATAAATTGCAAATGTCAGGATCATTTCCTTTCTCAAGAGTTTCCTAAACCCTAACCAACAAGTTTGCAACATACAGCATGAACTTAAAACATAGGAATGCATATAAAAATCTCTCTCCTAATGCAGTTATGCTTATTTAATGCATTGATTCACTTGAAGCAGTCAATAAAATACTTCAGGTAGTAATATATGTCCTGACAGTAATATATTTAGTTCAACATTTCTCCTTTTCCTTGCTGAAGGCTGCAATCATTAGGAAAGTGGAGATCGTGATTGGCTGCAATCATTAGGAAAGTGGAGATCATGATTGTCAGTTATACGTTTAAATGGTATCTCAAGGTCTCTGTTAGGCTCTGGTCTGCTCTTGACCCAGGCATTATAGATTTGGGCCCTGAGTGTGTTCCCATAATGTGGATATTACTCGGAGTGACTCATACACTAGTTTAGGAAAGAGTTAGTTACACTGATTCTAAACCCTCATTTTTATAACCTAGCTGAAATCCAAAAAGCTTTCAAAGCTTTGAGAGCCAGTCTCTCAAAAAAGCTGCTCTGAAATACCTTTAAACAAGAGCAAAGCCCACTTTGAAAGACATTACAGCCTGTCTGGTACAAGCTCGGTGGATTAGGTTCTGTCTGTCCCCAACATCCATCCACTGAGAACCTGCTGCAGTTAGAGAGCCTCACAGCAGCAACATTTTGGATGAAAGAAAAATCCTGCAGCTAGAACATAACCATGATTGACCCGACTCAATGAACTTTGGCTTGTGTGTTTCTGCTGTTGGCCCCTTACACTCTGCACACCAGTCCCTGGGAAACACCGTTCTAAACCAAACTTCTCCACAGAGGGCAATGGGAAAATGTCCATTGAGTTGCGTGGGTATCACCCCTGAATGTCCTCCTCTCTCAGGACTGGCATCACCATCAGCTGGAGCTGAGGACATGGTACCCCACAGGGCCAAAAGCTGTGTTATGAAAGCCTGGTGTGAGTTAGATCAACTGTGCTTTATTTGGGTTGTGCATTTAAGTTGCTACAAATA
The DNA here is from genome assembly GCA_028858755.1 of Ara ararauna. Taxonomy (NCBI): domain Eukaryota; kingdom Metazoa; phylum Chordata; class Aves; order Psittaciformes; family Psittacidae; genus Ara; species Ara ararauna. Next base: position 64,115,177 of record CM054382.1, read on the forward strand.
CACTGGACTGCTTAGTGCAGAAAATAGGCTTGCTGGGATTAGAAAATGGGCAGTAAAGCCAATGTATACAGTGTTGGCGCCTAACTAAACAAGTGTCTCGGTTTCATTTCTGACTTGAACCTGGAACAGAAGGTTACAATAGTTTCACAACGCTGATTTTATTTTAGATGCATATGAGAGAGATGTAAGGAGGTGCTAGAACACCCCCATTCCTAATTTGCAGTTATAATTATTTTGTAATAACAGAGTTCTGCAAAGAAGTTTTTGAGTGACAGGGATGGAGACCAGAATTTTTCTTCTTTACATGCATTGAAGATGTTGGTAGAGCCACAGCAGGGAACCCACATTGACTTCATCAATCACCTTCACCTCATACCTGCCAGAAAGATGCCTGTGCTGCAAGGGGCTCATTCTCTGCAGGATCCATTTAGTCTTTAGCTGCTCCTCTGTCACTCCCAGATAGGACCAGAATTACAGCTTTGACACAAGCAAAGGCAGGAATGTCCTTAGAGCCCTGAGTCATCTCTTACTCTAAACTACTATCAGCTGGGAAAAACTCATCACTGATAACCTGTTCTGACTTTCCTCTGGAATCAGCAGGGTGAAAGGTCATGTATCAACTCAGTTGAGACGCTGGAGGGAAGGAATGCCATCCAGAGGGACCTTGACACGCTTGTGAGGTGGGCTGATGCCAACCTGATGAAGTTTAGGCACAGCTCCAGGCTGGGCAGAGAAGAGATTCAGAGCAGCCCTGCGGAGAAGGACTTGGGGGTGTTGGTCAATGAGAAAATGAACATGAGCCGGCTGCAGTGTGCGCTCACAGCCCAGAAAGCCAACTGTATCCTGGGCTGCATCAAAGGGAGCGTGACCAGCAGGTCGAGGGAGGTGATCCTGCCCCTCTACTCTGCTCTGTGAGACCTCATTTGGAGTATTGTGTGCAGTTCTGGTGTCCTCAACATGAAAAGGACATGGAACTGTTGGAACAAGTCCAGAGGAGGGCCACGAGGGTGATCAGGGGACTGGAGCACCTCCCATATGAAGACAGGCTGAGAAAGTTGGGGCTGTTGAGCCTGGAGAAGAGAAGGCTGCATGGAGACCCCATAGCAGCCTTCCAGTATCTGAAGGGGGCCTATAGGGATGCTGGGGAGGGACTCTTCGTTAGGGACTGCAGTGAGAGGACAAGGGGTAACAGGTTCAAACTGAAACAGGGGAAGTTTAGATTGGATATGAGGAAGGAATGCTTTACTGTAAGGGTGGTGAGGCACTGGAATGGGCTGCCCAGGGAAGTTGTGAATGCTTCATCCCTGGCAGTGTTCAAGGCCAGGTTGGGCAGAGCCTTGGGTGGCATGGTTTAGTGGGAGGTGTCCCTGCCCCTGGCAGGGGGGCTGGAACAGAATGATCTGAAGGTCCCTTCCAACCCTAACTATTCTATGGTTCTATGATTCTATCCCATCAAAAGTGCATCGGCTTTTGCAACAATGCTTTGACTTTCCAGCAGTGGATATAAGTCGCTAAATTTGAATGAAGAACTGTCAGTGCTCTAGACAGGTATTATACTAGTTTTACTGATTGATAAACTTGTATCTGGAATAGACAACAGGCAATCAGAAAGCAAACCCTGGGCCTCTCTTCCCTGCCATGTGCTGCCACCTCTTTTCCAAAGGGAAGATCATCAGCTCACTTTTTCTAAGAGCTGGAGAGATTTTCTTTCCTATCAAAGTGATGCCCACCGGGTGAGTGTGCCACGAGAGTTACACAGCCCTGTCACTGAGAGAGCTCAGCAAACTCATGTTCTCCTAATGATCCTGTCTCAGCCAATTCATGCAGCAGCATCAAGAGGGTTTGCTGCCATTTGTCATTGCCTCCAAGAGAGGAGGGAATGGAGACTACTGCTACTGAAGATCTGAGTCCAATTTGCCACTGTGTTACTCCAGTTTTAAATGAGTGTCTCTGTTGACTTCTTCAGAAGATTATTCTTCTTCAGGGAGCTAAAATGTCTCAATAAGCTTACACAAGTGGAAATCACAGTCCTGCTGTACCTCCTGGCACAGTGCTGCGCTGGATTTTATGCTCTTTGTCCAATGACACTTTCTACAGGCAGACTTTACGGCAACTCTACATCTGAATGTGCTGAGCACTTTGAAAACCTTCATGCTGTTCAATGCACTGGACATGCAGCAGCACTGGGGTTCATCTCCATATAGTTCCCATCACTTTTTAGCACTTTCTGGAAACCCTGCCTGAGACAGAGGCTCTGTTTGTGAAATAGCACTTGCCACATGTGAGTGACTATGAGATTTTCTATTGCAGGGACCAGGCAGAGCTGTTGTTCAGGTGAGGCAGCACATGAGAAAAGACCTTGGGGTGCAGGAGGGCAGGGAGGTCTGGCAGTCAGGTGAGAACATGGAGCAAACGCACTTGTCATTATAAGGAATCAAATAAGCAGTTATATGTGTCCACACACGTATTTTATTGGGCTGTAGGGTCCCCAACACAAGAGAGCCAGGCTGAGAGAGCTGGGCTGGTTCAGTCTGGACAAGAGAAGGCTCCTAAGGGGAGACCTGAGAGCAGCTCCAGTGCCTAAAGGGGCTGCAGGAAACCTGGAGAGGGGCTTTGGACAAGGGCCTGTAGAGGCAGGACAAGGGAATGGCTTTAACCTACCAGAGGGCAGACTGAGATGAGCTCTTAGGCACAAGTTGTTCCCTGTGAGGGTGCTGAGGCGCTGGCACAGGTTGCCCAGAGAAGCTGTGGCTGCCCCATCCCTGGCAGTGTTCAAGGCCAGGTAGGACACAGGGGCTTGGAGCAAGCTGCACTAGTGGAAGGTGTCCCTGCCCATGGCAAGGGTTGGAACTGGGTGAGCTTTGAGGTCCCTTTCAACACAAACCAGTCTGTGATTCTGTGATTCTATGACTTTGCTCCAAAGCCTCAGGTACAATAAACTTCTACAATTTTGTTTCCAGTCACAACTACTGTAAAAACTGCTCAGAATATTGTGTGTTAAAATAACCTGATAGTTAACTCAAATCTGATCATTTGTCAGTGGGTGTATTGAGTGTATCCACGGGAGCTGGGGCATTGCTTGAAAATGTTTGAGACAGAGACTCCCACCACCTCTTGCACCCTTTGCAACTGCTTTTCAGGCCAATTTAATGTACTCGCTGTCACAGGGACGTGAAGCTGTGCTTTAGCAGTGCCAGCAGATCGCGTTACCCTGCCTGACTGTACCGAAATCACACATTCCTCTCTGCCTGCACTCCCGGAGGTCACAGCTAAGGTCAGGAGAGAACAAAACTGATGTTTTGTGATCCAGCGTTCAGAGAGTTATCAACTCATAAATCTTGGTCAGGCTGTAATGACGCAGCGCAGGACACTACAGTCACACACACACTGAGATGTCCTTAGGAAAACAAGGCAAAAACTCTGCTTAAGACAAAGACAGTATTTAGCATGTGGCAAAGCAGACATGCCTGGTTCGACTGGTTTTATTTTCCTGTTTCCCACTTCTCATTTTCTGCATTTCTAGGTGGGAATGGAAGACTGTGTCACCGCTTCGAAATATTTATAGCATTTAGGGAAGGAATAGCGATCATAAGCAGAATCACTTAAAGAACAACACTGAAATGTTTTTCATACTGAAAATAAATGACTCACTCCTTTGTATTTGGCAGCTTGAAATGGGACCTCTTTCCTTAATGACATTCCTCTTTTGCAGCATGCTTATATTCATTTGCTGTTGTTCATTTGTTCATAGTACCAGTAATACTTGGCACTTACAGTCCATACTGTCTTTTAATTCAAAGGCTTTATGAACACTGATTAATTAAACTGAACAGTATGCTTAGGAGGTGAGTGAGTGTACCAGTTTTTCAGATCAGAAAACAGAGAGGGGTTAAGTTCTAGGCCTGTTGCAAGTTACAGGTGAATTCCAAAATTCAGAAGGGTTTTGTTCCTCGTATCACCACGGTTGAGGTCAGCATGGCAAGGTTTCTGCCATGAGGCCAACCTACTTAACAAAGAAACGTTGGGAATTACGGCACTGATCTGGGTTTGCACCTTCATCCTAAAACTAATCTAGCTCCAGGTCCTTGTTCACTTCTTCAGCTCATGTGAGAGTGAAGTTTAAGCATTAGAAGTTGTGACTGCTCTGCAGGACAATCCTTCCTCATCTGGAACATCTGGATCCATGTATGCTTCTCTCAAGCTCTTTCCCAAATAGATACCATAGCCACTGGAAACATTCTGGCCTTGTTTGCATTCATTCAGCTTCCTTCTCAGGCAGTTTGATTTCTTCTCTTCTGATTACTGCTCTTACGTTGGTGAAAAGTATCAGCAAGGTAAGGACACTGCTGAATCCAACCCACTGTTCCGAAGGAGTCCTCAGGAAATCTCCTGTTAAACTTGCGAAGTAGCTTCTGTCTCTCTGGAAGGATCCCAAGCAGAAATGTTTCTGTGAGAGTTTTCTCTCGCCTCCTCTCACAGAGAGCCCTTCACACTTGTTCTTAGAGAGATGTACCAGTTTGGGGGGGTAATTCATTCAACAACTGTCAGATCTTTCCAACTGCTTTATAGCTTGTCCTCCCCAAGCATTCTTTCAGTAATCCCTATACCAAAGCTGAACCAAATGTGTGTTTATGTAAAACAGCCTATGCTATATGCAGCCTGTGCTTTCTGCATGACCTTTAGTGTAAAATGCAATATGTCTGGTCTCAGTTATGTTATTCTGTCAACATGTTCCAGTTTGGGCTAAGCTGGAAGCAGTGCTCTGTACATCTGGCTCAGGAAGAGAGGACATCTGTGCAACTAGTCTAATAAACCAGAGCAATTCAATGAAATATTGTTCTAGTGTTAGGGAATGAAAAGAATTTTTGCATTGCAAAACACAACAAATGCTGACTTCTACCAGTAAGAGTGACCTCCAGCAATCTGGGAGATAAATCAGCATGAGGGAAAGGCGAAGAAATGTTAAATGATGCTCTTACTTCAAATATAAACATCTTGCAAACACATAAATTGTCTCATTTGATTTAAAGTTATTTAGTTCACATGGACTTAGGTAAGGTCCCCCTTTTAAAAATATCACTTTGGAAATTTATGGGTGAAAAGTGCTAATTTTGTATTTTAAATGCATTTTATAATTTAATTGTATGAATCCCTCTGGGACCTAATGTTGCCTATAAATCCTTCCCCTCTTGTAGCCAGGATTTTGTGAAGAACACGTTGCTAATGCAACCTAAATTGAACAAAGGCATTAGGTAAGGTCCGAATACTGTTGCTTAGAGGTTCCCATTTTATATTCTTTGGCCATCCTTGAAAGGGTAGCACCTTACACTTACTCTAATAACAGTGTGCAACTCTGAAGTAACTCATTCTGCAATTGGTTTTAGCTGCTTTAGAGCCTTTATCAGCCGTATTTGTCCTTCTTTTCCCAAGTACTCCCAAATAGTGAAAAAGTCTGAAGGAAGCTTTTGCCATCCTTGTTTAAGGAATAACTCCACTTCTTGAAGATACTGAGGGTCACTGACAACTGGGAGAAATCCCATTTGGCTCTTCCATACTGAATTTCACATTTTGTCTGACTTAAGGTGGAAAAAGCTCAACAGTGTCAGGTTTCTCATGCTGTACTTCACATTCATCTCCACTTAATATAATTATTGATCTTTCTCCTGGAGTTTCTCTACAACTCTCACCATCCATTCTCCCCATGCATACCTTGTCATTTTCTGCCTATCCCAAGAGGATAATACTGTTCATTTAGTTCAGAATTTGATCCAGGAGCTCATCGGGCAGGTTTCCAGCTCTCCTACAGTTTGCTGTCAGTAAACTTTCCTTTTCCGCAGCCACCCCTTTTGGTCTCCACCTCATCTATCACCATAAAATCCCACACGGCACTGAGTTCATCCTATTCATTAACTTCTGTAAAACTTCCATCTATCCCATTCCCGTTGATAACCTTTTTCCAAGCTGGGTGAAGAAGAAAGCCCAGTTGGATGAGCATGATTTCTGGAAAGCAAGGGATACAAAACATCTTCACTTATTAAACAGCCACTGCAGTGGGTGCTTGCAGTGCGCACTGAATAGACAGTATCTCAAGAGAATTCAAGAAGACCAGATACAGTCAGTGGTAAGAAAACTGCAAACACAGTGATATTTGCAGAATCTCTGTTCTTAAAAGAGACTAAAATGCTCTTAAAAGTTTCCTTCAGGCAATTTGATTCTAGTCCAAGGGCTTTGAAGAAAACAAACCCATCCATATATCTTGATGCATTCTTGACTGTCCCAGGATATACTTCTGACCCAAGGAAGTGTATCAGTCAGGGACAAGGCAACATCAACGCTGGATCTCTGACAACATCTATTATGTTTGCATGCAGGAATTTAGGAAGGGGAGTGGTGGGGGTGTTATATCACACGGCCCTGGTGTGTAATTGATGGCTGTATTAACAATAGCAATAATGGTCCAGCAGAGCAGACACTTGATGAGAAATCAAGTACTCCTCCTCTGAGCCTCTCCAATACCAGATTAAGAGGAATCATTCTGTCTTTCTGTACATCCTTTCCCCCAAACATGCTTTGTCCTAAATTATCTGTGAGGACAGGGACCTTGTGCACGTTTCCTCACACACAGCATTCCAGGACTGATGGCTTGGATGCTGAGAAGCAAAGAGTATCTTTACAGCAGACCCCAGAAGTCTCATAAAGAGACAAATACCCTGTCTTCCTTTCTCAAAAGGGGGGGAAAACCAGACTTTGCAGCTGTAGAACTACAAAAAGTATCCAACTGAAAAAAAAGTTGGTCTTTCTTCCTCACTAAAAAGTGCTGGGTTTAAGTTTATATTTGTATTGGTTTTATTAATAACTTCCAGATGAATCTTTGAACTTTAAAACTTCATTTCAGAGTGAATTATATTGGCTGCCCTTGAAGCCCTCAGAAAAGCTCTAATGGAAGTAAAGGCAGGGCCAAGCTCTCTCTCATTTTCCTAAATTCCAGGGAAACGTATATCTGAGCCTGCACTTCCCACTTCAGAACCACTTCCTCTCCTGGCTCCAGAGAGTGGCCAGAGCTTAAACATGTCTGAACTTTGGCAGCATCTACAGGCAAAACACTGCTTTGTTACTAGTAATAAATGTCTGTGCACATTTCAAAAGTAACCAGAAAGCTCCAACTCTTGCTGAATATTTCATTCCAAATCATTTACCCTGAGTGGGCCTGACTGCACCAAGCAGAGGTCAGTAACATGGTGTGGAAACAAAGGTGAGGAGTTCTGTGATGGCAACAGCATCAGGAAATGGCACGGTAAGACAGTGTGGTGCAGGCACTGTGCTGCAGCTGTAAGAACTGCAGAAACACACATAAGCCTGTCATGGTCTGCTTAAAAACCTGTGTAAACTCCAATCCTGTTACTTTTCAAGCTGTTAATAAACACAAGACAGGAGCAAATCGGTCTGCAGGTTTGCCAGGGCCTTGGCTGTATGTTCCTCCTGCAGCACTGAGCCCCAGGAGCCTTCCTACCACCTCGGATCTCCCCTGGTAGAATCTGCCTTAAAATTGCCCAAAACCATCGCGCTTTAGCATCATCTACTGGGAGAGAGGGGCAACTGACTGGGAGGCTCGAGCAGCGCAAACGCTCCTGCTCGCATCTCCGTGCCTGCTCCTGTTGCAGCGCTCTGAGCAGCACAGGGAAAACAGGTTATCTTTCTCTTCAGAAGCTGCATTTTAAGGAATATAGCAAATGTTTCAGTGCTAGTGCAATAGAGGCTTGGGAAAGTACTCTCTCCCTTGATGCTGCTTCCTTATTAAGGCCTCTGAGTCACAGCACCGGAGCCAGTAAGAAGCCAGGAGGAAAGGAGCAGCTGATCACACAGACCAGGTTGTGTTATGAATATTGTCACAGAAAGCTGAGGTTTAAGGGCAAGAATCCCAGGAGCATTTAGATGCCGAACTGACTAACTACAAGCTGGATGGACCCATTGAAACTGAGAGGATTCCAGACCTAAACATCTTTAAAATCCTGCTCATGGTGATTTTTCCAAGGTTCACAGGACAGAGTGTGAGAGAAGCAGCATCCAGACCCCAGGAATTAGGATACTTTTCATTATCAGTCTGTGCTTTAACTTCATTTCTAAATCTCTGTACAGGTCTTAACATCAAACATACATACCCTGGCTATCAAAACCAGCTTGTCTCACATCTGGGCATGAAGGGTGGATTCACTTCAGTTACATTTTACTGTCTAAAAACTAGATGTCTACACTTAAAAAGCTATTAGACTGCCTTAGCAGTCAAGGAAGAGAGGGGCACTTCTAGGCAGCAATTCATCTTGCCCATAGCAGGATCGCTGCCTTTGGGTACAACACAATCACTTGGCATTATCTCACCTTCTCCAACTGAAGATACCAGTTTAGAACAGGTGCTTTTTTGATTTTGATCATTCTTTTTGACACCTGTATCTTGCCTGCACACATCCATTACTGTCTTTCCCCATTTCTGGTGGCTCAGCCCTCAGGGAGATCTTCCTCCACAGGCGCCAGAGCCTGGACTTGGCTCTGATGTTGGCCTGTGGCTCCAAGTAGCTCAGACCATGCAGCCAGCTGCAAAACCTCAACCCCCGCAGATTGTTACAGCGTTACAATTGATGCTATTCACAAGAGCACAGCAACAGTTATGGTAATATTCCACGTGTATCAAAAACAATAAAAGAAGTATGTGTGTTTTGGAATTCAGTTAGTGACCTTTTGACTAGAGATTAAATATGTGGGCTCGTCAGATATCCGTAATGAAGGCCAGGTCTCTTAGATACGGGGTCTAAAAGCTTCTGCAGGCATTAAAATACATTTTACACTTGATTTTTCAAGTTCCTCACAACACACATGGTCATTTTTAAAATTTCCAATTAAAAATTATTTTGTTTCAACTTTAAGAGGAGCTTCTTTGCAGACTTCCCGGGTAACTTGCATTCCTTTTCCTGCAATCTGTCCTCTAGGTGTCTGCACATCTCCCCCTTGCAGCACTAGAGGCCTGCTAGCAAAATTGTTATAAATCATAGAATCCCAGACTGGTTTGTGTTGGAAGGGACCTTAAAGCTCACCCAGTTCCAACCCCCTGCCACAGGCAGGGACACCTTCCACTAGAGCAGCTTGCTCCAAGCCCCTGTGTCCAGCCTGCCCTTGAACACTGCCAGGGATGGGGCAGCCACAGCTTCTCTGGGCACCCTGTGCCAGCGCCTCAGCACCCTCACAGGGAAGAATAAATGATTTACTGCAGTTTCAGAAAGTTGACTTAAAATAAATGCTGAATATTTGAGAATATAGAACTCACTTTGTAAAGTTTCTAATCCGCTTCCTAAAATCAGTTGCAGTGACTGTGTATTTGGTACACATCTCATTTTAGGCACAGAAAAGCCCGCTGTTCCTCTCAGCTATGAATTTCCCTCAAACCACGTTGCTGACATTGTGTAAAATCCTAGTGCCTGCAGCTGCAAAACTCTGAGTTTTGTCACTACTAACACTCAAGGCTTGCCTGCACCTTCAGCTCTTTACTCTAGGAAACAGGTTCATCAGTTATCATGCCTGGAAATGCCATGCCTTGAAAAACAAGGAAGTCATCAGATACTTGGTTGAGGTCAGCCACAGATCAGCCATAGACTGGCTTTCCCCAGGCAAAGGGGAGGTTCCTTTGCCCAGCTTTGTATTTCGCAGGGATACAGCCGGTCCCGGAAGCATCTCTACTCCTGGGACAGGGTGGCTGTGTGTGGAGAGGTGGCTCCAGGCAAGGTGTTGGCTCCAAGAGCGGGCGGGCAGAGCAGACCCCTGCCTCCCTGCCTGCAGAGCTGTGCACGCAGATTCCGCTCCCAAGATAGTTGGGAATTTTTTGAGGAAGATGTAAGGAATACTGCCCAGCTGTACACTGGCTTGCATGTGAAGGACACAGCCAACATTCCGCAGCTGTCAGTGGCTGGTATGAAATGCAGCAGTGGGACTCCCACCTCACAAAATCCCACCAGAGCTCTCCAAGAGGCCCAAAACTGAGGAGGCACTGGGACTGACTCACTCATCTCCATGCAGGGAGAGGATCCTTACAGACCCATTCCCTGTATGGATCAAATGGTTTTGTCTTCCCACTGACTCTGCTGTCTGTATGGTTACCAATGGGGATATTTTGTAAGAAATATGACAGCCCTTCCTGGGTGTCCCCCATTAGCTGGTGGGTACATTTCCTGTCCCCTTGCAAAAGGAACTCCAGCATGCCCAACAAGTCAGAAACATGAAGTAGACATGAACTTCATTCAGATTGCCCATTTAATACCTAAAATAGGGAAGCATACAAGTTGACAGTGGCTGTGAGCAGCATATGGAAAGTGGGGCTGCCCCAGGGGAAGGTGAAATAGGGAGCAGGCCCATCATGCAATTCTAAGATCTCTCCATTAACAAATACAGTGCATCGGTTCGGCTTTTTAAGTCTTCTTCATTCTTCATTAAGCTGCCTCTGGGCTTGGTTGTGAGGATAAGGTCTGTTCTGTGTCTGTTCTTGGATGGCAGGAAACTGAAGCCTTCCCAGTGATGAGCTGCTACCTTGATCCCATTAAAGGCCTCAGTTGTGTTTTGGTTACATCCAGTATTTAAGCACTTCAGCCAGCCTTATCCCTTGAATGCCTGAAACCCTTCAAGCTTTTATCTTCTAACCTCTCTACCAGTTCCCTTTTCTGCAGTGCCTAATCAATGTTCTCACAACTTTGGGGCAGCCAAAAGCCAACACTGGGAGGGCGGAATAACCAAGGAAACAAATCTGATTGCATGAGCAGACACTCTAACTACTTGTTTTCATCTCATGAGGGTTTTTAATAGGACTAACTATAACTATATGTCTAAGTTTTTCCATCTGTAGAAAAGCCTCCTTGGCAAAGCTCTGTAGAGATGTCTATTCTTAGTGCTGCGACGCCAATATGTAATTAATTTGCCTAATTCTGCTGTACTGTTCTGGAATATTTGGAGATTAAAATGTATATTTTTTGTGACCTGGTTAAAGAGAAAAACAAGATAAAAATAATGGAGTCTTGGGTGCAAATTTATTCCCCAAGTTATTAATACATGAGATAGCATGTGCACTACTGAAGATAAAATATATATCCATCTGAGCACAAAGAAGCTAAAACGTGACTTACTGAGCGGCTAAAAAAAGAAAGGTTGACACTGCCAATGCCAGCTTAAATAGCTCTGACAGTGGTGTGAGACCTGATTTGCTGCTTCCTGAACATAGTCAGAAATCTTTCCTGTCTGGCTTGGCTGGGTTTGCATGTGCTTATCTACTTGACATCCCATCCTAACACCACAAGGATGCTAATGCTATTCGGTACAGGTCAGTTTAGGTGTTGCTACTACAAAGGGGCCAACTGTGCTAACTGGGCATCTTCCTTAGCATGCAGGAGTTGCAATACTCACTGGGAGAGCCCGGAGTGCTGCTCACTGTGTGCTTAGCCAGCTCCTCAAACCCCAGCCAGCCTCCACTGAAGTCAACAGAGGCACTCCCATTGACTTGGAGCTGGTTTAGGCCATCAGCTGCCATGGGAGAGGAACGTGGCCAGGGCTGCTGGCTCAGACTTGCAGGCAGCAACTACTTCAGCATGTGAGGTAGATGGAAATAGCAGACTTCAGCTTCTTAACAACCATTCACGGTTGAGCGACACTGTGTCTATTTAGGGATAATGCTGGGCTGCAGGTTAGGAGGTGTCAGCCGTGAGTTCCAAACAGCTTTGGCCTCTTTCCCAGCACTGAGGAACCACAAATCCTCATCTTGCTGTAGATCAGCTCCTGCTCAGCAGTGGACCCCACCTGCTTTGTCCTTATCAGAGCTTTTCACAGCTCAACCCATAGAAAGTCACAGTAGGATTTTTATTATACTGTGAAAACAAAGTCAGGTTTGGCCCTTCAAAGGAAGTCCCTCTCCAGGTCTTGCTACCACACTAGTGTGACTCACCTACAAGGTGTGGGCAAGTGGTGGTTCTTAGCACTTATGGTTCCAGGACCTAAATGAGCTGTCAAACAGGTTAACCAGAATTTTAAGCCCTCCAGCCTCTACCTTTCCCCATCACTATGTCATATTAGTCTTTAGAAAAGACTATCTGGGGCATCTGCCCCTGCAAACCTTACCTGGAGAAATCAAATTCCTCTCCCCCAGCCACCATGGTGTGGAGTACCTTCTCTTCTAGTTTCTCCCACTTGCCTGTGCTACCAAGTGCAAAGTATTACTAGTTCAACCCTTCCTCTGAGAGGGAGGGCAGAGGACACCTCTTCCCCTCCCACCCACAAGATCTGGAAATAGCACTTGTACCTAAAACAGTGGTGGGATTTTAATCAACAGATCTGTTACTGAACTTTCTCTGCAGATCACGAAAATTCTGCATGGGTTAAAAAAGTGGTTCAGCGCCCACCGAGTGCTGAGGAAGGGCAAATGCTGCCCCATGCCTGAGTGTGGCGTGGCCAAGACAACAGGTTTAAGTGTTCTCTAAGGTTGCTCAGTCACAGATAACTCTTAACTGCCTAAGCTGGTGTTTCAGGCACGGCATGTACTTTAACTGCCAATAGTAAAACAAAATACGTAAGAAGCTCAGCCCTGGCTTCAGTAGTTTGGTCACATTTCCAAATACAAACCTAACTGCATCTACTAATTCATCTCCAGCAGCTCATGAAAACAACTTGTACCCGCTTTCTGTTGCTCCAGCCAGGGAGAGAGGCCATATCCCTCTGCCGGCTCCAGGAGCCCGCTCCTTATTATCCAGGGAAAATTTATTCTCTATAACTACATTTTATGGTAAATAAACCAAATAATCTCCACTACAAAACCAAGCAAAACAGTTTCAGCAGCTCTAATCTACTTTGTGCCGATGGAGAAGTAGGAAAATTTCCATGGATACACACATATACAAAAGCTTTCTCAGATACATGTGAGGTAAATCCGGCCTTTGGAAGTTGAGGGGGTTTCTTTATTTAATTGCCATACACACAAACCACATTTCAGAAGATGCCAGTATTCTTGTTACCTTGATCTACATCTTGTTTATCCAAAATCTGCACAGTGTTTTTATTTATGTTAAACATAGAAGCAATTGTACCAAAATAGATAAAGTGAAGAAAGAACCCAACTCACAATGACTGTAGCACAGTTAAGCTTTGGAAGGAACTGGGACATACTTCGCACCATTTACTGTACCAGTTTGCCCTTCTTAACCCCAAGAAGGTCTGAAGATGTGGAGGAGCTTTCTTATTCATTCTTGATTTACACTTGAAGAAGTACTCTTTAAGAACAGGTCTGATTTCTTGTCATTACTATTTTTGTTGTATCTCCAGCATGACATGAAAATACTTGCCCAAAATACCAAAAACAAAAACCTCATGAGAGAGCCTGTTCTTGCAAGATTTCCATCCCAATATTTACAGGCCCAGGAGGTCCAGATAAGCTTTGGATATGCATCAAAGCTCCTAGATGGTTATCCAAACAAGGCACAAGCTCTGAGCCTTTTGAAGTTTGTCCATCACTGGTTATCACATCCAATTCCTTCCATTTATAACACGAATTACAATCTCACTCTTCAGGAAGTTCTTATGCTCAGTGACTCCTGATTTTCCGCAAAGGGATATGTAGAATTTCACTAATGTCACTACCAGGCTTTGAAAAGAAGTCATTATCCCTATTATTTTCCAGCATTTAAGTGTAATTTTCTTGTTTAAAACCTGAAACACAAAACTTGAGTTCATGCTTTCAGCTATTACCTTGACAAACCATCTGCAGCTCTCCGCAGTGCAGAGTCAAGACTCTGTAGGTTCAGATGTTCAGCGAGGTACAGGCTTGGCCTTTTACTGCTGGGACCAAGGTTCAAGTTCATCCTGCACTCTCGAGTGAAATATGGTCAGCAGTTTCTACTCAGTCCCCAGTGAACAGTAGCTCACACAATAAAACTATCATACCTAATTCAGCTTTTGAGAGAAGGGCCTTGCATGCAGGCTGATTTATGGATTAGCCTGGCAGAAGATACTCCCCGCAGGTCAGGTCTGATGAGGTCATTGACAGGGCAATAGCGATGAAGGTTTTGACTGTAAATTCCCTGTATTTCAAAAGCTATAACAGACAACTATAAACAATTTGGATAAGTTTCCTCCATAACTCACAAAACATATCCTTGCTTTATGTACTGCATAAAGGATTGCCATTATCTTTTCTTTCCTTATGTATAAAGTAAGGCTACCAGGACAGATTTATTCTTCACATTGACATAAGTTACAGACTGTCTTCTTAGTACTTTCAAGTTCATTTACAAAATTCAGAGGAGATTGCTTCAATTAGGGTCATCTGGTCATCTATCCCTTGATCCTTTGATCACCAAAGCAGAAACACCATGTTGGTAATCTCTGGGCTACCATTTGGGTTAATGAATCGGCTTGACTTTAATTCTAGCCCAGATGTAATCTTTTATAGCTTAATGATTTGTTCTAATGTGAGCTCCAATTGAATGTAAACAGTTTCTTTATTTAGAGTGAAAATTCTCTTTTTTTATAACTTGTTTCTCTTCCTAATTAATTCTAGAGCAATTAAATCAAACCTTGATCTGGGGCAATCAAGATTAAATCATAGTATAGGTTAGGCTGCTAATATCGTCTTTGAGTTCATTATTATCAAGGCTAACAGTAATCAGCAAAGGAGGGAGAAACTGATGTAGCGAGGGTTACAGATCTGAGGACTTGTTCTCGTTTTTAATAGCTGATCTGATTTAATGTATGATAATACTTGCACTTATTTAGTAACTGTTTTCCAAGGAGCTCAACATACTTTCCCAAAGTTAATTTATTCTCACAACATTGATGTGCAGGAGGTAAATATTATCTCCCAGGGACACAGAGAAGTTTTGGGGCACAGAAGAGTTGTGGGCTGTGTGCAAAGTCACAGATTGGGGCCCAGATCTTAATTCCATTAACAAATCATTAGCTGAGGATCTTCACTGTGAAGTTTAGTCCTGATAAGAGAGGAACAGCACCTCATCCATAAGCACTCACGAAGCATCCTGCTTAAAATGGACTTGTTGGTCATTGCATTCAGGCATTCCTCAGAGTTAAAAGCTGCCTGGCTGCCTCAGTAGATCTCCCTCTATCACACCTCCCCAAGAGGACTTGCCATACAGCTCTGCCCCACTGTTGCCAAGGGGAATTTTTGTACCCAGAGGTAAAGAAATGTCATTTGTGAGTTGTTAACAAGATGGAGGCTGACGAATTTGACATAGTGTAGGTCCAGCTTTGCCTGATTAGTCTGACCTGTCCACATTAGCACATACCTGCTTTTTGAATCAAACCTGGACTGAAAGGACAATGAAAGGGACATTTTACAGCTCTGCCTGTCCTCAAATCAAGGCACTGCTGTCCCAGAGGAGCCCCAGCTGAACCAGTTCTCTGCCTGCCTCTCCATCCGTAATTATATTATCCCATGCTGTGGCAGATTAATTCTGGCTGTGCAGGAAACTTCCGCCCATTTGGGTCATCTCTGTGTGGTACAGCAGTTGTGTAGCAAGGAACGAATCACCCCGCTTCAACCCCAAACAAGGAAAACACAAGAAAGCATCACAACATTGTTTGTACTCCAGTTCTTATATTAGCTAGGAGAAAAAAATTACAGCAGTGCCATTTTCAATGCAGTGTTATGCTGGAAAGGTTGCAAATTAATTAGAATTATGCCTTCTTTGTGCCAAGTGATAATTTACTGCAATTAATTATCAAAAGATCTACTGCTGTCAATTACGGTACTTGCTCTTTGGGGTGTGGGGGGGGAGAAGCTATTTACGTATAGCTACATTCTGTAACAAAGTTCCCTTTTACTTTTATTGTTTTCAATTAAACTCTCATCATTTGCTTTCCCTCTGCCAAACACAATAAAGGCTCATTAAGAACTAATCATGCTACTGTGACCTTTTTTTTAATCCAAACACTAGCTAGACCTGCACTGAGTCAACACTCCTATTGTTACACCTGCAAATTGTACGTAGAGAGGAGCGCACTTCAGAATTAATGAGCACAGCTGTGGTCTCTCTTACATTCAACACTTGTAAAATAGACCTCTTTAAAGTGCCATTATCACAATATTGATAGAGTTATTTATAGTACTGCAAACGTTCCCAGTCATAACAGAGTCCTTGTTAGCCCCCACAGCAGTTCATGTTGTTGCCATCTCCTGGACTCATTCCACAGTTTGTGATAAGGCACCACGTGGACAATCCTTCACAAATGAACTATAAAAGATATCAGGAAAACTTCTATACAAGCAAGTTTTATAGCTGGGAATAGGTCAGGTTGTCAAGACCCAGCCTGTGTAAGACTCATCATGTTCCTCTGTTATGTAGTTTCCCATATTTTCTGGGTGGGATGTGAAATGAAATTACAGACAGTACAAGCTGCAAGTGATCTGGATGGTATTGTCCAAATTAGAGCTGCTTTTTGCAGTTACTAATACTGTTTTACCATCATTCAGTAAAACAGATGTAAGTTCAAACTCTTGGTGTCAGTCGCTGAAAACAAATATCACAGGTGCCAACTTTGGTTGCTAAGGGAATACAAGCTTCTTGGGCTTCACAGTATGTGTGCAAACAGCTAGAGATGGTCCAAGGCAGAGGTTCTGCTGTCAGCAGGAAGGTATTTGCCTTTTTCAGGTGTCCTCCTACTCAGCTTGATCTCCCAACATGTTATTGAAGTATCAGCCAATGTGGTTGGAATGAAGTCAGTCGGAGACGTAGCAAGCACAAGTTTTCCCAATCTCATAACTTGTCTATTTGTTATATTATTCTTATTGCAATATTTCATATTATTCTGTGTTTAAGTTTTGTCTTACTTTGCTCTGTGCGGCACTAAAGATCTGGATATGGTTTTTGTGGGCTACATTCATGGGAAGGTCTCCAGAGCCATCCTGCAGCCCCAGCAAACAAGCAACTTTGAAATACATAGAATTATTTAGAAAAGACCTTTGAGAACATTGAGTCCAGCCATTAACCTGAATTTGAATGGTTTGTGTTGGAAGGGACCTTAAAGCTCATCCAGTTCCAACCCCTGCCACGGGCAGGGACACCTTCCACTAGAGCAGATTGCTCCAAGCCTCATCCAACCTGGCCTTGAACACTGCCAGGGATGGGGCAGCACAGCTTCTCTGGGCACCCTGTGCCAGCGCCTCAGCACCCTCACAGGGAAGAACTTCTTCCTTGCATCTAACCTGAATCTCCCCTGTTTAAATTGCTAGAGCCATATGCAGATTTCCATGCTCTGCAACCAACCGCACTTGGGGGGTTGAGCAGAGAGTGAAAGAACCACTTTTGTAGGCAAGTGACAAAGTTGTGTCCTTGGGAGAGCTTTAGAGGTCACAGATGAGGGTGAGCGCAGCCTCTTGGATGGCTGTTCTCCACCCAGCTCATGCAGGAGGCTGAAGAAGAAAGCTGAGGCAAGTCTTGGACCTTCTAGGCATTGAAACCAACACTTTTACTCTCTCTTTCTGGCTGCAATGCTTTACTTGTTGAAGGGCAGAAAGTAACTGCTGCTGATCCACTGTCCCTTATCTGAGGCAACTCATTCTGTTGCAATTCAGTTTTGATTTTTGGAAAGAACTGCAGAAAAACCACAAGTCCCCAGAGTGTAAAAATGCAACACGCACTTTGCTGCTTAAGAATTATTTCCCCAGATCCATCTATTTAGTAACTTAAGTACTTCATGGCTGAAAGGTTGGATCTAAAATAGCCTAATCTCCTCTTTTCCCTCTGAATTTAAGAGAATACTTTCTTCCTACAGGACAACTCAGAGAACCAGCTGAGCAGTGTTAGTCTCACAGGTATTGCTGGTTCCGATCTCCTGCAGGCAAATAGACTTGTGTAGACATTCCCAGCTAATGGCTGTTTGGCTTCTGTGAAGTTATTTGTCAGCTGTTCCCACATCCCTGGGGAGGGAAAAAGGTGAATTCTTGCTCTCTCTGAGGCATATGGGGAGTTAGGGTAGGTATTTCAGCACAGAGTTTTAGATTTCCCCTGGTTGACCTGCATGAAACTGGGCTTCTCAGGGAGGATTTGAGTACATGCATACTCTTGTTTGTAAGGGCTCTCACAATATCTGATTGTTGCACAAAAAACTTACCTCCAGGAGCCTCTTAGGTTTTAATTTCTCTTCTTCTTTTACTTCTGAAGGATTTCTATTTCCAGGTTGCCCTGGTTTCGGCTGTGACAGAGTTAATTTTCTTCCTAGTAGCTGATACAGTGCAGAACAGGTTTGCTTATGTCTGTGGCTTGTACCTATGTGTATTCTAACCATAATTTGGAGCACCTCTGATTTTGTCAGTGTATTTAACTTCCACCATATCAGTATGGTAGAAAAAAGCTCTATCGAGAAGAGGCGGGGGGGATTGAGAGCTTTCAGTTACTTTGAGATTTGGAGGAGGTTTCACTTTTTGAGTGGCTTTTCAGGATTTGGGAAATGTGGAAACATTTCCTTTTCTCAATAAAAGAGAAGAAAGAGCCTGCACAGATATGGGGACAAGGAGTTTTGTGCAAGTGAAGGAGACAAGGCTGGTACCTAGGACTGTCACCTGGACCCTGCTCTGCCACTTTCCTCTGCATGAGTGACCTTGCTAGTAAGAAAATGGCTCTTCTAGAGCAGTGCTCTTCTCTGAGGAAAAGCTAGAACTGGGCTGAAGTGGGAGACAGGGATCAGTGCATTGCTTTCTGTTTCCATAAACTCACTGAGGAATGGCACGCAACTCCGGTGCACATGTGATTAAACTAATCTAGTTAAAATCAGAAAAGGATTTCTCATAATTCAATTGGAGTTGTTTTTAATGTTTGGACTTTGGTCAAGGACAGCTTTATTGATTGAATTTAATTGCATATATTTTCCTGTCCATTTATTGAAGCCCGTTTTTCAAGTCACTTGAGAGGCTGCTAACATTTCAGAAAGGGGCTATGCCAAAGCATTGCTTTAATTCATTATCTTTTGGACATACAGTAGTTGCTACTTGGCCTGAATTAAATCCATTGGAGAATATGATAGCATAATTACTTACAGGTATCCAAAACTGCTTTTAACTGAATTCTCTAGGAGGTTATGCATAAGATTAGTCTTGTCCTTACATTGGATGCAAATGTCCGGGATTTCAATGACAGATAAATACTTCATCAACTGAGGACAGATTTTTCTTGTTTCCCTGCATTGCTGACGGACCCAAATTCTTCTGAGGTCTTTATTTTTCCTTAGTATACAAAAGCATTTCACAAATTAGCTCAGTAACTCTTTCAAAATGTCTGAACACAGTGACCCTGAAGGTAAAGAAACCGTCTGTGCCTCTGACTTGCTCTATTTCTTTCAACATGCTCAGCCCTCAAAGACTTCCTAGACAAAACTGCACATTAGCTAGATTGCTTCACACAGTGTTCTGATGACATCAAGCCCGTGCTCCTCCAGAAGTTATGTCAGCCCACTTCCAAATGCAGTGAAGGGCTAGATGTTCCTAGCCTGGAAAGACCCATGGGTTGGAAAATGCTGTAGGAAGGACAGTTCTGTTGTGCTGCAAACAGCCGTACCACACCCCTACCTCTTTGCTGAAGCTGTAAGCTTTGTCCCTGCTTTCCTTGCCTATTTTCTATGGTCTTGCTCCCAGTCACAGCTTCCTGCCTTCAAGAAGTTCTCAATCTAGCACACGCACACGTATGTGCATGTGCAGGAGCTTCTGCTGGCAGCTGTGGACCCGTCTGCATGCTGGGCTTGGCTCTCCAGCTCTGTGCTGAAAGTAGCTGGGATCATATTCTTGTCTGTGAAAACTGAAAGCAGCAACAGCTGCAGCTGTTAAGATTGTATTTATCTATAATAGGCCTAAGTAGAAAATGTGACTCTACCTATAAAACCTGAAAAAAGCGCTGGCATCCAGTGCTTTTCAGATACCTGGCTATCGTGTTGGGAGATGCATAAGGCCAGGGTTTGTCTAGTTTCAAGTACTGCAAATCAGACACAATCCAGACTTACTTATCAGTTCTTTCTTATTTAATAAAGCATAATGGTTCCTTGGAAGGTTCCCACAAAGAGCCCAGGTTTTCTCCTTACACAAGCTCTGTGGTTAACAAAAGCTGAAATACCCAATGTGTGCAATACCTCTCCCCCCCTAAAGCACCTGATATTTAAATATTGCCTGATTCACAGTTTTGCTCAGGAATCCAGCGATCGTTATCTGATAAAAGGCACAAGGAATTCCTTTCACAAGGAACTGAACCAGAGATGGTTGTGTGATTTGAGGGCCACTGAACATCGATGGTTTTACCGACTGAATCAGAATTACAGAAACACCTGCATGACTGCATCTGCAGACTCAGCTAAATTATGCTTCCATCCAGCCACATGATATCTAATGTGTAATTCTTCTGCATTTTAATCAAATGCATTGTAATGTCAGTACAAAATTTCACTATGAATGCACCTTAATGTAGGAGTAACTAATAGCCACCATCCATTATATCAGTTAAAAGACATACTTCCTACTAGGCAATAGGGGCACAGTTATTTTAACTCATTACCTGCCTTGTAAATGACATTTAATTGCACATGAAGAGAGGACATTCATAGGACAATGTTGGGAATGCAAGACTGAGCGCCCAAAAAGTTAGCAACTGTTTAAAAAGACATTGCAGAGGGGTGTCCGTGGGACCCCCCTGCATGGCAAGACAGGCTTGGTGGGCTCTGCCCAAATGTGCCTGTTCCCTATAAAATCCATGCTGAGGTTGGCAGCTTAATGCTGGAAAACTTTTGCTGAGTGTGTGCGAACTCCAAGTTTATAAGGGTTGTTTGGATTTGATGGATTTTTGAGGTTACTATAAGGCTTTCTTAAGTGACAGATGATGTAGGCCAGTCTTCCAGTTGTTGCCTTCAAACTACAATGTTATCAGAGATTTTCAAGGAAAAACTACCAGAATGATAACACTGAAAGATTTTATTCCTTTTCCTAGCACCTTTCTTAGAGAAGGGTTCGTTTGGATTCAAGTTTTCCAGAAAGAAATTATCCTGACAAAACCATGAATTTCTGGGGAAAATGTCCTCTCATGGCTAATACCTGGCAAAGTTATGAACACTGAAAATTGAACTTTAATATGGGAAGTGCTGGTCAACCTTGGGCGATGGTAACACTGCAAGTAACTGCTTCCTGAAATTGTTGGATGTGCCATTGGCTCTGTTCTGAGATGTGTTCAGCTCTCAGAAGTGAGTCGAAGCACCCATAGGAGTGAAATCAAGACTCCTGCCCTGGTACATGGTTCTGCCCACAATGTAGCTGGTGGGATTGGGGCTAA
The DNA here is from genome assembly GCA_028858755.1 of Ara ararauna. Classification (NCBI taxonomy): domain Eukaryota; kingdom Metazoa; phylum Chordata; class Aves; order Psittaciformes; family Psittacidae; genus Ara; species Ara ararauna. The sequence continues at coordinate 64,136,512 of CM054382.1, forward strand.
ACAAGCATTGTTGTATCATGGTATCTGTTATCAGCTTGTTCATGCTTCTAGTACCATTAGAGAAAGCCTGAAACATGGAGTAGAAAGTGAAGATTTAAACTAAGCAAATTCATTCCTAAAAGGCCGGGTATTGAAACACAGTACTTCCTACTCATGTTTGACGTGACTTTAGCTCGTTGGTTCCTGCTGCACTCAGAATTATAACTCAGTAAACATCTCCAAGGATTGTACATCTAAAAACCACCTTCCAAAGTCTCAAAGTGTGGCTTAAAGGCAGAAAAACTCCTAGCAGAAAAGAGGTTGAGAGAATACATATCTTGACTTGATCATTTCCCCTTTCAGATGTGGGCACATGTTCATTACAAATTACACTGAAATCAGTAATTATTTTCATATGGTTAGCAAATAATAATGATTCAACATTTGCATGTCCCTGAATTGCAGTGGAGTGGCATTACAGATGGTACGAGATGCATCAGTTTTATAAAACATATTGAAGACTTCAACTTCATGACGGAAAGTGTTCTGTCATCAGTTAACTTATATGCACAGTGTAGCAGGGAGTCCACAGTTACAAGAACCACTTAAGATGCTAAAAACAGGTACAGAGAAATAAAATGGGAATGCTCTAAGTTACCTTAGCTTTCCACTTGTTTTTGTATGCACTGAATGTTGAAGCTCCAGCTGTCCTGCCTAGATGGGGCCATGGATAGAACCCAAACATTCAATTCCAAATTCATGCCCTAAAAAAACCTACCATAATGCATTGCCATGCAACCACAATGTTGCATGGCAAACAGATGGGAACACATAGAATAAAGCTACCTGAAGCAATAACCTTGGCTTCTAGTTTGTGTCTATGAAGTATTTACCCTGAACATGCAAACCCCACCAAGCAGCTCCTATCAGAAAGAGTGAGAAGGAAAAGGAGGTTGCACTCGCTGGTGCTGTTAAGTGCAGTGATTTCTAATAACAGCAGTGTTTGCTGTGAGTGATCTGGATCAACATCAAAAAAAAACCCCATCTAGTCAAGTGCACAGCAAGGGGTCTATTCTCATGTCCATGCTCGTATGTTAAGTCCCATTGACAAGCATTAGTGGGAACTGCAGGCACATATGGATATGTGAATAGCCCCAAAGGGAACTGCATAAAGTAGTGTTTGACTGCACAGAGATCACTTCAATTGCCAATATAAAATAATCTAGGGGCAGAAGCCTTAAAAAATGCTGTGAATAAACCAAATAATTTAAAGAAATTGATAAATAATGGAGGTTAAAAAGGAAACATCAGGATAAAACCAGCATTAGAATCTGTTCTTTGAACTAAACAGTAAACAAGAATTAGCTTTCTGAACTAACCCTGTCCAAAACTTACAAAAATGGTTTGTAACTCAGTTCTCTCATTTTTAGAGCCTCTTTGTCTTACTGTTACTCTGTATTCTAAATAGAAATGAGAGACACAGCAAAAAGAGCTCGCTGACAAGACATGAGTTAAGAAAAGCACTGGTATGTTTTGCTTTGCCAAAGGACATGGTACATGGAATAGTGGCAGCTCTGCAATAGGTCAGTGATAACGATGCTCCTGTGGTTATGCAGTACCAACAGCCACTCTATAAATGTCAAAGCCTTGCAGAAACTCCCTGAGGAAGGTTTCCTGCTACCTGAAAAGCCTCCAGCAGCCAGCCCACTGGACAACAGATATCTCCAAAGAGTTTGGACTCTATCTGCAGTACATCTTCACGTTTTTCCCTGAAACCACCGCCTAGTGCAAAACCCCATTGTGATCTGGAGAACTCTTCTTACTTCTACTTACATAGCTGAAACTACAAAACCTTTCCTGACAGCCAAACATAAATATGTGCAATGAGCAATGAAGTCATGTAACACGATAATCACTGCTGGAGGGCTTTGAGACAGTGATAAGTGTCCATATTAAGAACTTAAACTGGTGGGATATGGAGCGGATGATGAATAAATAACATGTATAAATCATGTCTAACTGATCAAATCACTGGGCTCCTTACCTCATTCTGGTGGCCATAGAGGAATTCACCCACCTGAATTACATGTTACTGCAGAGTCCTGTGTGTCTATGTGTGCCTCCTTGGCTTCAGACCCAGGACCATACTGCTCCAGGGACATTGCTTTGGAACATCGCAAGGTGAAGCAATCCATATGACAGACAGTGAAAGCTCTTCTGTTACAAGATGTCCTTTTCCAGTGGTCATTTACACCATCAACCAACCTATTAATTACGGTAAACCAAAGCTTATTGAGTCCCTGCTGGCCAAAGCACTTGAGAATACAAACGACACCATGTTCCAGACACCTACAGGTAATTACATATGGTGACAGCGGTGCATGACAGAACCATTTGAGAACCGATGCTAAGAAGAGAGGTAAATTTCTGTTTTGTATAGACTGAACTGTTTTTGATCTCTAAGTGCCTTAGGGTCTTAGAAATCAAAGGCAAATTAAGCAAGGTAAAGAAACTCAGTCACCAGGTGTTCATCTGGAAAAGTGATACATCTCCAGTGAATTTCAGCAGTTCTGGGAACTGATTCCCCTCCCCAGATCACACTGTGCTTTGTGAAGCTGTTTTATCAGGCTACTGGCAGAGGGCAACTGCTCCACAGAGAACAGAATCTGGAGGCCCACTCTTCCCGGGGTGTCTTCTCTACCTACCAACAGATCCTTCAGCCTGTCTCTGAAGTTTTCGGATACCAGGACATACACAAAGACAGGCATGCACTTCTAGGAGATGCTAAATGTGGTGGCTGACCCTTTCCTGAAAGACTCCTGAAGAAAAGGGGAAAGAAGATGAGAAGATGGCTCCTCCTCTGAAGAGTACCTGACAACCACAGCCAGGTAGGAGAACTCCAAGTTATGTTCATGTTTAGTAAATATTTATTACATTAGCACTATTTGAATGTTACTAAATGCTGGTTAGAAAGGGAATGATGGAGAACGATCCAATTTAAGCAGTATTTCTTACTAAAACTCAAAATGCAAGCTATGTTTTCAGTACTGAATTCTGTTTTGATAAAATCCACGATCAGAAATCATTTTTACTCAACTTGTACATTGATACAGTAAATATCTGGAAAACCTAAGCAGAAAATAATGTTGCAAACAGCAAGAAAGAGATATGACAACATATTTTGTCTTGTTTTCTAGATTCCCACTCCTGGAACAATAACCTACCCCCACCAGACTTCTTCCTGTCAAAAGAAAGAAGACCGATTTATGCTCCCAGACTGAGAACTAGTCACCTTCACATCATACCATCACATCCTGGATCTATCAGTTATTTTAAGGATGAAGAAGTTCCTCATAAGCTGCCAAGTCAATCTGTGGGACAATTTACTGCTTAGAGTTGATTACCAGCACCACTGCAAGCCCAAAAGGCAGGTCATCAGCCACTGGAGTGATCTCTGTCTACATCTCTGAGACTCTTTAGCTGTCCAGGCTTTGCTATCACTGACAATTTTAATGTCCCCCAAACTTCTGGCATTCGAGTTATCAATTAGTAATGCTGCTCAGTGTCTTTTTTGTTTTGGCTTGTTACTGAGTTACCAGTGTCTCTTCTGTGGACAAGTTGTAGTCATGGAGCAGATACGTAGACAGAAAGACCATCAGTGACATTCTTCACATATATATACAGCCAGTGAATAAAATGCGTGCATTTCATAGAGGTCTGTACTGAAATGGCCCTGAAGAACCATTGGGAAAATACCAGGACCACCTGGAAGCACATTTATTTTGCAGTTGGTGGAGCATGCGAGGGAAGGCCAGACCTAAGTCTGTAAACCCCAATTAGCTACAGACAGTGAGAGGCTGCCTCAAGTAAATAAGTAGGAGATGGATACAGAGAAAAAGTGCATCACATGAAGCATCGTGAGCTGTACTAACTGGAGTTACTTTGTAGAGCTTGGCTCAATCACCTCAGTTGAGATTTTACAGAGGATCCTTAGTGTAGACTGAAAACGTTACAACAGGCTAGAATGGCATCTTCCCTGGAGCATCCTTATCCTTCTCTAGGGAAAAAAGCTGATCTTCACCAGCTGTACATGCCAGTGCTGCCCCCACAGAGGAGCAGGACTGCTGAACACGGCAGTAGGGGGGGCTGGAAAGACCACAGGGAGTGGTAGGGGACACCTGAGCATGAAAATATTTCATATCAGATCTAGTTACATCCATCTGTAAAATCAGTAACAGCACAGACACCTGGTAGTTCCATTTCATGGGCTAATAAATATGTTTAAGGGCAGAAGAGATTGCGCTGAACACAGAACTGGTCTATGCTATTTGATCTTATAGAGTTTATCTCCCAGCTTTCATCAAGGCTAGCAGGACATTAGGGTAGGCTGAACTGTGCTTCATCTGAACTTAGATGGGAGACCCCTGAGAACATACTAGAGATGAATGAAATGGGGTGAGGTCCCTGCTTTCTCTTCCTTCTGCACTACATTGAGCTGTAATTGCAGGCACCATGTGGTGGTACTGTGGAGTCTTGAAATAGTTTCTGTTTGTTCTTGGTTTTGGCGGTTGCTGAATTTTTCAGAAGGATGAGGGAGGAACGGGTTTGTAGTATGCAAACAACACACAGGATCCATGTCTGGGAGCTGCTGAGGTGGGTACATATGGCCACAAAGGAAAGAAGCTGTGTGAGCAGCAGGACAAGTGGTTGTCACCATTTCTCAGGGAAATCGACTGCTGAGGCAGGGCTGCTTCAGAAAAAGAGGGGCTTGGGGTGAAGCTTCAGCCTAATATTCTGCCTGTGACCCACTCCAGTCCAGGACTGTCTTATTCACACTGTGAATAAAACACACTTCCATGTAGATGATGCCCACAGCTGGGTCACTGCTTCTCCTTTACCAGTGAGGAGAGGCACAGAGCCGTGAGGAATCAGCTATTTCATGCCAGGAGGCAGGCAATGGGTGACAGACCTGCTGGTAGGGTGCTGGCTTTCGGTGGTTTTGCGTAGCTCCATCAGCACATAAATTCTGTCTCTATCTTTTAAAGTAATACATTATTAGAGATACATGAATGTGTGATACCTGCACACCTGGGCTGGGGCTGGAGAGCCCATGAAATGTGTTAGACTTGTTATAACTTGATTATCCCTTTGCACAGGTGTACGTTCCTGCTCCCAAATGCTTATGAAGCATCTCTGCTGATGTATGTAAACTCACAGTGTTAAAGGCTAGAGAAAGCCCCTTGATGTATTACAGTTCATCATGTGCCATTGCCCTTGCATTAATGGCTTTAACTTGGTTTTGGGTACAGCAGGTCTTGCTTTGAAAATATCAAAAAAGGGCAGTATCCACTTTGTGCCTTGAAAGTCAGCCTTCAGCCCTGCTTGCTATTAAAACCTCCCTACATTCTCACTCGAGTTTGTTTGACTTCAACTTGCAGTTCTGCAGTTTTCTCTGAAAGATTAAAAATGTCATCAGTACCCAGCAGATACTTCCAGACACATCTCACAGATACTTAAATACTCACCCATTATACTCCTATCACATCTCAGAATTCATTCCAGTAAGCTAGGCAGATTGAGTGCTTTAAGTCTTTCACCATTAAGCGCTTTCTTCAGCCCTGAAATCCTCTCTGTGGTTCTTTTCTGCACCCTCTCCAGTTTTGCAACAATCTTTCAAAAGTGTGAGCGCCAGAAACTGCATAATCTTACACTGTCTGTATTAAAACCAATTGTGTTTGAATGGGCTCAGCTCATCAGGCAACCGAGATCACTTGAAGTGTCATTCTCATCATTGTCTGTCACTCCACCAATGTTCCTGTCGCCCTCAAATTAATCAGCTGGGAATTTACAGTGTTTACATCCGAGTCATTGTAGAAAACATCGACTAGCACCTGACCTGATGCCGATCTGAGTAAAACTCTCCCGTTCAGTAACACTGCCTGATTCATAGCTACTTTTAAACAGGCTGTTAGCCAATTCCTAATCTAATTAGTGCACGCTCTGTTGCTATTTCTAATGCTTTCTGATCAGAATACCACACAGTGTTAATTCTAATCTCCATAAAAAATGAATATCACATCTCTTCATTGACCTTTATCATTCAGTCTTTACCTTCATCATATTATTTGATGCGCCTCATCAAAGAAAGAAATTGCATTTGCCTGATAAGGCTTATTTCTCCTAAAACTGTATTTACCATCATTAATTACATCTCCATTCTCCGACGTTTCAATCCCATGGCAGCTTTTCCAATACACAGTAACACTTCACAATGTGTAAGAGGCCTGCCTTTGAGGTCAGCACGTGTCACCAGCCCAACCAAAACAGTTCCATTCTTAAACCTACTCTTTGAAAACTGATAGGTTTCATCGTAGTGGCTGCTTATTTCCATTTATATATCATCAGGTGATTAAACACGACTACTCACTTTAAAGATAACCTTGGAACAAACTCCAGCAGTACGTACGTTCACTCCTAGTCCTGGCCACTGCTTTCCAAGTGTTTCCCAGTGACCACTCGAACAGAAATCATCACAACTTTAGCTTTCCAGGGAGAGCTACCTGCTTCCTGAAGCATACCTTAGAACACCAGCATGAAAGGGCCAACGATGACATATCAGCTATCATGTAACTATCTATAAATGTTAGATTTCTACAAAGTGATTCCACTGAATTGTAATTAAGGGTTTGAAAGTCGAATGATTTTAAGTGCTAGTTTTAATTACCGCTTGGTGAACTTTAGTGTGTTAGAATTGTCACAACTTTCCTTTAGAATTAGTGTCAAGCCAGGCAATACAGTGGGAAATTATTAACTCATACTTTGGTTCAGTAATTATCTGCATTACAAGGTTTATGCAATTAGCTGTTTAAGATGTCATTATATTTTGCCATCTGGTACACAGGAGTTTATGCATATGAACAGGCACATGTTGAAGTGATTTTCACTATATGACTCTTGATCTCAACCCAAATCATCACTATAATGAGTGGAAGACACAGTGTACAGTACATTAGTGGCAGGTGCATACTATCAACTTCATTTTAATAGAAGACTTTCATGTTTCCATTTTTAAAGTATTCTGCACAAGTGCTGAAAAATTAATTGCTCGTTTGCAATTTAGCAAAAACTGAGGACACGTTATTGCTAAATGCTAAGGAACATCAGTTCTCAGAAAAGCGGCCACTAATTTAAGTTCTTTCCATCTGTAACTTCAGGCCAATTTCTGCTCCAGACAATAAGGAAGTATCACTGAAGTTCAGCTTAAAATGTTCTCTTGTCTCATGGTGAACGTGCTGAATTACCTCTAATAGTCTCACAGCACTGAAAGCTCTTGAAGCTATTGCAGAGCAAGCTGCAAGGATGCCTTAAAACCAACCTGTGATATGGTACATGTGCAACAACCTACAGCATCACCCGTCTGTGCCAGTGTGCAGGGTGCTATGATCTGCGTCCTTGGTGTTACCTCAGTCTGCCTGATGTCACTTCTGCCTGTTGGGTCACGTTTGACACTCAGGTTTTAAATCTGGGAAGAAAAAGTGCTGCTGTCAGCAGCTTACCATGAGGAAATCCTTGCTTCCAGGCAGTATAAAACGTAAATATCAACAATGACAGCACTGCAGACTTAGATAATACCTGGTGTTTCTGAGACATACTGCGCCTGCTGCTCTAAAAATACTCACTGTCTTTAATTAATTAAATTGCATGCAGCTATTAACCTCATTTGACACTAGGAGAATGGTCTACTGGAACTGTCAGAGACCTCAGTCCCAGAACACTGTGCAGAGGCTGAGAGCAAGGCATCAGCGGGGACTGTATTCACAGAACTGCAGTCTGCTAAACCCAGGCTGTAACTGCAGCACTGCCAGTGAGCTGTGAAAGTAGATGGAATGCTTTGGGGCAGGACAAGGGTTTGGAATCAGGGAATGGATGGAATCGCTCCTGCTATCTCCTCCTTTGAGCTGGACGGAGTGCTACATGCTGTACCGCTTGTGAGACAAGGCAGCTCGCTGGCAAATCTCATTTCTTAGGAATATTTGTTACTTCGGGTTCTGGTGTTACACTCTGGATCCTCCCCACGTCTCAGGGCAGCAGTGGTTGTCCCAGAGGGGGAGAAGGAGCCGTTCCCAGGCCTGCTTCCAGCCAAGACTCCAGCACTACGCAGGACAGGGCTGCCCTCCATGCGCCGCCGCTGCAGCTTCATTATTGAATTACATTAACAGGCCGCCCTCTAGTGTCATGTTTTATTACTTGGGTGAGAAAAAAAGGGCCATACACCTAAAAACTTGGGTTTTCTCTTAACGAGCTCCACCGGGCAAGTCACTCCTAGAGGCAGAAACAAAACATTTCTCTGGAGCAAGCTGGGAACTCCTCTGTCAGGTCACAAACCCCCAAAATTTGGTATAAAAGGGAGTTTGTACTGAGGTTCAGGAAGTCAATCCAGACAGCCCATGGAAAATATCACTCAAATCTGATGAGGTGCAGAATTTGCCTGCTCTCTAAAATCAATATTAATGTTTCTGTGGGTGGTTATAGCAATACCATAGTATATATGCGTGTCTATACCTCTAATGTGAAGCGTCTCATCCTCTTGTACGTACATCAGGGTAACTCACAGATACACTGGGAAATGTCCTTCACGGCAACACTCCCAGAGCACAGGGGTCATTTTGCTCAGGCTAAAAACAAAAAGGTGATCAACATGAGGTGATAGGCAGGGATTTCTCAGGAGTTTGTCTTGTATGGAGCCAGGTTGAGAGAGCTGGGCTGGGTCAGCCTGGAGAAGAGAAGGCTCCTGAAGGGGAGACCTGAGAGCAGCTCCAGTGCCTGAAGGTGCTACAGAAAACCTGGAGAGGGGCTTTGGACAAGGACAGGCCAAGGGGAATGGCTTTAACCTGCCCAAGGGCAGACTGAGATGAGCTCTTAGGCAGAAGCTGTTCCCTGTGAGGGTGCTGAGGCGCTGGCACAGGGTGCCCAGAGAAGCTGTGGCTGCCCCATCCCTGGCAGTGTTCAAGGCCAGGTTGGACCCAGGGGCTTGGAGCAAGCTGCTCTATGGAAGGTGTCCCTGCCCATGGCAGGGGGTTGGATCTGGATGAGCGTTAAAGTCCCTTACAGCACAAATCAGTCTGGGATTCTAAAGCCAGGAAATACTAACAGCAAAAAAACAGTTAAATACTTGTTTGTTCTGAAACCCTGACTGGTGTTAGTGGTCATAGTAAACAGTCTCATGAGGGCTGCCCTCACTGGGTTATCCTAACCAGGGATATCCCCTATCCAGGGGAAGCAGGATGAAGCACATCCACCTCTAAGACCACCAGCAGGCCATGCCAGGCCAACAGCTGGTGTAGATCAGCACGTGAAGGCGGTGCAAGCCACCCATTTACATCGGCTGCAGACCGTCCTTGTCTATTAATGTTCCCCAAAGCTGAAGCCACCTGCCTATCTTCCATTAAGGAGCACATTTTGTCTCCTATGGGAGATCTGCTCGGTCGCAAGAAAACAAGCGTCCTTTCCTTTAGGGAAAGGAGATAAAGGGAAGCACCTCAGCGCTAATTGCAGCGCACCAGGAGCCCTCCGGTCCGCACCGACCGGCTGGGGACCAGGGGCAGCCCTCGGGGCTGCCTCTGGGGGTGACACTGATGGAGGAGCTGGGTTGTGGGTTTCCCTTGGGTTTCCCCGTGGGGAAACCACGTTCTTGCTTCCCCGGGGGAATGCAGCGTCTGCCTCCTGCTCCAAACCCCCTCTGGAATTAAGGAGATAACCGGAAAGCCGAAGGAAGGAGCAGGGCACACCCAGCCTTCCCTTCCCATAGGCAGGTGGCGGGACAGGGAAGCGCTCCGCTCTGCTACCACCGGATCAGCACAGCGCGGTGACGGGAGCCGCGGGCAAAGCGAGGGGGAGGCTGCCCGGGGCCACGTTTGGCCCCGAGGCTCTGATTTGGGGTGGTTTACCCGGTTTGGCAGCGTTCGGAAGCGAAGCGGCGGCCGCGTGAGCCGCCTCAGCCGCACCGGCCGGGAGGGGGCGCTGCGGCGCTCAGCCCTACCGCTGAGGCGGGAGGGGGGTGGTGGGAGGGGCGGGGCGATGGAGGAGGGAGAGGCGGAGGGGGCGGCCCCGCGCCTCCAGGGGGCGCCGCGGTCCCTCCCCGCGGGGGGGGGGGGTGGGGGGGTGGTGTGGTGGTGTCCGGCGCGCGGGGCGGGCGTGCAGGCGCGCACGTGCGGGCGGAGGCGCGCACACGCGCGTGCACACGAGTGCGCGGGTGCATGGGTACCCGCACACGTGTGCGTGCATACGTACACACGTGCAAGGGTGCACGTGCATTGCACACACAGCTCTGGTGCGTGCACAGCTCTGGGGACCCCCGTGCAGCCCTGATCCAGCTCTGGGGCAGCACGAGAGGGACGTGGGGCTGTTGGAGCGAGTGCAGAGGAGGCCATGGAGATGCTGCGAGGGCTGGAGCAGCTCTGCTCTGGAGCCAGGCTGAGAGAGCTGGGCTGGGGCAGCCTGGAGAAGAGAAGGCTCCTGAAGGGGAGACCTTAGAGCAGCTCCAGTGCCTGAAGGGGCTGCAGGAAACCTGGAGAGGGGCTTTGGACAAGGGATGTAGGGACAGGACAAGGGGAATGGCTTTAACCTGCCAGAGGGGAGACTGAGATGAGCTCTTAGGCAGAAGCTGTTCCCTGTGAGGGTGCTGAGGCGCTGGCACAGGGTGCCCAGAGAAGCTGCGGCTGCCCCATCCCTGGCAGTGTTCAAGGCCAGGTTGGACCCAGGGGCTTGGAGCAAGCTGCTCTAGTGGAAGGTGTCCCTGCCCATGGCAGGGGTTGGAACTGGATGAGCTTAAAGGTCCCTTCTAACCCAGACCAGTCTGGGATTCTGTGATACGTGCATGCCTACACAGTTCCAGTGCATGCACATGTATGTGTATGCATACACAGGTCCGGTACATGCATATACGTACACACACATGCAGTAGGCCTGGCTCTAGGTTTGCAACTGCGCTGACTGTTGAATGGGGCTGGTTTCAAACCATCCCGGGTGCTCCCAAGCCTCTGTGGTACCACATGGAACACAGGAAGGGAACGAGGAGAGGAAAGCAGGGGCCTGTGGATGTGCTGGTCTATAAATCCATATGCGAAGTTGTTTGGTTTTATCAGTCAAACACCCTGATCTGTATTTTGCAACCCTGCAGTAACGTAACTGGCATTATTTATTGTTGTTTCTTCTTATTAATTTAATTAAGCCTCGTTGGTGTGGCGTTCCCCCCCCCCCCCATATTAAAGGAAATGAAGTCAACATCATTAAAAGGAGTGGAATAGGCGTATGCCAAAGTATTTGTAAGAGCACGTTAAAAATATTCTAATATGAATTCCAGCTGTCTCGCAGGCTGATGGTAACTTTTCCTAAGAAATCCAGCGGTGCCGCAGGCCGTCATCCGTGGGCTGAATGCAGATTTGTCACAAGGGGAAGCCACCTTCGTTGTTTCCTACCATCACACTTTTTAGATCAAGCTAGCTATAGTCATTTATAAAGGCCTTTGGCATCACCTTTGGAGTAAGGCTCATGACGTTTGTAATTAAAGGCAAATTGCACCGACCTCATCTGCTCCAGAGAACAGCAAAACCCCCCATGAGCCCAACCCTCGCTGCTGCGTGGGGCACATGGTGTGGCCAGGGGTCCTGATGGGGGCGGTGGGATGAGGGGTACCCATGTGCTGGTGTACCCATGTGCTGGATACCTGTGTTCCAGGGGATGTAATGTGGGGTGTCTGTATGAAGGTACAGACTTATGCTGGGATACTGGTGTACTGGAGTGTCTGAGTATTGGGGTATCTGTGTGCTGGGGTACCTGTGTCCTCGTGTATCTGGGTGCCAGGGTCCCCAAGTCCTGCGCTATATGTGTGCTGGGGTACCTGTGTAATGGGGTACCTGTGTGCTGGGGTAGCAGTGTACTGGCGTAGCTGCCTGCTGGGGTACCTGTGTGCAGGTGTAAAGTTATACTGGGATAACTGTGTCCTGGAGTGTCCGAGTGTTGGGGTACTTGTGTAACAGAGTACCTGTGTGCTAAGGTACCTGAGTACTGGGGTACCTCTGTAGTGGGGAACCTGTGAACCAGAGGTACCTGTGTGCCAGGGTACCTGAGTACTGGGGTAGCTATGGATCAGGTACGTGAGTACTGGAGTGCCTGTGAATCAGGGGCACCTGAGCACTGGGGTATTTGAACACTGGGGTATCTGTGAATCATGGTACCATATGCTGGGGTACCTGAGTGCTGGGGTATGTGTGAATCAGGGGTACTGTTGTGCTGGGGTACCTGTGAATCAAGTGTACCATCTGAAACATACCTGGCCCCTCACTGTCCCAGCATCCACAGAAGCTTCCAAACTGCCATAGACCCACCTGAAGGGATAAGGTGAAGAAGCTCAAGTGGGGATGTGTCATGCTGCTGCCTCCTTCGTATGCAGCGACCAAGGGCTCCCGATGCACTGACACTGGCCCATTCAGGTGGGAACAGGCTCTTTCCTTTATAGCACCATGTCCCAGCATCTCAAAGGCCTTGGGATGAGCAGCACTGCTGCAAAGTGGGAAAAGCAGCTCCGCTGCAGTCTCCATTGAATGGGGGAGGCAGACAGCCATGGCCACTCTCCCCTTCCACTCAGGCACCCAGTGTCCTGTGCTCTGTCCACTTCTCCTTCACTTACCAATTTTCCAAACCGTGGGCAAGAGGCAGGATTTTCCATGGAGATTCAGTGTTTTCCCTGCATTGCACATGCCGAGGGCCTGCCCGCAGGTTCCCTTTGCCAAGCAGGGCAGAAGTCACTTGCACCAAAGTTTGGAGCGACACTGGAACTCTGCAGATGTTCCTGAGGGAAACAAATCAGAGTTTGTCGCTGTGGTGCAACTGCAGAGAACAGTTTCAGCCTCCTGCCCTGTGGGCTATGCTATTACTGGGCTGCTTATCCCAAGTTTTATTATCCATGTAAGCATCTACTGGTGGTGAACGCTGCCCTGCATGCAGCAGCTCAAGTCTCAATGATCTGCAAGTGCATCTGGTGGGCTGCAGGGATTCAGGGATTCCTGAAACTTCTCCCCCTGCAACCCAAGGGAACCGGGCAGAGCCCACAGTGGGGCAAAATCCCTATGGATTGTGTCAATCTCTGGATTATAGCAATGCAACCAGCGCTTTTTTTTTTTTTTAATTGTTTTTCTATTTTTTATATTGTTATGTATTTATATATTAGTTTTTAAAGGATGCAATGGGAAATAACAGGAGAACCCATCTGCAGGGCCTAATGGGGCTGGTGGGGAGAGGCCAAGCCGTGGCCCCTCATCCTGATGCCCAAACCTCCAGGCTCAAGGGGCCCCTTAGCTTTATCAGTTTGACCTGTGGGCAGCAGGAGCAGCCTTGGGACATAAGGGTCCTGCAGTAACTGCACCCAACTTGTATGAAACACCTCTGCTGTGGAACTGGGAGAGCTGGAGGCTGCTGCCCAAGGGTCTGTGTCCCATTGCCACTGGAGGTCGGTGTCCCATTGCTACCAGGGGCCTGTGTGCCATTGCCACTGAGGGTCTGCATCCCATTGCCACCGGTACTCTGCGTCCCATTGCCACTGGGTGTCTGTGTCCGATTGCCACCGGAGGTCGGTGTCCCATTGCCGCAGGGGGGCTGCTTCCCATTGCTACTGAGAGTTTGTGTCCCATTGCCACCGGGAAGGTGCCACCGGCACATACGCCTCTGTTCACCGCGCGTATCCCCTCTCTACAGGCGCATACATGTGCTCTATGCGTACACAGCCCGTGTGGATGTGCACAGACACGCGGCTGTGCGCTCGCAGGCAGCACCGTGCTGGTGGGAGGGCCCGGCGGGTCCCCCCGTGACCCCCCTCCACGCCGGTGGCACCGGGCCCTGGAAGCGCCGCGGGGAGCGGCGGGAGGGGGGGGGGACGACACCGTGAGGGCGGCGGCTGCCAGGTGCCCCCCTCCCTGCCTGCATTCTCCCTCCTCCATCCATCCCTCCATCCTCCCTCCCTCCGCGCCGCCCCGCTCCGCCGCCCCCAATACTTTTGTGGAGACTTGATTTTGCGGCGGGGGTCGGGGGGCGCCGGCTCTGCCCTGGATTTATTCCCCCCCCCTTCTTATTTTCGCATTTATATATATTTATTTTTTATTTATTATTTTATTGGGGGGGGGGGGGAGGGCGGCTCAAAACCTCCCGGCTCTCCGCATGTGCGGGATTTACCGTGACATGATCGGGAGCGGGGCTGGAGCAGCGATAAATCAGCCGCGGCTCGGCCAGCGCCGGACGGACACTGCGGCAAGGGGGGGGGGGGGGGGGGGGGCGCGCAAAAAAGAAAATGGGGGGACAAAAAGTGGGGGGAAAAAGAAAGGAAAAAATAAAGGGGAGGGATTCGGAGCTGCGGAGCAAGCGGCGGGGGTTGCGCGGGCGCGGAGCCGCTGGAGCGGCGGCGGTGCCGACCTGCGCGGGCTGCGCTTCTCCTCGTTTGGGTTTCTTATTTTTCTTTCCTTCCTCGGCTTTTTTCTTTTCTTTTTTTTTTTTTTTCTCGTTTTTCTTTGCCTGTACCTTAGCTGAAAATGGCTACCAGGGGCTTGGCGATCGCTCGAGGAGGCAGCGATGGCAGGGTGCGAGATTTACGGATTTATTCCCCTCTCAAAACCCGACCCAAATCCCAAAGCCAGACCGAAATCAAACAGCAAACTTTAAAGACTTTTATTTTCCCTATTTTTCCCCCTCTGTTTTCTATCCCTCCCCCCACCCACCCCCCCTTCGCGGTGCGGTGCCAAAGCATTGCCGGAGGGGGGGCGCGGAGGACCGAGAGCCGAGACGCCCATCGCCGCCCAGGGCGGGCAGCCTTTGCTGGGATCGCGGCGGGCGCAAACCGGGCACAAGCCGCCGGGCTGCGAACACCCTCGGCGGGTAAAGCCGGTGCCGCGGGGCTGGCGGATGCTGCAGGCGGACACTGCGCGCCCGCGTAGGGATTTTTCACCTTTTTTATTATTACTGGGGTTTATTTTATTGCCGTGCCACAGACCTACAACTGTACGTGCAAATAAAAGCGAGAGCTCACGGATACCGCTTTGCTTCCCAGCGAGGACTGAGTAGTTAATCCAATAAGTATATGTATTGTTCGGGGCGGTGG
Source organism: Ara ararauna (assembly GCA_028858755.1). NCBI lineage: Eukaryota > Metazoa > Chordata > Aves > Psittaciformes > Psittacidae > Ara > Ara ararauna. The sequence continues at coordinate 64,151,636 of CM054382.1, forward strand.
GGTGGAGGGAGGGGGGAGAAGGCGGTTAATCACCTATCGCAATGTATGGATAATATATATGAATATTAAAGCGACGTGGGGAAAGAGTCTCGCCGAGGGGGCTCCTTTTGGGGAGAGGACAAAGAAGAAAGTGGAAACAATCTGTTAAAATATTTTCCATTCATAAAAATGGCAGAGGGCTTATCCACCGCTCTATTTCTGCGTCTGACTGCACAGCTAATGCGTTATTGCCAGCTTCAAAAAGATAATTGTAGTGTCGGTAGAGACCTAATAATACAGCAGCACATGTAATTTTAAACAACACCTCATTGTTTATTGGGATGTAACTTTCCCAAAGTTTATTTGTGGCGTTAAAGAGATTTTCAAAGCGCAGAACAAATTGCAAATGAGCAGCTGTGGGGCGATGCACGTTTTGTGCGGCTCCAAGAGTTTCTATATTTAGTGGCAAGCTGAATCTGAAGAGGATTTAAAATAATAATAATAACAATAATAAATTGAATATCTGTAAGGAAATGCTTATTTCCTCCTGGAAGAGGAGGGAGCTGGGCTGGGGAATCTCCAAGCTTGGATTTCTAAGGGAGAAATAATATGCTCTGTGTGTCTTTGCCTGCGAGTTTCACAACCGTACGTACACCTGCTCCATAGGCTCAGAAATAACCTTTTCATCCAAGAAGTTAACGAAGGGGTCGGGCATCCGTACGAGGGGCGGTGTCGTGATTTATGTGTTTTTCCAGGAATCCAAAGGCTTTGTAAGGGCCACCTGTGCATCGCGCCTGGCTGTGCCGGGGGTTACCCGCTGGAAACCTTCCCAGCCCTGTAGAGAAGTTCACACAACAGTCGGGTGAGCAGAGGATGGTCTCACCTTCTCCCTGCTGTTAAGAGAGGAGAGCAGTGATTGTGACAGGCAGCCCACACGGATTACACTTCTGGTTTCAAAAAGAAATCCTTCTCTTCTGCAAAAAAAAAAAACCCAGCTTCTCCAGAGAGATCCGGTACCAGCGCAGGGTGCCCACCCCAGGGATCTCTATTGCCAGGGCTTACAATGCGGCAGGTCAGTGAATTACAGTAATAAAGACTTCCCAAAGAAAAATATTTCAGGAGCTGGGACTAGCACGGTTCTTTTGCTGTAGGCACTGGGAAAGGCAGAGCAAGCAAACCAGACCGGGTGGGCTTCCCTCCGGGATTTTTTAGTGACTTCTTTTAGGCAGAAGCATTGGCTCTTGTGCAGATTTGAGTTCTTACAACCAACTTCTGCATGTGTCCACAGGGCTGTTACAGAATCATAGGATCATTTAGGTTGGAAAGGACCCATAAAATCATCGAGTCCAACTTTTAAACCTTTATAACTCACTCTTTGCATGTTATGAAGTTGTCTGTAAAATTAGGAAAGGCAGATACGTGGAAAGTTACTAATCGCAGTGGAAGGGTCTTACTTTTTATTCCCTAAAATTTCATTTAGTTTAAAGTTAATGGGATAAAAGAGGGGTTTCTAGAATAGCTGTAGTAGTGCCTGTCCTTCCTATGAAGAATATAGACCTTGCCACATTTAAATACCTAACTTGGGTCTGAAAAGGGTAATTTTTATAGCAGAAAACAGAGTTAGGAAAACTTGCGATGGAAAACTTTACAACTCTGTATAAGCCTCGTGTGCGCTCTGGGTCAGCAGGGCTTAAACTGCACTGAAAACAAGAGTTGCAGAAGAGATTTGCAGATGAATTTAGCACGACACACACGATGCCAGAGGAGCAGTAATAAACCTGCACCTGTTCCCGTGCCCGCCTTGCCAGTCTCGAGCCTAGGTACAGAGCTGGGCTGGTTTTGTGCCTGAAAAGGCCATTCAGATTTATTGTTTTTTCCCTTCCCAGAGCTCTAGCATGGCTAACAAATGTGAAAAAAATGACTGAAGTATTTAAACATGTTGCTGCTTTGACTGTCTTTTATTATTATTTATTTATTTATCACCTTCTAAGATTTCTTTATTCATATAGGGAAATAATAGACATCTCATTTTGAAAGTTCTAGAGCACAGAGAAGAGCCTTGCAGCAAAGGGGAGGCACATTAGTGAGGGCTAAAATACCCCTCCGCTGCTTCTCAGCAGTGTAGGTGATGTTGTCAGCACGTCCTGTTTTCTCTTAGAAGTGACTTTTCTCAGTAACACACCTCAGTCTGTGTTACCTGAATCTTACAAAGTCCAGTGAGCAACTGTTATGGTTTATTTTTCACACCATATAATGAATCTGAGCTTCTATATGAGCGAACCCTGAATATAAACCGCTCTCATATGAAAACCAGCAACAAAAAACATACCTTCCTTATGAGAAATACATTGCATAAATCAATATGACAATGCATATATATACATATAAAATATGAACATAAATAGTGTGTGTATAGGCATATAAACATCATTTGCCACACCACGTTTATACCACCCTTGCGCAAACTTTACACAAGCAATATTTCTATCGATGCGTTCCACATCAGGTCCAAAGTGTTTATGCCAAACTGCCTGATAAAACATTGGATTTGGGACGATGGGAATATCAGCACCGCGCGCCGTAAGCACTCAGTATTGCCAGAGAATGATTTTGTACCATTGTGAGAGGTATCCATCAGCCAGCAGTGATAACACCACAGGGCTGGGTACACATAAAATATATCCAACGGTGATTGTACATATTCGCATCCTGGTTGCGGACTGGGGGGGGGTTATCCAGCTAGATAGTGGCATCAATATGGTGGGCAGGGATTTTGGGTGCACACAGTTGCAGGGCTGGGTCAGCGGGCACTTGCTCAAACCATCAGTAAATCACAGTGAGGTTATTAAACTGTGTTCACTTTCACAGGGAACTTTCACTTTGTGGTATTTCTGGTTTTCAGACAAATTCTGCTTGCGAAGCAGTGTTTACCTTAAAATAGTACCATTTCTTTTGCTCCCCATCAGAAGATCTGCAGCAAAACAAAGGGGGAAACGCTGCCCATCCCGCCTCTCGCCGCTTCGTTTGCTTCCTTTCTGCAGCCTGAGCACTTCTGCTGGGAAGTTATTTCTTCCGCAGCGCATTTCGCAATAGTCTCAAGACCCTGTGGAAATGCATTACAAGTCCACAGGCATGTCTGTGATATGCTTGGCTCCAGAGCCAGCACCCCATGTACGGCCATGCCAGGCAGCAATGCCTCCAGTAACTCGCGCTTAAAGTAGGAGATTTCACATGGAAAGGGAGAGGATTGACAAATTCATAGTGCAGTGATTCCCACTTACGCTTAGCACAGCTACTTTAATTCCCATCCCCACATGAATGTGGCTTTGGCGATGCACCTATGGATCAGATCCCAAATTCTGGTCAGATGGGGACCACAGCAGCTCTTCATCCTCCTCTCCTGCTAGGAATCATGGTGAAGGGGAGAAAATACTGTGTTTGTAGTATTAGAAAATACTAAATCATTCACATGCATTTAGTGGTGTAAGGTGAAAACTCCCATCAAACCTATTAGCCTGTTTATTTAAGTTGTCCCCTGAAATTCAGAGCCTGGAGGTTGCAAGTTCTGCCCACTGCCCTCCTGTTGAAGGGTGCTGCAGTGTTAGCACAACGACGGTGTTTATTTATGTTGCATCTGGGTTTGGAGCATTCAGATTGAGAAGGAATCGTAGAACCATAGAGTGGTTTGGGTTGGAAGGGACCTTGAAGATCATCCAGTTCCAAACCCCTGCCACTAGAGCAGGTTGCTCCAAGCCCCGTCCATCCCAGCCTTGCAAAGCCCCATTATGCTCAGCTCTCTGTGTACACATGAAATAATAACACAATCTCTTCCCCACACAGTCTTAGAACCTCCTTTCATATTTAGTACTTTCACAACATAAACTTCACAAAGGATGGTGGGATGAGGTTAAGGATGGCACTAACCTCTGGCTCCTCCATGACATTTCTGCCGGGCCTTGTAACTAATTCCACAGTGTTTTTGTGGGATGGCACAAAAAACTTCTGGACATTGATTTCCATCAACCATAATGGCATTTAAGTCTGTAAATAGTTGTGGAGATGCAAGTCATAGCAGTGAGTGGATGTGAGGTGTTGATGGAAAGGGGGTCAGGATTGGACACACACACACACACACACACCCATGATTTCAGGGAGCTTCGGCATCTCAGCAGGGCGAAGCCACCCCCGTGGGCTTTGGGGTATCTCCTAAAGCCACTACCATGGCTGAGGGCCCTGCTGTCAGGATGAGGCCTTTAATGATTGCTGCTGTATGTTAACAGGCCATACCACATATAGCCCGGCTATTGTCAGCGCTGATCCTTGTCCAACTGACGGGCTATTCAAAGCGCTTCTCAAGCCTCTCCAAAATCCCAGCTTGTTCTACCCCGATGACAGCCATCCCTCCCATTCGGAGTTTTCTTTGTACGCTTGATAACATGGTGGAAATCCCTTATTATGCTTCTTTTAATAATGCTTTCACATGGCGAGGGGACATGATGTTTTAATTTATGCAGTACACATCACCCTTCGACAATTTGCTAAGAGCTGACCTAAGCCTGCGCCCAAGAACAGAACTTTATGCAAAACCAATGGTTTCCAACCTGTGCTCTCCAGACCGCTGGGAATCAGTGGGATCCTTCCGAGGGGTCACCATGAGGTAACCGGGAAAGCGGAGATGCTGCCGGGAGATTAAAACACACCAGTGCAGGGCTGAGCTCCCAAACTTCAAGCTGAAAATCATCATTTGAGTTGGTTTGGGTTATTTTTTGTGGTCTTATTTCTTCCCCCCCCCCCTCTACTCACCCCCCTGCAGCTCTCTGCGCCTTTAAGTACCTGCCCCAGTCGGTTAAAAGCAATACATTCAGAGGGATAACCGCGCCACTCGTTATGAGTCAAGTTGTGCTGAGTAAAGTCTCATTTTCTTGTTCAAAAAAAATAGTCATTAACCTTCAGATCCACTCGCTTACCCCCCCCCCCCCAAATTAATTTTGCAGTATTATCACGCATCTTGAGGCTTCCAGTTTAAGACTATAATGCTTGTGCCGTTAATGAAGCGGGTATCCACGATCAAGGGGAGCTGAGAGCTACAGACAATTGTTTGTTTGCCTTTATTTCTCACGCCCTTTGAAGGTTTTTTTTCTTCTTCTCTTTTTTTTATTTATGAAGTGACTTTAGCAGATTGTACCCTCGGAGCTGTGAATAATAGGGTTATTCTACAAAAAATGGCCAAGGCTAGTTAAGACACACAAAGCCAGGAAATCCTTTCAGGGATGAAATCAGGACTATTTTAGGGGTGCCGTGTCAGTTGGAGACTTTGCAGCAGCTCGGCTCCGGCTTGCTGCAGTGCTGCCAGGCACGGCCGAGCTGCTGCTGCCGGGAGGAAAGTTCCTCCCCTATCGAAGGACCGGGGTGGGGAGGGGGGGGTCCGCACCCGGGATGTGGGGGTGTAAAGCACGGGGTGGGGGGGTGCAGAGCGCGGGGGTGTCCGTGAAAGGCTGTGGGGGGGTGTTTGGTAGTGCCAGGGAACTTTGCCCGTGCAGCAAAGCGCTGATGGTGCAAGGCATGGGGGTTCCCCGCGCCGGGGAGGGCTGGTATGCGGGGGGGGGGAGGAAGCTTGGAAGGAGGGTATTTGTGCAAGGGAGGGGTGTTATTCATGCAGGGAAGGGAGTATCCGTGCTAAAAGGGGGGGGGGGGGGGGTAGGTGTGTATCTGTGCAGGGAGCAGATTACCCGTGCAAAGGGGGGGGGTGGGGGGGGGTTGAAGTTACCCGTGTAGTATGGGGGTTATCCGTGCAAAAGGGGGGATTGCCCGTGCAAAGCGGGGTACCCGTGCAAGGGTGGGGGGCAGAGTGTTGACCGTGCAGTACGGGGGTTATCCGTGCAAGGGAGAGGGTTAGGCGGCTATCCATGCACAAGGGCTTTATCCGTGCAAAGGGGGGTATCCATGCAGGGGGGTTACCCGTGCAAGAGGGTGGTATTCGTCCATGGAGGGGGTTAACCGTGCAAAGAGGGTTGTTACCCGTATAAGGGGGTATCGATGCAAGGGGTTACCCGTGCAAAGGGGGGTTACCCGTGCCAGGGGCGCTCGCTGCCCGCAGCACCCCCTTCGCCCTCCCGCAGAGCAGAGCAGCCCTGCGGAGGACCCCACGGCTGGGAGAGGGGAGAGGGGGGGTGTTGGCTGCAGGCCCGTAGCGGGGCCGCCCGTCGTTGGGAGGGGAGGGTATAGGGGGATAGGGGATGTCCGTGAGCCCCACCACCCCCCGGTGCGGGTCTCCTATGCAAATCGCAGCGATTGCGGAAATGGGGGGGGGGGGGGGGGGGGGGGGGGATGGAGAAGGAGGAGGAGGGGAAGGGGAGGAGGGATGCGGGCGGCTGCCGAATCGCTCGCAACTTCGGCAAAGTCCCGGGCTCCGGAGCCCGCCCGGCAGAGCGGGGACAGGCAGCGGCAGCGCCCCGGGTAGCGCGACCCGGGCCGGGGCCCTGCCGCCCGCAGACTCCCCCCCCCCCAACCCCCAACCCCGGCCCGGAGCCACCGGGATAAACACCCCGAACCCAAGGAAAAGCCCCCAAAGCAAACAAGCCACCGAACGGCAGGCGGCAATTGGCTGCGGCGTTTATTCTCTTCCGGGTTCCCAACGGCTGCAAGTTTATTTTAGCTATTAAATTAAAATAGTAGAGGCATAAACCACAAAGTGCCACCGGCCGGGACCGCGAGAAGTTTCTCCCGTTCTCCCTATGCGCGGGCACGGCCTTAAACTCCTCTTTTAGGTTGTTTTATGCGTTGTTTTTGTGGGTTTTAACCCGATTTCCATGCTTTTGCAGAGAGCGGCAAGCTATTGTCTGGGCGGGAGCTGCGCGGGGTCTGTGCGCGGAGGGAGCGCGGCCGCGGATGTCCGCACCGGGGTTGCGTTTTGGGGGATTTGTCCCCTTTTTTTTTTTTTTTGTTTTGATAATTATTTTGTAATTGATTTAAGGAAATCGCTGACTTTGACAGATATTCCTTCTCCCCCCCCCCCGCTCCCCCCCCCCCCCCCCCCCCCCCCCTTCCGCGGGGCCGCCCGTTCGTGCGCGCCGGCTCCGAAACGCGCCGGCCGGAGCGCCCGCGGCCGCGCACAAAGAAACGCGGCTGGGCGCGGGCTGTGACGGACCGCGGCAAGGGCCAATCGGCGGGGCGGGGCTTTGTGACGTCGTCGGTCGCCGTCCAATCAGCGCCAGGGGTGGGTGTTGCGACGTTTGAACTCCCCGGGGGGAGGGGCGCGTCTTTTTTTTTTTTTTTTGCTTATTATTTATTTTTTTTTCGGATTTTTTTTTTTTTGCCTTTTCCGCCGAAGTTGGCGGCGCCCCGCGGGGACGGAGCCGCGGAAACCTCCGGATTTAGCCCCAAAAAAACCCCAAAAAGGGGGTGGGAGGGCGAAAACAAATCAATTTCTATAGAAAAAGAGTGAAAATCATTTATTATTGAAGGCGTCCTTAGCAAAACGCTGAGTTGCGATAAAATAAGAATATACCTTGCGCGCCCAGCCCTATAGCGCTGTAAAGTACCGCGGGGGGAGGAGGGAGAAGGTGCTTTCGCTCCGCTTACTTTTGGATGGGGGGGGGGGGGGGTGTGGTGTGCGTTGTCCGCGGCTGCGGAGGGGCTGCGCTTGACCGCGGGCCCTGCCTAGAGGGCGCAACCAGCCGTCCCGCGGCCAAAAGTCTCCCGAAGGGCGCCAAAAGTTACTCCAAGATAATGCTGCAAACCGCAAAAGGTTGGGAGCGGTGCGGCGCGGAGAGCCGGGGGGGGGTTGGCCGCTCGCCCCTCCGCACCCGCGCAACCCCCCCGCCACCTTTTAAACGAGCTGTGTGTGTTTTCCCCCGTGTCCTGCTATGGATGGGAATTTTCCCTCTGCCTGTGTCCTCCCCCTCCGCGCATAACTACGCGCAGGGACGCGGAGGCCGCCTCAACTCCCTCCGGCATCAATGGGAAACGCTATTCCTAAGCTGGGGAAGGAGCGGGGACACCCACCCCTAACGGGACACCCTTCGAGTCCCCCTGAGCGGGCTGGAGAGCATCCAAACCCCAAACCCAAACGCTGCCGGTGCCAAGACAATGCGCTCGGGAAGTGGCAGGAGGCGCGGGTGGATTTTTAATGTTAAGCGCTTCACTTTTAAGGGGTGATTTCATTAATTAAAGGGGGGGGGCGACGAGATTAATTTATGTGGGTGTTATTTAATGTATTATTTAATTTATCATTATTTCAAAGCGGAATAAGCACCCTTGACCATCAAGCGCTTGATTTAAAATGACAAGTGACAACGGGGATGGGGAAAGTTGTGAACGCAGCGCCGCTCCCCCCCCCCCCCCCCCCCCCCCTTCCCGGCCAAGGGCCGAGCGGAGCCGCAGTAAAAGCGAAAAAGCAAAAGCAACCCCCAAAAAAGCCCAAATAACCCAAATAAATAACAATAACAAACCCCCCGCAGAACCCCCCCTCAAACCCGCGGAAACTTCGCTCCGGTCCCTGCGTCCCTTCCGCGGCTGCCCGCGCTGCGGGGCGTTGGGGCGGAGGGAGGCGGATGCGCCGCAGCCCCCTCCCCGCCCCTCCCCGCCCCCCGCGGGCGGCGCGCAGCGCAGCGCTGAGCGGGGCGGCGCGGCGCAAGGGCAACGCAGAGCGGCGCGGAGAGGCGCGGAGCGGAGGAGGAGGAGGCCGCGGGGGAGCGTAGCGGGGGGGCGCGCAAAGCGTGCGCTATGCCTTTAACGGCGCGCGGGGCAGGCATGCCGAGCGCGTAGTGCGGGGAAAGTCGAGGCGGGGTTAAAGTTCAGCTCATGGAGCGGCTCCGCGCTGGCTGCAGTTTGGCAGAGTTGGAAATGTGAAAGCAAGAAGCAGGCTCGGGGCTCCCCCTCCTCTCCTCTCTCTCTCTCTCTCTCTCCTCTTTCCCCTCCTCTCTCTCCCTCTCCCTCTGTCTCTCCCCCCTCTCTCTCTCCCTCTCTCCCGCACACGCACACCTCCAAACCGCAGCCCCCCGCAGCAGTCATGTATTCTCCGCTCTGTCTCACCCAGGTAAGCGGCTGCCGGGGCGCGGTGGGGCCGGCGCTGCGGGGTGCGGGTGTGCGGGACTGCGTGTGAGCGTGGTGCGGGGTGTGTGCGCGCCGGAAAGGGGCAGAAACGCCGCTCGCCGAAACTAACTTTGTTGCCTTTCGCTTGCATCCCACCCCCCCCCCCACACAACACCCCCCCCCCCCCTTCCCGCACGGCCATTTGTGGCGGCACATGGCTAATGGCGCCTACTTATTAATGGTTTAATTAATGGGGGGGGGGGTTATATGCTACGGGACGCCCCGCACGGCCCCGCCGTGCTTGGTCATCCGCGATCGATGCCGCCGCCCGCCGCCGCCGCCGCCCGCGCCCCTCACCGCGGCCCCGTGGCAGCGCTACCGGCCGCTGCGCCTTCCCGCAGCACGGCCCGGCCCGCACCACCCGGACACCCCGCTCGGGGTTATGCGGGTGGGATTCCTCCGTGGTTTACATGCACCCCCTCCTTTCATTCCGCGGGCGCGCATGACGGCCCCGGTCCCCGCACCTGGGCACGCTCCCGCAGCGCGGTGCGGTGTCCTCCGCACCCGCGCAGCGCGACTCTGCAGGGACCGGAGCGTGTGTGTGTGCTAGCATGGGGGGGGGGACGACACCCGCAAACTTGTCCCGCGCGTGTCCTGCCCCCCCCCCCCCCCACGCCACCCTCCCGCCCTCGGAGCGGGCCCCCTGCGGGACTCAGCGCAACTTTTGCGGCGGGACGGGGCCGGAGGGGGGGTGAGGGGGGGTGTCACTCGCGGTGCCCCGAGTTGCGCGGCCGCGGAGCACCGCTGTATGCACACACACCCCCCCCCCCCCCCCCCCGTCTTTTTCCCCGCGCTCTGCTGCAGGACGCTAAATTACACACCTTCAATTAGCAGGATATAATGGTTTAACGAGGAAATGCTTTGTGGTGGACTCAAACCCCAGATTATTTCCTCCTGCAGGAGATTTTGACTACATTATTCTTATTAATTTAATTTGAATATTTTCTTTCTCCCCGGTGAGAAAGCCTCTCCAGGCTCTTCCCGGCGAGAAAAATGCAGCGAGAAGGGGACGCAGCTCCCCAAGAGCTGCAAAAGTTTCATCCCCTTCTTCCACCACCGTCCCCCCCCCTCATTCCCTTAAATTTCTGCAGGAGAAGCAGAGCAAAGGCACAAAACTCCACCGGGCTTAAAAACCCTCCGTACACTCGATGAAAGGCAGGAGGAAAACGGGAGCGGAGGGAGTTTTGGAGAGGCCGGGATGCGAGTGTGCGTTCCGGCTGGCCCAAAGTTTGCTCCTGGAATTCCATCTCGGGTTAAATACCTGGGTTTTGTCAGTCGTGCTGGTGCGGGAGGGCGAGGACCAGGCTGCTTGCAGGGCCGACCGCGCTCCGCATCACTCCGCAGCTGCACGGCTGCTGCTGGGGTGCACTAGGCCAGTTACACATTAAGGACAGCAAATTAAAGCCATGGCTTGAGTGCTCCCCGGCCCCCGGGTTGTGTCGTGTGTGTCTCCCTTTCATTTTAATGAAAATAAAGTAAAAATAGGGAAAAAAAATAAGGGGGAAAGGAAAAGCTGTGCTTGCACTCGAACCTCGCATTCTTGTTGCACGTTTGGAAAAGTAAGATGAGGATTAGAGGCCTCCTGACAAACTCTCCTCTCCAAAGGATCAATTAGGTGCTTCTGTCATTTTTTAATGGAGAAAAGGGACAAGCCCTGAGCAATCACGGCAATTGCCCATTTTTTTTTTCCATTTCAGGAGCTTTTATTGATACGAGTTTTGGGACGGAGATTTCTTTTTTTCCTTCGCCTTTTTGTGTGTGTGTGTGTGTGTTAAGTTTTGCCTCGGATTTAAAGGGAAGCTTTCGAAAGTGGGTTAGGAAAAGAAAACAACCCGAAATGTGAGTTGTGAGCGGTATTTATCCACGCACTGGCACTGCAAAGGCACGAGCGTTTTGTATCATCTGTCAGGAAAAATCTAAACATCCTTCCATTTACATATCTGCTGAAGATCTAGGAAATAGTTGAGGGACACATGCACATCTCCAAATAGATTTACAAGCAAATGGATTGTAAAAAAATACTAACAAGGGGCACTGTAGCTGGCTTAATTTCAAAAGGATCAGCAGAAATATATTGTTTCCAAAGGCTCCTCTGCAGTGTTACACTCTTGCGGGTGCTTTTGGGTCTCTTTCGTCGTAGTTATTTAGTTCTATTTCTTATGTATTTCTTATTCTTTTTTCATACCTTTTCTGGAGAGCGGATGGGAATTTGGGGGAGAAGCGCCAGACAACGGTGCGGCCCAAATTTGAGGTGCTGCTTGGAAACAGACTGCTCTCGGGAAAAGAGCTGGAGCCACAAACTTTGGAGAGTAGTGCAATGGGATAAATCATCATCATCATCATCATAAAAAGGAAACTTTTTATCCTCGCTTTCCCAGCTTTCTGGTGCCTTTTCTTTTTAGGTGATCCATCAAACACCGAGGGGGGGAAGCAAATGTCTTTATCAAATACTTTGGAAGTTTCCCTTAAAGCTAACTTGGGGAGAGGCAAAGATCAGCTCCTTTTCCATCAGTTACTTCAAATCTTGCTGTTTTACAGCGCGCCTGCAGACCAGTCCTTAGCACGCTTGCACTGACACATTCCCAAAACTTTTTTTTCGGGAAGGGGCCCTATAATAACACTGAAATAAATAATTGTATTATGCAGAAAGTGCGTCCCTCCTCCCCCCCCCCCCCCCCCCGCTTCCAGCCCAATTTTGTTTGATCAGCCCCGAGTGCTTTTTCTTTCCACTTTGCCTTTGGTAATACCTCGCCGCCGAGGTGGAAGCGGTGGGATTTGGAGTTTCCCAGGACACTTGGAAAGTTGGTCTGGTTCTGAGCCATGAACCTTTTCTCCTCGTACACCATTTTGAACAGACACATTGGAGGCTAACACTGTGCACACCTCGCGCGCCGAGCAGCGGTGCCTCTCATTTACTTCAGCCATAGGCTTCACGCCACAAAAAGAAAAAAGCACCTTTTTATTTCCCCCCCTTCTCCCTCCCCCTGAAGTCTTTTAAAGTGGGTTTTAAATCAGTTCTTTCCGGGGGGGGAGTGTTGTTTCTGCCTCCCCTTTCAGGTTCGCATCGTCGCAATCAGCTTTAGCGCAGGTTAAAGCAACTCTCTCTTGGATAGCATCCAGCGTCGAGCCAAAAAAGTCCCGAGCACATGAGATCAGGCAGGACAAAAGCGCTGCTTAAAGCAGGAAAGTTGAAATATTTCAGGATGTACCAAGGACGTGTTTGGAAACGAGGGACGCTCGAAGCGCTCCCCTGGCTCGCTGTGGGTCTGTCGAGCCTCTGCTCTGTGTGTACCTTCGCAGATAAACTTCCACTTGACAAAAGGCCCTTTTTTTCCCCGGCTCTCCCTGAGTGGTGAAGGGGGAAGCGCAGGAGGGATCAGAAGGGAGGGTTTATTATATTTAATAGCTTGTAGGGACCTGTAGTTTTTATAGATTTGATTATTTTTTCCTCTCCCCCCCTTCCCTTTCCCTGCGAGAGCTGTTTCTGGTGGGTGCGAGCAGCTCCATGTGCTGGGATTGTGCCTCCTCTCACTTTTTGAATCTGCCGACTGCAAACTCGCAGCAGTCTTTTTTCTCTCCTTCTCTTTTTTTTCCTTCCCCCCCCCCCCCCCAACTTTATTGAAATTTGAAACTTATCTTTTCCACTCGAGGAGGGAGGGAAAAAATCAGGAATGTGCCAATCATCGGACTGATTTATTTTGTTTTACCTGCTTCTATTTTAATAAGCATTCACAGTCCTCGCGGTTACTGCCGCTCTGCTGTGCCACAGGGAAATATATGGTGCCATTTTTTGGTGGGTTTTAGCAATCTGTGTTGAAAATAGAAGAAAGGAACACTGTGGTATCACCTATAGATTTAAGTCTTTCCAATTCAGGGGGCACTCGGAGTAAGTGCGGGGGAAGCTTTTGGGGAGTCAGCAGCTCTGGAATTGCGACAGGATTTTGCTGATGGGTATTTCTGCTATTGATTTCTCAGTTTTTCGTCATTTTCGCAAAGGAAATTCAAGTTAAAATAAGGTGTTGGAAGCAAGGAAGATGTCTCTTTAATAGCAATATTTGCATGACCTGAAACGATTTGGGTCGGAAATGCACTCCGTGGGATAATTACAATAAAAAAAGTTAGTTACTGTGCAAAATCCCCAGTGGTGCCTCGCAAGGGTGGGCAGCGGGAGGCTCTTACCCGGCTGGGGGAAGCGCTGCACAAATGACTCTATTTTTCCCCTCCTGGAGGGCCCAATCCTGAGAAAAAGAGGAACTCGGCCCCTGGAAGCAGGGACGTCCCCGGCACGCGGTGCTGGATCAGGCCCCACAGGCTATATCTGTTTTTATGTGCAGCCTGGAGTTCGGTCATTCATTTATTCAGAATAAAACAAGAAGTGTGGCCCCAATGTATTATAATATGTTTTGATCTCTTGTGCTGATTTATGCAGTACTTTTTGAGGATATATACTATTATTTTATTACACAGAATTGGGGTGCGTGTGCGTCTTTCTTGCCATTTCTTTATCGTCGGCACACTTTTAATCGCCATTAGTTTCGTGCCAAGGAAGAGAGGTGATCTTTAACTCATCGTTACACAAAGCAAGCAGCGTCTCTGGATGGCCAAACTAACTTTCCAAGTAGGGCGTTTAGTTTTATGTACATGAAAATGCGACAAGAAGCATAAAGAGAAAAATTAATAATCCTTTGTGTATTTGCTTAAGTTGCGCTCAGGTTTTCTGTTCCCATATTGTACTTTTTTCCCCTGTTTATTTGTATTTTATAGGAAGCCTCAGAGTTCGATTTGCCCAAATAAGTCTGAATTTCAGGTTTTAATTTTTTTCCTGTCGAATAAACGTAAATACAAATAAAAACTTATTCCTGAGGCTTGCATTTTCCAGGATTTTAATGTTAGTTATGGCCATGTGTGCTGGATAAATTGGCCGCGTTGCTTTCTACTCCCTTCACCGCTTAGGAACCGGAGAGAAAACCATTCTTCATTGTATTTGTGTATGCCGCTGTATTGGTGTTTTACTATACTGCCTGCTGCTATGTCCAAATATATCTTAGGGAAAGTTTTACTATACTTTAGACTTCCCCATACAAACATTGATTGGCATCCAAATGTTTAGGATTTGCCAAATTGGCGGGCATACGCTGGCTACACCGCAAGCAGCGGGGTCAGGGAGAGAGCAAAGGGAGATACGTGTTCCGCAAGTGGACTTGCAGCGGGGTTTTTAGCTTTTAACTCATTCTACCTTGTGTTTTTAAAGAGATTTGGGAACTGGGGAAAGGGCCCCATCGTTGAGCCCTCAGTTGAAGTTGGACACTGTTTTCGGGGAGGTGCGAGAAGAGGTTTTGGGTTGATACAGCGGTGGCGGGTCGGGGTCTGTCAGGAAGGGATACAAACCCTACAACCCATAAAACATCCAAACACCCTTCTAATTCCCACCATCCCAGGAAAGCCCCGTTTCTGGCAGCTTTTTGTTGATGGTTTCGATGACATCGCCCCTTCTCTGTAACTTTTTGCAGGATGAATTTCATCCCTTCATCGAAGCACTTCTGCCTCACGTCCGAGCGTTTGCGTACACGTGGTTCAACCTGCAAGCCCGAAAAAGAAAATACTTCAAAAAACATGAAAAACGCATGTCAAAAGAGGAAGAGAGAGCCGTGAAGGACGAACTGCTAAGTGAAAAACCCGAGGTAAAGCAAAAATGGGCATCCAGACTTCTGGCAAAGCTCCGGAAAGATATCAGGCCTGAATTTCGGGAGGATTTTGTTCTCACAGTCACGGGAAAAAAGCCTCCGTGTTGCGTTCTTTCCAATCCAGACCAGAAGGGCAAGATGAGAAGAATTGACTGCCTTCGCCAGGCAGATAAGGTCTGGAGGTTGGACCTTGTTATGGTGATTTTATTTAAAGGTATTCCGCTCGAAAGTACTGATGGCGAGCGCCTTGTAAAGTCCCCACAGTGCTCTAACCCTGGGCTGTGCGTACAGCCCCACCATATAGGAGTTTCTGTTAAGGAACTCGATTTATATTTGGCATACTTTGTGCACGCAGCAGGTAAGTGCTTTTCTATACCACCTTCTCCAACTTTTCCGTTTATCTCCGTGCCGGGTGCCGTATCCCGGCGGCAGCTGCATGAGGTGGGGAGGGAGCAGGGAATGCCGGTTATTGCCCTCCCGGGGCGGTGAGGAGAATGCCAAGGATGCCAAAACTCTCCCTTCTCACCCCTTTGATTTATCTGATGGGTTTTTAAGGTGCAGCCATGTAAAAGTGGCTCTCGATTTCCCCGGGATAATGGCATTTCGGGCATCTTTCACAGGTGTTATCCTAAATGTTGTCCTGGAAGGATTGCAGCCGGATGCGGCTTCCTTTATTACCCTGGTCTGGGGGGAAAACAGATTTTAATTGAGTTTTTAAAAATGAAAGTTTGTCCATGTTATGCACAAAGTAGTCTGAGAGGACTACAGATGCCCGAGGCCTGTAGGTCAGGAGTACCACATATCCTCATCCCACGGCGATGGGGAGTGTAAATCCCGCAGGATTGGCCTCGGAGGGAAAGGCGAAGACGATCCCTTGATAGCAAACCTAGTCATCAGGTCTGAGCGGCCACAAAACAACCCCAGCGGTAACCCTGTGGGGCAAAGGAGACATATAACCCCCCTAAACCATCACATTTTATACACCTAGAAGCTGAGCAGGTCTTGAAACAAATTCCTGGTTTGATAATACTGTGCTTCTGGAGGGGGGGGAACTGAGAAACAGATGTTTTTGCACGTGATGAAAATCTTGGGATCTCCGACTCCAGCGCCAGGTACGCCCTGGTGCTCGGTGTGCTCAGAGGATGTGGAGTACATTGACTGGTTAAAATAATATGCTATTGTAGCTCTCCGGAGTGATTCTATCGCAGAAAAATGTGTGTGTGAAGTGCTAGGCCCCGGTTTTCACATATGGTATGCGTAGGTCCTCATGGGTTTCAGCCTTACTTGCAAGTTGAGGGGCTGCAAAAAAGAAAAGCAGAGGAAGAGGAATCGTATGAGTAGAAACCACTTCTATACCAATATATATCAGTAGGAAAACTGAGCAAATTACAGCACTGGGAGCCTGCGTCTCCAACGCCAGCTTCTTCCAGAGGGTCTCGTGGAAAGTTTTGGCTACCCCAAAGTTTTTCTGTGCTGAGTCCTTGTTGCAATAGGCAGCGTTGCCACCCCGATTGTACGGGTGTGATTGGAAATGACTTCCCAGTATCCTCACAGTATTTACTACAAATAGGCTGCAACATTTAGTTTGCGCTTTGGTGCGATGCGGGGAATCGTATGGCGCGTTTGTGGTGAAGGGGAGGTAGGCAAATATTGTGGGAAATTATTTATTTACTCTGCAGTTTATTACGGAGCACAATGGAGGATGGATTACCAATTAATGGCTAACCAAAGGGAGTTGAGGCTGAGGTGTTGCGGGTCCCTTCCCGTTCCATCACTGTCCCTGAGAAGACCGACGACTTGCATCCCTTTTGTCTGCCTCGGTTTCCTCCTCTGAACATCAGAGCGGGGAGATGCGCTTAAAGCACTTTGATACCTACTGCTGAAAACACTATTTACTGCTGTATGGCATGCGGGTTTTTATTATTTAGATATATATTTAGTGTGGTACCGGTAAATACCGGTCCGTACTGTGTTTCCCGAGTGAAAAGCAGCTTATACATGGTACAAAAGTTATTCATAGAAACCAATGGTCTTGGTTTAGCCTGTGTGTAGGGTCACAAAAATGTAGGATGGGGAGAAAAGAACCATACTCATAGGTACTCTGAGGAGCTTGAAGAGATCCTCTCCCTGTTATAACAGCCGGGCAATAGACGTTATAAAAGTTCGGCGTTGTGATTAGGGATATACCATCTTATCAGCACGCTCTTGGCAAACAGACCCCTTGATAGCGAACTCCTTTATTTCTGCCTTCATCGTCAACAGGCAGCAATTGCACTGATCGCTCTTCAGACTAGATACTAGCACAAGGCTTAGGCTCGGGTTTTGGGGGTAGGTGTGCGGTTTTGTGTGAGCAGCGACCACGCCGTGTCGCGTTTTCGGCCGTTGTTTGCTGATGGCACGCATCGCATTGTGCTCTTAATGCAGTAGCGTGTGCTGGCGTATTCCCTGCTAAACCTCACCGGGGAGGGGGACAAAATGATTTTTAGGAGGTTGCACAGTATGGTTGCTGTCTCTATCGCTTCACAGAGGTGCATCTAAAGCCTCCCATATAGGCTACCTCCTTTTTTCCCCCTTTTTTTCCCCTTTTCTTTTCCCCCCTCCGATGTTTCCCAGCAGTCTTTGTTACACCTGAACATTGGCCAAGTTGACAGCCATTGGTTCCCGCAGACCCGCAGTAATGGCAGCTTGTGCCGGGTGCGCAACAGGAAAATTACAAAAGAAAAGGGAAAAAATATTAAGGGATCCTTTGTCTCGAGCTCCATCGGGCCTCGCTCCCCGAACTTATGGACCGCTTCGGTGTAAGGAGGAAGTCGCCAGCGCAAATATTAGGTAGGCTGGTCAACCTACATATAGCGGATTTGACAAGCATCTGCTATAGCACAGCAGATTTGTAAACACGAAACAGTGTTTTTACCTCCTTAAAAGTTTTGAGAAGTTGCCAGTATTGGCAGGAGGCACAGACTCCGAAACGTGCTTGAAGATACGTGCCAAAACCATTGTGACCTTTTCACCCATAGTGCTCGCTTCTCTTTTTCTTGTGTTTTTATTCTTCCCCCCTCTACTCTTCTTCTTCTTCTTTTTGGAAAGGAAGTATTCTCTTCCAAGATGCCCTTATTCGAGTTGACTTCGGCAGCAAGATGTCCCTTTCCTTCTAAACATGTACGATAATTATTGCTTTGAATCCACGCTTTTTCTTCAGTAGGCACTATCATCTGTAAGGGAACACATGTGCACGGATTTAAATAGTGCCTCTTACAAAGCTACTGAAATCAATTATTCTCTTTAAGAACTGGCTGGAAAGAGAAAACAAAAATATGCAAATAGGCAAACTACATGTCATTTTTGTTAAAAAGTAAAAAAATAAGAGAAAAGGAAAGGAAGATTGGTGTTTTGTGAATTAGAGGTTGACCAAAAACCGTATTGAAATCTTGAGTATTGCTCTCAGTTTGCAGTTTCTAATCTGCTTAACTAAAAGCAGGCGGCATTTTCATACCCTGAACTTAGGCTGGCTTTTTAGTTTTCACTTATTCTGCGCTTGTATCAAATGACAAGTTGGAAACCATTGTGGCAAACCGTTTTCTTTGTGGGAGTCAAACAGTAAAGCTAATTTATGACCAGTCCTTTACCAGATGATCTGTATCAGAACCTACAATATACTAGGCACGTGGCAAGGTCACAATTTAAGTTGTTAAGGTCACAACCTTAGCCACCAGGCATTTGACCTTTTAGATAAAGTTAACCTTTGTTCATTAGTAGGCACTCAACCGAGAACTTTCTGGAGTTTTTTACTGCTTTGGAGTTCCTTCTGCTAATGTGATCAGATGGGAGAATGGATTCGCAACGGGAGCAGTTAAATTTGGTGAGAGGTCAGGGTTTTTTGAGGCTTCTGCAGTGGGTGAAGCTGGATGGCAGGCCGGGAGGCGATGCTGCAATGCCCGGATTGTGTTTTTGGACAGCCATCATTATGCGCTTTGGGCGAGAATTGAGCTAGCGAGGTATTTGTGGCAGAGAAAATCTTTTACTCTTGCGGAAGGACATTTAAAAATCCCAAGTTTAAGGAAAGTCCACGAGTGGGGTTTTATTGACATGAGCTCGTTTTGCTGTTGGTGTTTGGAACAGAAGCCAGCCAAGATGCGAGAAGTCAGCCTTATTTCTGCGCCTATGAAAATTTACTTAGTGACTGACCGTGCTTTATGGCTAATTGCCTGGGCAATAGCATATAGCACATGACCTTGAACTTTAAGCAGACCCATTTTACAGTCTATCACCGGATATGAAATATTTCCACTTGGACCACTGTGAAAAAGGTATCAGTGGGTATAACCCAAAGGTTGGTTAATGCAGAAAGCAGCTGCAGATAGCCAAAATACCCATGGAGGTACAGGGGAGTCCAAAAGGTACACACAAGGCTTTACGTTGTAATCTTTTAGTACAATTGGTATTGATTGTTGCTGCATTAATCCTGTTAATAGCCACAGCCCGCCCGGCGTGTTGCAGGGATGCGAGAGGTGTCCTAACAATACTGTACATCACCAAAAGAGCTGTCGCAGCGTCTTGAACTCCTGAGAGCTGCTGAGCAAAAGTGGAGCGCTCGACAGTGGAAACTATTGCTGGCTCCTATAGAAGCACACACACCATATTGTTGACTTAATTACGCCGTAGCGCAGGCTCGGTTTTAATTATTTAGCTGACTTTCCCGCTTTGCTGTGATACCACATTTATTATTTAATTTAAAATCAAAAGGGCCTCGCCACTGTTAGGTTTTGATGCATTTTACTTTTGTTTTGGCTACGTTATTGTCATTCCATCGTACAGTAATCCAGATAGCCGTGATATGCAGATTGGCCAGATGGTCATGTTAACAGATTGAGAACCTACTTCCCACTGCTAAAGAGCAGGTGTAAGATCAGTGGGCTTTTCCCCCCCCTCCCCATCCTTTCCTCCCAAGTTTCAACCAAAATGCTCTTTAGACAGCTCATAATGGTAGTTAAAAAGGGGCACATTTCAAATGGTGTTTGTTCAGCGGAGATAATATGTAATATATATGTCGCTTTTACACATATCTAAAGACTTTTAAACCATCCGTGACATTCCCTCCATACATAAAAAATCTACTCCCAGTCCATGGCTGTTCCAGTGTACATCCAAAACGCTCCTTAAAGTTTTGTTTGTGATGTTAAGAGTTCCTGCACATTTCTACAGTCAGATTACGTTTACTCTTACCAAAACATTCTCAGCCAGCTTTGCAGCAGGTATTTCATACACTTTCCCTATCCAGGGCTCCCTGTG
Source organism: Ara ararauna (assembly GCA_028858755.1). NCBI lineage: Eukaryota > Metazoa > Chordata > Aves > Psittaciformes > Psittacidae > Ara > Ara ararauna. The sequence goes on from CM054382.1 coordinate 64,171,681, forward strand.
CATGCCAAGGGGAGCCTGCGAAGTTCACTTTCTGCTCAGATTTTACGTTTGGGGCTCATAGGGAATGAGGTTTTTTCCTACGTTAGTTTTTGCCATAATAAGACGTGTAGTTCTAAAGACAAAAGTGAAACGAAGACATCTCACGGTGATTCTCAAGGAATACCAGGAGAAGGCAGATTTTGCATTGCTTTAGTCTTATAAATGGTGCCCATAAAAAGTCAGTGTTGGGAGCCTGGGTCTGTGTCTTAGTTGGGAGAGGTGGGGAGATGACAGCTACAGCTCGATACCCCAAATTTCACGCACCCGCCTATCACGGGGGTGCACGAAACACCATGATCCACACACCCTATGTGGTGCAGAGAGATATCTCCATCTATCGATGCTCCCCGCTTTGGGAGCGGGACCGGGTGTTCTCTGGAGCATGAGCAGGGCGGTAGCTGACAGAAGCAGGATTTAGGTGGGACAACTGCTCTCCCCGCGCAGTTGTAACTGAGCCGGTGAGTATCCGTGATAATTCAGATACTAACTGGTGCGGCACTCGGGACGGTCTGCTCTATCACGAACCCCTGGCAAGAGCTCAGTCATGTGGTTTAGCTTTCCCTTTTCTCCAACAACAACATCAGCAACAACAAATAAACATGGGATGAAGGCGTATTTCGTGTGCCCAGGATGTTTTCCAGGTGATGGGTTCGGCTGGTATAAGGGTGCTTTATTTCCATGCCTCCCTGCCCCGGCGGGCTTTGAGGTGCAGGAGCAGGAGAAGCCTTTGAATGGTAAGAAAGTTGCCCAACACTGCTGGCTTTTCTACAAGTGACTGTACTTTTATATTTCCCTTCTTTTCCACCCAATGATGAATAGCATTAATTTAGATCTATTTAAGGCGAGTGTGGGAGAAACCACAATCTTTGTTGTGGTCACTGCTGTACACAGCGGGGCTGAATGTTTCTCTTGGTTGAGGCCTCAAAGCTGAATCTGGAGAACCCAAAACATCGTGTCAGCTTTTCAAACCCTTCAAAGAGACAGTGGAATCCTAATTGTGCCTAAAACCCGCTACTTGTTATTACAATTATGTATTTTCTCCCCATTCGGATGTAAAGGGAAGGGCATCCCTCACTTTCCATGCCTTGAGCTTCTTCTCAGCTCCTCCTCCTCCTCCTCCCCTCCATGCTTTGGGTTCAGGCACCAGCAGAGGCTTTTGCAACCAGCAAATAAACCCAAGCCCTGTGCCCTGTAAACCCTCAACTCCTCCGCAAAAGCCTGTGCTTTGCCGCACGCCTCCCAAAGTTGGATCCGCCGGGGCTTGGGAACTGCTTTTGGGGCAACCTCTATGGAGCTGCGGGTCCGGCTCTGCCCCCGCTCCCTTCCACACAGGCAAGGGCTGGAGCTGCTGATTAAATTACAGGCTGTAAATTCAGGGCAAATTATTTTAGCCTCCTATCAGCAGCCAACCTTGAAGGTTTCCTCACGACAGTGAGGGCTCTCGGTAGATAAGAGTTGTCGGTGGACTGAAATTCATTTTAATCGCTTTGGGTTTTCCGTTCATGTGATGCTCTTCGCTCATTTCGGCTTTGCTTATTGTGAATTATCACCTTCATTACTGTAGGCCACCAAAAAGCCCGGCTGGGATCACCACGTGGATCACGATGCCCGTGATGTGTGGGGCAGTTTGATCCCAGCAAGTTCTTTGGGGGAGGTTGCAGCGTTTTATGCCCAGTTGCCAGGGCCGACCCCCTCATCACAGTGTAATTAATTTTGGAGAGATAACAGCGTATTTATATACTTTCTGGAAGTGTTTCTAGCCAGCATCGCTCCGTGTCCCCACCCAGGGCATGGAAGATGCACAGCCCCATGCATGGTGCGTTGGAGGAGGACGTGGCTCCCATCGAGCGAGCGGATTTGGGCTGGATTTGTAGCCACTGTCTGTAAAATCCATGAGGGCCGAGGGCCTCCATTTTGTGTGCCAGGCTCTCACGTGCGAGTGCAAAATGGAGAGCGGCACAGTTGAGTTTTGCCTATCGTGAAGCACGTAGGCAGCGTTGCCCGCGGTCCGTGCACCACCGCAGTGCACACAGACCCACAGCAAGGCCCAGGAAGGGGTATCCTGAGCTTATACGTCCATTAGCTCCTCCTAAGAGTGTCTCAGTCTCTTCTTTGGATCCTTAATATCCATCCTGCCGGTCCAAGTGCTATCCCAGCGTCACGGCGAGCCGGCACATTGGCACTCGGGCCGGTACGACAGGCCCCGGGGAGTCGTTCCCACTTCCCGGCGGGCTTCGGTCCACATCAGTGCCATTAGATTAGCAAGATAAAAATCAAGACGAGTTTAATGACAGGCTCGTCTGAAAGTTTCCTGGACTTTATTGTTCATAACTTGGACGTGAGTCGGGTTATTTACACAGGAGGATTAAAAAGCTGCAAACAACTGTGTGATTTTTAGGGGCTGAAGGCAATTAGCGTGTGTGGGTAGGAGGATACACTGCGTGTCTGTGTTCCTTTAAAATATAAATCACGGTTATTTAATTATGTTTTGAGAGGGCAGATTTAAGGATATACTGCAAAATGCATTACCTATTATCCCAACCCCATAATCTTATTAACCTTGCTTTCTACTTTTTAATTTTATTGTGCACCCTGTACCACTCTTAAGATATCAAAAATAATTACTTGGAGGATACATGATGTCAGAGGTCCGATATGACATTTATCTTCACAAGTGAGGAGACAGCTATCTCGTGCATTGCATAGCAGCACGGGAGGCATCCCAGTTCACACTGGGGAAAGGAAGCGAAGAGAAGTATCATCAGGTGCTGTTTAATGTATATAAGCAGGTTTGTTTTGTAGCCGAGGGCTGGCTTGACCAAACTTGATGAATTCAGCATCCACAAGCCTCCCACAATAGAAAGGCTGAATGTTTTACTCACACGTGCCATATAACTCCCATAGGTGAGCCAATATTTCAAGGCGGCTCCATACATCCAGCCCTGATCCCAGCTGGATCTCCTCTTAAACACTGCGTTCTCCATCCCATCCCTGCTCGGGGCAGTGCCTCTCTCTCTCTCCTTATTTTTTGATGAATCTCTCCTCATTTTTGGTATGTGTTGATATTTCCCCCTTTATTTGGTGAGGAACGGGTGAGGGTGATGGGTGAGGGGAAACAAACGCCATAATAATATGCCTTTTCAGAAGAATATAGTTTAATTTTGTGTGTGCGTGCAGCAGCTGCCATTGGCAAGCTGTCGTCTTTGTTGCCATGGGCTTTTTTTTCCTCTTTTTTTTCCGCTTTGCATGCGTGCCAGAACATGATTGGATGTTTCAGCATGTTCATGTTTTGGGGTGAGATATATCTGTAGCGAAGCACACAATCATCATGGGGTTGGTGGGTATCCAAGGCAGTGGTGCGAGCGTGGTACCTGGTGGTTGTGTGGTCGATGAGATAAAACCCGCTGGTGCCATGGATTTTTTGATGATGTAAGAAGGTTGTTTAAAGCATCACAGGAGGGTGTATCCTGAGGTCTCCTCTAGCAAGACACCCATAGAGAGCAGCAGGAAGCCCCCGGTGTTACCAGTTGGTGGGTTTCTCCTGTTCTTCTCACTTGGCCTTGTGTACACATCCCATGACAAGTCGTCTCCATCCCTGGCTCCCACTTAACGCCAAGAGCTGGATGGTAGCACAGTGAGTTTGTGCTGCTTGAGGCCCGGTGATACACAGGCTCCAGGCAGGGCTGGTGGATGGAGCACACCTTCCATGGGGCATAAAGCTAATGTGGCACCACTCATGAGAGCTGAAGGTGACAGCAAATCCTCCGGACATGCCACTTAGCCCTGGCCACAGAGGTGTAGTTAGTGTTTGTTCTGCTCCTTCGTTTTATCCATTCATCATATTCGTAGTATGCTCAGAGCATCAGTATCTAAACAAAATCTAAGCATGCTTTGCACTGGCCTCTGTGCTGCACATCCCGTCCCAGCCGCTGTTGCTGCACATTAGGTCTGGTTGGACTCGATGATCGTAAGGGTCTTTCCAACGTAAATGGCTCTAAGTAACACACGATGGTCGAAGTAACAGGAGCCCAGGAAACCCACCATGGAGCTGCAAGGATTATTACTAGGTGCAAAATGCATTTGCAAACTTGGGAAAAACATTTCATAGGGAGGCATTTCCGTACGTCCCTCGTAGGCTCGGACTAGTCCTAAACCAGCCAGCAGGAAGTTTGCAGGGCGAGCGCAGGCACCGTGCACAATCTGCTCATGGTTTCAGGAGAAAGAAAGGATGAAGAATTACATGTAAAGTGTTGAGACAGCCTCATTCATGTTGTATTTTCCTGTGTCTACAGATTTAGTCTTGTGTGCGAGGGGCAGATAATGAGCTGTGTGAGCTTTGTAATAAACATCGCGTCTGGTTACATTACCATTTTTGTGTTTAAAGCCAGTTTGTGTGTTACAAAATACCTTGTAATGCACTGAAAGAACAGGGATGAGCCCCTGCAAAGGTATCAAAAGGCAAGTTAAATAGTTGCTCCGTTTATTGTCAAGATGAGCAGTTACTGGAGATTTTAATGCAGAAATACATTGTCCATCAGATTTCATCCTAAGGATATTCGCTTGGAATTTTGTCTGATCTTTTTACCCAATGAGGTTTTAATTTGATGTGGAAGAAAACAGCCAAATCCCTGAGTGATGCTGGAAACTTGGGGTAAAATTTAAATTTAATTCAGTTCTTCTTTTCTTTTAAGGCAAAGTAGTTTCAAGTAAATCAGAAGAATGAATTCTTTGTATCGGGATGCTTTTCTCAAGCCCAGCTATTGTTGGAATCCCTTTTAGCGAGGATAGCCACTGCAATGCTTTTATTGTGTGATGGCAAGGACTTTTCCTGACGTGATGAGGACTTCATTAAAAATAGCCAGCAAACCTATTTACGTTTGTTTCTGTGTTAAAAAGTAGTTGTTGCTTGGCGAAAAAGTAAATCCCACATTCACTGTATTTGAAAGCTTCACCAGCGGCTAGCCTGGCTGAGGGAGGATCAGCCTCAATAGTGGCTCATAGGTTGGGTATTGCTGGAAAAGTTGGGAAAAACACAGGGCAGACAGATAAGAGGTGGGATTTTTGGGGTAAAGGCCTTTTTTTTTCCTGTAGAGAAGGACGTCAGCTTCAAAAATGCAGTTAGAAACACCCAGCCACGGAGCTCAGTGCTGTTTGGGGATGCAGACTCGCACCTCAGAAGCGCATCTTCAAGCTGTATGTTCTTTGTAATGTGGATATGTGAGTGTGATATATAGGCAAAATAATATGCTCAGTGCCCACTTGAAATGTGGACATTGTTTTTTTTCTGGTCAAAAGCTGGAGGTCAAAATCGTGATGGGAACTGAGAGTGAACCAGTTGTTTTCCACATACATGGTCTTTAATAATAAACTCCTCTATAATAAACATGAGATGTGTCTCATCAATGAGCAGTCCCATGACGTGAAGTTGTCTGCCCGTGGGATGAGGATGACATGAGCAGGGTCCCTGTCCCACACAGAGCTTGGTTATCTGCTGCAGTCCCATATGGTGTGGAGCTAAGGGCAGTTTGTGCGCTGCAGGGTGGGATGCGCACACCTCTCTGCAGTGGGATGCTGTGGGCATGGCCCTGGAGAGAACAAGTATATTGAGTTTTCATTCTTCAAGGTTTTCTATGGAATGGGTTGCTAAGAAACTTCCACTTTTCTCCCTGTTCCTGGCTGGATCTCTCCCTGTTACTGCCCTTTGTAAGAGGTTTCATTTGCCAGGGCTTGCGGCTGAGTTATCCTCAGTTATCCTTCATCCCCGCTGCAGGCCACTGAGCTTGTGCTGTCCAGCCCGGCTCGGGGTTCCAGCAGGAGGGATGGGATTAGGGAAGGCATGAGCACCAGCGATGCAAAGCCAGGACATGCTTGGAAAACGCACTTTTGGAAAGAGTGAAATGAGTCAGAGTTTGAAAAGAAAAAGGGATGTTTCTGTCCATGCGGTTCTGAAACACAGGGCAGCGATGTCTTTGAGTTGATAAATGTGCTTTAAAAGCCTCACAAAACTTCGCCTGGCTGCACAAGCAGTATCTAATATTAATACTATTTCCTCATTAAAAGGGATGAAGCATTTCTCAGGCAGTCTCGCTCATGTTCCTCATCTTTTGAACAAGCTTTGCCTACCTTAGCAACTTCAGGGAACTTTCCAGCTCTGTGCTGGGACCACTGGCGCGGCTCGAGGACGGGTCAGCGGCCACAGAGGCATTTAACACTTTAATTACCTCCTATCCCGATTGCTGTGATGACCTGTTTGTTTGGATTATATCTCTTTTTCATATTAAAAAAAAAAGGGAAAAAAGAAGGAAAACAAAGAAAGTACAGTGCTGTGCACAGAACAGTTATTAAAAACAGTTGGGAAGCATATAAAAGGTACTGTTTGTGTGAGAAACGGGACAGCTGTGATGGTCTATTGGGAAAGTGTGTACAGATGGTGGTAGGGAGGGGAATGATGACTACATGGCTGATAAATGAAATACAAAAAGCATTAAATTGGTGATCTTTTTAAAGAGTACACTTTTGGTTAGCATTTTTGGTGCATCATTAGGGCTCTTTGTCTGCCTCTTATTTAGCCAGGAAGTGCGACTATCTTCGCACATTTGGGGCTCTGATTTTGTTTACAAATAAGGAGTCTGTGTAATAAATCACATACCATGGAATTATTAAGGAAGATAATTGAGCACACGGTTTTCCCTACTTTGGGAATGGCACAGGATCATCCTGAAGACCTGACAATACCACAAATGCAATTGGGCTCGAATTAGTTACGGGAACACGTGGGATTTCCTGGAGCCTAAATGGATTTCTTTGTTTTGCAAAAGTGGGACCGACGGCGCGAGCTGGGTTTGGGGAGTGAGGCTTTGGCGTTTGGAAAGCACGGACGGAAAATCGCTTGGCATTTTGGCTTTGTTTTGAATTAGTTTACAGTACCAGAGGTGATGACACATGGTAACCAGCCATGGTACCTGGGTGTTGCAGGGGCTCCAAGGGGATGCAGGGTATCTCTTGGCTTCACAGGGACCTCTTTTGGAGGAGGCAATGAAGGAAAGAGGGAGGGAGAGTTGGAGATAAAATTTTTCCCTGTAGTTCATAGGAGAGGGATCCCCGTCTTCCAATCCTTAGAGCTTGATCATGTTCTTTATCATTTATTTAGGGACTAATGGAAATGAAGACAGTATCTATGTATTGCTGCACACCGTGATAGAGATGGTCACTCAAATGCCCCAGACCTTAATGCTGAGAATTTTTAAACTAATAGGCAAAATAATCCACGTCCTCCGGGTGTTTCATCCAGTTTCCAGCTGAAATAATTCCCGGTTTCCCTTCGCCTTCCCTCTCACCCACCCGTTGCTTCGTGTTCCTGCTCATTGTTTCTGGGTGCCATCAATAGACGAAAGCATTTTCCTTAATAATAAATAGCCTTTGGTAATGCCGTGCTTTTCCATGAACCAGCCCGGTGTCCGGAAGCCGTGTTGGCTCCAGCCATGCCATTGTCCCTCCCTTGGCGGGGACAGACCATCGTCAACCTCAGCACCCTGTTTCAGGGGTGCCTTCAAGTGGTGCAAAAAGGGGGTTCAGCAAGCCTCCATAAGAAGAACCTTCCTAGAGGGAGTTTTTCCGAAGCCCTGTTGGATGCAGGCTTATTGTTGCTCTGAATTTTATTCCTTTGCAAGCCTTCCAAAACTTTTGCATGAGACATTGGGGTTTATTTGCTCTCCTGACAGGGTATCACAAACTCCTCTTTGTTACCCGACTTGATGAACGACATGTTTCACTGGGCCTTTCTTTTTTGGGGCCGAATAAATTTCCTTCTGCATTTCTACATTTTCTTGAAATGTAGAAAAAAAGAAAGATTTTAGGAAGGCTTAATGTGAAGAAAATGTATGACAACTTGATAGATTGCTTGGGACTTCAGTGCAGTAATTGTACAAAGTAGGATGCAATTTTTTCTTACAGATGCAATGTATTAAAGAGAACAATAGACAAAGAGACGCATAGCACGAGGATGGAGAGACCGTGTTGGCCAACGTCTACAAATTTGGTCCAAATTTCAATTATTAAATATCACAAAACCATATTTATTGCAGCAAGACTGTACGTTTTCTTGGCTGATCAGCTCCTGAGTCGTTTGTGGGGGTTTTGTACACCTAATCCACAAATAATGCTTTTTGCTAAGAAAACAGCCCATTCCATTTGCAGGTCATGACGAAGGGACAATTTAGCAATATCTGGGCATATATAAAATGCCTCAAGTTGAAGATGGTGCCTTCTAATAAGTGCCTATTTTTTACCAGTGTGAATGTGTCCTCTGCTATAGCTTCATTAAGCGGACAAGTCCAAGAGGTCTTCTTAGAGCTGCACCAATGGGTGCCCTGGAGGCAGCAGAAACAAGTAGCTGTTAAAGATGCTGCTGTGACACTTCTTGGTGGTACCAGTCCAGCTTCAGTCCTGGCCTTGCAAACGGCCACTAACAACGCAACCTCGTCAGATGGAGTCACAAACAAGGATGAGCTTAGAAACACAGAGATCTCCCTCCTCCTTTTCCGCAGTGCAGAGCATGCGTTGCACAAGGCATCTGCTTACCAATCCCAGCGATGGGAAGCCAGGTTTCTCTGCCAGCTTGCACAAAAGTGGTTTTACCCACTGTCCCTGAGAGCAAAATTAGTCTCCGAGCTGTTCGTGCTGGGTGTGTGGGTCTCCAAAACCCCATCAGAGCAAGTGGGAGCAGAGTCCACCGCTGTTATCCAGCCGCTATTTCAGTCTCTCCTTCGGGAAGTGCCGCCAACCATGAGGGAGGGGGCAACCACAATATATGTGGTCTCTTGATACTGCCCCAAGCTTTGAAAGGAAAGGTTAATTCTTACTGAAGCAGTGATTTGTGTCTTTGATTACTTACTGATTTTACACTCAGGAAAATAATTCTCTAATGATTGCGGTTGACGGAGAGCCCGTCCGTATTGTACAGCTCTGATTTACAACTTGTGTTACCAAACTTCTTTTTTCCCTGCTTTTTCTATCTTTTGTTGTTTTTTCCTTTGCTGTAGTGGACTCAGTTGTGCCCAGAACAAAAGACCCTTATCTCCGTTTGAGATCGGGTAGTGCCCAGTCCTGGAGCCAGAGCCCCGTCCACGGCAGGGTCTGGGCAGAGCAATGCTACTCCCATCAGCAGATTACGGGAAGGCAACTATTAGGAGTAGAAAGCTATTAAGCAGTCAGGTTTTTATTATGCTTTAGTGTTTTGTTTAAGTCTGTTCTTAATTGGTTGATTAATGTAAGCGAAGTCCTTTTCTCCCCCACCATCTCTACAGATGGCAAATGGTAGGTCCCAACTGTCATTGTGCGCAAAAAAGGTTATGGTTCAAAGTCAGAGATACAGAGATACCACGATAATCAATCATAGGAACTTGTCTCGCTGTGCCCAGCCAGGCAAAAGTTAGGCTTGGTGGTAATACTCCCTCCAAACCCATCCGGAGCAATTTCTTTGCACTTTTATTTCAGGGAGGATGAGTTGCTGCAAACTTCTTGCTGCCGGATCTGGGGCATTCCAATAAATCCAGGCAGAGCTGCAAGTGGCCTCGGTGCTGGGTAGCACAGCCAGGGCTTTTCTTCTCAGCATCCTTCTCCTTGGCAGGGTCTGTGTGAAAGCAGCCCGTGAACCTCGCTGCTAAAAAATGAGCCCAGAAGAAATAGGAGCATCTTGTGCTTTAGAGAATTACCTTCAAATACGTATCTTTTGAACTTTTTTTTTTCCAGTTTTAATCTACGAGGATGATTTAGTGAGGCTAACTTCCTTCTCAGGATGAAGAGTAGAATTATGTTTCTGGTATCGATCCGTAAAGAGGATTTGCATTTTATTCGTACTATAAAAGTGCTTTTAATGGAGACATCGCGGTAATTGAATTTATACTGTGTGTAACTATCGGAGTATCTTTTTAATTATTTCATGTTATGTAATACAATAACTAAATCTAAAGCCTGTGAAAAGGGGGTGGCTGTACTCTGTCCTTAGGAGTAACATATATAGCTTTTAATATTCTAAGGGTGGAATGCAGTTAAGGACATTCTTTATTTGAGGGGAAAAAAAAAAGAGGGGGGAGAGGGAGAGAGGAGAAAGATTTCATTACATTCAGCACAGTATGAGACTAAGTCAAAGTAGTTTTGCTAATTAAATTCAATTGCTATCCATTAGACCAATGGAATGAGATGAATCTACCATATAGCTGACACAGCACAGGTATGCAATTTGGCTAAATGGCCATTTCTGAACTGCAGCACGCCTTTCTCCACTCTCTCGTTTTTCCAGGCTCACAATTCCTGCACCGAGAGAAGTCGAGCAGCTCCCAACACCTCTTGGGGAGCACGGCCACGTGTTTAGACAGGCAGGCTCCCAGGGCTGAGCGCTAGCTGCTGGTTGACTCAAAATGGACTGGAGTAAGCTCATAAAGTCCAAAGGCAATGGGGGGATGCGTGGCAGATTTTGGACTTGATGATCTTAAAGGTGTTTTCCCAACTTTGCTGATCCTATGACTTTTCTCTGGGTTCATTCACGGGTATTTTCCTTCCTCTGCCCATGAGGCTGCCTGCAATGGGCTCCTCGTTTTGCATATCCGTCAGGAATTGTTGTGAATGCAAGTCTGAGTTACCAAAATGGCTTGAAATGCGGTGAGCAGGGTGCATTTGCCGGCGTTTTGGCATGACGTACTACATGGGGAGATGTTGTGTGTCAGACAGAGAAGTCTCCTACCCCAGTGAAATGACAGGGATTCTATGATTCTATGACAGGAATACCTCTCAAGCATTGGCGGAGGCAGAATTTTGACAGCCAGCAAGGCTGCGATGCTGCTGAGCGCACAGATTTACACTTCCTGCCAAGATTAAAATGGGCTAAACCCAAAAAGGGTATTAGGGATTGTCGCTTTAGGAAGAAATAACACCTCAATGTAATGCATGGAGGCAGCGGCTGCGATCGGCCTTCCAATACTTTCATCTCCTGGGATCTCGCGAGCTCTTGTGTTGTCAGGTTGGGACTGGCAGGACAGGAAAACAAAAACCAAACTTATAAGGTAACCATGGTGAAAAACTTTGCACCTTCCTGCTTTGGTGCTGGAGCTCATGTTCCAGTTTTGCCTCTTGTTGGAGCAAATCTCGGCGAAGTCTGGGGATTTTGGTGTGAAAGAAGCCTCGGAGCTTCACTTTCTGCTTCTGATTAACTGCTGCAGTGTATTTTCCTTCGAGCTGTATTTAGTGAAAGGAAAAAAACCTCACTAAGTTGGGCTGAATAAAGGCCCGGCAGAAAACTGGTCATTTAAGCCTCTCTTTGCTCTATGGTATCCTTAAATTTCCTTCCGAGCGCAACCGGTGATGCTTTTTATGATCAATCTTTCGGGTCGGGGTATTTGCTCAATAGAATCCAGACAAATAAATGTGAAGAAAAGCATCCTGCTTTAAAAGAAGGAAACAATTAAACCTCCTACTTTGTTATTTACAGTAACTACCTTTTTTCAACAATTGTAGAAGTTCGAATGGAAGTAGCAGTGTGAAGAGGGAAATGTGGGAACTTTCATTTGTCAAGACTTTGCATTTCTTCTGCTTTATAGCCATCAGAAAAGAGATTGTTGTGCATTCTATTAAATACTGCCAGTATGATTAATTTAAAGGGTTACATTTTATTGAACCCTGGTGTAGATGTTCTTTGTCAACTCACATTCACTGCTAGTTAGAGTGTGTGTCGCATTTATCAAAACTTTCTGGAGCCCCTCTCACCTCATTAGCATGTGAATCTCTATTGAGCAGTTAATGTCCGTTACAGCGAGAGTGCTCAATTCTTGTTTTCAATAAGCCAGTTGTAAAATGTCAGACTGTCACTTACAATATAAAAAAGCAAAAATGATGGTATTTGTAAAAATGTTATCACCTCATAAAAACAAATTGTAAAGACATGAAAGTGATCTTGGTATGCTTTGCTTTCAGAAGTGAGTTAGTACAGCTGCTTTAAATACCAGTTGTCTGGATTCCCACACTTTCCTACCAATGGAGAGGTTTACACAAGCATAATTTAAGTTACAATTACCCTAATTAACATCTCATTTGCATAAATTGTTGAAGTCAAAACAACAAAGAATTGCTTAAGAAGCTTAACCCTGTTTGTCCAAAATAAAGAGATGAGTTTTCACTTTGCAATCAAAATTGGCAGGTTCATTATGTCGGAGCTAGAATACAAACTGAAGTTATACTATTAATTAATACTTTACATTTTTGTGATCGGGCTGTGCTTCTCCTATTTACAAGGTGCATGATTTCAAACCGTCCTGCTCTTGCTATTGGAGGTGCAGAGCTGTCAGGTGGGGAGTCCATGGCATATTGCTGGAATTGGTAAACCCCAGGTCTGTGTCCCTCATCCCATCCTTTGCAAACCCTGACTTCGTCTGCTCTGGCTGGGATGGGAACTGGGGAGGAGATTACATCCAATACAGGCTGAAAGCTCCCATCCTGGGAAGGAAGGCTTGTAAAATGGTGTGAAGAGGCCAAATGACAGCAGTGACAATAGTGATGATGGTCAGAGACCCTCTGTCTTCCCTTAGCAGGGGTGACCGGTCCACCTGGGTTCTTCCAAGTGTTTTCATACTTACCAAGGCCACTGCAAACTTTTGCCCTTATCTCAGAATACAGAAATGCAGAGCAAGAGAGCTGCAAAATAAAGTTTTGATATTATTTATTTAGTAAAACCACATCTAATCTTCCAGTTACGGCTTTGGGGCGGTGGTTTAGAGGAGCTTCCAGTGCTTGTGGGTAAGTCCAGGGCCTGCGCATTGCTCTGTCTCCTTTGAACATCTGATTCCTGGTCTCTGCCTGCTGCAGGCAAAGAGGATTGTTGGGGCTTAGACCAAAGCTGCTGAAGGCAAGGGGAGTTTTTCCCTCGGACACTTCCTACCCTGGGTAGATTAGAGCAGTTCCACTGGCCAGTCCTGCTGCTTTTCTGTACCTGTCAGGTCTTGGCTGCTAAAAAGACCCTTTTATGTGCCTCTGCCACTGGGTGGGTGCAAGGCACTATGTGAGTCGTTGACACAGTTGGTAAATGAAGTGATGCTTGGGGGTTTTAGCAGGGACAGGACACACGGAAGCTTGTTAGCCCTCGGGGACAGAGGGTAGCACAGGGTTTTGATCGGTGCCGGTGCTAATGAAAGCATTCTCAGTCGCTGGGACCATATTTCCTTTTCCTGTATTATCTTGTTGCAGCTTCATTAGCTAAGTCAGAGCGAATGTGCATTACCCTAATAAAACTTCCTGCATCCCTGTGATTTAGCATCCCCTCCCATCAGTGCCCTCTGGATGGAGATTATCCGCTGGTGTCTGCAAGTAGGTGCTGATCAATTGAGTCGGGTCATGTGTTGAGCTCAGTTTTAACTCAAGGTTGAGCCTGTACCAAACAGCTTTGCGAAACAAAGATCACAGTAAACTTAGGACCATAAACCAGCTGAACCAAAGAGGAATCTCACCCTCTGGTTTTGCATATTCTCTTTTAAAGGTTGCATTATAATTGAGCGGTTGACTTTAGTGCTGTGCTCTTCTTTATGAGCTGGTGATTACACAGTATACGGCGCTTACACTCTGAACATGAATGAATCTGCCAGTTCTACTACAGTACTCTTTATAAAATAACAAGGCTTACCAGGTGGCAAGAGTTGCATAATTGAATTGGACTGAATCCTGGTTTTCCCAACCCAGAGCGGTTACACTTAGAAGTAAATTACAATTAAAAGAGACAGAATGTTTCCATTGTATTAAGAAACCTTAATAGCAAACTTTTCATCCATAAGGCTCTGTTCTCCTCCTGAAGTGTGAGAGAAATTGCTGTATGTGTCTAACTACCATTAACGCTAATGGGAGCAATGTACATAAATCCCCGGATGGTGATGGCAGAACAGACCCCAGATGCCTTTAAAGAGGAAAGTGCTTGTAGGGGATGAATAGAGGCTCACGAGCCTGTAGGTCCCTGTGGCATCTGCTCCGGAGATGTGGAGGGGCTGAGTTTGAGATGGAGGTTTTTGGAGAGTCTTAAGTTTCATCCAGAGCTGCGCTGTGAGGCCAGCCCTCTGCTTCGGCTGGACTCTTCCTCCAGGGCACTGGGAGGAAGCAGATCCCTAAAGCAGATAGGGAGATGCCATGGACAGATTTGAATGCCACTGAAACCGCTATTCATTTTAGTCATCCAGAAAGTTATAAAAACCCCAAACTGGTGTTGTTTGCCAAGAGCATCCGAGGTCCTCGAGTTGTGCTCACCACTTCCTACCCTTCGGAGCTGGGGATATTGAGAACATCTGTCTCCAAATGCAATGAGAAGAGAAGAGGATAGCCTGCTTCCTCCCCTCCTTTCCAGAGGGCCTTCGGCTTTCCCTGCCTCTTCGTTTCTTATTCCCTTTCTCCCTGGGATGCCTGTCAACAGCAATCCTCCTCCAGCTGCGCAGGTCAGGCAGCACAGAGAGCAATTCCTTCAGCCATCCTGAATGGCCAGGGACCAGCGCTCCCGTCCCAGCCCTGTCATGGCCATTTGGGCATGGGGATCCTTTACACCATACACAATTCACTCAAGGAGGAGAGGCTGCAGATGCAAACCTCATTTTTATTCAAAACCCAGTTCTTCATGAACTTTCTGATCTGTTCTTCTTGATGGCAAAGCAATGCACTGTCACCTTGCCATTAGGGCTAAGTAATTAATAGCTGCCTAATAGAAGTGAATGTAGTTGCTCAGCAAAATGAACGATGTGTGCTACAAGGGAAAGCGCTAGAAAGTAAAGCAGAGCTGGAAAGTGTTTAGCAGGGGGAAATTTCTGCTTGCCCTTCATTAGGAGAAGCTCCAAAGAAATGTGAAGCGTGGTCACATTAATCAGAAGAACTGGCACCCCACGATATTCTTCTTTGTTATTTGGCATAAATTGCATGGCATTAAATGATTTAAATTACGCATATACCTGCCATATTTTTTTGCTGATATTTAATGAATGCTGTGGGTTGTCTTTGAGCACTGGTCTCTGAGCATTTTGAGCATGCAGGCTGGTGAAGGCTGCATGCAACCCCTTTTTCTGGCTGATGAAATCTCTTCTCATGAGGGCTCCCAGCACGGACAGGGAGAAAGGAGCAGGTCTGGAGTCAGTTTGTTGCAACCAAGGCTCTGCAAAATGAATTATGGGTCTATTTTTCTTCCTTTCTTTTTTGTTTTGTTTTATGTGTAGCCTTTCATAGGGCACGTATTTGTTGAATCCATCCCTGATCATCAGTCGTGATCAGTAAGTAGCTGTTGCAGGTACCTGGCTCTCACACCTATCCCTTCCTCATGTTTTTCTCATAGCTCACTCTCTGATGGTAAGCCCAGTCCCGTCAAGAACGAGACAGCTCTTATTGCACCTCCACTGTGACAGATTTTAACCACTACTGTAGTCATGAAACGGCCACAAAATACCTATGACTAGTCAAAGACAGCTGTGTTTTTGTAAGGTCTACTTTGAACAAGTTGCAGTCATTTTTTTTCCGGCTCTTTAGACACCGTGACTGACAAGAGCATATATAATGTCAGGAATACCTTTATATGATTCCTTCTGCCTGGTGCTGTGTTGTAATTAGCAGGTTCAGACTTGCTCGTGCTCTTTTCAAATGCAATTCTTCTTAGGGAAAGAAATTAAACCAAAGGATGATGTAGCTTTTCACAGCCACTCACATGAAAGCAAGTGGTGGTTACAATTATTCCAAAGTACTTAGGAAAGTATTGAATATGGTAATCTTTGCTAGCAGAAAGCACTGGACTGGTTGAAGCACGTGGCTGCAAATGTGTGGAGGTTGGGTCCCTTTCCAGCTCTGCCACAGCCTTTCTTTGTGGCCTTGGGCAAACTGTTTAACTGGTTCTGTAATAGCACGGTTCGTCAGGAATAAAAGTGGGAGTGCCGCTGTTCCTGTTCTTCTTTCTATTTGTCTGCTTAAGATTTTGAAGTTCCCATAGCATAGACACTGCGTATTTGTGCAGTGCTCAGTCCAACCACAGCACAGATATTGGTATCTTGGGATACTGCTAGCTAAAGGCTGGACTTGATGATCTTAAAGGTCTTTTCCAACCTAGTTGATTCTATGATGTATCACCATTACTGTCTTTCTTGGCTTGCAGAAGACATTTACCAGTCTAGGTCAGAGCACATAACAGTGATGTAGGAACTTACTTAAATGTAAAAAACTATGAAACTGGTATATTCCAAACTGAAAGTAGATGACACCCACTCCTCCATTGCCCATCCACTCAGGCAGATCCTGTGCCCAGGATAATGCTGTCCTTATTCTCATGAACACGGCAGTGCTTCTCTGATGGATGGGGCTGGGATTATTCCTACGCACACGTCCATAGGCACCTGCAAAAAACCCCCCGAGGTTTCCAATGCGTTTTGCTACTGGCACATCGCTTTAGAAAGGAAGTCTATTAAAAATTGTGGAAGAAGGGTAACTTTTGAGGAGGGAGTGCTGGGACCCAACCCTCTTGTAGGGGGTTCAAAAAGGCTCTGAGATTTGTTCTCCCCTGGCACATGTGCAGAAAGTCACCACATGATTTTTTAGGAGAAATATTGGCTTTAGACAGCCTAGAGCTCTTTCTGAGCTTTGAAAAGTTTAAAAAAATCAATGATAAAGGACATACCTTTGGCTTGGATTGCTCCTGGGTCCAGACCGCTTGAGTGTCTTCTATAAAATCTGAATGGCAAATACAAGGAGGCAAATAAAAACCACAAATGGTTTATCATGCAGATTAGGAAGAGAGAGTTCATGCATGCATAGCATTGAGCATCATCAGGGTTGCAGTGCTCAGGGTTTGTTCTTCCCAAAATAGGGTCATGAACCAGTCATAGGCATGATATGATGCAAGAGAGAAACTCAATAAGAAAGGGTCCCTGTGGAGTGTGAGACAGTTCCAGTGGGGTGGAACTGGCACCTTTTCTGTGACTGCAGAATTTGTCACCTATGCCTGGAGTCCTTGGCCATGCTGTTTAATGTGTTTCGGTAGGGCTGCTGACACCCTTGTTTTGCTGTGGTACCATCCCTGCAGCGTCATTGGAGAGGTTATAGCTTTAACAGAGAAGAAAACCAAATTGCTATAGAATGTCCACAGAGAACAGCTAGACTTGAAAAAAGGTGATGGGAGCAAGTGGATCTCTTGGGAAATAGCCATCAAAAAAATACTTAGCTTGAGATCTTGTTGAGTTTATTTAAAGTGAAAATTAAGAGAGGTCTTCTGGAACCGTATTCATTTCATTGTTAACACTTACCGATGGCAAACACTGCTTGTTAGGGGCCTACAAGAAATCTGGAGAGGGTCTTTGTAAAAAGGAATGTAGTGACGGGGAAAGGGGGAATGGCTTTAACCTGCCAGAGGGGAGACTGAGATGAGCTCTCAGGCAGAAGCTGTTCCCTGTGAGGGTGCTGAGGCGCTGGCACAGGGTGCCCAGAGAAGCTGTGGCTGCCCCATCCCTGGCAGTGTTCAAGGCCAGGTTGGACACAGGGGCTTGGAGCAAGCTGCTTTAGTGAAAGGTGTCCCTGCCCGTGGCAGGGGTTGGAACTGGATGAGCTTTAAGGTCCCTTCCAACCCTGAGCATTCTATGATTCTATGAACATACCCATATCTGTGATGCTGTTCTCACAAGCCAGAGAATTTACATGTCCAAAAGGGATGTGTATCATAAATAGACTGTTTACAGTAGACTTAAATTATATGATGAGCCATATAACAGCAGTGAATATATCATATCACAAGCCCCTGCCAACCATGCATGAGTACTATTTGCTTCTCCTCAGGCAGTAAACAAAGTTTTCAGCTGACCTACTGTTTAGTAGAAGCGCACTGAAACAGAGATAAGCAGCGCCGCTCGTAATGCTGTAGTGGAATAAAATCTGGCATAAATTTGCCTAGAAAGTGGAAGAAATGCATGAAATATTATTTCTTAGTTCACATACAACTTTTCTGCCAGCACGCCATGTAATATTGCATTGCTAAGAACAGGGGGTTTATTCCTGCGTCTGGAAGGGTTCACATTCCAATGGAGCGGTCAAGACAACTTATATCATGTGAATATCAAATTCTTTAAGATGAAGCATGCATTAAATATTCTAAACTAATGACCTGAAGGAGCACAAGAAGTATTCAATATTGTATTGAAAGGCCTTGAGATTCCCACTGGATTCAGCGGGACTTGGAGCAGCCCTTCCCGCTTCAGGACGGATGCTTTAACGTAGCGCCAGGAAGGCACATCTGGGTTCCCAGGATGGGCCTAGACTTCACCTATGCTTGAAAACGGCCTCTTTGGGGCTCTGCAGATTTGTATAACACACTTTGGACTAATTTTCCAGTGTCTAATGGGAGCGTTGTGCTTTGCAGCCGGCTGTTTGTTTGTCTGCCTGCTCCTAGCCTCCCTCTTCCCCTATTTATATACGCACACATGCAAAAAATATGAGAGTTAAAGAAAAATGTCAACCATATGTAACATACATGGAGATTAGTGACAGTAACAGTGAATTCATTGTGGTTTTGGCAGTCAGGACACCATCCAGGCCATATTTTAGAGTTTTAGACAAATCCACATGTATTCCAGAGATTGCTGTGGATTTTCAGTATGTGTGGCTCATTAGATACGCAATCTGCCTGCTATTCTCTCCTGTCACACAAAGCTGATGGCAGCAAACTGGCATCTTGGAGATGTTGGTAGCAGGACAGATTTTAGCATTAATGCCAGCCTTGGGCATCCTGGAGCTCCGTGCTCATCTGCAGCGGTTCATGTGAGAGGTTAGGGGTGCCAGGCTGCCCATGTCCCGTGGACAAGCATCCAGGAGAGGGCTGCTCCTGGTTTCGTCGCTATTCTGCTTCCAGGCATAATACAACAATTAAAATCCAGCTTAATACCATCCTTAAAGAAGGAAACGCTAAAAGGCTTGCCAGCCTTCAACTCACATTTTGCTTTTTCTGAGCCTGTCACCGCAGCACGTTGACCAAGCTACAGCTTTTGTGCATTGTTCTTCATTTATCACAGCTGGAAAATACTTTTTTGGGGGGCTGTAATTCAGCATAAATCTCAGATTTGTAATTCCTTCAGATTCATAAATTCTTTTCAAATTCGTAATATTTCCTTTAAATTTTAGCAGCTCCGTATCCCTGTGAATCCATCAGTATAGAGCTGTTCTATCCAATAATCACACGTACATGTGCAACATGCAAAAGTATGGGTTCCATCCTAACCCTGACCCTAATCCAAACCCTAATCCCTAACCCTAACCTCTTGCCTAAACCCACCGGAGTTCAGGCGAGGCTAAGTTCGACGCGGGGCTGCGTGCTTAAATGTAGGTGAAGGCAATTCTGGCCTGCTAATTTCAGCAGAATGTTTCAAACAAAGTGTTACTGTTTAATCTGGGCACATGACGGGTGAATGAATGTTTGAATGAAATGACATAATTGTTGGTTAGCCTGTGTAATTTGGAGAGCGTCCGCACAAGTTTAACTCTCTCTGGAGGCGGGGGATCCTCGGTGCGGGCAGGGAAGCGCCTTCCCTAAAGGCAGAGGGTGCCCAGATCCTGTCTCCAACCTTTGGAACGAGGGGCCGAAGCTGGCTTTACACAGCAGTTTGATTTGGGAGTATTATCCTTAACCCCTCTCCTCACGTCGTATATGATATTTAATGCGTCATCTTTGTTTTAAACAAACAATACACAAGCTGTTGCTGGCAATGGTGGGAAGCTGGTGGTCCATCTGGAAAGCAGGGAGATAGATGAGGAGAAAAGAGAGAATTGAAACTGTTTAGGGGTGTATTTGCATGTGTAAAACCCTGGGATGGGAGCAGGGTGTTTAATAGCTTTTTAAAAAGCAGTTTGGAGACAGGGGAGAGTCTTTGTCTGTAAAGGAGTCTATCAATAATGGACATTATTTGTGTAGTAGAAACGCGGGGTTTAATCAAAGCAAAGCAGAGCTGCGAGCCCATACCTTTAAAAAAGTTATTTATTCATTATTTCTGCTGCATCAAATCCATTCACTCTCAAATTAACCATTTTTCCCTGACAAAAGTTCAGAGCGGTATAAAATTAACCAGTAATATAGCTTATTAATTAAACCAGTGGCAAACCAACTATTTCAGCGTAACGGGCTCTGCGGGACGGTTACAAGTCGGGTTTCTGGCTGATTGCTTCTGTCATTCCCAAAGACAGAGCACCCCACCTCAGCTTACCACTGCCCAGCGTGCATCCAATATGCCGTTTAAAACCTTGATTATAACCAGAGGAAAGTTCATTGAAACCAGAATAAGTTACGAACTAATTAATCTTTCTTGCCATCTTGGATTCCCTCTCTCCCTCCAGAATCCAGCCAGATGTTCTGCAGTCGTTGCATGCACAGGGCGCCGCGATCCCATTTATACAACTTGGGTTTTTTCCCTCCATCCTTAGTGATTTTGCTCCAAAATGACACGTTTTGCCTTCGCTTTGGAGCTTCTTTATCCCTTGCTAAGGGCTTCCTGGAGAACAGGAGAAATTCTTTCAGGATAAGCGTATTTGGGAATTAAAATCTCCTATGGATGTGGCAGTTTTGCTGCTGTCTTTGGGGACTGGGGTTGAGTAACTGGGGAGAAATTCCCTGCAGGAATGCCGAGCATCGCCACCGTTTCGGTCTTGCTAGGCCTGGGGATGATGTATGGAGCAGGTGTTTGCAATTTAGGATTCGCTGCCGTTCCTGGGGAAATGGGTGGAAAAAGGAGGGTTGGGAACAGAGTGAAAAGGCAGCAGGAACAAGGCTGGCGTTATCCGCGCAGCTCCCAGCCTGAGCCGCGCTCCGAGCCTGCGCCCTGCCTGGCTTTGAAAGCTGCATCTTCCACCCTTAAAAGGGACCTCAGTTAAATGAACAGGCGAAAGACCTGAGCGAGGAAGTTTGCTGAAGAAACCCCAGTATGTATAAAAACCTAATTGGGGCTCACCGAGCAATCTGACATGGCTGCAAATCCTGCTCAGAAATATATGTGCTTTGCTTTAATGACAGCACATAGAGTACTGCTGAGATAGTGGAAAATTTTACAGGGAGTTTTGCTTAAGGAATGGCTTTAACTCAAGTTACCTGTAGAGTACAGTGTCATATGGAAACACTTAGGGAGCTGTGGAAAACTTTCTGAAATACAGTGGAATTTATCTAGCGAAGCGTTTCGCAGAGGGAGGAGGAATAGGGATTACAATGGAGTCAGGAAAGAGTGGGCTATTGAGCACTTGGAGACGGCCACTTGCAGCCCTACTACTGCAGATGAAAAGTACATGTGTAAGCGGGGGGGAGCATTCCTAACGTCTGGGATACATTTATACTATTTGCCATGCACGTAACCTTGTTATATAAAACAGAGTCCAATAACCTTAAAAAGATGGACCGTAAAACAAAAAAAGAAAGGTGCAAGGAAGCAGATCTGCTTCCAGATTTGCATGCCCGGGGCCTGCGGTGGGGTAAGAACAGCAAAACGTGGAGCCAGGGGGTGAAGGGGGCCCCAGTTTTGGCAGCCTGTGATTATCACAAGGATGGTGCTGATGGAGCTGATGCTCTGGGGTGGGAGGATGCGGGACGGCTCTGGACCGCTCCGCAGCCAGTGGGAGACCATCGTGTGCCCCTAGGAGAGCCAGTGTTTCCTGCTGTGGGGTGTCCCTGGGAGGCAAAGAGGAGAGGGATGGGGAGGAAGCGGAGATGTTTTCAAGTGTATTTTGTTATATATTTGCTCCCTAAATGCTTATGGCACTGGTCGCCAGAGCATCTGGGCACTTCACAATAATTAAAACTGACAAATCCATAAACAGTAAACAACAGGCTACCCACTCGGGCAGCCAAAAACCCACTACTGCATAAGCTCAATAGCTGCACCCATCTGCCAAATAAAACCCTCTCGGCTGCCTCCTCTTGTCTGCGAGGGCCAGGGCAGAGCCAACCCCTTCCTTTCCCGCTGTCACCCCTCCGCCAGGCACAGCCTGATCCCTTCATCCTCCCCCGGGGCTCCCCAGGGCTTCACCCTGGCTTTGGGAGCAGCAAAAGTTTATTTGTAATGTATTATTTTTTTGGTACTTCTCTTTTTTCTTCTCCCCCGCCACAAAGCGGCAACAAGTAATGACACCCTTTTGGTTCTGACTTCTTGGCCTGCTAACCCTTTCGCCACACAATGGGAAGGCAACCGCTCGCACCCAGGGGAAGGGATTTAATGAGTAGAAAATAAAGAGAGAGAATTTAGTTGGAAAAACTGTGGGATTAGGAGTTCTGGACAAAACACGCATCGCTGATGCATAACATTTTTGTTAATTGGGTCTTAACAGGTTTGTGACTCGGGCTGTAATTATTAGAGAAATGGGTCACCCTCGGCAGCGCCAGCCGCGCGTCCTGCCGCTGCGGGAACTTTCACCTAGTTGTAAAACTACATGGAGACGTGTGTTTCCTCCGCTCCGGCAACGATCCCGGGCTTCGGAGGAGCGACGGCAGCGTGCCGAGCCCACCGTCCTCTGGGACAGCCGTCGGGCGCCGGGATGCTCCCGGCAGACCCCTCCTGGTGCGGGAGGGCTGGGGCAGCGTGTCCCGCATTGGATGCGAGCGAGAGGCGTCTCATCACGTGCCAAACGCTCTCCCCCTTTCCCTGGCGCTATTGTTTTTACTTCTGAGGTTTTTTTTTCTCCACGTGTTTTCCTGCCCTGCCAGAGGCACTAAATCTTCCTAATGCCTCCCTGCCCTCTAATCGCAAAATGGGCTGCGGGAAGTTTGCCTTTTTCTTTCTTTCCTCCTTTGTTTTATTAAAGTGAGATTAATTAAAATATAAAAAATGCACCCAGCTGCGGTAAATCGTTTCTGCTCTGTGCAAAACTGTTGCTCCCCGCTCCATCCACCTCTGCTTTCCACTGCAGAAGTATCTCCACGCAAGCAAAAGTCTTCTAACGCTCGTAAAGCGACTGTGATATTATCTCTCTAATTAGCAGCTGGAAAAAAAACCCTCCATAAATGAGAGAGAGATCAATTAATACTATAATTAAAAACAGTGCCTTTAGATGCGTTGTTTGTGGTGAGCGAACGTTAACGCTGATGGGAGCTGCGCAGTGCCTCAGCCCCAAAAGGTTGGAGCAGGAGCCCCATCTCCAGCCACGGCAGGAGGGACCCCAAGGTGTTCGTGGCACTGCAGCCCACCCCATGGTGCTAGGAGGCTTGAGGTGGGTCCCATGGCAACCCGCCCACATCCATGCGATGGAGGATGCCGGTTCTGGGGAGGTGAAGGGTCTCACAATGGGACTGGAGTGGGGTTTTATTTGCATCTCTCCCTTCGCCCTTCCCTGCTTGGGGGTAAGCTGTTTTTCATATATTGTAGCCTGGGAAAGCTGTGTTACTGTAAAAGAGAGTAACCATATCCCTTTCTGAGCTGTTGCCAAGCAGATGTAGGGTTTTGGAAAGTTCCCAACAAACTTCCACAGCTGATACTTTACCGACTTGTTCCTTCTCCCGTCCCTCTGCTTGCACCTATTTAAATAACCAAAGGACATAATCTGGGGGAGGGAGTGTTGCTCTGCATCTTCTACTTGTTAAATGTAATTAATCACGAGTGACCCGTTACTCAATTCCAGTGGACGGCTTCGAAAAGAAACACAGAAATACCAAATATTGCTGTTTTACCAACAAAAAAGCTCCCTGTTTTGCACTGAGGGTGACCCAACCAAGTAATGAAGGAAACTGAGCCCCTTCAGCACTTTGTGCAACACGGGGCTGCTGCCGCCTCTAGCGAGGGCAGATATCTCATTTTCTTCCTTAATAGCAATTTGTGGGGTGGGCGCTGGAGGAGGAAGAAGGAGAAATGAGGGGTGTTGAGGGCTGGAGTTGGTATGAAACTCAGTGTAGATGCAGATCCCAATTGCATGTGCGGGGGGGGGGGAACTCAGGGCACTGGAAATGTGGAAAGCTCTCACAAATCATATCTCACAGGAAGGGTTTATGGGAGTTCAGAGTATAGCAGAGGGGATGGATGTCAGGTTTTCCTACACAATAGAGGGTCTTTTGTTTCCGCGCTCCCTCTTGGCAGCAGCCCCCATGCCACTGCTGGTAATTTCCTGTCCATCCTTCTCCGAGCGGCGGGGCTGGAGCAGGGGAGTAGTCCCACGTTTTTGTTTAGACTGTGTTTTTTTACTGCTGAGCCTTGTCCTAAGCAGGATATCCCTGTGTGCGTTTGGAGTTCCTGAACTTCGCTGGGGAAAACTATCCTTAAAAAGCCCCTTCCATAGTGCCGACTTTCCACCTTCTCTTTTCAAGAGGGAAAAAAAAACCCCAGCACCCAACAATAAGCCCTCGTTTAATTGCTTTTGCTTGTGAGAGCTTGTACCTTGCGGCTTAATCTGCCCGCGTCTCAAACATCCGTCGGCGTTTTCCTTCCACCCGGGGGCTGAGGAGCGAAACCAAAAAGCGGAGACGATTCAGTTGCCAGGTTTGCTTTTGGCAGCTGGGGAACGGTTCAGCAGGATCTGACCCCGCGAGGCGGGACAGTGTCCCTCAGGCTCCGAGTGTGCGAGGGATTGAGTTCATCCGTGTTTTCCAAAGCACTTTACATGGGTGTTTTGCAGTCGATGGGGTTCATGGGCCTGGCGGATGGTGTCTGGCTGCTGACCGGGGCTGTGGGTTTCTTATAAACTCTCCAAACTGATGGAGCAGCACCTAGTTTTTGTGATGAATTTCCCTTCCTGGCTTTCCCAAATAATCTGTGTATCTGCATTTGTCGCCACTGCATAGAAAAAGCAAAGTAAAACTAAAAGCAAGGAGCGCAGTGGTTAGCTTGCACGGAGGAAGTGGGGCGAGCTCCCAGCTGCAGGCTCTTTAGGGTAAAGTATAGAAGAATATATCAAACAAAATCCAACAAACGAGGCACTGCTGTAAGGAGCCTCTGTGATGGCACAGCCCTTCAAAACGCTGCTGTATTTTGTGTAGAACTCCCATCACCTTGACCAAACAGCCCAGAGGAAAGCGGGATGTGGCATCCCACTGTTACTTAGGTTCAGGAGCCCCTCCAGATGAGCACCCTCTTGCAGTGGGATCCCAGAGCAGCGGCACTGCCTCTGCACCGCTGGCCTGGCTGCTGCACCAGGCAGCAGTTAGTGTGTGTGTGTGCTATGGGAAGCTGGGCTCCGAGGGTTAAACACAGGGCTGGAGTTTGCCAGCTCGCTCCCAGCGAGCCACGCATGGGTTAAGCTTTGGCGTGCATCATGCTGTATGGTGCTGCATGGTGCTATACGGTGCTGTGCGGTGCTATACGATGCCCTACGGTGCTATACGCTGCTGTACAGTGCTGTACGCGCTCCCTCTCTCCCCGGCTCAGGCATTCTTCTGGGTAACTTGATCTTACTTCTGTCTGCCTTTAACAGATAGGCGAGGTGAAGTTATGTTAAACATGTCGCAGTCAGTTTGATTCGCACGGCTTCGGTCTGGTTTTCTTCCTTGATTAGCTTAAATCAAACCCTCCGCGTTACATGACCTTAATAAAGCTATTTTTCCTGACAAGCAAAGACTGTCTTAACAAGCAAAGCTCATCTGGCCTGAAACTAAAGCCAAGTCAAGATGGTGTTTTAGGTCCTCATTAAAGTCCACAGCATGAAGCGAGAGGGGAAATGATGAAATGGTGCTCCACCAAACCATCTCTCCTTTACATTTAATTAGAGGAATTAGACGCAACCCAGTAGATGCCTTGGGAAAGCAATCACCACTGGGTTCGTAAAGAGCCCGGCGGTATGAAAGGGGGCAGCTAAGGCTTTAGCAAAGGGTAAATTAACACCAGGAGCCGGGTGGACTTTGGGATCCAGAAGGAGGGGAGGGGAATCATATGGTGTTAATAGGAAAAGAGCTCCGAAGCTGCCCGGCCCCGCTCCGGAGCTCACGTGTACAGTGTACGGTGACCCTGAAACGCTTGGGAGGGAAAGTTTCCAGACGACGGCGTGTTTATTCTCCCTTCACCCCTTCCTTCGGTTGCTGCTGACTCACGCAGGTTGGGTGAAACACTGAGGGCCGAGCGAGGAGAAGGAAAAGCCCCGGCAGGGAGCGATGCCACGGGGCTTGGCAGTGCAGGAGGAAATCAGCCACATGCAGACAAAATGCGGTCAAGCAGCCGCCCCACACAGAGGATGTCCCTTACACTCATTAGCATTGTGTTTGGAGCAGAGCTTATCAGAAAACAGCCAACAGACATAATCTGTGGTTTACGCTTTCTTTCGTTCCCTGCTTCCTTTTTTTTTTTGTTTTTACTCTCTTGTTTTCCTTTTTTCTCTCTTATTTTTTGGTTTCTTTCCTGAGGGTTTCCAAAGGGATGTAATCCACTCTGGTTTTATTGCCGCTGCCTCTGGACGTGCTGCAGCTCCAGCCAGCAGTTATTCCAGCCTCTCCAGCCTCCCTGCGAAGGTCTGGGGCTTGACTGCTACTAAATTGTAAACCACAGAGCTGCCTTAACCCTTCGCCTTCTGCACGGCTCCCAGACCATGCCTGCTGCAATGGAAATCGCTGGCTGAGAGCAGTGGGGCCTCGCTGCCAAGCTTGGGAAAGCTGCACGAGGCCTTGGCTCCGGCAGCCCCGCGGGACACAGGGACCCTTCCCAAGCATGAGCTCACCGGGGCTTTCTTGCAGCTCCCGCAGAATGTGGTGCTGCACTTTGATGGCTCTTCCCTGCCCTGCTGAGGGGTTGGGCATCTGCAGGTGAAGGGACACCCCCTGTGCCGCCGTCCCACTGACTCACAGTGGGCTCTGCGGATGCTCCAAATGCACCAAGTTTGCTAAATGCATCCCGAGTCCTCTCCTTGCTGCTGGGTGGTCCGTGGGTACAGCCTTGCATGGTGAAGGGGTCTAGAGGCTGCAGTCCTGTCCCTTCCCAACCTCAGGGGTGATGGGAAGGCCTCCGCAGCCCCCAATGCCAGCATCACAGCTGTAGTGAAACTGAGATCTCCATGCGCCTACTCCAGACATCATTCCCAGCACCCCCTGCTTTCCTCATCTCCACTTATTTCATCCTTTAACTCCACTTTTCCCTTTTGGGAATGCAAACCTCTTGCTTTGATACTGTCAGAGGTGCCTTGGGTGTGCAGTTGTGTTTGCAGAGCGTGTTCCTGGCCATGCATGTCACCTCTTTTTCCTCCGCATCTCCCCGAATGTGGGGCTAAACCGGGGACATCTGTGGGCCAATGAGGCAGCACTGTCCTTCCCTGCCTCGGTCTCACCAAAAATCAATGCTTTACACTCTTGTCCAAGAGGATATTTGCAAATAATCTCCTAAAAAGGCAATCCAAAAATGGCCCTGTTGTTACCCATATTTGTACACAGGCTCGGGAGCGGCGGGATTCCTCCAGCTTGTCTACACGGGGACAATTGAAATGGATGTGAAATAACTTTGAAAGTGGATTAGCTAAACTGCATTACATCCTTGTGTAGACACTGTCATTTAGAAATGAAACGGCCTTAATTTGGTTTGGTCGAATTTTTACTTTAGCAATTTAATAAAGACGCTTTAAAGTCTTGAGTGAGGAGTTTACACCGGCATTTAATGCAGTTTAATTAATCCACTTTAAATTCACAATTCTAATTAACAAGGATGAGCTTTTCTTAAGTGTTCCTCTGTCGAGACAGTGGTGCAGCACTTCCAGCCGCCTGGCACGATGACCTGCCTCGGAAGAGCCACTGCAATGGTGCATGACCAGTCTAGTCCCCAGAGCGGGGTACATAAAGAAAGTTGTTTAAAAGTCCTCCTGCTCTGGCCACAGCCAGGAAGTCCTTCCCTGCAGTAAATTACCTCTGGAGAACCCAAGTTCCTGCTGTAATGAGCCACCATCCTCCCAAGTGCTTTAGGCTCTTGCGTTGGCCACGAAACCATAAGCAGAAGCATCTGTCTCATGTGGAAGGGGTTTGGGAAGATGCGGCCCGAATCAGAGGACGGCACAAGAGCCTCCTTCAGCTCCACTGACCACTGAAAGGGTTTCAGTTTCTCACCCGCCTCATGTGGTGGTTTTGCAGGGTTGGCAAACCCACAGAAATCTTTCTGTGTAGGAACCACCTGGGGTGGGACCGGCCGGGGCTGCCGAGCTCCTGTTGTCTGTATTTATTTATCAAGAGCAGACGTGCCCGCTGGGCTCATTGTGTGCATCGCCTCTCTTTGGGATGCTGGCCTTGCCTGGGTTCACATCATCAGCCTTCAGCTTCCCAAGCTGGCAAGGGTGGGTTTTGTGCAGCACCTTAAATGAGAGGGCTTACACAAAAGTTTCTTTCCATGAACTGGAGCATCTCCTTGCTCAGCTCTCTGAGACCCCTTCAGTCTCCTCCCAGCCCTCCGGCTCCTTTGGGGTTTGCTTTCCATGGAACCCCTTGGTGTGCTGGCCTTGACATCCACCCATGTCTTCCTGCCCAAGCCCCACAGCCATGTCCATCCCTGAGCAGCGTAAGGGCTACGCATGGCTGTGTTTATTTCAGCCTGGATTAGAGGAAGGTGTCACTGCCCGTGGCAGGAGGTTTGAACTGGATGAGCTTTAAGGTCCCTCCCAACCCAAACCATTCTGTGATTCTATGATTTTTTGGGGCTATGATCTTCTGTGTCCCTCCGTTACTGAGTAAAGAAGTGTTTAACTGAGGCTTCAGCTCCTTGCTTACGGCAGGTTGTAGGGAGTACGTGGTGTGTGAATGCTTAGAGCATGTTATGGCTTATTCAGGGCTTAAAAAATAACAAAATGGTGAAATGTGATCCCCATGTGCTACTGCCTGGTAGCTAATCAGTGAACTGTAGTTAAACACAGGGCTGTGCCCAGCTCCTAAGGTCTTGCTTGGAGAGGAGGGTTGTAGGTAGAAGTAAGGGGCAATCAGTTGCAATTTGCCTTTATGAGGATAACAAGTCAAATACGGAGGGTTACTGATATACCTATTTGCTCCCATAACGGCACGGAGAAGTCATTCCCAAAGACCAGTGGAGGGTAAGGGCTGTTTACAGGGGCTGAGTACACATGGGCGGTCTCTGCTCCAAAGAGCTTGCACCCTGCATCGGCTGGAGAAGAGTTATGAGTCCTGAGTGGAGTGAGCACATGGCAATACTAGCACCAGGATTTGGGGACTGCTTGAGTCTTTAAGGGAGTTTTTGTCTGAAGATGTTAGGGAATGGGAAAGGTGAAGGGGATGGAGCGGCATGAGGAGTGGAAGGGGTGCATGAGGAGTGAAGCAGCTTAGTAGGCACCAATAAATGGCTTGGGCAGTCTTTAATTGTAGTGTTGCAGCAGGAGGAGGTGTGTGGGGCAGCCAGGGTGCAGGCAGTGCCCGTGGCACCGGGGATCACTGCTGCTCATTCCCAGCACATGGCCCGGAGCATCCACACCTCCTCCCTGGCTCTGGGCAGGGCTCAGCCTTGATTTGTAAATACCAAAGTGCTTTTTATGGTTGCTAGTCCAGTGCCAAAACCCAACACGGGCTTGCCCAGAGCCTCCCATGCTGCCACGGTCCAAAGCAATGTCATTTACTGAAGAAGGGCTTTGCCACCAACTGCAAGCTCAGAAGGGCCAGTTTTAATTAAAAGCTTCTCTTTTGCAGTGTGTGGGGTTTATCCGTGGCTAAAAGGAGGCGGGGAAGAGCATTCCTTGACTTTTGCGCTTGGATGTCTCTAGGCTAAACAATGAAGGGGAAGTTTTCTGTTGCTAAATGGCTGGTGTTTATCCTAAATTTAGGGCCAGTCCATCTTCTCTGTTATGTGAGGGGACAGCGAAATTAAACTGGAACTGATGGCAAGCATCCGGATAGAGACGGCCTTTCTAACAGCCATAAAAAGATTGCCTTTGATAGGGATTTTGTTATTTCACTGTGGAAGTCATTATAAGGGGAGATCTACCACTGTAAAGTTAGCCACTAGATTAGCTCTTTATATATTTTATTGGTAAAAAATATGACAGGGGATTATTGTGTGAGAGCTTTGTGGAAAAGAAAAGAGATAAAAGCAGTTTAACTGTCAGTACATTAAGGCTGTGGTTAGCTCGGCATAGTGTTACTGGATGGAAGGAGACCGTGTCTCTGAGGGCTATTGTTTTTCTGTTTAGATGGGCATGGACTGCGCTAGAGGTTGGTGATAGTGATGAACCCAGGTAAAGGAGAGGTTAAAAATGAAAAAGGGGTTGGTTTGGCCAAAGCACTGACATTGAGGGAAGCCAGTGTTGATGCAGCTTGTCCCTGCGTCCATGCAGAGGATGCAAAGAAGGCTCCTGGCCAAATGAATGTGGAAGGCAATGGCAATCACAGCACTTGTGTACCCTTCCTTGCACGTGCCTCTTAGGGTGTTCTTTCACCTCTGTTTTTTCCACTTGCCTGTGTTTTTGGCTGCAGACATTCAGAAGTCCTGGATGAATGCTGTGGTAAACATACAAATTGGTTGCACAGGGAGCATGCAGGGAGCGCGCATGAGGCTCGCCACAGCAGCCCGCGCCCCGCATCCATCTGCACAGCACATGTGCTGGGGCTGAGGCACCGAGCTGGCTGCTGGGGTGGGAGATGAAGCCTGCTCCTCTGGAGCAGGTTGGAACGTGACCAGGGATTGTCACGTGAAGATCGCTGTGTGGAGAGATGCTGGATTGGTGGTGGGGCAGGCTCAAGGCTTCTCTGCTCTGGAGGCAGCCTTGGGGAAAGTTGGCCACTGTAAGTGGTCTGCAGAAGATGTCCCCAGGGTGGAGGCCCTTCTTTGTGTCTAGCTTGGTTGGAGTGCAGGAGAATGGGTAATTTAGTAGAGCATTTGGTCTAGGGAGTTTGAGGGGCATGCTTGGATCCATGCTTTTCAGCATGGTGCTCCAGCCAGTGCCTTATAGAAGATATAGAGATGCTGTATTGAATAGATGCCTTCATCACTGCCTATACCCAGAGAGAAATCAGTGTTGTCATTGTCACATTGTGCAGGATTATATTCTTAATTTATGGCTTCCTTTACATGAAACCAAACTGTTCAGCGCCTAAGGCTAATACTGTGCCTTGTTTGGAGCCTGGCCTTACCATGTTGCCATCCATCCATGCTCCTCCTAAGTGTAACTACAAAGTCCTGTTGTGTTTCATGGGTTGCCCTGCTTATAGTTTGCAGGTTTGGACACTTCAGTGTCTTGATCAATCCTGCTTTGCATGCCAGAGTGTTTTCATTAGCACAGCATTCATGCATGTGAGATTGTTGCTAACTGATATAATTAACCAGTATGTCAAAGGCTATTTGTTTATTGCATATGCAACGGCTTTTCTGGAGTCAGAAACCCTTTCTGCTGACACCGTGCGAATGAGAACATGCTAAACTGGAGGAATAGCCCTGAGCTGGAGGTGGAAGTTAGGAGCAATGATTGTACTTAAAAGAAGTAAAAATAGTAGCACGCATTTGAGCAGGTTTGAGTAAAGATGAGCAGTGTGTGAAGAAAGGAAGAGAGGGGTGAGGAAAAAGAGTTTGTCAGATAATTACCCTCCCCAATGATTGTTATATGAGAATATAATGTTATTCAGAAGCACAATTGTCTTCTGTACCAGGTGTTTGACTGTGAACTCTTTGGGTCTGCTGTATATCACGTCACTTTGCCATCATTTTGGACATCTGTGCAGCTTTTAAGAGACCTTTTCCAGGAAATCTTTCTTTTTACTTATTTATAAATAAATATTGCTGATTTGGTCCAATAAATACTGTTGGGGTGGACCTCACAGCAGGACTCATCGGCTCCTCCACTGTGAAATGTGAACTGTAGTGTCCATGTGTTAAATATTGCAATGAGCGGCTTGTAATTAAAAGATGGGAAGTCCCTTTGTGAAGGTCTGAAGAAGTACTGAAGGTTGACAGTGGTTTGTGTCCAACAAATCTGCATGCTGCTGCTGCAGAGAAACCCAAATATATGCCATAGCTCAGTAGATGTCAAAACCTCTCATCCCCTTGTGTTGTAGGTGGCCCAAATCTCACTTAGGCTCCTTCCTCTACACCTTCTTTCAGATTCAGTTGCTTCTGCACCCATGGCTTCAGCTCCCATAATGCCCAGTCTATTGCTCCCATCCCGCTCTGCCTCCCTCCTTTCATAGCTACTCCTGTGGGAGCAGTTAAACCATCAGCGTTATTTAACACCATCAAAAGTTACTTTCTTGCTTCCTCTTCTTCCTATTGGCACTTCTTCTCCTTCCTCCAGTTGCTGGAACCATTGCCAACTGATGGCCAAAACCTGGGCTCCATCTTCAACTTCTTGTTCCGCAAACGTGCAAACAATTTGTACCTCCCATCTCTCTCTTGCGTTGCCCATCCCTCAACATATGATTGCTCTTTCTTGCCAGTCCCGGCTGCTACAAAGCTGTAAATTCTGTGGCCTGGATTTTCTCAATCTCTTCCATCTTTGCTGTCTCACACTGATGCTTCATTTTATCCCTGGCCTTTGCCCCTAATACCATCCCTCTAAGCATCCCTGACTCCCAGCCGTGCTCTCTGTTAGCACTTGCACATCTGTTCAGCCGTCTCCTTTGCTCTGCCACTTCTTCCTTCTCCCCTCCAGCCTTCCTTGTCCCTTGATTCAGAAGCAGCTCTGTGTCTTCCTCACCCATCACCTTCCCTGACCTCATCTGGTCCTCTCCCTCCTCGATGCATCCCTGTGACTCTCATCTCCCTTGTGTCCTTGGCTACAGGGGTTGTCCATGACACTGAGCCTCATAAAGGAAAACTGCATGTGTTGTGTATCTGTGCATTCCTCCCCTTGTTAACTTCTCACCTGCTCCCTCTTAGCACTTTGTTGTTGTCTTTGGCTTATCTTGTGTGCTAATCTCTTTGGGGCACAGTGGTCTGTGTGTTCCTATAATTCATACTGTGCCTGGTGCAGTGCAGCCTTTCTGCTGTCGGGTACATGGGAACATTTCTAACGCAAACAACTAATAGCTAGGAAGGGAGTTAAAACATTAGAAAGGACTCCAAGCCCATGTCACATATTCTCTTGCAAGGAATGGGGAAAAAAATTGTTTATTCTGGCCCCAAATTTTAATCACCCAAGGGCTGTTAAGATAAAAATAGTCAGTTCTGCCTTCTGTTTATGGTATACTTGGTTGAGTGCAAGCCAATTTTGAAGCTGAACATACTGTCTGCTATTTTTGCTTGATTTTAGATTCCACATTTTAAATAGTTTCTTTAACAAGAAGCATATTTTCACTGATACAAACTTAGCTTGAGGAGAAGCATCCTGAAGTTCCAGCCATATTGAAGATCAGTGAAATGTAGTAAACTCTGGTTTTAAGGGTTTTGTTTTCTCCAAGAGCTGAAATGAAGAGTGTGTTCTGGCAACAAATGCTGGCACGTTGTTCATTAAAAGCTCTCTTCCGAGCCTTGGTTCCCACACACATGTGCCCTCATTCTTCAGCGGAGCTTCCAGGCAAGGGCATTGGCAGTGCTCTAGTCTGATCTTCAGCCATACAATTTGTCTTAATTGTCTACTAGCATCTAGGCAAGACTTAGCTCACGGGTGGCCACAGCAAGGGGCCACATGCAAACCGATGAGCTTCTTAATGTGGCCTGCCCAGCAATCGGATGATTTAATTATCTGTGCCCGTCGTAGGCTGCCTGGCTGCTCCCCATCCCGCCTGCCCTCAGGCACGGCGGGCTTAACCACATGCAGCCATGGGGGCAGCTGCATTTGATCTTCCTCGCCAACGCTAGGGTCCAGCCCTGACAACAGCCTCTCTGTTCGGTGCTTTCTTTCCCCTTCTTTCTTTTTCCGCTTCGTTTGGCACCGTGCCCCCAGCATCATTTGTGTGTTGGGGAGGATGGGCGAGTTGGATGGCAAAAACTTACAACATGGAGTTGGGTGTTGACAATCCCAATGATTAATTGATCCTCCGAGGATCTAAGATGATTTGCTGAAGCATCAATAATAGAAATCCTGTCATTAAACACTATTTACTTGGTCTTTCTGTGGGAAGACATCCTGTCTCACTATGCGTCTGCATCGTGCGCCTTAAAAATAGCTCAACCCCCTTTAACTAGCACGGAGCGCTGGGCTTGGGCTGGGTCTAGGTGGGATGTGGAAGGCAGAGGGGCCCCTGCCTGGGTCGTTTCACTGCTGAAAAGCTGTTTGGACACTTGTGGCACATTTGCCTGTAGCATCTCCAGCTCCTGCCGCATGTCAAGTAAGGGCAGAAGATGGTGTGAGAGAAGCTGTAGGATCCGGATGACCTCGTGCCCGGGGCAGAGATCAGAGATGTCTGTGAGGATGACCTCTTGCCATCCTGATCTCTTCTTATCTGCCCAGGTTGAAATGTAGCCACTTGGCTGTCTCATTCCTACCTGTGGATTTGGCTTTACCACCTTTTAGCAAGGACAGGAAAGTAGGTGACCCCCAGGCGGGACAGTGCTGATGTGCACTGCTTCAGGGGCTTTCCCCCATGTCACGCTGGGTTCCCTCCTCTGCCTGTGCAAGATGAAGAAAGAACTTTCTGGTGATTGTTGTTGGTATGCTGAAGTGCCTGTCTTGCTTCTATGCAGGGAGGTAGGTGTCTGCTTGAGTGCATGTAGAGTATTTGTACACTCCTCTTTAAATGGCGGTGTCAGACAGTGCTGCATATCAATAATGCTCATCATGTGAGCATCTCAAAGGCTTTGTAGGACCTTGAATAAACCTCCCAACTTCTAGACTCTACCACGGTCAGAGTCTCACCTCCCTCCTGACTCTCCAAACATGTGAAATCAATATCACAGATGCTTTTGAAATGTTGGAGAAGGAGAGGAGACCAGGCTGGGTCTGAGAACACCATGCGCAGCCCTTGTGGGCCAAGCGCACTCCCACATCTCCCTGTGAAGGCAGAATTTCACCTGGGGATTTTGTGGTGGTTTTCATCTGTATTAAGTGTAGGGGAGTCAAATATTTTCAGGTGGTGCAAGTCTCTAATGCTGGGCCAAGAAAGGCTGTCCTTTGGGTAGTTAATGCATCTCAGACGTGCTGGTAGAATGTAGAGTCTTCAACATTATTAACGCTTTAGCAGACACCTTAGGAAACATTCATACTCCTCTCTGCATTTTGCTTTCATGCATGATGATGCCTGGGGTGAAAGTATTTTGTAGAGTTAGGAAAAGGGCATCAAAAGGCATGAGCAATCTGCTCTAGTGGAAGGTGTCCCTGCCCGTGTCAGGGGGTTAGAACTATATGAGCTTTAAGGTCCCTTCCACCCCAAACCGTTCTATGATTCTATGGAAAGGGCTCACCTCTGCCAGGCACTGAGAATGTTTCATTCTTTCACTGGTGTGGATCGAGTTCAGCTCCTGGATCCTGCTTGCTGAGTTGTTTGGATGGGTTTCACTTCCTGAAAACACTGATTGTTGGTGTTGAGTCGTCACCAGACTGGGAGATGCTCAACCAGTGCCCCTGCTGCGCGCTGCTTTCTGCCTGGGTCCACCTCCACCATGGCTCCAAAAGTACTCCGCTGCATGGCGTGCGAGGCACGAGCAAACCTGGGATGGCGAGATAGGCTGGCAGGATGGGACAGCTGATTTTAATTATTTTATATATAAATAACTTTCAGATAGTTTGCAAGTTTGGCAATAGCTGCCGGTGTAGCAATGTGACCTTGTTACTCGTACCCCATTCCTCTGAGTGTTTGTCTCACTCACTTGTTTTTCCGTCTCTTAAATTAGACTGCAAGTGGCCGGGGAAAGGGCCGGGTCCTATCGCAGCAATAACAAATAGTGATAAAACATGGGTTTGAGATCTGCCGAGTCCGGGTGGGAATGGAAGCCCCAAATATTGTGTTTCACCCTGGGGCAGTGCGGTCGGTCCCGTCCTCCGGCTCTCCGCGGTTTGCCACACGTGAGGCTCTTTGCTGGCGCAAAGCAGGGGCTGCCGGCATCGCCTTCAAGGGGGAAATAGAGGGACGGGGAAGGGGGGACGACGGGTGTCCTATATTTTAGCACTTTGGGGAGTTTATTAGTGTTGACAGTGTGTGAACTTGACATCCTTTGTAATAATGCGGTTTTCAGACCTGCATTATTCATGCGCGCGTTCTGAATGCGGGCCCACTGTGTAAGTTTGGGAGGAAAATTAATTAAATAAATGTCAGCATCCTCGAGGAGCACGTGAGATTTCACATGGCAGGGTAACAGCTCCAGCTGCTTTAACCACCACGGGGAGTAAAGGGTGGGAAGAGGAAGGTCTGCACTTAGGTGTACATCCTTTCCCTTGCCCTTAACTCAATTCCTGACGCAAACTGAAATATTAGGTAGAGAGAAGCGAGTCCAGCCACATAGATCAGTAATATTTCATATTTTGGTTAATAATTGTCGTTTGTTCTCCTGCTCTTTATTTATGGCATAAATAAATATGGACTGGATGGTGCTGGATGAATTTATCACGGGAAACACCCTTTCACTCTTAGGTTAATGTTTAAAATTAAACCGTAGAGCAGATGGCTAAGGATGCACTGGCTGGATAAGGCAGACGACTGCACCGGTGGATTGAAATGTAATTACACCCATGAATATTATTTGCAAGAGTAACTGATAGTTATGAAAGTTGTGTTTCTCTTAAAGCTCAGGGTGAAGCCAAGGTATGAAGGGACAAATAGAGCCAGGAGGAGGACAATCCTATACTGGTTTGGGTTGGAAGGCACCTTAAAGCTCATCTAGTTCCAACCCCTGCCACGGGCAGGGACACCTTCCACTAGAGCAGCTTGCTCCAAGCCCCATCCAGCCTGGCCTTGAACACTGCCAGGGGTGGGGCAACCACAGCTTCTCTGGGCACCCTGTGCCAGCGCCTCAGCACCCTCACAGGGAAGAGCTTGTGCCTTAGATCTAATCTCAGTCTGCCCTGTTTAAGTTTGAATCCATTACCCCATGTCCTGTCGCTACGCTTGCCTTGAGTTCTGTAGCTGGAGGCTGCAACTTCCCAGGCTGGGAGTGATGGTAGGACTGGCTGGGGACTCTTCTCCAAGGAGAATGTTCCTATGGTGTCACCCAAGCTGGAAAGAAAAAGGAGTAGCTATTGCAAGAGGTAATGCTTTGTAGTAAAAAAGTGTGCAAAGAAGTTAAAGAACTGCTTGTTAGGTCAATTAAATTCTTGATTATGATTGCTGTAGTTGTTTTTGAAGTCCTTGCTAAAGGAAGTTGTCCGTAAGTGTGATGGAGGTCATCAAACTTGCGGTCCATGACCTTGACTTTCTTCATTCTTGGTGTTTATGTTATCCTCCAACTCACTGAGGAGCCATCTTTAATTTAACATGTCTGTGCAGGGCCTTCAAAGAAAGTGTGCTTCTGTTGAATGGTAGAAGCCTTCCTTCCAAAGCAAAGCAGGGGAGGGCAGGACTTGAAGCACTTGTGTCTGCACCAGCCTGAGGATCAGGAGCTGCTCTTCAGGTGGGTGCCACAGGTGGCTGGGATGGTGAATGCTCCATCCCTGGCAGGGGTCAAAGCCAGGTTAGACAGAGCCTTGGGAGACATGGTCTAGTGTGATGCGCCCCTGCCTATGGCAAGGGGTTGGAACTGGATGGTGTTAAGGTCCTTTCCAACCCTGTCTGTTCTATGATTCTGTGTTCTGTGGTGAACATATGGGAATAGGGAACTGGGTGATCTTGCACAGGTCTGCATGGTGTGTGCTCACTCACAGAGTCAAGTGTATGTGGAGTCCTTGCAGCACTCCAGTGATTCTGAATTGCTTGACGTTGTGGGAGCACTCCAAGCTCGGTCTCTTTGAAACTCAAGAGCCTCGGCGTTATCTGAAGCACAGCTTCGGGATAAAATCAGGGCAAACAGCATCCTCCTCTCCTGGTTTCGAACACCAGGATGTGTTGTTACACACAGTCAGCACACAGGGCGGGGGGAGACAGAGGAATCAGTGCAGGCAGGAGAGCCCAGCAGCCCTGAATGCGCTTTCCCACTAACACTGAGAAGCAACGAAATAAGATTTCAGGCCATGAATGTCCCGTCGTTGAGAAAGGGGAGTTTAGAAATAGCCCCAAAGATAAAGGAGGGCATTTATCCCCACGATTGTTTGGCAGAAAAAGCGATTTACATAGTCTGCTGATGGTCAATCAGGAACATGCTGCAAGGGGCCTGCTGGTTGTCTCAGACAGAGCTGACGGTTCTGCTGGTCGAGTTTTGTTTCAACTTAATGAAGTAAGTACTTTGCCTGCACCCAGGCGCTGACGGGGAAGGTTTGTAAACTCCTTGCCTTTGTTGGGGTGACTGAAGTATTTTTTTCTTCCTTTGAACCAGCCATTTTTGTTTCTTTGCCATAGACAAAGGGTACGTTTACTGTAAAAAATAAGTAAGAAGACAAAAAACCAAGAAGAAAAAGGCTGTAAACCTGGTTTGCATCTTGAGTCCTGAAAAGACCGTTTTTTAATGCAGGGGAAGAGGGGAGCCTTACAAAAGGCAGGAGGCAGGGATGGAGGGCGAGGGGGTGGGGAGCTGGAGATTTATGGCCCTTTGAAGGAGAGTTTTTCCGCCGAGCATCCTGCCTGGGTGCTGCGGGCTGAGGCAGCTGGACAGGGGCTGGGACCTGCATCTCTTGGAGGACCCAGTGGGAACAAAGCTGTAAGTGCAGGTCCTGCCACCTTCATCCCATCTGCAGTACGGTTTTGGAGCCAATGATCTGGACCTCCTGGTGTCAGTGAGATTACACCCACCTCGGCTGATGCGGATGTTTAGCTTGAAATCATCACACGGCCTGAGGTTTTTGAGGTTGGGGTTTTTTTTGTCTTGATGTGGAAACGGCTGTTGCTGTTTGATATCAGCCTGCTCTGGAACACAGCAGCCTGCCTGTGCTCAAAGAGAGAGGGACTCATCGGCAGCCCGAATCCTGCCCAGCAATACAATAATAATTGAAGATATTTAAAAATGTATGTATCTTCCATCTTTCCCATATGGGCTCCTTAGGCAACATGACCTTATGTGGCCATTATCTGACCTCTCTTACACTTGGATTACTCGGTACAAAGCAAATTTATGGTTGTTTATTCTCTCCTCCTATCAGCTATTAGTGCCTAATCATATGGTCTATCGATCAAGTGATTAATCGCCTGCCTAAAGAGGCAGCAGGTCCCGGGGAATGCTGCACTGCACCAGCCTGAACTTCAACCTCTTATACAAACCGGCAGAGTAAAGGCATTAGTCACTGCCTGAAGCTCGGGTTGGTATGCCGCGGGAACGCCGGGAGGTAAAGCCCCCGGCTTTCTTCAGCAGCCCACTTTGTATTTCCCTTTCTTAATGGATAAAACTCCACCTAGCTGAGCGGGCATACAGTTGTAAATGGGATGATTTCCAATGCATCCTATAAATAATGATCAAAGAGGAAAATATGTGGGCCTTATTACAACAGTGCCCGCTAGTGCTGCTATAATTAAGGGTCTGTCAGTATTTCTATTATAAACCCTTATTTTCAAGGGTTTATAACTCGGCCATAAAATTTTGCTCCGGCTGAGACTTGGCATAAAACGTCCCAGCATGTGACTGGTTTTTCTTGTTACCAAATTGTTAAAAAGCTAGCGCTCAGCCCCGTTGTAGTTATAACAACATCCCTGCACCTTTGTGTTTCAGAACTGCTCTTACTTCTTAAACAAGCAGCTTACTATTAAAATGAAATTAGCATTCAAAAATCAAAAGTGTGCACCGAGCCCCTCTGCTCTTTATTTCAACTCAGCCTTAGAAAGACAAAGCCACAAACCAGGCTCTTTCCTTCCCTTGGGGTTGTTTAGCTGGAAGTGTTGGTTTGATTGTTTTGCTGTTCCAGTGAGGCGCTGGCACAGGGTGCCCAGAGAAGCTGTGGCTGCCCCATCCCTGGCAGTGTTCAAGGCCAGGTTGGACACAGGGGCTTGGAGCAAGCTGCTCTAGTGGAAGGTGTCCCTGCCCATGGCAAGGGAGTTGGAACTGGATGAGCTTTAAGGTCCCTTCTAACCCAAACCAGTCTAGGATTCTATGATTCTGTTCCCTTCTGTGTGTGGTTGAGTTGATGGCACCCATGCCGTTGCCATCAGCCAGCATCTTGGAAGGTCTTTTTGGGTGTTGGCCTTGGGCTTGGTCCCAGCCCTGCCTGGCTTTGCAAGGCTCGTCAGTTCCATGGCAGGTACGTGCTTAAGGCAGCAGTTATTAAAACCAGTGGGTTGATTTCAGCCATCAATGGTTCTCTGTAAATCCAGAGTAACTGTAACCAGAGGACATGGGTGCTTAGTATGCTTCCACTTGGCCACAGTGCTGAACTGCCTTAAGTGGATTTATTCATCTCTCAGTGATCCATGCACATTAACTCCTGCTAATGAGAACTGTGGCTTTGTCGAAGGGTGGAATCTGGAGTTCACTTGGAGTGAAATTGAGGGAATTTCACTCTAGAAACGCATACTAAATTTTAAAAACGTGATGTTGCCATACCTCTACCTCCCTGGTTTCAACAGGAGCACATTCCATTTCCAGAAGCGTGTCCTTGATGTGTTAGCAAAGGACAGCAAGTTGGCTCCAAAAGATGCAGCCACTTAAAAACATTGATTCTCCCCGGACAACACGCCAAAATGCAAAAATAAATTAAACATAAGCAGATGCTGTGCCTCCTTTCCGTTTTTGGCTAGCACGTCCCATTATGGGACTACTAGTGGGACAACTGAGAGTGAGTGACATTTGCTCAAACTTAAGGCCTTATTGCACTGCCCTGGCAGAAGTCAGAAAGATCCAGGTTTATGCCGGTGTCAAACCTGAGTGTTTCCCTGGCTTCTTAAGGCATGTGTTGCATCCAGGTAGTTTTTTCTGTTCTGTGCCAGTTTGATACTATTTCTCTCTTTTTACTCTGTTTATTAACATCAGTTTGGATTTTCCAAGGAGCACAAGGGAAATAGGGGCCCAACTCCTATTGAAAATCCAAACCTCAACAAAACCCTTGGAGTTCCTACCCTGGCAGGGCTCCCATGCTCATCTCTTTCCATTTCCAGAAAAATCATTGAGCTGAGGCTAAGAACACTCATCTCGTGCCTGTTGAGTGTATTGTCTGAATATAAACACTGTGATTCTGGAGCGGGGAAAGAGCCTGCATCTGAAGTGGGTTTACACTGGCTATGAACTTGGGCTTCCACACTCGACTTCTGACACTACTTGAAAGTAAACACTGAGCTGAACTATGTGGTGATTTAAAGGGTGGTTTGAGATGCGGTTACCAGGCAGTTGCTCTTAGGGTGAGTCTCACAAGGTTTGATGTTTTCCTTAAGGTTCTAGGTAGCCAAAGATTTCCATGTGCATCTCAGCACACAGGAAAAAAAAAGCAAGCAGAAGGAAAAAGAGGGAAGCTCGAGTTTCTGACTCTTGAGAGAAGCCTGAAAATGTTCCTTGTCTTCACTTTAATGGTTCAGAAAGCAGAAGGCAAAGAGAAAAAAAGGAGTTTGAAAATGACATGATTTTTGAGATGTGACATATGCTTTCCCTGGGCTCCGGGTTGGCAGGAGGAGTTGCACGGTGGATGCAGCCCCGCCAGAAAGCAGGTGCTGGAGCCGAACCCAGCCGCGCTTCCTCCTTTTCAGCAGAGTCGGATCCATCCACTCGCTTTTCCTTACTCCTGTGCCTCCTTGTGCACATTTGCTGCAGGTTCTGTGCAGAAGATACAAGAAATAGTTCTGGTATGTGCCCTAAAATTATCATGTTGCTTGAACATTGGTTGAGATGAGAGCCCTGAGGCTACGGATGGGCTAATGCTGTTACCCTGCGTTGACTAGGCGTACATAGGGTTGTGTGTCATAGAGCTGCAGGAGGGCCAAAAACTCTCGGGACAGAAATAAACACATCTGCTGGGCAACCCGAAACACTCACTTTTATGTGTGGCAGGCCAAAAAGCGTGGGTGAGCAGTTTCCAGGATGACGGTGGTGGCCCGGGTGCTCCTCCAGCTTGGCACAGCATGGAGTTGGATGGGAAGCTGGGTTCCCAGGGAACACCAAACAGGCTGTGCCAGCCACCACAGGGTCGTTTCTTCTCCAGACGGGGGTTTGGCTGATGTAGCAGCATGTGTGTATCCTTCAACACACTGTGCCTAAGCTGGAGGGGCTCCACAGCGATGGTCCTTGGAGTCTTTTGTCCCTTTCCTCCAGGTCTTCAGGACTCTTCATCAGGGACTGTACTGATAAGACAAGGAGTAATGGGTTCAAACTTAAACAGGAGAGATTGAGATGAGCTCTTAGGCAGAAGCTGTTCCCTGCGAGGGTGCTGAGGCGCTGGCACAGGGTGCCCAGAGAAGCTGTGGCTGCCCCATCCCTGGCAGTGTTCAAGGCCAGGTTGGACCCAGGGGCTTGGAGCAAGCTGCTCTAGTGGAAGGTGTCCCTGCCCGTGGTAGGGGTTGGAACTGGATGAGCTTTAAGGTGGCTTCCAACACAAACCAGTCTGGGATTCTATGATTCTATCCATCTAGTGTCACCAAAGGCCATTCCTCCTCGAGGACAGAGCAGGATGTCCTCTTTGTCCCTTTCCTCCCTCCTAAGAGTGTTACTTATTTAACTGCAAATGAGGGACAGCTCTTCTGGGCTGCACATTTTTGAGTGGCGTGGCTGGGAAGAGCCGACATCC
This sequence comes from Ara ararauna, assembly GCA_028858755.1. Taxonomy (NCBI): domain Eukaryota; kingdom Metazoa; phylum Chordata; class Aves; order Psittaciformes; family Psittacidae; genus Ara; species Ara ararauna. Next base: position 64,214,266 of record CM054382.1, read on the forward strand.
TTATCCATATGGGCTTGTGCAAAGGAGCGCCGAGGGCAGAGTCTCAGCGGGTGCAAATTGCTCTTGCCCAGTCATCGGGGGAGTTTTGTGGATTTATACCAGACTGGGAATTCCACCCTCTTTCCAGCCCCCGGTCCTGGAAATGCTTTTCTCATTGTGTGAAAAATGAGCTGAAGATTTTACCAATTGCAGATCTGGCCCCTTAAATATGATACTTTTAAAAGTTCAGCAAAATGCAGGGGCTGGGGTCAGGCGGGGGGGTCGGTATTCCTTATCGAGTGGGGGAATGGTGGGGTAGCAGCAATTTCTTCGTCACAGTTCGTCTGGGTACCATTGGAAGCAGAATTTGTCAGTTCTGAAGTGCACAGATTAGAAAGGAATGTGGAATTTGGAAACGTGGCAGCTTGTAGCGCTGTATGGTTTAAATTAAACCTTTTTTTGGAAAGCAGAATCGCTGTAGGCCACATTTAGGGGGAAAGCAACAGCAGAGAGGGCTGGCTGTGGTTTTTGCTTTGCTGTGTAACTGGTCCACTTTCCCTTGTTTTAACACAGATATTTTTTTTCTCTAAAAGAGAGAGGGAGAAAAAATATGCCTTTGGACTCCTTCCGCCCAACCACACAGCTTCTTTGCTGACCACAAAGAGGAAGCTTGGGGTAGCAGCCATAGGATTAATACCCACTGTCTCTTAACCCAACAGGGTGTGAAAACATTTTATAAAGTCTTTGTTTTTCCTCTTTTTCCCCCCTTTTCAGATGGAGAGTGTGGCTGGATTTAGACATCTTGAAACAAGCACATGGTTGCCTTGCATTGTGTTCCTCAGAGGGGGGGGTTCTAAATCACCTCGGTCAGATCTGTTGTTTAAAATCTGTTTCCCCCCGTCCCCGGAGCTTTTTGCCTTTGCGAATCACCAACAACTTTGTTGGTGTCGCTGAAATGACAGGAAATACAAAACTGGGTCTGCTGCGAGGGCTGTGAGTGTAGATCTTGATCAGTTGGAATATAATTGTTCTTAATGAAATGGAGACGCCTAGCTCTTAACTGAACAGCCTTTTCTTCTTTAGAAGTAATAAGATTAAGATTATGGATTCTATTAATCATTTGATCAGCTTTATTCATTCATCTTATTTCCTTTACATGCAAAAAAGCCCTACTCTCTCCGTGCCTTTATCTTTTAAGATGATGACATTTCCATATTTCCCGGTGCTGTAGTGTCCCGGGCATAATATACAGATTGCTCCACTCTGATATTGTAAACTGACTATTTCCATGTGCTGAGTACTCTGGTGATGAAGATCTTAATAAAGTAACTAACTAAACCTGTGTCTTTATGCTCTTCCTCCTGCCTCCCTTCCCTGCCAAGGCCTCCCGGTCGGTTCGCTTACCACAAATGGCATCAGCCGCCGGGACGTGCCTGTGTTTTGTGACCCCGGTGACAAGGAGGTGTCACATAGCACAGAGCAGAGAGGTTTGTGCGCCTCGGAGTCGAAAGGGGGATTCAGATGACCTGCACATTAAGGGAATCTGCTTTCTTGGCGTTCTGAGAGAAAGATGCTGAAAGCAGGAGTTTTGAAACGCTGAGGGGAATTATTGGGAGAGGAATTTGTTCCTTCGCAGCGTAGCGACAGCATTGTTATTCCTTGCTTGGATGTGCTGTTGGGAAGGTTTTATTTTGTTGTCATTAGAGAAATCTCTCTGTTGTTATAACGCTTCCTATGTGTGAAGAAATACAGACATAATGTGTATCTAGTCCATTAAAACACTCTTTGGGAGCCTCCACCTGTGGCACAGCCTCTCTGTACTGCCAATATTTTGCGGAGTACTGTTGGTAATTCCTCTCCTTCTGCATTACACAGATTAGTAGTTGCAGAGAGTTTAACACCCCCCCTGCCAAGAAAAAGTAGGAGTGGCAGGTTCTCTATAACTTCCGTTAGCTGAGCTGGAGAAGTTGCATTGCGTCTTGATCTTTTTCATCTTGGTAGGATTATACTGTAACTAATTGAATCCATTGATCACTGTCTTGTTTTTTTCCATCTTCTTCTCAGAGGATTCATTTCATAGTGTTCTGTACATCAGTCAAGAAAATGGCTGCGGTGGAATTACCAGGGTTGATAATAAAGGTAATTTAGCCCAGCTGAAATTATTTTTTATGTATCTAAGTAGGGTAACGCATTCACATGTGCTGCCTTAAATCTAGTGATGGAATACCTGCAAGGACTAGGCTGCAGGATCCCAGAATAACTCTTCTTGATGACCACGGAAAGTAAGGGGAGGTGACCAAAGGACATTTTGCAGCCTGACAATGACCATGCAATTATCAAGCCATGTTAATTTGATCAAAGAACTGGCCCGGAGCAGCGTAAATAACCTCTGTTTTGTGCACTTCATGGGACAAGGAGTATTTTTGGATTAGATAGCAAGCGCTTAACAAGCAGGAATAGCAGTAAGTGTCAGGAGAAGCTCTGTGTGTGCAGCCGGTGGTTAGAAGTCTCCTGTGATTCAGGTTAGAAATAGAAACCAAATCTGGCCTCGGCCAGGAGGGTTTTACCGTGGATGTCTGGTGGTGGCATTTAGTCCTTACTAAGTAACAGTTTGGAAAGGGATTCTCCTACTAGATTAGGGTTGGTCTGGTCAGTAATACACAAGGCAGGATGTCAGGAGATCTGAGCTGAGGTCTGCCACAGATTTCCAGTACGATTTAGGTCAAGTTATCTAATCTCACCTGCTGACACCGTTTCACCCCGAGACAAGGTGACAGGAGAGTATGTAAAACGTTTACTTAACAAAGAGGCATTTTTACTCTCTCATTCTCACCCAGGTCAAGGGCTGAAGGCAGGACCTCAACCGTCTTCTGCTGACAAAGCCACTGGTGTGCTTCTTGCTCTTACTCCTGCCTGAATTCAGTCCCGTGGGGCCAGTGGGCAGGGTGGCCACATCCAGCCCTCTGAGGTGACCAAGTCCTCTGGTCAGTGGAGTTCAATCCCAAAAGGAGGGATCCCTGTTCGCAGTCTCTCCCTGGCAGCAGAGCAGCAGCTTCTGGAGCTGCCGAGCTGCCTACAAGCACACATGCCCTTTGCCTAGATCAGCACTTTTTTTGGACAATGTATAGTATTTGCAAATGGGAACTGACAATGGAAGAAATACAGCAGAGTGAAGGGTTTAATATAAAATATTTATACAGTAAAGATCTTTCATCTTTTGTCAGTCACAGGGTAGGGAAGTGAGGAATGTATTGGGAGTACATTACCAAGAGTATGTTATAAATTAAAATCTCAAATTGAATAATACTGGCTGCTAATGTGCACAGCGTTGGAAATGAGTCACTTCTGAATCAATGTAATTTACTGTGCCAGCTGAAAGATATTTACAAAAGAAGGTATCTTCTTCTTGGCTTTTTTACTTAGATTTTATTCAACACTTACACATAGCCCGTGCTGTCAACACCAGCTAATTTGTCACAGAGAGAAAGTCACAGCCGTTAATACAGAGCTGTTTCAAAAGCCCTTAGGAAACAGAAAGGTGGGCTTTGGGCCGCATGAGTGGTCAAACAGTTTATACTCATTGTTTCCTCTCAAATTTAGTAGTGGTAATTAGTAACACAGCAATCTTACAGAGATCAGTGAGTGGGAAGGAGCACTCTGTCTATTTTCTTGTAGAATTATTGAGTGCAAAAATGTCTGTTTCTGCTGCTTCCTCGCAGCCCATGTCCTTCAGTGTATGTCAGCTTTTATTTGGGCACTGTAACCTCAGCAAAGCGTTTGGTCCCATGTCCATCAGATGGTTCCCATCATTTCAGGAGGTTGGTCTTGGTGGTGGTATTACACAGTTGAGGCCAAAATAGGGTTTATTACCTTGGAACACCCAACTTTTAAGGTGCAAAGTGGTATATCCAGAAAGTAGGACTTGGCAGAGTGTGGATTTTGAAAGCTTGTTAGCCAAGTGCTGTGCATGAGCTGGTATCCTCTTATGTCTAAAAACCATTTTAGCGGTATAATTAGTCCTGGAACAGTGCTGTGCTCATGTTTGACTGGTTTCTGGGTCCTGGTGAGAGTGGCTGCCACTATTTAAGACGACTGTCACTACGCAGACCATTTTGTTACATATAGCTAACATGCTGCAGGATAACCATACATTGGGAATGGTGGGTCAGACGTCCAGGCAGATACAATGTAATCAAGGAGAGATGAATAGAAGAAAGCAGGTTTCAAAGACAGTCTAAATTCAGATTTCTGCTTCCTTCCTCCTTCTGTCATTGATTTTTGCCACCTTGTCAAGAAAAGAAGGATGCTCTGGGAATTTCTTTCCTAGTCTGAACTAAGATTCTTCTTCCGTTTCGGTTTTGCCACAGACTCTCTGATCCAAGCAAATATTTTGTGCTTAGGTTCACCTCATCTAACTTTTTCTGCTTTAAACTCAGGTGCTTGGTCTAAGGTGGTTGTCTAGGCTGGTTTGGAATGGGAGAGGCACCCCCGAGGGCATTTCAGCCCAGCAAAATCCTTTCACAACTGCTGCCTCTCACTGTCGACTCCACAAAGAGCAGATGCTCCTTGCTTTAGGATGTGCCCAACCATTAGACAGCCACATTTAGGCGAGACAGATCTCACCTTCAGTCTCTCTGCCCTTTAGTGTTTTATCAGTGCAATAGAAATAGTTTCAGATAGAGATGATGGGAGTAAGTAGACTGAAAGGGGGGGATATCTAAAAGGAAGGAGATGCTTGCAGTAGCTCTTATAAAGACTGATGAAATTTTCCTCTTCCTTTGCTTATTGAACATACGTAAAAGTAACTGCAGACACTACCAAATTAGTTGTGACTGTGGAGATGCAGGTGATCTTCTGATGGATTCACGCACAGGCTTCTATACATAATAAAATATGTATTAAGGTCATATTCTAGCAGTGCAGTAGGGAAACTGGAGTATTCTTATGTCATACTTTTTGGTAGGAATGCTTCTGCTGGGTTGCATCACTGTCTGTAAATTTTATTGATTATAATTAAGTCAGTCTGCATTGTCTCGAGGAATCTACATGGGTTTAAAAATCAATACTCCTCTTATTCATCAGGGGAACCGGTTTGAAAAGGGGTTATAGTGGGAATAAGCAATGCGCTTACAGCTCTGAGTTTGTGTTTACAAACCATTAAATGTTGGCCTTCTCGACAGTCCTCATTTAGGGGTCAGCAATGTTTTTTTCCCCATCTTTTATCCCATGAACAATAGGGAAAATTCTTCTTCCATGGTTACCTGCCCTAGCTTGCACCTCCTGGCTGGAGCTCTGTTTTCCTAGTGAGCTTTCATGGGCATGGAGAAAGCGTTGGACAAGCAGGAACATGAGCAGACATACTAAACCCAGCGGTGAACCCGCTGAAGTCCTCTCAACTGGGTCAGTTCTGTGGCAGCATCCTGTTGTCTTAAAGGGGTTTATCACTTATCTCACTTGGCTTGTTTTGCTACCCAGAAAAGATTGCAGTTGCAGTTATTGGAGGCTCGACAACCATGGAAAGTCAGAACAAAGAGAAAATGCTAAGGGTACCTGTTACTATTGATTTATGGTTGAAGATTAAGGCCAGATTGCCCTCTCCTTATTTCTTTAACAACCTGGTCCATAGATAGGCTTCTTCTAAGTCAATAGGTTCCTTATGTATGTGGTATTTATTGAGGATAATGTTATCACAGTCTCGTGCACTAAATATGTATAACTCACCTTAGGGAGAAGATGTGAAAGATCTTTGATGATATGAAGGGTGTGAACACTAAGGAGAGTGAAGGATAATTTAGGTTGGGACTTGGGAGTATAACTAAAAGCCATCCCGTCAAAAAACACGGTAGATATGGAGTCTTCCCAGGAGTAAATTTAAATGCCCTTTAGTTTGAGTCACTTGAAAGCAGGAGAAAGGACTGAAATTCTCTTTGTAGGCATTGATTTGTGGATAGAGAAGTGGGTTGGGTGATCTTAGCGAGCTTTACTACCTTTGTGTTTTGTGCAGTGCTTTGATTCATATTTGATTTGGCCTGTAATTGATCCACATAATGCACAGCGTATCGCACCACTGATGCTGGCTTACTATTTCCATACTGTGCCTTAGTACGTACTAGTGGGGACTTTACTAGATTTGATCCAATTTATTGTATCAACGATCTCAGTTTTAACGGCTCTCTAGCGTGGTAATGGAATGGCACAGAACAAGGCATCCTCTTAGCTTGTGAAGCCTTGCAGGATCCCAGGGGAGCGAGATTCATGCATGGCTCCTAACTGTGTTTGAGAAGCTGGTGGTTGGAACATGTAGGCATCCATTCACATCCCCAAAATAACCATAGGAAAACTGGCATTTAAGTGTCAGTATGAAAAGACCACAAAGGAAAGACCAAGGGAAACTGGGCGTAAGTAGGAGTCACAGTGGTTTTGAGATCACATGGCAAACCAACTTTCTCATCCTAGACACTGCTCTTCTACATCGACATTTTGATTGTGTCTTAATGCAGGGAAGCTTAAAAAGTAACTGCCTGAGCTTTGGGTTTTGTGCAGAGCCATCTGATACTGCTCACTACTAATAAGTGCGCACATATGCATGCACGCAGGCAATAAAAGGAGCTGGATATTGCTGAAGAAACCAAAAGAATCCCATGTGAAATAATAGAGCTTTTCTTGTTCTGGATTCCAGCCGGGGCAGCTGTAAAGATCTGGTCAGAGCTGGCTTTGGGCAGTGGCAAAACCTACAGGTTGGGCTTTAAAAAGCACACAAGGAGTTGTGAGAAATGTTCTTCAGCTGCAGTTCTTTGGCTAGAAACCACTGTCCCAGGCTAGGATGGCCTGGAAATTTCTCAGGAAGATCTGAAGGGACCTGAATAGCCAAGCTTACCTCAGGCCGTTGACAATGGAAGGTCTGGTGGTATCTGCCGTGCCAACCTTTTCCAGTGTATGCACTCAGCTGTAACGATTCATGAGAAAAGAAGTTTAATTGTGGTCAGCAGTTGAGAATATTTCTTTGTATCCTCTTATCAATGTTTTCCATTTGTAGCAGGACTTGGCTTGTTTGTTAATATGAAGTTCTCCATTTATTTGGAAAACAAGATTTGACTTATCGCATTGTTTGGCAGGAGAGGAGAAATGCAACCCCCCTGAAGCCCGGGAGCAAGTAGAAGGGAAAGTTAAGTTCGAGGGAAAGTTGCTTGGTCAGTGGGAACTGGCACACTGAAGTAAGCAAATCAGTGTCAACACCTAGTTTGCATCAAAGGCAAGATGACGGTGAAGAGACCTAACCTGACCAGTAACTCAGGAAGATGCAAGACAGTTTTATGCCTCAGAAATGTTTCAAAAGACACAACTATTTTGCTAGGATGTTTAAAGATATCCCAGCCTTGCTCTCTGTGAGATGTAAGATAGACATCATTTTTCTTACGCTAGCAACTGCAAAGTTCGCAAGCTGCTGTGCAACGTTGATTCAGTTGTACTACCTGGTGTAGTACCAACTAATACCGGTGAGTTATTGAAATCACTGAGTTGTTCATGTGACTCTTGCAAACAGCGCTTAGGTTTTTGAAAGCATGGTCTGCCACAACATGATGTGGCATCATTCCCATTTTACCAGGGAAGAAAGGGCAATGCTAGTTGGGATCTGCATCATGTGCAGAGCTGATGCTAGGACCCAGATCTCTTTAATCATAAACAATTCACTTTTAAACTCTTCCCATTGACCTTAATAGGGCCAGGGTTTGATTCCAAGTGTTTATTCTTCATTCCAAGCGCAGAGATGCTTATTTTTAATCTGAATTTGAATATATGTTTCATGGCTTATTCATGCTCGGAAATACTTCTTGGCAGAGTCACCTAGATTGTGCAAAATGAAGCTTCTTTTAATGCAGAAATATTAAACAATGTGTGCTGGAGCACAGAAAGCTATTTGGACACAGGAAAGCACTATAAACATAGATTTGATTGTGATTGAACCCAAAATAGTGATATTAAATTCAGGTCTGGTTTAGGCACTAAAAAAAAAAATCTGCATTTTCCAAACTGCGAAGGATAAAATCAATCCGCAAAAGTATTTTAAGTTTGTAATAAAAATATCATTGACAAAGTAAAGTGAAAATAATAAAGTCTATTTAAAATTACTTGGAGGTGTTCTAGAAAATTTACGACCTCTTTCTAATTGGAGTTTATTTAGCTGAAAAAGCCATTTAAGAGTCTGGATGTAGTCATTTTTGTGCCTTGCAAGAAATGAGCTACAGGGCAAATGTTAACTTGTTTATTCAGAAACACAGGTACCTTTGATTAGACAGAATCTGTTGGGGTTTATTATTATATGTGAGCTGCAGTTATACAGTATTTATATTTTCTTAGTACACAAATGACTGTGATCAAGCTCTCTAGCTTTACAGTGCAATGAATGGTTTAAGATCCGCAGGGTCTGCCCATACCAATGTATGACCAGATCCACATCCTTCCCCTCCTATGGCCTCTGCTGCCAGCAGTCCTGCTAGAACATCATTCTGAGAACACCTTTGCTTGTGTCCCTTTTCCAAACACAAAATTAGAGGGCAGCAGCAATGGTTACAGTCAGCCACAGACTGGTTTGGATCTCAGATTTGAGCTCTGTAGCCAACAGGATACTGAAACTGGTACTAAGACCTTGGATCATCAATATTTTCCATTACCATAACTGCTGTTTAGCAATGTCTGGTTGATAGAAGGAGCGTGTGTGATTGAGGCCATGTTCATCTCTTTGCAAGAGGAAGAATTATGGCATTCATAGATTGGAAGAGAGTGGGTGATAAATAAAACTGAGGCTATCCAGAAAGCCCCAGGGAGCTTCCTCTCTGCAGAAAGAATAAGAAATTTATAGATGTCTAGAAATTACAGTTGAGCTTTTTTGACTTTTTTTTTTCTTTCTTTTTTTTGGGGTTAGCCTCTTTCAGTCATGATTGGAGTTCAATTATCGGCACAGTAAATAGTCCTGTGAATCAGTGCTGTGTGTGGCAGCAAATTTGTGCTTCTTAGAAAGGAAGGAACATTTAGAAAACAATAGTTTACCATGAAGCTCCATCCTAAAGTCAGAAAGTGCAGAGTCCAAAACATGTGTGTTCTGGAGGACTCGAATACAGGCAGATTAATGCAAATCTGCTTTGGAAAGAAGGTTCTTAAAATATGAACTATTCACCCTAAAACAATACCCTGCATCTGTGTTGTTTTCAAAATAAAGCAAAAGAGTTACTAAGAGGCTCTTTTTGCTGCTCTTAGCAAGAGGCTGCACAGTAGGACTATTACCTGCAAATCAATTTAATAGATCAATCGTTATGCTAGGAAATACCACTTGTGATCGTAAAGTCTATCACCTAAGGTGAGTTGCGCTTGCCAGATGGGAAATGGGAGAGATTCTAGATTTTTTCCCCCCCCCCATCTTGTACCTTTTGGAGTGGTTGCTTGGCTTATTTAGAGTATTCCCTGGAAGGTCTCCTTGCGCTTCTATTAGAGCACCAACTGGCTGAGGCTGGGCTTCAGCCCTGCTCCATCCTGGGCAGGAGATGAAGCCTGGTGGTGAAATCTGAAGTTCCAAGAGAATTTAGAGCCCTGGAACATTTTGATTCATTTCTCAATTGCTAGGCTTGGCAAAGGCTAGAAGTTCGTGTCTTCCCCAATATAGTCCATTGACTGACCCATATTGACTTGTTTTCAGCACTGTTCCTGTTTGGCATTAAGTTTCTAGATCTGTAAGCAGTTTCTCTTAATTTAAGAGAGACATGACTGTTCTGGGCTCAAGAAGGTCTGACAAGAGGGAGTGGAAGTCATCCCGACTGTACACCTTTGGCCAAGGGGACTGTAATTCTTGGATTCAGCTAACACAGGCTATTTTAAGAGAACAACTTGGCCTCTTTACAGTAAACTTCTTCAGGGGAGAGTTCATTGCACCTAGCAGGCCTCAGCCAGTCTGGATCAGCGTCTGACATTTGAACTCAATGCTCTTAACACATTTGTCAGCTATACATGCACGCAGCAAGATGCAAGATGCTTCAGTAGCTTCACATTTCCAGGCAATTCAACAAAACCTGACTCATTATAAGCTATACGGGTTAGATGCCCGTATAGATGTGTTTAATATTTCAGTGACGCTACGGGTGTTGGATGTTGCAGGAGCACAACTGCGGTAGCACCATAGTCACGAGAGTGACTACCGCAGTTAGAGGTACCCGCTGCAACAGGCTGGGGAGTATCGGAGTGGAATTTTGCAAACAACAGTCTAAAGAGTTACAGTTGCCTAAAGAACAAGGCTGGAAAATTTGCAAAAATCTGTTTTCAATTATTGTAGGGTTTTTTTTCTTTTGGGTTCGGCCTTAATTCCTCCAGAGGAATTTCAGCGCAGTACCTTAGTTGTTCCTTTGTAATCCTGCATTCCTGTTGCTTTATTAAATACCTGGAGTTATAATCTTGTTTATGAAATCATTATTATCTCTCCAGTTGCAAATTGCAGCATTACGTAGAGGAGTGATTATGGCATGAGGCATGGAAAAATCAGATATGCAAATGGAGCAAGTTAAGCGTACTGATGGTTTAGTCCCATAATGGGTGAAAAAACCATGGCTCTGCTTTTCCGTTGAAGTATTCAGGTTTATATCAACGTGCAGACTGACCCCATCATTTTTGTAGAAATGCTCCAACTGCCTGAAACAAAACAAACAAAAAGAGAAAACAAAAACAAACTGTCCCAGAAAATATATTATAAAAATAGATTTACTCCTATGAATAGAATAGTTTTACTGTGGTTCCAGGGTAGAAAACTGCACCTTTAGAAACTGTAGATGCTGAAGCCTGAGCACTTTTGTTACATATCATTTAAAGGGAGAATTCTTTCAAAGAGTCATCATCTTCTGATTTTGAGTGTGCAGCATTAAGTAAGAAGTGCAAACTAACATATATATGTACTTTTTAAATGGAGGTTACTTTGGAGAAGTAAAAACTTAATAAAATGAAAAATGTTTAATCCTTTTGGTAACTACTTTGCTGCATAGAGTGTTGCCCTGTGATATTCTCACCCAGCGGCTGTGCAGTTGAGCTGGCCTTATCCTGGAGTCTCCCTGCCCGCCCTGCACGCATTCCCATCTAATCCAAGGAGTGGGCAACCTCATTTTGAGACCGTCTTTTTCTTCCCCTGCCTTGTTTTATAAGTGTAGCTTTAATGTCGAGTTGCTTTGGACTCTTTTCTGTCTAGAAGGGAGATTGGGGAATATGAACAATGAATGGATCTTATTTTCCTGCTAGCATCTTTCCCTGGCAGGGGTGTTAAAACCATGGCTTGTGTTCCCCAGCATTAAGAGGATTGTTGACCAGCTTTCAGAGTTGACAAGGTCACTTGAGGTACTGTGACGACAGGGTATTTAGGTACAGTAGTTGATCCTGTGTAATGTTAACCCAGGAAGCAGGGGGGAAATTGGGATGATCTTTCTCCTGATTTTTCTTGCCTAATTAAGGGTGTAGAAAAAGCAGACATTGCAACATAACAAAATGTAATTACAGAGATGTTGCCTGGCATGTGTCCACTGAGCAACTGCACCTCCCCCCCTTTGAAAATAAATATGGTTTAGTTCCTTTCTGAGCAGTTCAAACCTTCAAACAACTCCAGTGCTCGTGCCTGTATCCCAGAGGATACAGCTGCATGCGTCAGGGAAGATGTGCAGAGTTTACATGCTGGCTTGCCCGGGATTTCGGCGCTGTGCGGAGTTCCCTCCGTCACTCGCTGGTGCCAACATCCAGAAATATCAGGCAGGTTGGGCCAAGAGGAAGTCGGAGCTGCCCTGCTGAGGGAAGGAGACGTCTGGAATTCCTATTCTACCATTCACAGCCCTAAAAAAGGACTTTGTTTGTTTGTTTGTTTCCTTTCCAATGGTGCTCTGTCCCCGTTTTCTTCTTTTGCTCTGTTGCCTGCGGGAGAGCCAGAAAAGTGTGATTTGGGGAAGTCGGTGGGGCCAGCAGATCCAGATGATGCTGGATGCTGACATGGAAGCAGCTGTGGCACTTGGTGCACTCACAGAGCACCATAGCTGTTAATTCGATAAAATAGCTTTTCCAATTGAGATATCCATCCTGGGACAGCTGATCTTTTGTACTGCACAGCCCAATCATGTCTTTAAAGCAGCAGCAGCACCAGAACTTCCTGGAGGGTGCCCGCACTTCACCGAACAGTTTGGCAGCTACAGCATAGGCCTGAGGGGTACTTTCAGATTTCCCTGTAATTAATGAGCACCTCTGCACTTATGGCAAATTACAGTGTCTGATGTAGAATGTTGACCTACAGCTGCCCCATGCCAAGTAGCCTATTTAGACCTATTTATTTCTAAATAGAGCCTGTAAATGATAACGGGAAACTTCACTATTGATTCATTTACTCCTAAATGCTTCCTCTTTCAGGTATTGAAGTTGAAATAATATTCCATAATCCTACACTTAGGCTGATCCTCAGATTTATTATATATTTATTATGTGAAAATTCTCAAGCTATTTAACATTCCCGTACAGCCAAAGAAATTAAGAGATGGAAAGGACTTGTTTGATCTTGCCTTGTCAGTGCATAGCATTTCCTATAGAGCGCCGATTATCTACTTTACTTCTGAATGTCCTGTGGCATGAAAAACCTTCTAGTTCTTCAACACTGTTGGATTGCCAGGAGTTTCACTGACTTTTCCTACTGCTGTGCAACAATGCAAGCGCTTGTATAATCACCTCTTTGCTCTCACTGCTGTGCTCGTTTTGACATTATACTTGTGCATTTTTTCCTGTCTCTGCAATTATTTGGTTTCCTTATTGTGTTTGTCCATTTTTCTGAAGCGAAATTCATTTTGTGCTCAGACTGCTTCCAAACTGCTAGCACCTTTCTTTGTTTCTGTGTTCTTCTGGTGCAGCAAACATCTGTCTCGTGGCTCTGCCCGATCTTCATTCCTTTCCTATTTTTCTTTCAACAAAGATTTAAAGTAAGATGGGACTCTGTGACTATCCCCTTTCCTCAGAGTACTTTACTAAGTGAGTAGGTTCAGCTCGGGAGGTGATTGTTAGTAATTTTCATATGTTACAGCAAGTTTTCAACCCATACAGTACCTTCAGAATGAAGTCAAAATACTGCTGCGCACACAGAATTTTATGAGAGTTTGTACCAAGTCCTTTGCCAGAATCTAAATATACAACTTCTATTGTTCTGTTAATACTGTAACTCTGCTTGATATACACCATAGATATATCTAGTTTGTCAAAAAATATCCATGCTAAACTAGTAATGCTAATTGGTTCAGGCAGCTCAGTTGTCTCCTTTATATGCTTTGATTTTATTCTGTTCATTTTTTACTCTGGAAATATTAGTTTGGACTGTTACTGCCAGGATTTCTCTTCCCTTCTTTCTGGAAGATTTCTATCACACTTGTCTGGTTTTCCAGTATACAGATCTCCCACCATTTCTCCACGAATTTTTAGAAATAATTATTTATGATTTGGAGGGCTTGTTAGATCATTTAGTAAAGAGATTTTGTACAATTAAGGACGGTAGGTTGTGGATAATAATTTTAAGCTTGATCAAAAGCCCATGGAAGCCAAGTCTTCTAAGGCTTGAAGTACTGTATTAATTTTACGGAGATCTGACTCCCTTTCTTTGCTGCTGGCTTTTTTGTCTCACTCTTCACATAGGGCAAGATCATAGGTTAAAATAATGCAAATCAGCAGAAGTCCATTGAAGCCTATTGTACCTTTGGAGGAACCAGCCCCTCAGGGTTAGGTGCCTTCCTTTCCCCATATATGCTGCTGGGATAAGAACTGCTTTCCTCACAGGAGTGTTTAAGGCTTAATTTTTTATAGCATATAAAGTGCTCAGAGATGTTCAGATGAGGGATGTTGTGAAAATGCAAAGTAGTATTATTGTTGATAAATTATTTAAAATATTGTGGTCCATTGAGAAAATACTAGTTTGTAGGCAGTGAAGTGGTTAATATGATTGCATCTCTTACAGGTTTCACCAGATACACTCACTCACTTACAATGGATAATTGTTAGCTCTTGTTGTGCAGATGCTGTTGCAGATGGAGCCCTGTACCTGCATGCATAGCAAATGAATTAGACTGGCAATCCCCTTTATAAAGCATAAATATGTAATTTGTTCAGCTGTTGTAATTAAATATGTATGTGTGAAACAGCCACCATTCAGGTCATTAATGATGCGCCATGCCAAATTAGAGCTTACAGACAGTAATGTACATTGTTGTGCAATGAGGGAATTGCAAATAACATAGCTAAGCCTTTCCTAGTAAAGTGATGGATTCAGTGGCTTTAAAAGGAATATTTATATTTCCAGCATTTTGATTGCTTCAGTCTATATTTACATTGATGCTCAATGAAAAAGATACAATTGGATGAAATTTTTTCTGCATTTGTTTTATACTCTTTGAACACGATAGAATACCCATTAGGTATGTGTCACACAACATTTATTGGGTGTAACATTTCATACCTGTTGGTAATACGCTGAATATGTTGCTATGATCATTCTTAAATATATAGTCAATTAAGATCCGGTAAGTACCTTTTCTTCAGCATAATGTAGACAAACACCATATCAAAGCACTTGGACAATTTTAATGCTTTCCATGTATCTGCTTGTTAATCTTTGGACTTCAAAGATATGACTGCTGAAGGAACCCTCACTGTAGTAAACAATGTATATATTTCCATAGAAATTCACCTGATAAAATAATTGTAATGAATTAAGCTTGCCAGTCTAGTGGGTTTATTTTAAATGCATGATGACTTAAACATCAGGTTTCTTTCTTCTGTCCACATTCTTTGTTTCTTTCTTTATATTTACAAGAAGAAAAGGTAATTGTGCTTCAAAAAAAACTTTGCAATTTTGAAATAACAAAAAGTTAACAGGCAGGTGTTTTTGCACAGCAGCTAACAAGCAGAATGAAAAATCCTAACTCACTACATCTTAAATGCATCTCAGAGCATCCTTCCTAAGCATGTCTTCTTGTCTGTTTAAAATAGAAGAAGGTTTAGCATCCGTTTTTGTTTTGACGGTCGGTTCCGGGTGTACAAGAGCTAATCGTCTTGACCTTTCGGACAAACAGGGCAGCAGAAGGAAGCATCTCAGAGTTAATTCTGGCTTGTTCGCAGTGGGAACAGAACATTCCTCTGTGATCCTCTTTCACATGATTCGCTCGGGCCTCCTGGAAGCCCATCCTGATACTATTAGCGTTGGGCTTAGGTCTAAAGGAGATCGATGGCCCTGACATCACCTACCGCTTATGGGCTGCCGTCAGGTTGGACTGGGCAAGCAGAGTTGTTAGGACTCTTATTAAATAAGAAAATTTCAGGAGAAACTTTCTGTATTAGTCGTTGAATTTCAAAATCTCACCGCATTTTCTCTATGAACTCCCTCATTTAAGAAGAAAAGGCTGTAGAAAATGGGGTTAGTTGATAGATCATTTGTGGGAGTTTACAGTGAATTTGTAACTCTTGAAACCTAGATTAAGGGAGTGATAGGAATAAAGATTTTTTTCCCCAGTTTAGAGCTATAGCAGACTATGTGACTTGCTACATAGCATCTAATTTAGTAGATATACTCTGTGACAAAAGTCAACTATTTCTGTGGCTTAAGTATGTATATTAAAGGCAACACCAGGCTAATCATTTGTATAACTCTCTCCACATTTTAGTTTAATTATAATATGAATGTGTGCTTGCTTTTCTTGCATTCCTTCGTTTATTCCTTCCTTAGTAACTCCACTTCATTTCTTTCTTGGAGACGTTTTCCTAAAGTACAGTTTTCCCTGTGCGTTCATAGTGAAGTCTGCCTGATTTACGGCACAAATGAGTCGGATGTGCAGGGTCTTGGCATGTTCACTTACCTCATTTTAACACTACGATTACTGGTGCATTGGGAAGCCATTTCAAGGATGACCGCAATGATAACAGCTCTGAGCACATCCAGGCCTCCTGTTGGGTTCCCGTAGTTTATTTTTCCCTCTTAACCTTACCTTTCTGTAGTGATTTTATGGATATTGAAGCTGCTGATTCATGAGATGAGATGGTTGGGTTTGGCTCCCTTTATTTGGTGAAGACTCCAAGTCATGTTTGGTTTGGAGGGTGGGAGAAGGGTGAGAAAACGTATTTTCGCATCCGTTGAGCAGCGTTGCATCACCAATACAGAGCTGTGTATTTCAAAACCTATTAATTTTTGCTGCTGAAAGACATCCTGTGTGCCACCGCTTTCCTGCCGCCTCCTTCCAGCGGGTGCCGGCGGTTGGCCCTGCAGAGGAGTAGCTGTCTGTGAGCTTTTGTGTGCGTGTGTCCGAGGCCAAGATGACGGCTCAACTTCAGAAACAAGTAACACAAAACAGGGGCCGGGCAGACAGAACTGACTGGCGGCACTGTGGACGTTCACTTAACGAAGGGTTAATGTGGCTGCGCGGAGGGGTTCCCCTCATGCCAGGGACCCTCCTCATGCCAGGCTGTCAGAGCAGGCGAGGCCGAGACGGCGTGCGTAATGAATTAACCATTTCCCGGGAAGGGCGGCAGGCGCAGGGTGGCGGCCGGCCAGGTACTTTGTGATAAGCGCCCGCGGGCCGGGCCGAGGCGAGCGTCTTGCTCGCTGGCAGTCGCTGCTTTGGCCAGTGCTGCAGTAAACACTTTCCCTTGGATGTTGGTTTTCTGTTGTGTCTGGCAGCCGCAGAGGGCTGCTTGAACTTTAGCCAGAGGCAAATATTTATACATCAGAGCATGCAGTGTTCAATGGGTCCGGCCTGCGGCGTGCTTCGTGGCGGGAGAGCAGGCGTCCCTCTCCACTGCGGCGAACCGGGACCATCCCGGGGGTCTCGGCGGCTGCGGCGGCAGCGTGAGCGTTGGGAGCCCTGTGAAAACATTGCCACGGCGGAGGGGCCATCCCGTCAGTTCCCGTTGGAAAGTTTACAGTTAATATTTTCCCTGGAATGCTGTCAAGCCTTTTTTCTTTTTTTTTTTTTTTTCTTTCCCCCGACAGCGAGTGTACGCTGAGCTGTGAAATTGAGACGTGGGGAGCGAGTCGTGAGAAATCTGTTTCTACTCAAATCTGTAAAGGTTTATAAAAACTTCCAGCGGAGGGGGGGGGGGTGGTGGGATGGAAAAGAAAGGCAAAGCGAGGGGTGCAAAGGGGGGGCTGCGGAGCGCCGGGGCTGCGGCCCGGGGCCGGGCTCGCCTCGCCGGGCGCGCGGCGGGGCCGCCATTTTAAGAGCGCAGTGAGGGGCGAAGCTCTCCGCTCCTTACATGGCGGCTGCCTCGGCTGCAGGGCCGGCCAATGGGGCGGGCGGTGCCAAGTCACGTGGGGTGCCACGACGGCACCGACAGCCATTTCCTCGCTGCTGCCTCACGAAAGCCGGGTCCCTCCGGCCGAGCGCTTCGCCTCGCGCCCGGCACACAGAGACTGGCGCCTGTCCATAAAGTTATTTTAGTAGGTTTAAAAAAAAATAAAAAAAGAGGGGGGGAAAAAAAAAAAAAGGAAAGAGGGGGGGAAAAAGGAGTCTCGGAGCGCTCGGAGCTGTGTGCGTTCTTTATGTAAAATGGATTTCCCCTTGCTGGCCCGGGGCCAGGAGCGCGGAGCACGCGCTGGGCGAGGGGAGCGCTTCTCCGCTGAGGAACTGGTGGACTGACACACTCTAATTTTCTGGCTCCTGACCAGGCGAGCGAGATGGATGCCAAAATTCAACAAAATAACACATTATTGTGTAATAGGAACAGTGCTCAAAGTGAGCAAGAGCTCGCAGGAACTGAATACCAGCACTTTGGTTTTTTTTCTCTCTCCTCCTTTCTTTCTTCTTCCTTTCTCTGCCCTTGTGCAGCAGAAGCTCGGAACTGGCACTTTTAATATACGGCTTCAGTGGGGGAAAGAGGACTAAATATAACTGCAATGTAAAGACTAATGTACAACCGGGAAGACGAAGGGGGGACAAAGACAGGGAGGAGGGAGCGAGGGAGCGAGACGGAGAGAGTTAAAATTACTTTTGTGAGACTTCCTTCAAACATGCTCCATAGTGCTCAGGGCTGGTTTAACCCTGTCTTCCCTGCAGCAGATCCTGCCTCACACGTCCCTCTTTCTCATTCAGCTCCTATTCCCTTGGAAAAGCAAACAAACAGGCGTTAAAGGCAGCACCCAGAGCCACTGAACTGGGGCCATCAGAGGGGTTGGAATCAGTGCCAAAAAACCCCTCTTTCTAGAAAAAAAAGCTTCTTTTTTTTCCTCCGTGGTGTGTCTCTGAAAGAAGGAGAGCCTACGTGAAACACTGGGTTTGCTCCTCAAATAACCGGCGTTGCCTGGGTTTGTCGTTGCTGATCTTAACACTGTAGTAGCACCGCCTAGCACCAAACCGCCTTTGCGGTAATAAATGAATTAAACTTCCTTGAGAAGGTAAACGGTGTTCCCCAGCTCCATCTGCACAACGCAGGTGTCTCCGGAGCTGCGCATGGCAGCTCTTGGAAAGTGCAGAGCAGCACAATAGGAAGCGAAAACCAGCACAGCCTATGGAAACTGCAAGGGGTCATGGGGTCAGCAGCATGTAATTACAAGAGTTGGAGGCCGGCCAGGACAAGGATGCCCGTCGCGTTAGAGAAGCGCCATGTGCCCTCATGTACTGAGAACTTTCCGGTTTCAGCACGGTCCTCCTGTTGGGGGGAAGACCAAGTGGGAAGAGCGTTCCAGAAGGAACCATGCAGGATGGGTAGAGTGCACCCACTCCTGGGTGGACTGTGCAAACCAAGGCTCTGCTCCTGTTCCCCGCAGAGCGGTGGTGGACATGCATGCAAAGAATGGGGAATGATCTTCTCATCCCTGAGATTGCACCTTCCCAGAGCACAAAGTAACGTGCGTAAACCTTTTCTAACCTTATGTCTTTGCCTGCCCTCTACATCATAGAGGCATCTTGATTTCCCCGCAAACAGATCAAAATCCATTGGAGCATAGGCTGATTACTATCCTCTTTGTTGGATTTATCCCTCTTATCAACCCTGTATATTCCTAAGACAGATACTGCTGCGGTAGATAAACACCAAGATCTAAACTAAGAGACCTTGCTGGGATTTCATCTTGAAATCTGTCTAAACAGAGCAAATACAGTAAGAGTCTGCACAGTTCTTGTGCTGTATCTCAGATTTGACGCGCCAAAGAGAAATAAAGGGCCCGTATCTTCTCATTGCTTAATGACAAAAAACAACCATGATGGGTTTTTTTGAGGAATATGGTTCTAGCTTTTTCATGTGAGGGATGCAAGTAGCCACAGAAGGTGCTGTTTTGGTTTTGGGTTGAATCCCGGTTGTGCTGTGCCTGGCTTCTTCCTGTTGTCCCTGCTCTGAACAGCTTACAGGCGAGAGTAAACCAAGGGTAAACAAACTGGTTTTGGTGTGTTTGTGGCCTTGGGGAAAATAAACCGTATTAATGGTATGTTATATTATTTAATTTGGGTTTTTTATGCCTTATCAAGTACAGAATAGAAAATGCAAAATAAATAGTAAATAAAAAATAATGATATGGGAGTTAGAGTCATCCTGGTGTGCAGTAACATTAAGTGTGGCGGTAATTATGGTTTGGACTTTCCATGTGAAAAGCAGATTTTTTTCCTCATAACTGGTTTTATATCCTTCTGGACCAAAGTAAAAAACTCTTCTGGCAGTTTTTTAATTGAGGTTTTGTAGTTTTAATGGTCTAGTGCTATAAAGAAGTCAACCCTTCTGCCTGTTTTTTAAGGCCAGATAAGGGTTTGACATCATGTTAAATGCATGTGTTTCTCTGTGTACATGGATCCACACGCTCGCTCCCTTCCTCTCTCCGTCTCTGGTAGAGGGAATAGGAGACCTTCAGAGCAAATATTGTTACAGGGTTCAGAAATGTAAAATAAGTTATTCTTCCTTCCGCGTATTTGGATTGTTTCTCTCTGTGGAGCTGGCTGGATATACCCATGGTATTATAAAAGTGAACTGAAGTGCCAAGAGGGCAGTCCTGAGAATTTGTTTATGCAGATTCTGATTGCAGTTACCATGTGAATGACTGAACCACTCGACTTCCATGGGTAACTGCAGCTCCACAGAAGGTCCATGGCTGCCCTACAGGTGGCTTTTCAGAGCACACCCTTTCCCCAGCCAGCAGGGAAATACCTGGGACTCTGCATGCCTTCTCTGGAGCTGTGGCTTTATGGCCAGAAGAGTGTCAGAAGTTAATGCAAATTACATGAGCTTTACACCTAGAGACCTAACTTGCCTTGGGTTACCGTTTTGGCACATGGGGCTCAAGGAACATCCAGCTTTGCAATGTATCCTCTCTGTCCGGTGTCCAGCTTTGCAGAGCACCCCTGTGCATGGTGTGTTCTTCCCCAGGAAAGACCTTGCTTTCAGTACTCTAAAGAAATAAGAATGCTATCAGAAAAACCAAACAGCCAAACCCCCCAACAACAAAAAAGTGGTAAACAAGGGGTGGAAAAAAGCAATTTGCAGGGAAACACAGGGCTGTTGGTAGTGTGCCCTGTCTCTGGGTAGCATCCAGGCAATAATGTGGCACAGTTAAAGCTGTTACACAGTGTGGGTGTCACAGGAGTATCATTGAACTGGTGTAACTCCATCATCTTCAGAGACAAGTTTGCGGGGATGTGGTAGGAGAATCTCGTATTTCTTGTGTTCCTTTTCTCTCTTGGGTTTTTTTTTTTCTTTACATGTTAATGTGTTCTTTTTTTTACTTAAAAAGCCACCACTTTAAGAGCTGAGAAAAGTCCAGGTGCGGTAACAATAGCTGATCCCAAACAAACAGCAATTCACTTTTGCCACTCTGCAAAGATAAAGCATGTCATGTACATTAGGAAAAGATAACTGACATTAACACAGTAGGCAAGGTGATTACGTACCACACTATTGACTCTCTGTGATCATTATTGCTATTTGGTGGGTTGCTTAAGTGGGTACCTGAAGGTTAAGTAATAACTGTAGTAAGAATGAGAGGGAAGCAGAGAGAAAGAGAGAAAGGAAAAAGAAGATAGAAAACATTGACACAAGGTTAAAATGAAAGAAAGTGGATAAGTGGGGGTGTGAATGTCTGAGGAGAAAGGTGAGGTGGCTGTGCCTTGGTAAGTGATATTTAAGGGCTGGTGGCTGAGTAAATAATGCATCCAGTTCTGTTTTCTTTGAGATTTTTCTGTCAGTAAAATAGCAGCAGTAAAACACAACTTTGGGGTAAACCTGTTAAAGTAAAAGCCAAAAGAGGAGCATCATAACTTTCTAAATTTTCCAAGAGGTGTTCTCTCTCCTCAGCTTTAAACAAAATCCAAGAGAGTGCAAGGTTGGGATATAGAGGTTTTGTGAAGAAACAGCCTTCTTTTAGCTCATCTAAACTTTTGGGTGAGCCGTTGCAAATGCTTTGTTTGTTTTCTTGCTTTGAGTGTGCACAGCCAGAGAATTCATGAGTCTGATGGGGCTGGGATCCAGCGCTGTGCTGGGAGTCAATGGCACCGCTCTCCCAGCCTGCAGTCCAGGGTGCTCGCAGGGCTTAGTTAACTGATAGCAGCTCCTTGGGGTAGCGAGCACCTTCCTGTTCGTATGGGCCTTGCTGCTTTACAACGAAGTAGTAACTGTATTCTGGAATCAGTGATGAATGCCAGCTTTTCCCCAGGAATGCATTTCTGACATTATAATATCATGCTGCAGAATCAAGTTTAATTTCAAATTGTATTAACCTATTTATGAAACATACCAAGGGGACATTTTTCATGTGAATAGTTCTCTTCTTTATAGAGATTGAGAAATAAAATACTTCTTTTAATATTGTGCTCTCCCGGCACTAGGGCTAACTACTTCCCTGAAATTAATATCTAAAAGGGAGTCATTGCAAATTTCATATTGACACGCGGAACATAGCATTATGGCTTTTTGGGATGGGTATGCACAAAATATGTATGTGCATTCCAACCCAGCTAATAGTTTTGCAACTGGTGAACACAAATTTTAATATCTATACTTCCCAGCTTGTAGCAGTGTTGTCTGAAGTCTGGGATGACTGATGTTAATCTCCAACTTGTTTGTGGCTTTCCAAAAATGAACTTGAAGTAGCATAAAATGTGATGTAATTCCCATTCATCTTTAAATTCCTAATAGAAATGCTATGTGGGATCTGTCCTATGTAATACTGCTTAACAAAACTTTAAATGTAGCTGTATCCTTGCAGTGCAAAAGGGGGAATGTGCACCTATGGTAGCTGTTAATTGCATTGCTGTTCTAAGGGCTTGCACTGAGATGCATCCTCTCGTGCCCTGAAGTTTGGCGTTTTCAAACATTAAGCCAAGCAGAAGAAAGGCGGAGGTAATGGTGCCATCTCGGTTTCTTCGTGGGGAGCAGCATTTGAGACACACTTAAGAACTTTAGAATTTTGCTTTTACTATTTCTCTGGAATGAGACTGAAATTTCACCAGCATCGTAGTTGAGAATTTTATAGGTAATCCCTTTGAAGACAGAGGATGAAAGCCTGGCTTCCCTGAAGGAAAGAGGAATTTCTGCTGTTGATCTCAAGCTGGCTCACGAGTCGCTCCCTTGGTCTGCCTGCGGAGTAAGTCATTCGGCAGTGCAATGCCTCTTGGTATATCTGAATCCAGGGCTTTTGTTAGGCTAAGGCAGGTTTCATGGCAACATAATGATTTGGAGCCAAATTTCCGAGATGTTCAGCCCCACTTCCTTCCCCCCCCCCCCCCCCCCCCCGCATTCAGGTCAGCGAAGCCGAGAGTCGAACCCTTCCAAATGAGCACATATCAGATGTGGGTGAGTTTACGGTAGGCAGGAGTTTAATGGGTGTCTCTCTTGCACTGTAGTTTTAGCCATGAGTGCTGGATTTGTTTGAGACCAAACAGACACACTAATTGACGAGAGTGTTATGCAAATAAAAAAGAGAAAAGGGATGGGTAAACTAAAGGAACTGTAAACCACCTTTTTTATGCCTGGAAATCCCAGCTAATCCCAGAGGAATTCTGCTAGGATAAAGTGTTACCTGCTTTGACATTTTAAGCCTTTAAGAGTTGTCTTGGAATTTTCTTTCTCGTCTGCTTTTCTTACTTTGTTAGATCAGTCTACAGAAACATGGCTTACATTTTCCTCATGCTCTCCTTTCAGTCCCCCCCTTGGCTGAAGGTAACTTTGCACATGCTCGGCATGCAGTGGAAATGAAATGGTTAAGCGAGTTGAACCTCAGGTGCTTTGTTCTTGTGCTGGATGCCTGCTGCTCCGGAGGCAGGCAGAAACTCCTTGCCCTGAACTGCAGTGCTCCTGCCGAGAGCTGAACACATTGCTTCCCCTACAAGACCACAAAATGAGTGGCTGCAGTTGAGTAACCTGAGTACACTGCAGAAGCTGAAGCAGAGCAGAAAGTGGGTGCGTTAGCTCAACTCCCTTTTTGACCTTTTCTCTCACAGTTTCTTCTACCTTTCATGGACTTTATCCCTCTTTCACCTCAGATGGGTAGGCAGGCAGGCTGCTTTAATGAAAGCAATACTGTGTCAAGAGGGACTGCTGGCAGAACCCATCCCAGCCAGTCTGACCTAGCACCTCAGCAATGTTCTTGGCTTTGGCCAGCAACAGCTTGAAAACCCAGGTCTGTTTCTGAATCCAGATGGTGGTGCGTTGCCATATGTCAACAACACATGTCATCCTGATTAAAATTTTAACCACATCCATTCTGCCGTCCCCATAAACCATCCTCTGCCCACTGCGTGGCAAAGGCTCCTTCCACGCTGATCCCACTTCTCCAGCAGGAACGTGCTGTTGGCGTCAGTGCAGGCGAAGCCATTACTTCTGCGGTGATATCTGCCTTCCCCTCCAGCTCATTGCCTTCAAGCTCCACCTGTGAGGGCGTGTTGTCCTTATCAGCACTGCTGGAGCAAGGTCTTTGCTTCAACTGACTCCGGAATATGGGCTTTAAATGTTGGAACAGAAAAGTTTAAAAAAAATACCCCCCAAACCTAACTTCTTTAATCACTTGTTAGGGCCTGTTGAGTTGTCTGTTAGGAAGTGTCCTGCCCAGCCTTGGAAAGAGAGATAACATATTCCTGTTGAAACACAACCTTGTCAGGTTGCCATTGAAAGACAGTTTGAAGTTGCCGATGTGTTGAAGACCAGCCCTTGCTGTTCTGTCCCTGGGGTGAATGCAGTTCCGTTTACCTTGATTTCTAAGCTCTAAGGTGTAGCTCTTTCCATAAGCCATGAATGTGAATTCCCTGAACCTCCTGGGGCAGGGAAATGTTCTTCAAGGGATTTGCATAGAAAAGCTCATCTCTTTGTTCAAAGAGATGGTCCCGGTGGGCTTGCAGGGACAGGACATGCTGCAGGCTGCTAAATTCAGACCCTGGGACTCACTCTGGTCAGTCGTTAGAGAGCTGGGATAATCTGTGAAGTGGAAGTGGTTTCCCCAGCTGTGCCTCTCGGTTCTTTCATATTTCAGCGTGGTTTCTGCAACAGCTTCCCCTCTGTCTGTAGGTAATGCTCACCTAACATCCCTTTGGCTGATTTCATTCCAGTGTGACAGACAGATAAAAGCTCTCAAAGACAACAAGTTTTTGCTTTTTTTGTGCTGAAAATGGTGGCTGAGCAGGGAAGAGACTCCCCCATCCATATCCTCCCAGGAGGAATGTCGGCAGGGTGAGCTTCACCATTGTCTGTCCAGTGCGTCTGTCAGCAGGCGCAGAGCTTGGGAGCAGCTACACTCAAGCTGCCTCTTGCTCTTCCAGATGTGAAGGCCAGAGGTCGGGAAGGGAGGAATTGCAGGGAAGGGGAAGATGAATCATAAAGGAGTTGGGGGAGAAGCGCAGGATGTTGCCCTGAGAGGGATGGAGACATGCGATGCAAGTCCTCAGGAAACGAGGCTTTGTTTGCTCTGAAGGTTGTGGAACAACTTGTCTTTCTGAGAAGAAGAAGGGCGACGGAGGAGGGCAAAGAAGCTGAAGTGGCTTCTGATTATTAACTATTTTCTTTAAATATGGACATTTTTTCACACCTCTTTGTAGTGTGGTAGATCTTACAACCGCTTTTTGAGCTGTCTTCTGGTAAGGCATACAAATGTGGTACATACAAGCTCTGGTCTAGAGCTTGTGGAAGCTAGGAGAAATTGGTGGTAGATAGCAGTCATCCGTATTTGAACTTGTTTACAGATTTTATGGCTAAGGAATGTTGTTCTAAAAACTGTGTTGCTCCTGTCCCCAAGGGGAATCTGGGGTATTCACCTTCTAAACATAGGCATGGCTTGTGCAGGCGGTCTCCTAAATCACATCAGGTTAGTTGAAGGGCATATTATGACTCTTACAAGAATGAACCTTCTAATTTCCTGTGGAGGCAAAATGAAAAAGATGTTTTGGAAGCCAGGGATGAAGTGCTGACCTGCTGTAAGGTCTGGAACCATGTGAAGCACTTGCTTCCAAGCTTGGATCTCCCCATCATGGCAGCAAAAGTGGTATCCCCGCTCCAAAGAGGAGCTCAAAAGAGGAGGTGGGATTTTGAACAAGAACTTGTAGGGAATGAACTCAGTCCCCTACCTACTATTGCCAGTTCAATTGCATTTCTAGAGCAGGAACCCCCAGTGGCATTCTCTTTTTCAAATACAAGTCGCAGAGCTATGAGATACAGCTCTCCATCTTTATGGCAGCACTGTCACATATGCCTGTAGAATTAAGGAGGTACCCAAAAGAAAAAACCCCAAATAGCCTGAACTTCTCTAAGATACCTGCTCAAGGAAGGGGCTGTATTTGGATCTTGCTTTCTGGGCAGTCACAGTTCTCAAGACAATGCCAGAGCGTGCTTTCAGTTCTCTTTCCACAACCGATTCCCAGTGGGTAGCATGCCAGTGCAGAGAGATGCTATTTGTGCAGCAGAGCTGCTGCCGGGTTTTATTTAGTATATATTTGTACCAGCTATTGAGTTAGATTCCTGGCTAGCATAACACAACACAGCTCCATTGGCTCCTGTGATTTCCATAGATCAGAGTCTGGCATATGTTTTATTTTCAATGTATATTGGCTGCCCAGCCTGTTAAAACTCTTGCCACTAAATCTACACTGTTGTGTAATCCAGTGTTGACTTTTTGCAAGGCTGCTAAGAATAGCAGTGGAGGAAATTAAGGAGCTGTTAGGATTACTTTTCTTACACTTTATAAAGTCTGGTCTAGTTTGATACGAACGCAAAACATAAATGTCTTTCATGAAGTTACATGTGGAGTCTCTGTCTAGTGGAGAAATCAGCCTTTATGAAGCCATATCCCATTTTTACCTTTGACCTGCTCAGGTTTGGGGACTTGCCTGTGTTTCAGTTTTCTCTTCCATGAAATAGCCATAATGTGTGAGGATTAATTAGCCAGTAGATATCAAACCCTGGGGTTTGTAAATGCTGGTGTTACTGTTTCAAAAACTTCCATTTCTGGGTTAAAAGGAAACAAGATGAAGGATTATTGAAGACTTAAGCAATAATGTTGGATGTTTTTTCAGTGACGCAAATACAGATCTTACTTTTAAAGACCAAAATGGACGTCGACGGTAAATAAAATTGTTGGCCAGTAACTTGCAGTGGTTAAAACAGAATTGATTAAGCATTAACTGCAGAGGAACCTTCTTAGAGACAAATGACACTGTAACCCTTGCCTTGTGGCTTGTCTGCATTTCCAACATAAGTATATATTTGCCAGCCACCAAATAGCATTCTGCTGAGGTGGGTCCTTTCAGGGAGCGGGGTTTGGTTGCTGAGCGATCACAGTGAGCTCAGGTGGGTTCTTGTTCCTTGTGTCCCACACCAGGACACTTGAGTATGTGGAAGTCCTGGTCTAATTAACCATGTGAGGAGTATTCCCATCTGAAATGCAAGTAACCAAGTGGCTCTGAAGATCATAGAATCCCAGACTGCTTTGGGTTGGAAGGCACCTTAAAGCTCCTCCAGTTTCAACCCCCTGCCATGGGCAGGGACACCTGCCACTGTGTCAGGTTGCTCCAAGCCTTGAGCCTTGGGCTTGAACCCTGCCAGGGATGGGGCAGCCGCAGCTTCTCTGGGCAGCCTATGCCAGTGTCAGTATTAGATGTTGCTATTGGACACATATGCCCTGTGCGAATGCCACTGGGTGTGCATTTGTATGTCCTTTGGTGGGGTATCAGTGGCAACAGAAGAAGGCTCTCAGGAGCAGTAAATGGACCGTGGCTGTGGCTTTCAGGCTTGGCTGGAAGCAGTGAGACAGCCTGGAACTGGTTTGAGGGCTCACTTCCTTATGATAAACCTCCAGAAACCATGTATAAATAATATCCATTGTCCTTCTTAAGCTCACAAAGTGTTGCAAACCTGAAGGAAAGGCCACCCCACCCTCAGGCTAACCCTCAGGGACTTGTTTGTTCCATGTGTGCAGCAATAGGTGAAAAATCACATTATTTGTACCCTCTGCTTGCACTGGACTGGTGCACTTGTGGTCCTGACATGAGGCTTTTGGAGCCCACCTCTGAAATTCCTGCCGTTTTGCAGGCTTTAGGCTCAGCTCGTCTTGTTTTCTTAGTGACGGTATTTGTGGTTTCTTTCTTACCAGATTGTTTTCTTTGATTTAATGAGATTTATCCTCCAGGTTGGAAAGGGAAATCCTCCTTTGGTTTTCTCAGAGGTAGGTGTTTAGTCACAACAAGTCACATGCGTGTGTTTTCCATCGGTGAAGAGAGACGGATGCAGCTGGGGAAGACGGCTCCAACCCATGCCTATGAGCAGTGTTTGGGATAGGAAGGCTGTTTGTCTGCACTCTGTCCACTGGTGTCCTGGGAAAGTTTGGGGAACTGGCTTTGACTGAGTGCTTAGCTTTCATGTAGGCAAAGCTGGGTCAGAGACATCAGCACAGGCAATGATGGAGGCAGAGCTGTTGTACCTATCATAGGTGGAGTTTATGATATGAAGGAGTTAAGTTTCCCAGTCCGACACAAGAGTAGCACCCTGTTATTTGCTTAACAAAGATTTTTGTGTCTGCGTCTTTCTAATCGAGTGTGTTTTAAATTCTCTGCAAATAATTCTTTCAGCTGTTTCCTAGACATCCTGTCACGCAAATGGATAACACAATATAGCCAGCTCAGTGGAAAAAACAATAAATTATACAATAAAAATGTATACAGAGTACTCTTTGTGGTAGGGCCTGACTCCTCACTGTGTTACTCCGCTTTTACACCATCAAAACTTGAGAGTTTGCATGGTTCAGGAGCGGAGTGAGACAGTGGTGCACCAGGCCGGCAGCAGCGGGAGTATGGATTAAGAACAAAATACCCATGAAATCATGCATATGAAGTTCATTACTGACTGGTGATGGTGACTCTGGTAATATTAGCATTTATGAAAATATTTCTTCACAGAACATTTTCATATGCATATTTAAAACCTGGAAATCCACTGTTTGCACAGGAGTGCCATTAACGTCATAAATCAGAGTGCACCATTAGAGAACACACTACAAACTTGAGGAATTAAGAGAAATGGTCTGTTTTTTAATCAATAAACCGGGGTAAAATTGCTGCCCAGGCACATATATTACTCCTTCTGCAAGCAGTAAGCAGCACGTACCTCCATACAGGCAATGAATTTGGGTGCTCTCATTTTCTCTCTGGACATACTTTTGCCTCTCTCCCCTGGCTGGGTTTGGTAATAAGACTCCCTAAAGCAGGCATGAGGCCAGGCACCTGATGGAGCTCCAAGTAGAGGATAATTAGGTAAGGAAGATGAAATCCTGACAATTTTTATAGACAGCGAAACTCAAATGTACAAATTACCTGGGAATGCTGGAAGTTGATCATCTCCCCACGGAATAGGGCTCTGACTCCTGGAGCGGGGAGGTGCACGTGGAGGACTGTATCAGGTTAGCATACTGCAGGTCATGATTTGTAGAACCCAAGAATGGGCACGCACCACATTGCTTTAAATGATCTTTGTCCCAGTTCCAGTTTAATTTCCTCCCAGCCCTCCATATACACACACAGCCCCTTTCCCATATGATCTCTATATAAAGAAAGGTGAATGATGTGTGTGAGGATCGCTGAGGAGGATGCCGTAGGGCCAGCCCTGCAGCCAAAAGTAGGTGTTGCAGTGTGCCCCAGAGGCTTTTCTCCAGGCTGTTGTGGGGACCTTCTGGGAGCTGGTGGGAGAGGTGACTTTCCAGGCGGAGCTGGGGCCCCGGCTGTGCGGAAACAGCCCCCGAGGTACCGGGCTGTGCTAATTCTGGAGGTGAATACTGGTTGTGCAGCCTCTCCAACGGGCTCAGGTCTCCGAATATCAAATCTGTTTCGTAGGAACCATGGAGCAGGCACCGAGCATTCGGTGTCAATCTGCTTGTGTTTAAGCACTGATCTGCTGCAAGGAGTGGGGGATTGGTGGCCCGGCGCCAGACCTGGGCTGCCAGAAGAGCTCAGAAGTTTCCTGATCCCGCTCCCCACCTCCCGTCTCCGAAGGGAGCTGCCGCCTCTTTCCCATGACAGCTTTGTCACCCGTCCAAAACGCAGGCATTTGTCAGGATGTTCTCTCCTTTCCTGTGATGGAAGAGACTCCGTTTCTGCCTTGTGGTGGGGAAGGAGTTGGGCTTTTTGTGGTCTTCCCATGCACGGACTGGTTATTTTAGGGAATAGGCAGCAGCACAACCGTGCTGGGGACCGGCACTGCAGCGTGTGCATGCAAAGGTTCCGGGATTGAGTGGGACCGATGGCTCCCATGCATGCACAACGCCAGCATTCTGCAGGAGCACATATGATAGCTGCCTTCATCCCCAGCCAGTTGGCTCCCTGAGAACCAATGCGTTTGCAAATATCCACTTCATCATGTTTTTGCCACAACACAGGACAATTTTCAGTGTGTTCTCAAAGTCAGCATTTAATCCCCAAACCCCGACTGCACTTTTGCTCCACTCCACACTTGTCATTTCAGCGTTAGCCCGCCTGGATTCACCCAGGATCAAGAGGAACGACTGCTTTTACTAGTTGTGAACTCGGCAGTCCTGGGGTAAAGGTTGGACTTGATGATCTTAAAGGTCTTTTCCATCTTAGTTGATTCAATGATTCTATGTAAAAGTCGACACACAACTCTGTGTTAGTATCAAATAAACAGCAAAGAAGAAAAGTGTTTAATTTTCAGACCAAAAGTCCTCAAAATGTGTTTAATGACAATCTCAGTGCCTGAGCGGATATCCCTTGCTCGCGGCAGGACCAAATAACAGCCCAAGTACATGGTGCACAGTTGGGCCCTCATTTGCTAAATTATATAGCTCCCACTAATGTTACCTAGGTCAGTGGGTGAAGGAGCTGTTGGTTAGGACGCTACAAATCTGACAAGAATTAATGCAGTAGTAATTCTTTTTAAGCCCGTAATGTATCCACAGCTTCCAGGGGAGGTATTTTCAGATAAGAAATGTAGAAGTCAGTTGTTTTATTAAGCTGGCTGTCGTTAATGGGAGCCTTTCTTACCGTGGTTTCCGATTGCATTAGTGGCAAATTCTGCTCTTTTAAAGGTTAATGATCTGAGTGTAATCTGTAGTGGAAACGTGGCCTTGTGGTAGAGGCAGTGGCTGAGGACACCAGTGAGTTGGCTTTAGTTCAAGCCTTGGCCACAGACGTCTTGGGCATGTTGCTCAGGGAGGATCTCAGTACTTGGACTCGTGATACGTGGCTTGGACGTGTGCTGGTGGGCTCTGTGTACTGGCAAAGTGACTGGGGCTGAGTTTCTGATCCCAAAATGCCTGACTCCCTTTTCCTCCCAGCAAACTGGGAGTAAATCATTGCAGCAGCCCCATGCAGAATGGTGGTGAGAACTTGTATTTATTTCTGAGGTGAGTTGGCCAGGTTGGACATGGTTATACTCGTGTGTGTGCGTATGACATACCCTTCCCTTTGATTTCTGAGCTCTGAAGATTCCTTTGGCAAAATCCCTGTGGTGTTTCACACAGCCATGTGGGAGTGAGTCTCCTGCTCTGACTTAACTGGTATCCCATGACTTACAAACCATACAGTTTGGGCAGGAATGGCCACATGGCTGTAGCCAGGAGAATCCGTCAAGATTTTCCGTTGTTCACTGGCTGCAGAGATATTCATGGTTCAAAATGAGGAGCTTCGGTTGACTGATGAATGCTGTCTCCCAAAAAAGCCATTGAATACCAAGTATACTCTTCAAACTGGATACAGAAAACTATCTGCTTGCAAACAGTCCCACCATTTTCTTGTAAACAAATTTGTTCTCCTATTGCACACCTATTCTGTAAGTCAAGGTACTGTCATATGCAAGGTGCTGAGGCAAAGATGCATTTGCAGGCTCTTGTTCCAGCCGGCTGAAGGACTCTTTAGGTGTACCCAGATGGTTCTCTTAGAAATCCCTCTTCAATTCAGTGAATTTTTTGTGGCACTGACTCGTTAATATGTCTTGCTTAGCTGTCCCTTGTATTCAGAGCTTCTGCCTGATTTTGGAGGTCTCCTCTTTTCTCCCTCATTCATCACAATGTTGTTTTCTTATATATGTTGAGTAATTAAAAGCTTATTTACCCTTCCCAAATCATTAAGAACTGTCATTAGAAATGCATATGTAGGGGATGTGGCAGTGAGAAAGTGTGTCAGAGCCACACATTTCTCATTGCATTTGAGGTATAATCATGCTCTGCCGCCTTCTAGATCCAATGCTTTCCTAATATTGCATTTTCAGTGAGTTGCTGCCTTTGTTCATACCTTGCAGTGCAGGCAGATGCAGGGGATGGGATTCCAGCTGACTCAGGGACTCCTCTGCAGTTGTCTGAAGGAGCCTTCAAGTTAGGCAGAGTTAGTTTTGCCTGGTCATCGGCCCCTTTGCCCCACAGCACTGGTGTAGGAGGGCAGTAACCTGCCTGAAATGCGTAGTAAATTCAGTTGCACAATACGTACGAGGAGCAAGTAGGGGTTGGTGGTAGAAGTGAGTTACATGATTGCTCTGTGGTTAACAGTTGTGTTCTGCTCCTTGTATGAGCCCACGCCAGGCATCCTCGGCTTTGTCCCATGCCTTCTGGTCTCTTCTTTCATCTTCCCTTTCCTCCTAATAAACTCATTTCAATGTTCAGCTACTGTGTCCGCTGCCGAGCTCTGCGGAGCGAAACCTCCTCCAGCTGACGTGGTCTGGCAAGCGCTGCTGTCCTGGGGAACTTTTGACTTGTGAAATAGCCAAGTGTGAGGCCGATGATGGCCAGGGACCCAGAGGAGCTGCCTGGCCAGGCTGGCCCAGCCATAGAGAAGTTTGTGCAAGAAGGGGATGAGTTTGTAACGAGGCTGCTCTGCGGGTGCCAGCACTTCCCAAGGGCTGGTTTGGCAGCCTGGCTGTGCCAGGACCCTGGGACCTTCCCGCCGTGCCCACTGTCCCCCAGCCAGCGGAGGAGGTGGTGGCTGTATGCCATGCAGGGATTCCCTCTCCTCGGGGCTGCCAGGTTAAAGCAGCTTAGTTGCACTGGAGCAGAAAGGAGCAGAGCTACGACGAGGAGCTGGGGCCTTGCAGTGCATAAATAACTAACGCCGCATGTGGGTTTGATTTTCAGCACAGAGGTTTAGTGTGGGGTTTGTTTTACTCACTACTCCAGACCCTTGCAGGGGTATGAGGCTCCCCCTCCACTGCCAAAGCGAAATGCTGTCAGACTTTTATCTCTGTGCAAATTAAATGAGTTAATATGGGATTTTAAAAAGCAGCACTTGTTTACATTGTTGTCCTCATCTCGGGTAACAATCTACAAATTGATCTAAAAAGATTGTATTTGCTTCAAGGGAAAAAAGAAAATTGTATTAAGCCACAATCGCACTAATTATTGACCGGGGGAGCTGAGCTCTGGGTATCACTGAGATTATGATAATTGTGTGGAGCTGGGATTTAAAAGCAGTGTACTGCATGGCTCTGAGCATTGAGCTGAAGTGGAAGTTTTATAAGAGACTTCTCAGTGGTGAGTTGTAAGGTCTGGGGGAAGAACAAAGAAAGTAATAAGAGAGAAAAAAGATAAATCCAAAGGAGAAGTGGAATAAGCATCATCTTCCAAATCAGCATTTAAACCAAACTATGGTTACAGCAGAAACTTTGGTTCAAGTACTAACAACATTCTGTATGACTTCTAAATTTGTCATTTTGTGTACAGCATTTGTGTACTGGCAAAAGGCTTAGTGTTAAAGGCATTTCTGTCAAAACAACCCGTTGCTTTGGGGGACCTAGTATGAACTTCATTGGCAAAAGCATTTTTTATTTGTATAAGGTACAGTTACAGTAGAGGAGTTTGCCAGCAGAGCCGTACGGGGAATTTCTTTGCCAGGCTGACCTAGCCCAGAGACTCCTTCAAAGTAATCGGTTATACGCTGGCTTTGCTTTGCTCGTCTTATCACCAGAGCAACTTGTGAGGGCGCAGGCTTTGCACAGGTTATTCGGCTTTAACTGTGCAAAGGCGACGATGCCAAAGGGTTCATTCGGGATCCTCTGCTCCTGCTTTGCCAGAGCCCCACTTGCACGGACAGCCAGAGGCTGCTGCCCTCCGTACCAGTGCACTATCGGTGCTCGGCGCCGGAGCGATGGACTGGTGCTCGGCCGCTGGAACCCGTCCCAGGAAAACACATCAGCCGGCTCTGCGCTGCGAGGTGCTGTGAGGGGATGTGAGGAGCAGGAGCACACAGCGGCAAAGCTGGAAAGCTGCAGGATTTAAAAACAAAAAAGGGAAAAAAAGAATGATTTAAAGTAGTGGTGTTTGATTAAAAACATAGGCAGGACAAGGATCATATATGGAGGCATTGCGTTTCTCTAAAGTGACTGGTGTAATGGGGAAAATGAGACACTTTTCCAGGGACACAAACTCATTTAAAATAGATCTTTATATATCTCACTTCAGCCATTAAATCTCAGCCAACTATTGCACTTTTTAATGCGGAACAGTGTCACACATCCATCGCATTCAAACATGCAAGCAATGTTTGCACCGATATGGTTAAGTAACCCAATACTTTCTATAGCTGAAAGATCAGTCGAACAAAGTATCCATCTAATTAAATCTAATCAGTCAGTGCACAAGCTTACATTGTGGTCATCGCCTTGGTATGTATGGGAGGTTTTGAAGCAGTGAAGCAAGGGGCATGAGATTGAATAAGTGTTAGATGATGAAAGGCAAGGGTTAAAAACTTTCAAACTACAGTGTTAACATTTCTTCCCTGTCATCAGCTATCTGATATTTTGGTATTTGGAGGGGGGAAGAGAGGAAAAGAAGAAAAGAAAGAACAAACGAAGTATGCATGGCATCTAGATCCTGGGTACAATGCAGCGAGTGCTCTGCGAGCTGCCTCTAAGTTAAGTCTATATGCAAAGTTAGTTGCACCTTAGCTTTTGTATTAAAGTCTTCTGTGTGGTGTAATGAGGGGAAGAAACACCTTTTAGACTTTTCAGACTTTTACTGACAGACTCTGGATGTTTCAGGCCATGATCAGTCTCTTTGAAGACAGTTTTATGGGATAAAAGTAGAAGTTTGGTGTTAGGAGCTACAGCACACATAGCTGCATTTAATACTGCTAATTTCACCCTTTATATCCAGACAAACGTTCTTCACAGGCGCATAACACAGGCCCTTACTAATAATCTTCCTAAATGTCTTTTGGGTTTTGAGACTGCTTCTAAAAACTCCCCCAGAGCTTCAGCAGCGTGAGGACAGGCCAAGCCAAGGGCCATTTTTTGCTCTTATGCAAGTGGGCAAAACGGCGCTTTAGGGCAGACTTTGGCCATAAACTTGTTGCTCAGCTGAACTCTGACCATGTGGCCAAAACAAACCTAAGTAATAACGTTCAAGAGGTTGGGACGGGTTCTCAGTGCAAATCGATGTGGGTCTGCAGAAACAAACAGCACTCTGCTGGTGATGGATGCTGTGGGGCAGCTTGGCTCCTCACTGAAATCCATGGGAGGTTCACCCCAGTCTCCTCCCTGCAAATCTCTTTCACTAACTTCTTCATTCTCATCTCTGCGTTAAATGAGCTGGAGCAGCCTAATCTAGAGGGTTGGATATGTTGCAAGGCTTCTTTCTGCTCCACGTCATAAGTGCTGTTTGCTGTTGTACCTCTCTGGGTCATCCTGCTCTAGATAGGTAAACAGAAACATGGGACTAATCCCATTCCATGGGTCCAAAACGAATAGTGTGTATATTTAGTCCTGTCTTCATCATTCTACCTGTGCTGGAGATCTTTTCCTTGCTGCTGGGTAAGCCCAGATGTACACCATCTGCTTGTCTTATGATCTTTGACATGATTGAGAGGCCACCAGAAATACCCAGTGATTGCATACTTTTCAACTGACTGGTATAAAAGGAGAAGATGTTAATAATCAAGTGAATAATATTTGCTATTTTGGGGCCTCCTGAAATTCTTCCGAGATGTATTTTGAAAGTAGATGCTAAACACTGTGTGTACATAAGCCTTTGCATATATCCCTTCCCTTAGCCATATGTTTGAATACACACAGTTTGAGATGAAATATAGCAGAGTCTATTTTAGGTGTGTTTGAAAAACTCAATAGCCTCAGATTGGCTGCCATAGCCTGCTCTTGTCAGCCGGTTCGTTTCTGACTTGCTGTGAAGTCGCAGGGCCTCCAGACCAAATAGCTGAAATTCACCTTCTACCTCTTGGGTAGAAGTAAAAAACATCCTTCTCTGTACACTTTGGAGCAAAATCCTTCATCCATTACTGTTTGGAGAGAGCTCCCTCTGCAAGGCTGGAGCTGCCTGTTGCCAGCACGGAGATCAATGGGAGCCCGAGTCCCTCAGCATCTTGCCAGAGCCCTGCTCCAGATGTCCGATAAAACTCCACGGGGCTCGTGCTTTGAAAGGAGCGGGGGCTATGTGAATCACTGTTGCAGTAATAAAATTGCACCTATTCCAGATCTTGTCTTCTCTGTCCAATTAGAAGAGCATGTTTTCTGCTTATGGTTTTTAAAAGTTGGCTGACCAGCTGGGTTTCATTCCTTTCTCCTTTGCTTTTTTTTCTGCCTTTTATTCAGTATTTTTCCTCCCCCCTTTTTTTAATATATAACATTTGAATCGATGTTCAGGGCTGTTCCCTTTGATAGTTCATATGCTGGTTTATGAGCATGGCAAAACCAAAAAAGGTCAGTTAGAGGTTAAGAAAGAGAGTTATCAGGCCTGTATAAGTGAGGTATTTTTAAGGCTCTGCTAATTGGCAGTACAGTTAAAGCATCATTCATAAAATAGTGGGCATTAAAACGACCATATCCATTTTTAAGAGTATGGAGATTATTCCTTTGCCAAAAGGATTAACTCTACCTTCTCATCACTGCCTTTAAACCGGGGTGTTTTTCCATGGGAGAGACGACTTTTGGGCATTTTGCCTACAGTATCCAGGCTTCTACCCCTCGCTTTTTAACCGTTACAGCTGGCAAAATCTGGGACTGAAAATGTAACCATATAACACGGCAATGGCCAGAACAATGAGACAGGCAAATCTTTTAAATCTGTATTTTATAAAACATCTGTTAAAGAATATGAAGTCAGAAGTTCTGTTCACATATTTGCTGTGTTTCACTTATTAAACTCAAAACATTCCAGCTTGCCTTATTTTTCTTACCAGAATCACTAGTCGGGCTTAGTAGAAAGATTGGGGAAAAAAGAAATCCTGGTTTTTGAGCCTCCTCTGAAACCTCCGGAGTAATGACCCATGCACACTGGCCCGAAACCCCAGCAGATTTTACAAGGGCTGCTGGTTACATTCACCTGGTTTGGAGGGAAACAGAACAGCTTTTTCTCCTGATCTGTTTGCCCGCCTGCTGAAACACTGCCATAAACCGTCCTCGCTCTGTGTACAGCCTGCGCTCCAGCCTGTGCTCCGGCTTCTTTTGTCTTTCAACCATCTCTCATTCTGGGTCAGCAAATTCGGGGTTTCCTGAGAACATCAGTGTCCAAATCAACGTCTCAAATCCAAACTAAACCATCTGCAGGGTCTCACGTACCGGCTCTGCTCACAGAAACTATAAAACCAAGTGAGGACAGTCCTATATTAACCCAAATTTTCCCAATTGTTGGGTCAAGCCATGAGAAACAGACTCAAAAGTGGTTCCTCCAGGTAAGTTCCTGACTAACCACAGGCATTATGGGAAAAGCTGATGATACCCACACTGGTTAGAGGCCGTGAGAGCCAGCTTCAGGTCTCCAATCACAAGTCCCATTGCAGAGCTGGGAGAGCCCCTACTCCTTCATTTGGCATGCGGGTGATGTGCCCTAGTGCTGCACGCTGGGAAACAGTCCGGCAATTCATGGGGCTCCAGGCTCAGTCTCACTCCGTAACCCAGGCTCTTGGATGCTGTGCTGATGGATAACATGGAAATTCTTATAGTAGAGAGATATAAAAATTGATTAGCTGAAAAAGCCTGTTGTGAACTTTTCTAGCACTAGTGTATAATAATGACTAGCACGTCAGGGCAAACAAATGCTTAGAGTATTTAAGATACACATATACCTTGTGTCTTGCCACCTTTTCATGGAAGCTGACAGCTTACAAATGTCTTATTGAACTGTATTACTTAAAATTGGGCAGATACTCCTGGGGAACAATTTCGTATGTTTGATCAGCCATGCAAAAAAAGGCCGTAGGCATTTGTGACTGCTGGTATCTTCATAGTTTAGATATATATTTGATGTAAGAATTTTATCATATCTTACTCTGTTTGAGGAGTACGTTTTTCTCTTTACCTGGGCGTGCTGAAGGGTGATTGGCTGTTGTATTCTGAAACAGTTGACCTCAATAACAACATATATAGACTTTACT
This sequence comes from Ara ararauna, assembly GCA_028858755.1. Classification (NCBI taxonomy): domain Eukaryota; kingdom Metazoa; phylum Chordata; class Aves; order Psittaciformes; family Psittacidae; genus Ara; species Ara ararauna. The sequence goes on from CM054382.1 coordinate 64,252,053, forward strand.
AGATGCTTTCCTAATTTATTGTGGCAATGTGGTATTTAGACCACTATTTAAATGAAGGTTGCCAGTACAGTTAAAAGAAATTAGAGACACCATCATTGCTAAATCACTTTACCATTCAAAGAAGAACTGTAAACATATGCATCCATTTAATTATAATAGTACCAATTATAAGAGAGATTGTAATGCCGAAAGTAGTAGCTTTTATGTGATCATAATAATGGCATATATTTATCTTGGTTTGGCAAGTTAGGTCTTACTTTAATAGTTGGCTTTGCTTAAATAGAGTGTGGTTTGTTAAAACCCACACTAACCCCCACACCCTTCCATTTATTATTGCCCAAATAATGAACAATAATCATGTGGTATAAATGATTAATGTATACATGGCTTAGCAAGTATCTTTGAGGTTTAGAAAGTGTTTTTATTTTCATTCCTGCGCTGGACCAAGCTGTAGCCCAATTGCATGTTATTCCTTGGTATTGGAGAGAAAACCTTTTTGCTTTGGTAGAAATGATAGGAACTCAATGCCCGAGCCCGCTCGCTTTGAAGTCGATGGGAATTCCAGCGCCAGGCTCCGGAGAAGCAAGCCCATTGTTTCTGGGGCAGTTTGCTTTGTGCGTGTTATCTGCTTCAATCACAATTTAATGTCACATTTCAAACTAGCCCCGCGTAGGAGAGCCAAAGCCCCGCATTCCGTTCCTGAGCCACGTGAGGAACACCCCACGGAGGTAGATGTGAGAGGTCTCCCAATTCTCCCCTCCAGTCAGAACAATCTCGCTCAGCAATGCATACGGCAGTGTCTATTCCCGTGCGTGTGCAACTTCCAGCCCGAAGTTTAGCAAGTTCTGTATCTCTTTATTTACATCTGATTCCTTTGGAGCCTAATCAGCCCCTGCGATAAAAAAACCCCAACAAACAAACTCTTCCCTTTCAAGCTTCATTTTTACAGGGTGAGCCCAGCACGACTCTTCTCGAAGCGATTACCCCACGCAGATGAAGGGTGCTTTATCTGGTGTGCCGCAGCGAGCGGCACAGTGTTGTCACCGCGCCGCAGACAATGGCACCCATTTATAAGAGGATTCAAAGAGTTAAAAAAACCCCTGCATTACTTGAAACTTGATATAAAACCTGTGGCCAAAGCAGGCTATGGGCTGGAGCACTTGATTATTCTTTTATCAATAAATAAGAGTGGCATACAGTTAATTTCAGCACTGTAATTGAGCGGTGCATTCTGGGAAGCTGCAAAGCACTGTAAGATGAGGAAATGTTTTAGAGACTAATCATGAGAAGAAAGGAGCCTTTCATAGCCCTTATGATGCTGTTGTCAGAGCTAAAGGCAGATAATGATTCAGTAATAATGGCACATTGTGAATATTTAAGCTGAAAAGATTGGGACAAAATGAGCAGACATTGTTGGTTTGCTAAACCGAACAGTTGGTCTTTGGGCTCCAAAACTATCGACAACTCAAATTTGGGGCTCAGAAGTTGCGAAATTAAAAGAAGAACGGTGTTTCCAGGAGGCTGGCCTGGCACAGGGCTTGTGCCTGGAGCCTGCACGGGGCCTCCTCACTTACTTTTGAAATCTGAAATTGATAGCCGAGGGGTTTTTTTCAGTACTCTCTGAACTGACAGAGTACAATACGCTGCAGACTGTGTAAATCTCCCTCCATTTAGGTGCCAGAAGAAATCACTTCGGAAGAAAATCAGTTTTAGTCATGACCTAAAATATTAAATATAAAATGGAGAGTGTCATATTGCAAATAAGTAGACTCATTTGCATTTTGTCTCCGGGGCATTGGTAGCGCTATAAAGAGACATGCAGCTGAATTTATGTACATTGTCTTTTTTCCTCATTACTACGTTCTGGATCTGTTAGTTGTCTTTCTTTAAACATCTGTTAAATGCAGTTTCATGAAGCTGTATGTTCCCATATGTTTGGGAACGGTATCAAAGAGTAGAGTTTTTGGCCTCCTTTACAACCTTTTGTCTCAGAGAAAAAGGTGGATGAGCTCCGGGGCTGGATTCTGCTGAAGCTGAGGGCCAGAAGCGCTCTTGCCAGCTAAGTTTTCCCAAAGTGTAAAGACCAGCGCTGGTAGGGGGACAAAGACCATTCCAGCCTTGGGATCTATGCATTAAAAGATACTTCATTATTTTTTTTCAAGGAAAAATTGCAAAATGAATCCTCAAACAAACCAAACACCAAACTTCTGGGGCGAGTTTTACTCACCTTAATTCTCTACATGTTAAATCTTGGAGACTACAGAAAGTTTGCCTGCATGAGGATGGGCAGGAGAAACTGTCCTGCACTTTTACAGGCACAGTAAGCCTTCATTTCTTATTATCTCTACAGTGACATAAACTATTCCAGCTCTTGTATTTCTTTTATAGAAAGCCCTTCATGTGTATTTTCACACAAAGGAGAAGAAGAAACAAACTCCTGCATCTCTACATCTGTTTTTCCTTGAGGAAAAGCAATTACTTGCAATAAACAGCTTCAAAACTTTAATAAAAATACAGTTAGAAAAAGTTTATCTTTTTGCAAAATTCCTTTAAAAAGCATGCTTCATGTTTATAGTAACACTCATTTTTATCCATATGCTTTAAATCTGTGTATTGACTTAGCTAGGCAATACTTTTAACCTATTTTTCCAAGTCTTTTTAACGAAAAGTTTCTTACAAAGTCATTTGGATATTAAGAAAAATGTAAAATCCCAGGACCAGGTCCTCCTCTGGGGAAAAGAAGCATTGCTGCAACAGTCCACAGGCGCTGCAGTTGTCTGCAATAAAAAGAGAAACCCAGTTTCTTCATGGTTTCCAGGGCCCCAATCCTGCATACTTATGCACTTACTTCACTTAACTACTGGAAATGAGATCACCCGCTGCTCTCGTGTGTGCCTCTGCCGTGCGGGAAGGGGAGGCTGCCCAGTGGGATAGCTCCCGCTACCAAAACAAGCTCCGGCAGACCCTGCCCGTGTCTCCTGTGCTGTTTGCCAGGTAGACAAACCCTCAGTGGCCTGAGCTTGTAGCTCTTTGCTGGGCAGCTTTGCTGGCATGATACAGAGTGGGCATATTGGTGTTTGTGCAGCAGGGGCCGAGATGCAGTCAGTGTCCGCACTCAGGTCAGAGTGGCTCGAGCAGGTCTTTCATTCGTATCTGCATGATGTTGCCCCCTTCCCATTTCTTTTTGACTTGTCAGTTTGTTACAATTCTCCAGGTAAAAAGCAGATTTCAGTCTGAAGCACTGATTTGATTCAGGGTGCTTGGGTTACATCTGAGGCCTGGTAACTCTACTCTGTCTGTCCTTAAAGGCTTTCTTTCATTTGCCTTGCAAAGCTCAGCAAGTCTCCCTGCGTCTCGGTCTAGGTACTGGAAGCGCATTCACAGCTCAGTGTTCAAGTGCATCATAGTCAGATTTCACCCAGCTCAGACACAGTGGTAGTGGGATTCAGAGGTTTGATTTGCACCAATAACGAGGTCTGGATCATTAAATAAAATAGCACTGATAAATTCAGTGAAGATCCTTTGCCAAAATTAGTCAGATCCGGATGCAGAATTTCAGTATCCCCAGTGTTTGGGTTGCTTTTCATCATTCTTACCCGAGTGATAAAGGAACAAGAAGAACTGCTTAGCGTTGGTCCACCTGAATGGTTAGGAGCTGTGCTGCAGCCCCAATACAAATTGCAGCAGCATGTATAATCCATACTAATAGCTTGCTGCAGCAGGGAATTCAAGGCACAAATTTCCCCTTTGCTGCCATCATCAGAGCCTCCAGTTCACACCATCAAGAGAAATTCATAATTGTCAAGTGCTCAGGCGCCAAAGTCTGCACAGGACAAACAACAATCCCCAGTTGGTTTGTTCCATCCTCTCTCTTCCTCCATCCAGGCCATCCGAGTTGTCTGAGAGCACTTCATATGTTGCCCTTGGCCGAGGACGGCTCTGCCTGGAGCATGTCCAACTTGGCGTGGAGATGTTCTAATAAAGCTCCAAATGATGTTCGTTGCCAGTGAGGAGGGGGATGAGGAAGGTGAAGGAAAAGATGGCACCAAGGTCATTGTGTTTTGGCCTATAGCAATGTGCTATTGTGGAAAGACACATTGTACTCTCAGACGCCACTCTTAACAATGATGACGATAATTTCATCAGTGTGGCTGATGCTTGATATTTCTCATTTACATGGCATGTTTCATCTTCAGGGCTCTTGAAGTAATGAGCTAATCCTCACAACATCCCTGTAAATATTATTCCCCCCTTAAAGAAACTGAAGCAAGGAAGTTAAGTAAATAATGTACACTATTTATATTATGATGGCTTATAGGGGTGGTGGTGAAGGTCAGGTCCTCCTTGTACACAGACATTATATAAATAAGAATCTATATAACTAAACTACCCCTTGACCTGGTGAGTTCATACTTCAAATATACAAAACAAGCAAAGAGAGGAAAGGGAGCCCTATCAAAAACCCAAAATGAAAAGGAGATTAAATAATTGAATGGAGGTGATGTCTGGAGGCTGGGCTGAAGTCAGCTCTGAATCCCTATCTGCTGTGTATGTTTGTTCTTATAGAGATGGGGGTTGCAAAGCCTGGTTTATTAGAGCTTACTTTTACTAGCAGGTGACATACTTGCCTTTAAAATGTTAACAAGACCTCAACTCTAATTAAAACATGTTAGTATGAGGGTTTACATTCATTAGGGATGCAGAATTACCTGTGGGTGACACAGGAATGGTAACCCGCTCTTGGCTCTTAAACAGCTTTTGGAAAAGTTTTTGGCTTTCTCTCTCTGGACATTTTTTAACTGCTGAAGAACCGGAGTTAGCAGTTCATTAAAGAGAAACTTAGGTTATTGTCTTCATTTAGCTCACAGCGCTCAAAACTTCAGTGTCCTGTTTGTGAAACAGAGAGGGGTTTCAGTGGGATGAGGGCGAGCAAGCACATTTTTTCTGCAGCTGAGGAGAACTATTTCTTGTTTCTCATTAACTGAGGCTTCAGTTCAGCGAAACACTTCAGCATTTACCCAGCTTTCAGCACAAGTCCCATTGCTCTTAATTTAGAAGAATTTACCTTTGTCACAACCTCTGCTTAGAGTCAGTGGCATGGAAGCACTGGCTGAGAGTTCGGCGTGTGTTAATTGTTTAAATATGTTTAGCCCTTTCCCCAAAGCTGTTGTGAATGTTTAATGCAGTATTTACACTAGCCTTAGCACAAGGACTCGTGCTGTAGGATTGATGCTTAAACATATACTTACTCTGGAGTATCTGTGAAGTGCTTCGCTTGAATATTCCGATTCCTTAAATTTCCACAGGGACTCAGCTTTAAGTTTTTAAGAGTGAGCACTTTTGACGAATAAAATGTCATTTAGCATTTAGGAAAGGCAACGATCTGCCTGAAGCACAGGGTAACTGCGAAAGTGGGAGAAGCCCAGAACATCTGCCACGGCTTCTGCGTGGTGGCAGGACGCTGCTAACGCACCTCTCATGCGCCCGACGTCTCCCTGCAAGTTGTGCTGTGCTAAGGGCTTAAATACAGCAGTGAGCACTGACTCCTCCGAAGGAGGACGTGTGGAAAAAAATGGCATATTTGGTACTTCAGGAGTTAACAAAAGTAAGGGCAGATCCACTCCGAGAAAGGCTGGGGGGAATGTGTCACTTTTATGTTCGAATTCATTAAAAAATATAATTAGTTTATTTTACTATAGTTATCTCTTTATTTTTTAAAGGGAAAGGTTACATGCAGTATATTTGGAGGAAGATTTTATTTAACACTTGGACGCGTTTCGCTGTAAAATGAATGCTTGCTCAAGAGTCTAAGAAGGCTTCATGGGAAGAGCAAAGCAATCTAAGCCATATGTATTGGGCAGTTTGCCAGTTGTTTGCCAATATGCCCAGGCCACCTGGCTATATATGCAGCCAAGTATGCCATTCTGACTAGCCAGCTTTAACCTTCAGGCTGCTTCTTTTTCAGCTCTTAGGAAACTCTCAAGCCCTCCAAAGCGCATTGCATTTCCCCCATGGCAGTAGTTTGTGTGCACCCAGACGCAGGCTGCGCGGTCGCGCTGACCAGACAGCTCGCAGCACCCATTTTCAATGAGTTCGCCTTTTGTCTAGAGAGCAGTTCCGTCGTGTTGAACCCGGGCCATAAGATGAGTCTGGAGATAGCAGACTGAAACCTTTACCCATATGCCATAGTTAGACACTTTGACTGACAAGCCACAGTTTTTGTTCCCAATACTGTAGAGACACTGTTTTAGGGGTGTGGTTTAGGAAGGATTTTGTTTAATGTAGTTCACCACTCTAATTTCTTTTCCTGAATATTTGCATGGACTGTAAGAGAAGTGAGGCATTTAGCGTAACTCCGGCATTAGTGGCATATTGTTTCATTATTGGGGTAATTTATTTAAATGTTTATTCATTAAATTTCACTCGCAGCCAAAAATATCTCAGCGTTCTATTAATCTTTAGTTACATTTTGGGTTGTGGGCAAAGCCTAAAAACTACGGTATCCATGGCAGCAATTTAACATTTAGTAGATATCAGATATAATTAAGCTATTCTAAATATTGAAATTAAGGTAGGAAGGGGGAAAAAAAAAGCTTATATTTGATTGAGTAAACACAGCATGGGAAGTTTTGGTGCAGCAGCCAGCGAAATCTTTAACTGCATCCAAAGTAAAGGGCGTGCAGTCTGCCGTGATTGTCTTCGGGTTTAATCGGAAGCAGTTTGGGGATGGTAGAACGTGGAGACTTTCCCTCGCATTATAGCTGTTCAGAAATACGGCTGTGAGAGCTGCCTCTGCAGCTGGGGAAGGCATTTGGAGACATGTGCTCTGTGTCTGCCTCGCCTTACAGAGGGACGCGCATTTTTCGGCGAGCACACGCGCGCTACGAAAACTTTGTGTGCTGTGATCTGGAAGTGGAGCCTGCGGTTCAGCACGGAAAGCTCCGGGCAGAACTCGCTCAAAATGGCCACGGTTTCCCTCCGTGCATGCACCGAAGCCGTAAATCTGACACAGCTTCGTTTCAAAAGCCCCGTGAACCTGAGGGGCTGATATTTGAAACTCAACTTCTCCGTTTGCAGGTGGGATTATTTGTGGCAGTGAGCGAGAGCACGCAGGCATCTCGCTGCCCAGCAGAGCCCCCGCTCAGGTGGCAGCAGGACGGGTTTCTGCAGCCTGCAAAGCTGGGTATGGAAAAACTGACACCCCCCCCCCGCCGCCTTTATATTTTAGGCACAAAATTGCAGATTAAACAAAGGGAGGGAGGTTAATGCTATTGAATAAACTGGGCCCCAAGGGAAACTTTGCCAAGTTTCTCGCGAAGCCCCAAAACGAGCAACTTTACAAGGAAAGTTTTGCTGCGCTCGGCTCGCCGCACATTGTTCCCATCACCCCGTGAGCCAGGCTGCTCCCGCACCACCACCTGCGCCCGCTCCCTGCCCGACAAAGCCGAACCCAGATCAAATGTGGAGCCCACCGGCACTGCAATTCAATCCAGCAGGGTTTGCTGTTGAGTTGCATTGAGGTATTCTTTGTCCCTACGGGGCGTGCTGCCTTTGGGGAGCCAGGCATATTGAATTGCTTTAAATCAGAGCCCATACTGACATGCTCAAGGTATGCTTTTTGGGGAGGCCCGCCTTGGGTTGCCTGCGCTAAGAAACGCGTTGCAGATCTGTGACTTATTAGCAGTGCATCGTAGCCGCACGGCATCGGTGACACGTTCAATAAAGGCCCAGAGAAAGGCGCTGTTGCAAATGCACAAAGACAGACATAAAGGGAGCGCGGAAGTGTCCCAGTGGGTTTTGCAGTCTGGCAGGTGAGATGCAGCTGCAGCCTCCCCATCTGTGCTACCTTGGCCTGCTATGGCTGTCAGCATAGGTAACTGGGGCTATGATGGGAGAAGCAGAGCAGAAATTGAGACAGAGAATAAAAATTAAGGTTAAAAGGGAGAATAATGTTCTACGGGCATTTTGGGGATACTAACAGGTCACAAATTTTCACTTTAAAATGTTCACTGGGTCCCATTTTGTGTGTTGCACTAATACATAGCTGGACAAATATACCCACTACAGTTTGTATCATTTGTTTACTCAGCCTTGTATCAATCTGTGGCGATTCCCATATAGTATTTAATGTAAGTGATGGGCTTCAGGCACCGTATTAATAGTATGTTGCCTATCACACGCTTCACTATTGCAGATCTGTTTATTGTTTCCCTGCGTGGGTGCGTGCCACGCACGCACACATTCTTTCTACATTGTTACTCTGTTATTGTCCTTTTTTATTTATTTGGACCCGCTTTTGCTTGCAGATAAAAAGATTAGTCATAAACAGCAGCTTTGTCATCCAAGAATTTCCAAGCGCTTCAACTCTGAAAGGTTGCTCATGGGAAGTTGTCTAAATGGCAGCATTATACCACCCTATAATATTTATAGTATTAAGCATCTGCAGTTTAGCTTGATTGTTCCTCGCCAGAGCTTTCCTGGGAAAAGGACTGAGAAAAACGAGGGCTGTGTATACACTTCATAGCAAATCCAGCCTCCGAGGGCCGGATTTTTCCTTCCACCATTTCTCACCGTCTTCCTCTTCCAACAAACCTTCCTCCCATCCCAACCACAGACTGTATTGCAAATATGCAAAAACACTAAAGGCTTAGTTCCCCTCTGCTTGTAAACACAGCACTCCCATTAGCGGTGAGGCTGCCCATGCCTTTCAGGGGGAAAATGGACTCTGAAATGCTTGGGAGGAATAGCAAAGCTCTCATTCATGTGTCTTGGGTTGAAAAATTGAACCCACTCTGCTTATTTGCACCTACATGCCAAAAAAACATAGTGCCGGTGCGCTGGTCACAAGTGCAGATGAAGCAAACTAATACAGATTTCCGTGGGCTAATAACAAACAGGGACGTTCAGACGCCGTTGCCAATTCTGCATGATTGACTGTTAAGTCCAGAGAGACAATCCTGTCCCATTGAAATCAATAGGATTTTTGCCGTGGGCTTTCCTGGGACAAAGATTTCGTTTCCAATAATCCACCACCTGATTTTAGGCATGTCATTTAGTAACTGATTCGCTGCCAATTTGCAGGAGAAACTTCCCCCTACTGAAGAACATGCTCTCCTTTCCTTCTTCCCTTTTTTCCTCCCCATTTTTTCCCCACTAGCTTTACATTTAATAATAGTTCTTTCACAAAAGATATCCATTTTCCTTTAGGTTTTTTTGTCTGGTTTTTTCTGTTTGGTTTGGGCTATTTCGTTGTTGTTTTTGTATTTTACTACATACCATCACATGGGATATGGTCCCTGCAGGCATGACTGTTTCAGACGAGGATGTGGTAAGTTGAGGATATATGTTGTTGTGTTGAATTTCATCACGCCTCCGCACATCCTTAAAGCTCTGTGACATGCACTGACTTGGAACAGCTAATCCACACCTGGTGACAGGCTGCATCACCAGGGCTCAACATTTCAGCCTCTTCCCTGGTGTATAGGACGAGGTCATGTTCCTCATGCCTGCTGCAGGATGCTAACAGATCTAATAGCCAGGACAGGGAAACAGAAGGATCTGTTAAAGGGAGTTGTCTTGATAAACAGGTGTGATAACCAGGTTGCTACTTCAGGGAATCTCGGGGAAGGAGGCTGGTTAGCTGAACCCCAAGCAGATGGTAGGGTTTGTCTTCGCATAGGCACAGCCTGAAATGAATTTTGGCTTGGGTAGACTGAGATGAACCAGGGTTGACTTCACAGACTGGTATAGGCCTATGTAATGGAGAATAGCACCAGCTCCAGGACTTGTTAGAATGTTGTGTTTGAGTTTTAGGCCATTACAAAGCTGATAACCTTTAGGTGAATGCAAATGACCATAGCATGTTAGACAGCCCTGTGGTTCAGACGCTTTTGGGTACTGGGGCTCTCCACCTACCACAGTCCCAGGGCTTGGCTTGCTACTTGTTGCCCAGATCGCAGTGTGTAACTAACTGTTCATACGGAGCTGCGTGCATGTTTGAGAGTTGAGACTTAACATTTGGGGTTCACATGCAAACACAAATCCATGGAGGATCATGGTGGGGGTTGGAACTAGATGATCATAAGGTCCTTTCCAACCCAAAGCAGTCTGTCATTCTGTGATTCTATCTGTGAAAAGCTTTTAGAGTCAATAACTTATTGCTTCAAAAAAGAGTGAAAAGAAACTCTCAAATAAAGTCTAAATTAAGGCAAACCATTCAATTAATAAGAATTGAAGGCAAAAATATGTAGTGTGTAAAAAATAGTAAGCCATTTTGTGCACAAACAGACTTTATTAATTTATAATTTCATTTCTGGAGGCAGTATTCCTGTTCGTAGCTCTCAGTTACTTCAGTATAGAAAAATGTCGATTTCCACTAAAATTCTGTCAGCATTGATATCAGTTTTATCACAGTTATTTATAACCCGTATACCAACCTGAATATAATTAACTGTATATAATTTGTAGGGCTTGCCAAATAGCGCACAGTTATTTGCTACCCAAAGTATTTGTGTAATTAAAAAAATGTCAGCTAGTGTATTAGAAACATTTTGTACAGCTGGCTAAATAGTTCAGAACATATTGGGGAATAATGTATTAATTCACTGATGTATTACATATTGAATAAACTGTTTTAATAAGTTAAATTGCATTTGACCCATTAGAGTTGACTCTACCTCTGCAAAGTATTGAGTCCCACCTTGAGTCAAAGGGAGCTGAGGGCACTACAGAGGAGGCTTTATCAGGCTGTTAAGTATTAGGGCTTGTGAGTACAGCAGTTAGGTGTATGCTTAGGAGCACTGCTGAATGAAGAATACAGTTCTCCAAGACACTGTTCTCCCGAGGTCTTTCAAAGGCAGTAACTAGAACCTTTCTTAGGCATAGAAGTACTTTTGTTCTTCTGCATTTACAAAATCAATATGGTGCCGTTAATGCAAAATTTGCTTTTCCAGCCTCTAATTACTAAAGTCAATATTATCCAGTTGTTATGAAATAAAATAGAAAATAAGTTCCCACCCTGTATCTAACCAAATTTCAGGTCCTGTGCTCCGTAAGTTCACGTTGTAACTTTGCTGTATTAACGAGGAGTTTGTGCAGCAGCCCTGGCTGAGCTGTATTATGTAAGTGTTTTCCCATATGGTGAGCATGGTCTGCAGCAGCATATAGCACTTTTGTGTGGCGCGGTGCTCTCCTTTCCCCAGGTTTCCTAATTCAATATCCAGGGAAGTCTGGTGCAAGGGGAAATCTTGCCCTTGTCTTGTGGCCACTATGGTGGCTGTCTCCGTGTCTTTTACCTGTGGCAGTCTTATGGCAAGATGCCTTGGGAATGAGTTTTAGGTCAGTATCAAGTACATGAGATACAGAAGTGATTTTTGTGGCTTTCTGTTGCGTTTTATACTGTATTCAGAGCCAGGAAGCAGTAAATCTAGAGAAATAATGAGGTGGGTTTCTGTATCCTTGGTATTTTTAATAAAATTCAGTAATTGGCATTTTATAAAGTCATAAACCAGTGTAATTTTTACTGCAGAGAATGTCCATTTGAGGAGGGCTTCTTGATCGCAGCAGTGATAAGCAGGCAGCACTGTCTGTTGGGTTACTTATCCATGGCACCAGGATTGTCTGTTGTTCAGATGTGTGAGCTCCGGCCTCGGTTTCCGTTCACGGTTGCCGTGTATCATCACAAGAGTGATGATAACGCCTCTTCAAGGTGGCATTATAGTGACAGTTTAACATGGCAAACTTCTGCTTGGCAAACAGACAGCGACTGTTAGCCAATATTGGCTGAGACTCGCTGATGATACCACGTAGTGTATCCTTAAAGAGGATAGTTCTTTGGACTTGATCCCGCTCCGTTTTCTGTCATGTGCCTCTCAGTCCACGGGGAAAAAAAGAACAAATAAATATATCCACCCTCCTTTTTATGTGGGTATGCCGTCAGGGTTTCCTGACTTAAGCTTTTTACTTTCTTTCCTTCTAGGAAAAGGTCTGGAGCTGGCAGAGTTAGACAACATGCTTTTTATGTGCTAAAAAAGGGGTTTAGCATAATGCTTGTTATCTTGATCGTGGGGAGTTACTTGCTATTTGTGAGACTTGCAGAGTGTGTCCCAGCAAAGCCTTCAAGGCAGGATGGAATCCTCCCTCTGGCGGGTTGTTCTGGTGAGCCCAGTTAGGGTAATCTCTGGCCTGTGCTCACTAACTCAGCCCTGAAACACTGCAGCTGTAGACTCCAAGCATTAAGATTCTTCTGTCCAAACACGCTGTTATATCTTCCTTTGCCACTAGAGTACAAAGTCAAACAATCCACGTGTACTGCTTCTTAATCTCTATGTTAACTTCTATTAAGTAATGCATTTAGCTTTAAAAGAGTTGCTTTGTTACCAGTGTTACTTACGATGCTCTCTGAACGCCTCTCTGACAGTAAAATAAGTGTGAATGTTAACAAGCACACTTAAAATATGCTGCTTTTATGTATAAAGTTAACATCTTAACGGGAGTTCCATTTTAGTATCTATCGTAATGTTTTGATGATCCCTTCTGATACCGTCTGTGTACTCAGTCTCATTCCTCAAGTAACACTGTATTGGTATAAGGTTATTCTTATTTTACAACCTCATTTTGTGAGCTTGGTGATACAGCTGGAAGTGCACGAGCCCATTTCAGGCCATGGCTGCTATGCTGGCACCTGTAATAGATGTCCTCAGAAAACCGGGGTTGTGCAGCTTTGCAGACATTTGAGAGTTGTACATAGACCTCTTTGAAGTGCCTGCACAATTCTTCTTCCTTGATCTAAGCTTTTGGACTGTCTTTTGGCAACCGGAGCGCTCGGTGCACGCATTTTCATGTGCTTTGGTCACAGGCCTCTGGGCATGTGCATAAGTTACTATGTGGGTGGAAGCGGAGTCGCATCTTGCTCGGCTCAGAAAAACATTGCTCCAGAGCAACTTTGTCTCGGTTTGTTTTGGAAGGAGCCCTCACGGATCTTGGCTTGAGGCGAAGCCGCTGGGGTGAGGGTCATGACAAGCTGTACGATAGGCGATGAGACTGCATGAAAGCCTGTGTCACGAGCCAGAAAAAGTGCCGGCCTGAAGCCGAGCAGATTTATTTCATCCCCACTGCGGCTCAAGTCAGACTGCCTGCTTTACTGCTTCCATGGGAATTTACCGTCCCTCCCTAGGTGTGAGCCCCAACATACAAAGGAAGATGCATCTGACCACGTGCCCTGTGCCAACAGGAAGGAACAGGGCCTATTCTCTTTTCCAGAAATGCACTGTAAATTGTTGGGCCGAAATAGAACGTGTAAGTAAAGCTCAGAGGTAATCTCTTCTTAAGCGTTGATCTGGGTCTTAGATTTATAAGCTTATTCCTGCTGCCCCACCACAAAACTACAATACCCACTCAACACCCAGTATTTACATGATAGTTGGGTGTAGCTTTTCTAAACGTATGCACTTGTATTTTCTCCTTGCTGTGGAAAAAAAGCCCCAAAAGCCCAAGGACTTGATTCCGCCTGGCTGTTGAAGTGCAGTGCAATTTGATGCCTATATCTCAGAAGGTGGATTCATCGCCTGGGGAGAGTCACATCACTTTCTTGGGAATGCCATGAAGAAGGCAGCTGTGAAGTGTCTGCAGGGCTGCCTGGTGAGCAGCTGCCTCCCGGGTGTCCTGGCCATGGCCCCGCAGCCCCATAGCTCTGCCTCCTCTTCCTCAGAGGTGCCTTGCACTTCAGCAGCACCCCCTTGGGGCAGGACGGCTGCTGCTGGGAGGCAGCACCTCCGTTCCTGTCCTTTGGGGACCTGGGGACGAGCAGAACCCTCTAAAGTTAGGAGGGAATAAACAGCTGCAAAACGAGTTTTGCAATAAAAAATGTAAAATATGTAGTATATAAAAGAGAAAGTTATTAAAAAGTTCAGATAAGATCAAAACATTCCAGACGTTATGGTCTGTGTTCCTGCAGAGTTGTGTAAAAAAATGCTGGAGCTTTACAAAGGGGAGCAGCAGAAGAGTTCATATATGTCAAATACTTTGGACCTTGCATCCCATTAACGTAATAAATTAAACATAACAGATGATGGGCTTGCTCTGATACTGTGGCACAGTCGTATTTTTGAAGGCAGAAAACGTTCCTGATGTTTTATAACAAACATCGTCAGGTTTTTACAGAAGATCTTCAGAGGTTTCTTGAGTGCTTTGCTAACATTGTGACTTTCAGGATAAAATATGCGCTAGGATTTACACCCTAACCATGCACTTTATAATTGGAAAGGGGTGTTCCTGTGGCTGAGATTCAGCTGCAAAAATCCACGGGATTCAGAACCAAGCCTTCATTTTGGGCCATGTGATCTCCAAATTTAACATGAAAATACTAGCTAAGAATATAATGGGTGAAACAGATGATCAGCAGCAAACATGAGAGGCTTCCTTTTAAATTATGAATGATCAAAATCACACCTATCGTTAGTATTTTCCCAGTCTCCACGTAGGGTCAGAAGTGCCTTCAGCTACATGGATGCAAATCTGGAATACTTTCAGTAAAGTTACTGAAACACAAAGCAGAGCAATTTTGTTGATGAAGGAAAAGAGATGAAAAATATATGGCCTTTTTAACACCTTGTTTCCATAGTGTGAATTATTTTAAGGTTTATTTAATCCTTTCTCTATTTCATATTGGCAGCAGAGAGTTTCTGAAACAATCTCCTCTAAACCTGTTGTTGCGGTATGCAATCAAGTATTTTAAAGGCCAAGGTTGGGACTTGCCAATTGCAAAAAGCGCCTCTCTTAATTGCCTGAGTATGAAAGTCAGATGTCCTCATGTACCATCTGAAAAGATAACCATGTTTTTTTTCAGCTGCGCTGTAGCCTCCATATCTTACTGTCAAGAAGCTTCTTTGGGGACCGAGACAGGTCACGTTGGAAGTCAGTGGCTAATCAGCTCCCACTGCACATTGTCTGCTTTCAGCTTGAATTATCTTAGGCAGACATCCTGGCTAGCTGCAACACAAACCTCTGATGGCTTAAGCCTGAGAAGACCTGAGTTTGGCAGCCGCTAAGTTAGCAGTGAGGAAAGGAAAAGAAATCCTATCTCTTCTGGTGCTCTTCCCGTCTTGGTTTCCCCACTAGAAATCAATAGGATGGTCGATAGTTGGTTTTGAGTTGTTCGCTACATGCTGGAGTTTTCTGATGTAAACCTTGGGTGTCTGGGTTTCAGACGCTCTAATGTGTCAGAGGAGGTTTGATAGCTGCCACAGCCATCCCAAGTTACACTTTATTTCCAGTGACAGCCTTTGTAACATGAGTAGGGGAATGAATTCAACAGTTATAAGTACAGATCAATCTTATCCGCTTACTGCTTGGGGGAGGGCACAGGTTAAAATTCGTAGAGAAATTGATTATGGTCTTTTTTGGAGCAGATGCTGAAAAACTGCTCTGTGTGATAAGGCTGCATTTTGGTAACCTCATTTTTTCCCTGTAGATATTCCTGGCTTCACTCAAAACTCCACGAATATTGAGTTTTTTTGCTCTCCTCTGTGTAGAAATTACTCAGCATGAAGGTACAATGGACTGGCTGAAAAAAAGTTTGTATTGATTAAAAAGCACCCATTCAGGCTTCTTTTATAAGCACTTCTGTATCAGAACAGCTAAAAGGGCATTTTATAACATATTTTTTTCTGTTCACATGAAGGACCTGTATCCATGTGTGAAGCCTGAGTTGTGAGAAATGTGCAGGTCTTTTCTGCATTTAATGAGACAGTCTCATAAGCATTGGTACAAGAGTCATCGCCTGTGCATCTCTGTAGCACGGATTTGTCTTTTGTGAGAGTGGTTTAAAGCTTCTCAACCTCACCTGCTCTTATCTTTTGTCACTTTTCCTCTACAAGAATACATTTCCTCCCTTGCTTCTTGAGGTGACTCCCTTATTTATCCCTAAAGCACCAGGGTTAGGGTGCATTTTCTTCAGTGGCATACTCCAAAAGTTTGAAAGGAGGATTATTATTTGTATGGATGACAGCCCAGAAGTACAATAAGTTACGCTAATAGAATATTGCGAGATTAAGCATGAGTGCTGATGCATCTACATCTGGTTGTTGGGGAGTGCATGCAGGTTGCTGGTGGCTGTCTTCTACTGGTGGTAGATTTGGAGAAGGGATAGATGGCTGCAACAGTAAGATGTTAAAGACTCCTTTTTGCTTTATCTACTCACTCTTTATTCCACCTTTGGCCTAAAGAATAGCTATTACCAACACTGGACACAAGCAGTCAGAAGGAAGTTCTGTCCTTGGGTCTACACATGGACCTCATCAGCTGGCTTTGTTAGGAGCTGACTTCAGTGGCAGCAACTGAAAACTGAATCTGGACCACATATGATGATCTTCAGGTCCTTTCCAACCCTAACTATTCTATGATTCTATTCTATGATATATTTGAAAAGCGTAATCCAGTGTTCCCAGCCTTTCTCCCAGCGTAACTGTTGGTAGCCATGGCAGGGACTTCCATGGGGGTGCCTGATCCTGTAAATTGCCCATAGATTTCAAAGAAAATGTTTAAGTTCTCCTGCCTTACACAAATATTAATTGCAAATGTGATTGTTAGATCTAAGACAATGAAAATGCTTAAAGTGGGCCTAGAAAAGTCTTTGAAAATTGTAACGATACGTCTTTCATATTACCAAAATGACACTGTTATTTAAAGCACTGAAACTGCTCTTTGAATCCTATTTCAATATTTAACCAATAACATTTAAAGATGTGCACATGAAGCAAGTATCTTACCCCAGTACACTTTTAGATATCAATCATACTGTATTAATTGAAAGGATTTGGTCTAATCTCATAAAGAAACAGGCAAACTCTTGGCTTTTCTCTAAAGTAAAAATATATCACTCATGTCATCCATTACTGTGCTATAATTATGGTAAGTGAAGCAGAACAGAATCGATGGAGCAATTTATCAATGCATTCCCAACTATTCCAGCATGGCTGACGTCATGCGGCTGCAGATACTGTCCTTCAATGTAAAAGATATCCAGCAGTGTCAAGACTTTATTCTGATCTACTCCTGCATAATATTTTCATATTTAATATTGTCATTTCAATTATGGTTTAATTAATTTATTTCATTCACTATGAAATTACACTTAATTAGTTGGCTTTTAATTTTTTTTCCCCCCAAATTAAAATTCCAAAAGGATGAAAAAAAGAGGGAGAATAAAAATCCCAGACATTATTTAATTCAGACTTCAAGGTCAAAAACCCCTTATAGTTTAAACTTTATGCTAATAGAGCATAAACTTGATCTTTTCTGTTCCACTCTAAATTATTTCAAGATAAGAAGCAGAATATAATGTGTGTAGTAAGCATTTCCAATAGACATTTGTCTTCAGATATTAAATACTTCCCCAAAATGTCATTTTAATACTCGGATACTGTTTAGTACCTTCAAATATTTACCTTTTTACACACTCTCTTTTCCAAGTGTTGAATTTTGCCCATATATTATCTTTTAAGTTTTATTCAAATAGGCTGACAGAGTTAGAGCTCATGTAGACTAAACTTTAGTGAAGCAGTCTTGGAGATAGTGCTGTTTGTTCTGTAAAAACACTCACCCTGCATTCCTCCCGAAGTTATTAAATGTGTTTACACTACATTAAATATGAAAAATGAACTTCTTCACCGAAGGGATTATTTAAAATACCGGGAGAAATATGGCCGGAATACCTTGCTGTACCCCCTGGCCCTGAGGAGCGGTACCGAGGCGCTTCCCCGGCTCCTCCGTCCGGAGCAGCTATCTGCGGAACGCTTTTCCTACTCCGCCAAAGCGGTTCCTAACAACCGTGCCTTTCTTCAACTGGCACAAAGTCCTCCTTGGGATTTTGGCACTGTCGGAGTGAAAAGCGCTTGGTCCAAAACCACGCTGATCTAGCAGGGTGGGGAGAAGAAGGGAAGTGTTTGTTTACAGCTCGCACCGGCGTTGGGCTCTCTTCATAAACCAGGCTTCCTTAAGATGTCTGGCTGCCGGGATGGCTTTTCCTCCTCAAACTTTTCGTTTTGTTTCTGGGAGAGGAGCACACGGAGAAGTTCACCAGGAAATCAAAGCTGTGAAAGTAGTTTTTCCTCACACGACAGCTGCGGGTTTACGTGGCGTTGTGTACAGCCTCCCTGTCATCCCCGGGCACGGCATTTCCTTCTCCAAAGGGCCCTTGGCTCCCTAGTGGGGTTTCTGGGGGCCTCGCTAGGCAGCGACGAAAGGCAACATGTCTTCTATATCCGGCCATCCATGGTCTCCCCATTTCACTGCTGGTCCCAGGGGGACCATTTCCTCCATCTTCATGGAGGTCTTGGAGCGGGGCTTTGCCAGCACCGTGCCCGGGAAAGGGTTAAGGTGCCCGGGCGGCCTCTAAGGAAAGCACAATGCCCTTCTCTCTTTAAAGATGTACTTATAAACACCTGCTGGGTGGATTTATGAAGGGTGAGTTTACCTGACATTACACGGTATTGTTTAATTTGGACTATATTTAACCAGCGCTGTGTTGAAACAGTGTCGGCGAGCTCTGAGAGCTTGCCAGGCACATTCTCAAAATGGTTGCCAAGCTGTAAGATGGCTGCCAAGGTCTGACTGCACTGAACAGGTCCAAAATGGTGACCAACTTCTCAGAATCTTCCTGACGATTCTTTTTTTTTGTTTTCCTTATTTTATTTTTTCCTTCCCAAAATAAGGAAGATGCTGGACTTGGCACCAGCCTCTTGGCACTACGATTTATAGTGTCATCCAGAGATTCAAGTAGTTACTGTGTTCTTGTTTCACAGCACTTGGCAGAAAGCTGTGGAGGGGAGGACGTGAGGTGAAATAGCCGGTGTAAAACAGCATTAGCGTTTTCCTTCCTTGGCTAAAAAGTACCAAACACGTTGGAGGGGGGAAAAAAAAAAAAAAAGAGGTGTTCTTTAAAAAAAAAAAAGAAGAAAGTGAAAGGTAGACGATTTGAAAAGAAATCAGCCGAGTGCAGCTTCGACCCAAGCTTCAGCCTTCCCTTTTGGGCTGCGTGGCTGAAGCGGTGCAAACTTTATCTCCAACAGGTTTAAGATTTATTTTATTTCTTTTCTTTTTTTTTCCTCTTTTTTTTTTTTCCCCCTGCATTTGTTTACTGGAGTTTATAGCAGTTTCTTTCTGGCAGTTGTGCTACTTAGCAGATTGAAATAAAATCATAAGGGTGAATTAAAACACACTGCTGTTAGTGCTGATTAGAATTTTAGCTTAGTGTAAATACCGGATGCAGTGTCCAACTTTTCAGGGACTTGGCATAGACTCAACAGGGATCTCCGGGCTGCACAGGAGACAGTGTGTGCTTGCAAGCTTTTTAAATACTTGGATAGGTGAAACTCACTGCTTCTTGCTGGCGTGCGAGCTAATTCGGTGTCTGTGCAATGCATTATGTAGTCCAAGGTGGCTGTTAAAACAGAAAAGGAAAAAAAGCAAAGGATAAGAATTAAAAACAAATGCTTCAATCTGAGACCTTTAAATATACGGATTTTTATTTATACTCTGACCATCCCTTGTTAAATGCTTGCCTGCGCCTACGAGCGGTAAATGTAGTCCTAGCTAATTTTTGGATTGCACTTGAAAATAAACAGATTGCCTAAAGACATGTAATTTTGGAAATATTAAATGGTTCTTTATGCAGCTGGAAAGTATTTGTAGTTACAGTCACAGAATGGCGGAGTCTTTCAGTGCAAATACCTGTATTCCGGTGGATTATATTAGTAAAGCCTCCATTTTTCATAGTCTCACTCCCAGCCCACCGCTTGTCAATTTTCATCTGGTAGGAGTTTTCAGTGTCTCGAATTACTTCTGTAGATTTTCACTGTTTAAGGAAACAACGGGAAAGCAGCATTAACATCCAGGAGTGATGCGACAGCTTCCCTCAGCCAGTCATTTGGAAGGCATTAAACCAGCAACATAATTGACGCTCAAGTCCAAATGCTTCATCTCTGCTATTGCATATCCTCTACTAGTGAAGGGTCAACAGGCCACATCATTTCTTCTGCAGGAATGGCAAGGACCCTGAAATATACTTTGCCCTTAACTGTTCGCTTGAGGAAATGCCCAAGGATGCAGATGTCTTTTGCAGTGAGATTTGATGTTTATATCCACATTTCTCCTGTAACCTATCCCTTTATGTCTTTGTAGAGGTGATAAACATCCCTTTCATTCAGATTCACCCTCTTTCACTGGCAACCTATATATCCATAGTACTTCCGTAGAACAGGGTATTATTTTTAATGATGCAATTTGAACTCTTGATTCTGTGGTGAAAAGATGAGATTAAGACACACAGTTTCTAAAGGAAGTATTGGATACCAGTCAGGGCACATGGAGTTTAATTGAGCCAGATGCATTTCTTGAGCTCTATACCAGCTTCACTGAGATTTGTTTTCAGGGTGTTTTAGTATTATGCATTAGCAAAATTTAGAGCAGTTCAAATTCAAGGGGGGGAAAAAATCAAGGAAAGTCTTGCCTATCAATGTGTTAAAAAACATAACCACTGTGGAAACCAGAAGTAGACACTCCTATCCCTAGTGAAGACTTTCAAAGAAAGATTAGAGCAGGATACTGGTGTCATGTTCTCATTTTCATCTCTCTTTCTTTCTGCCACTTTAATCAGAAACTACAAACTTAAAGGACAGCGTTTCATCATCAATGTTTCATTTGCTTTAAATCAAAAAAGTGCCGTGTTTGGGAAATTCTAAACTTAGCTACAGTGTACACACCAGTGTAAAAATGGTGCATCACCACTTCTTTGATTGAATCTAGGGGTTTATGCTGCTGTATGATTCTTGCCTTTGTGTTTGAGGTCTAGGTAGACAAACCCTCATCATCTGCTGCAAACCTAATTTTAAATGACTGAAGCTGACTATTTGTTTATTTACGTAAATATTCAAACATGCTCAGTTTATGAAGACTGAACATAACCTTTGAATGCAAAAAATTTGGGAGCATTAGGACACTTCTGTTGCGGCAGCTTGTACTAAATTATCTCTGGGACATTTTGTCCCCTCGTACAAGCACGATTCCTGCATGTGATGATTTCCTTTTGATTTATGCACCAGTAAGTAGGAGGACAGTTAGGTCTGGGGTACTTTGCTTTAAGTAGCCATTACTAGTTCTAGCTTCAGACGTCCTTATACTCTTGTGTAATGGAAACAACTCTACTGAAAGTAATGAAAATGTGGAGTGAATGTTGTGGAACTGAGTAGGACTGAGAAGAGGATCAGGTCTTTAGTTTACAACTTTTCAGACCTGTGAATTTATCTCCCTTGAACAGAAATGAAATCCTTCAGAAGCTTTTGGCACTTTTGCTTGTTTGTGTATTCTTCAAGTACACATCATGTGCATCTGTGTGTGTCTGTGTGTACGTATATATGATATGTGTAAAAGTACTTTTTATATAGTAACTTTCTGCATAGGGCAACCCAAACAGCTGTTATTCCTTTTTATAGCTTCTTTAATCTATGTGCCAACAAGTCAGTTTACAAAATCTGTTTTGTTGATGACTGCTGCGATAATAATTGTGGTGTTTTGTGGCTTGGCAAAAGCCTGGGGTCTCCTCCGAGGACTCTTGCCAAAGCCTTTGAAGGGGTTGAGGTGGATTCACTGCCAAAATGAGTCACCACTCTCTATTTTATTTAGTGTCCTTCTGCCAAGGCCTTAGACACTTTCTGTTTTCATTCTTTTGTAGGCTTTCCTTCCCACATTGTGGTTTCCTTCACAGCCAGAGTAATGTGTTTGCCAGCATAGGTGAGAGAGTGTGGCTGACTCTCCAAATGCCACTGCTAGACTATGCTTAAGGGTTAGTGGTTTAGCTATTGTGCCTTCTCAAAATGAATGTGCAAGATTTAATTATATGCCTATGAATTATAAATAATAATAAAAAGAAGGCTGCTGCATCTGATACAGCCCAGTGCAATAACCTAGAGTAAGGTCAAGGGATTTCAGAGGTCTGTCAATGTTTACGTCTCCAAGGCTCTGTACTACTGCAGCCTTTGAATTACTTTACTTGTGATTGTGCTGGTCAAATCAGAGATGAGTTGTTCCTCTGGAATAAATCCTCCTGCTTGGGTTTTATTCTTTTGTCTGAGGCTGGCCTCTCTACTAACTTTCTTCTCCATCCGCAAGCAGATAATTGTTCTGTTCACAACAGCATAACAGATGCATGGTAGTTATCGTAACACTTTGCATGTCCCACCCAGATGTCTCAAAAAATTTGGGAAACCAAGATGAATGGATCTGACATTCTGACATCCTTCATGCAGATGTGCAAACTGAGGCACAGAGGAGCGAAGTGATTCGGTTGAATCACATAGGAAGTCTGCGTGAGGCCTGGAAACAGAACCCACATCATCTGACTCATTGGCCTTTGCTTTAACCACAATAACTTCCTTTTTCCCCTCTATACTGAAAGTGATATGTTTTGGCCTCATTCTAGATAAAATGTTAGATGTCAAGATGGCCTAGATATCCTTACAGTAAAATGTGTAATCCCTAGTCGGGTGATGCTGGATGATATGAGTCATGACTTATTACAGTATCTGTGGTTTTCTTAGTGCTGTGAGGTTTTGGTTTGAAAGAGGAAAGCAATATGGGGATTTCAGTTAACTGCTAAGCAAAATCAGAGTGGAAAAAACACATGGTACTCTAAAGAGTAACAGCAGTATTAGCTTTTGTAACAGATTTTCTGTTCTTCATCAAAGAACTGCTACACAAGGAAGTACGCGCCTGGATAGTTCAGTACTGACCTACGAACCTTGGTTTTAAAGGAGTTAATCTTGGCCTAAAGGAGTTAGTCACTATATTTCACAAAGTTGTGCCCTTAAGTGACTCTCTCTCTCTCCCTATATACATATATATATATATATATATATACACACACATGCAGACATGGAGGTGCATATAGAGGCGGTCCATATATATATATATATATATACACACACGCACACATATAGACATGGAGGTGCCTATAGAGGCAGTCCTGCAGGATTTTGAGCGTCACACCTGTTTCTCCAGTAAGGATCTACCTGGGAGCTTACAGTTGCTACTCATGATTTGCTATCAAACAAAAATGTTCTAAGTGTGTATTTTTAAACGTGTTACCAGACAGCATAGTCCTTTGTGTAGGTATGGAGAGGAGCCAAATCAGGGGAAACATTTTCATCCACCCTTTTCAGTGTCTTTTGCTGTGTGTGTCACTCTTGATCTCCTTCTCCACTTCTTTGGAGATCCACACAAAGGCTGTGCGGCCTCAGTCCTGTTCAAGACCACAAATGATGTCTTTGCCTGGCAGTTTGATTTGGGATGAAGTTCATCCATAAAGCAGTTTAATCCCAAGAATTCTCTGTGTCCTTAACAGTGCATAGATCTCAGATCGCCTCCATACATTTTAGCCTTCATCCTCACACCTCTCCAACTTGTTTGGGTATTTTCTTTTTTACTGTTTCTTTCCCTCTGCCTTTGTCTTCTGCATCGCTCCTTTATTCACTTCATACATCCACGTGCCAGCTGCCTGTTCTTATTTTGTTGTGACTGTCCATATATATGCTGTACATTTCAAAGCCTTCTTTCTCCCCTTATTCCTTATAGTTTCCTCTCCAGTTTGTTCTGTAAGCCGCTCCTGGGATAACCTGGCTACATCTGACTGAAGTTTGGGTTGGTTTTGGGTTTGCAGATTTCAGATTGAGGTTGTGATTGGAAAGAAGAGACCACTCTGTTTTACAGTCCAAACCAAACTAATGGTAAATGGATTCGGCCTTTCTCTTTCCCTCGTTACTCAGCATCAGAAGATAGCTGCAGGTTTCATATCCGGAGTAATCTAGTTGGACTAGATGACCTCCAGAAGGGAAGGGTAGGGAAATGGTAAAGGTAGGAAACGGAAATGGAAAGGAAAGGGAAAAAGGAAAAGGAAAGGGAAAGGGTAAGGAGAAGGGAAAGGGAAAAGTATACCTATGGTGCAGGGAGATTTCCAGGGATATATTGTATCCCTGTCCTTAGACACAGTACCAGAATTTTTCTGCAGTTCCCCATGGCAGACACCTTCTTTCTTTTAATAAATCTAGTAATCGTAATTTTCTTCAAGGAGTTGTGTCCGTTTTTGTTCTGAAAATATGTGATGTTCTTTACTCAGGCAATGATTCAACTTTCTATGGAGTCTGGATGATTGTGACCGAATTCAGTTTTAAGTAAAAGTTAAGAGATGATTTATGTAGTTCAGCAGCAGCTTGCTTAGGTTATCTGTGTGCCAAGGGTTATGGAATTTGCTTCACCAGTGACAGCATTAACAATGCAGCCTTTATTTACAGGAGGTTTATAGCGATACCACAGCTGATAGAAATCTCTGTAGTTCCACTGGTTTTAATGGACTTATTCCAGATCTAGCTGTGGATCTGATCTGTAGCACTCCACATTTTAAATTAACATGACAGTTTAGGAGAGTTTAAGTAAATTTTGGAACCTAGTGCATCGTTAGCCCTGGGAAAACCTATTAAAGAGGCAAAAAACCCCACTCTGCCATAGAGTTAATTTAGGATCCTTCACTCACTGACCTGCATTTGTCAGCCGCAGCTAGACTGAGGCAGCCAGACCGGGGAAGATGCAGAGACACTATGTGTATTTATTCCCTTTTCCTCTTTTGCTGTTTTTAAAGCATTTGCTGAGTACTGGAGCTTTAATTCTACAGTATAAAAGTTAGGAGACAGAAACATTTGAAGAGCATGTGATATATTCTCCATCCTGCAAATGCACTGTGTAAGAAATTATTATTACTTACAGATAAGTAGCAGTACAAGTGGAACAGAAAGAAAGCTTGCAGTTCAGTAAAAACTTCTGAAACACAGTAACAGAGCCTGCACTATATCATGTAAGAGAATATATTGCTTACCTTGCAGAAGCAGATTGAGGGTATTCATGACCACTGGTAAATTCCCTCGTGTGTAGTAATCTCTGATTATTTGCACCTGAAATTCTATACCAGCATAATGTTCTGTGGCCAGAGCTTATATGAAGTTCAGTTTTTATTAATTCAATGTTGTAAGCCCAGTACTTGGTGCACATTCATGATTACAATTAATTATAGAAGTAGAAAGATCTAAAAAACATTTTGTGGATTATTCTGTATCTCAGAGGGCTCTTTTATATGTAATATTTAATGAGCAATCTACTTTGGCAAATAACTGGATTTATTGTGGGTTGCTATCCTTTACCCGAGTGATAGGGTATAAAGTGGAAGCCACTTTTTAAACTGTTATAATAATAGGAGCACTGAAAGAACTAAACAAGATTTTTTTTTGCTATGGCAAGCCATAAAATGTACAATGGAGCAGCAGAATGAATGAGTGCCTGTTCAGAAGAGAAACTTTCTGTGCACCAGAAGGCTAACTGCTGAAATAATGGAGCCATTCACAAATATATTTTTTTGTGTAGCAAATAATAAAATAGTTGGACAATGAAGTCTCCTCAAGTGCATAATAGATAAAGAAATCAACAGCAAAAAAAAGGGACATAAAATTCTATCCTCGAGATCATGGTTGGAACAATTAGGAAATATTTGTAAAGGCTGATCCTTTGTCTGCAAGCCTGTGTGCGCACTAAAGCCTGCTGATACTCACAGGATAGACTGTTTCCTGCACTCCTTAAAGAAGCTGAGCCCCAAGGCCTGGCGCACCCTCCAGTCCACATGGCCCATCACAGCTCAGAGCTTCTCCTTTCTCTTCATTCTGGAGCCCTGATCCATCCGGATACCCATGTGTGGGTAGATCATGAAAATGAGATTCCAGCTCAGGGTGCATGCCTGTTAGCAGTGTGGGCCTGATCCAAAGTGTGTGAGAACCAGTTAGGGTAAAGCTGTCTGTAAAAAAGGAAAGGCTTAATCAAGCCATGAGATTTGACCCAGTCAGTCCTGAGTACAGAAAGACTCAGCCACCAATTATTCTTTTTGCTGTTCTTCATATGCAACATACAGTTTTAGGCACTTTTTAGATGTGCTCCATTATCTATGTCTAAAAGAGGGGGCCAATACACTACATATTATACATACATTCTTGTATACTACATGTATTATATACTTCTCATATACTTCATATTCTCATTCATTTCTTGTCGTATTGCATTATTGACACTACAGCTAGAGCTGAGGTGGTATTTTAGGTCTAAACCATATCTTTCCGTGGTTTATATATTTATTAAAGGACTTAGATGCATATAATATATTCTTTCCTTCATGGGTTGGAAATGAAACAAAGTGAGCAGAATTACTTTATACTTTTTTTCTCCATTTATTTATGACCGCTTGGAGCCAGAGCTCTGAATTTATACTTGGCAGTAGAGTAAGATGCTGTGCTTGTCCTGCTCTCCTGGGTAGGCCTAGTAAATTGTGAGCTCTTCGAGGCAAGGGCTCTCTCTTTGTTCTTTGCTTATACAGCACTTAGCAAAATGGAGATCTGCAGGGTGGCAGGCCTAGGTGCAGCACTGATAATAATTGGTGATACTTGAACTTGGCAGCGAGGTCCCTGCACAGGGTTAAAGGATAAGAGCCCTTTCCTAGATCATGCGAAGCAGGGGCACTCCACAGGTGTGTCAGCAGCCTCAGATACAGGAAGAGTTTCTGCTTGGGTTATGGTACCTGTGTAAGGTTGATAAACCTGCAAAGTCAGGTATTTGGTGCATTCACCCCTCCAGTGTCCTTGCTTCTTGATCTCAACAGCACACAGCAAATTGTCCTGGAATACATACTGGGAATTGCTTTTGAATAAGGAGTGGAGAAAAATCAGCAAAGGATTTTGCCTAGTGGGGAAGCGAAAGACAGTCATAATTTATTGCAGGCTTGCCTGTCATGACTAATGAATTCAGCCCCTATTAACGGAGCTATGACACTTAAACTGTCTGTTTTTCTTCAGCTTCTTCCCTCAATTTGGACCAAGCTGCGTGCCTAGCAAGAAAGACATTCCTCTTTTCTCCAGGGTTAATTTTTGGTGTGTGAAATGAAGGGGGACTGCAGGGACAGAGTCCGCCGCCACATGCATCTCTGTAGCGGGGGTTACATGGTACCATCAAATCTGCACAGAAGTTAGGGTTTCAAGGCATGTATATAAAATCATGACTGCATAAACTTCTCTAACATCACTGGCTGCCTTCCCTCTGCTCCCTTTCCTGCTATCCCCTGCTATTGCTGTTTTGTTTAGACTGCCATAATCAAATTAGTATGTAGCAGAGACTGGGCAAACAAGAGCTCTGCAGTCGTGTGCTGACTTAGGACTGCAAATGCCTTTGTTAGTCAATAGGAGAAGCACTCCCACCTTACTCACTGGGATGGGCACGGTACATCCATAATGCCTTAATGATACACAGAGAGAAGCTGGGAGACATTTGGAGGAAGGATCCGCACTCGCACGGATTGATTTTATCACAGGGCTTATTTTTGCAACTTCTTCGGGATGACAAAACTGTTGTAAGAGGATGGGCCAGGTTATTCTAGTCATTGAGTGCTGTTGGGCACTGCAGTGCAATGAGGAATTGAGTTTTATACCCAACTTTTTTCAGCTTTAGACACTTATTTTTAGACTTGGGTTTGCTAAATGGAGGAATTCCTCTTTTGGAACTAGCACGAAATATCTGATTTCTGAGCATGTTCACAAAATGATTTACTTTTGCTAGGAAGTTTAAGGGAACAAAAAGGAAGACTATTTTAAAGTCTTACATATACTTCTCTAACTAGATCACGGGCTACACAGTAATTTTAGTTCACATTCGAGGGGTAAGTTATAAAAACCTGAGTTTGAGATTCATAGGAGGAGAGAGACATCCCTGCTTTATTCTTATGGGTTGGCATCAAACCAGTCATATGCAAATTCTAAATCATGCTGCTAAATAGTTAAATAAGCAGATCTAAAGGGTGTAAGGTTCCCAGATCCTTTGTAATATCCACACAGAGCTTATTTTATATCTTCGACCAATACATTTTGAATCACTTTTCTGATTTTATTGAAGAAAATGTCTGGAATTTTGATAGGAAGGACTTGAAAAAGATAGTTAAATCTGGATAAAATATTCATAGATATAAGAACTTCTAGTACCAGGAAAAGGCTGCTGGGTGCCTTCATGACTGTTCTTCTAATTTCCTAATTTCTGTTTTCCCTGTTTTCAGTGTGTGTGTTTAAATAAACTCTTCTGGTTCTGTCTTTCACACATCATTGCTTTTTCCTTCAAAGGCTTCTTTTAATAACTGATTCTTTGGTTTAATTTTCTTTTGAACATGAATTGGGCTTCACCAAACACTGTATACAGCTGACACCCACAAATACTGAGAGTGGGGTTGATTCAGTCTACATGTAATATTGCGTATGGAGCTTACTCTTTACTGCATTGGCTGATAGAGTTCAGTTATCAAAATACTTTCCATCGTAGCTCCTTCTTTTACCAAGCCCATGGTTGGGGCTGCAGTTTCTCCTCCCTCATCTTTGTGGAAAACAGTCCACACTCCAGGTTTGCAAAGAATCTCTTTCACCATATGTTTTTAGTAATTGCATAGTAAGGGAAAAAAAATCACTTTTCCCTTGTCAGACATTTCTAGCAACACTTTTTTTGTAAAGAGCTTCATCAGAAGTGGATGAAATTTGAGACTATTCATAGGAATAGTCCTCAGAGAAGGTTGAGTTGGAGAAAGAAGATGGGAAGCATGGTTAAGCTGTGATAGAAAAATCACTTTGAGCATGTTCGTAGGAGCCTTGCCTCACACTGCTATCACTCCTTGGTTTGTGGCACTGAGGAGCAGCCCGAGGGCTCAGCCGGTGGAGGGGGTGCTGGGTGCTGTCAGGACAGGTTTCCAGAGGGTCTTATTTAGTAGCTGCTATGGTAGAAACTTTGCTTTGCACTGGCTTATTCTGCTGTTGCACCTGTGTCCTTTAGTAGGCAATGACTGTGTCTGTTTTCTGCTGCCTGTAGATGATTCATATGGCAGTTCTTGTGGTTCTTGCTACCTTTAATTTGCTTTTTAGCTCTATTTTTTTATACCTTGTGTGCAAGTAAATGCCTTTCTCTTCCTGTTATTCCTCATTTCTTGCCCTGGGTAAACTAATGTTGGTGGCAACTTTACAGTAAGGAAGAAAGGAGTTAAAAAATACAGTAAGTATGCAATTGACAGAGGCAAATAGGGTGCTCAGAGGAGGCAGGGGGAAATCAAATGCTTATTTACCTTTTGGGATGAGTTGCTCAGATTGTAGATATTCCCATTAGAGTAGGAACAATCCTCTTGGATGCTGAGGTCTGTGCAGCACATATGGCCTTGGGACCAGGTTACTGATGCACCTGAGTGGTTATGGGAATTAGTAATAGTATTAATACCATTAATAATTTCTCTGCTTCAAAAGGTTTATAGGTATGGGAAGAAGTGATTAAGTGAAAGGTAGTGCTTGGTTCTTCGCAGTCTTCCCATGGTCTATAATGGGCCCAGCGCGAGGCCCTATAAATAGCTTTGAACATTTTCATCTGTAACATTTGGTGTAAATTGTAACTTTCAGAAACTTATCTTTTATGCGGTGCAGTTTGCTTTTATGTCCCTACTGTCTAATCTTATCTTCCCATGTGCTGAAATATAAAAATTCATTGCAATTATCTTTCCTGTAGTAAGATATCGAGGAGTTGGTACATTGTGAGGGGACAGGGTTGAAGTACAATCAACACACATTTTTTGGATCTAAAAATACCAGTGCTTCAAAGGTCAGTTAAATGATAAATCCTGTTCTAAGTGTATATAGAATACACATGAATGCACACTATAAATTTGTTTTATAGATTTTCATTGAAGTACTTCACAGTCTGATGATAATTTCAAAACGTTTTGAGTTTATCTGAGGTCGCTGATACAGTGGGAGAGGCGACGGGAGAGGCGGCAGGAGGAGGTTGTGTCCTTTTCAGGCCAGGGATTAAGAGCATCTTGCCAGCATTTGGCTATTGGATATGGTGAAAACCCGTCGGGTTTTTTCTCTTAAGAAGCCAGTTGGACAACAGCAGCCTTCTCCTATGGCCAAAGTCAATCCTGTTGATTTAAATAGGAACAGGCCCTCGCATGGCGCTATTGACTTCCCCTTTGTTTCTCTGAGAGCACGTAGGGAGAATGCGTGTGGAGCGCAGCTGCTGGAGGTTGTGCTGGCACCGAGATGCTGGAGCACTTCCCTGTGTGTGGACAGTGTGATCCATAACCATCAGCCCACAAGCTAACAGCGTTTCTAACAGAGAAAACGTAGAAATTCTTCTAGAAGTACTCCCAGAGCGTGCGTCCCCTCTTGTGCTCTTTTTCTTTCCGTGGGAAAAGATGGATTCTACCAAGGCATTATAAATAATATAATTGGCTGGAGGCATTTTTAGATGCACAAATGCTAAAATGGATTTTCTCCAACATATAAGGAGAAGAGTCTTTTGTTCCTCTCTGGATGGTACAATTTATTTAAGTTTGGTGGTCTTGATATGTCTTTATTAGGTATGAGAGTAACAGATAAAGAGCTACAGTCAAGGAAAGTGAAGGACTCTCATTTCTTTCTCAAAATAATAAGTAGTTTTAAGTAGATCCAGTGTTTCTTGTACTGGGCTAAATAAAGCATTCCAGCATAAAACAAACACGTCTTCCCATTTGGGCTTTCATTGCAAAAGTCCTGTTGAAATTCATACCAAGATGGCTTGAGAATTTCCCTCCCGTAGACGATCCCGCTTCGTGCCGGGGACAAACACAGCTGGTGCTCAGGTCTGCGCTCGCAAGAGCATCAGGGAGGGCTGCTGATGGTGGGAGCTCATCAAATGAACACGTCTCACGTGCGTCATCTGTGTGACTGTGAGAAGCGAGTCGAGTCCTAACGACACGTTCTGAAGTGTTACAGGCAAGACAGTTGCTCTTTTCACTGGCTAGTGCTTACTTTTCTTTGGGATCACAAATATTTGAATACAATTATTCAGTCAGCTGGACATCTTTTTCCTCCCGTTTCTGCTCGAACAGTAGTAGAATTTAGTGTTGATTTAAAAGACTGTCTGCCTTAAAGCAGATTGCAGAGTTTGCACACTGTGAATTGTAATTAAAGTGTAAGGGGTGCTTATTATGTCAACAACTGGCATGAGAACCCCCGAGCAGCAGGTGACCCCAAACATGTGACGTTTGTGACAGCTAGGATCCTTCTTTCACTGGTTTAGCAATCTGAAAGACCAAATTGAAAGAAGCCCAGAGGCTGTATATTTCATTAAGTCCCAAGGGAAGTGTGGGATACAGCTTCCTTCTGCTTTGCTGGGACGTAGCCAAAAACTTTCTAGAGGCTCTGTTTTTGACAGAGGCTTGCTGAAGGGGGGGGGGGGGGGGGGGGGGAACCCTTCCACCAATCACCCATAGGACCGTAAATTTGACATTTCCCACAGTTTCTTTGAGGCACTGATGTTGCTGTGTCAGCAGTATGTCCCAAATCTTGTGTTGTATTGTTTGAAAAGGAACAGTCAAACTTTCAAGGGAGCTGAAATGTTTTTCTTCATTGTCCAGCGGTTCCTCTGCTGCAAAACCACAAAGGATTTTAAAAGCACACCTCTCAAAACAGGGGCTGCTTTTATCCAAAGCGGGTCCCACGAACGCTCACAGAGCATCCGCTGTTTTCTGACGCTGCAGAACACAGTCGTTAGCGTTTCATCCATGTTACAAAGCAGACATGAGAACATCATGTATAGCCACATACAACCGATTGCAGTAATAATAAGAAAAGGAGACTTCTGAAAATACTTTGCTAAGTTTATTCTCAGTGTAACTCCAGTTGGGTTATAGCAAGAATAAGCCTGGCCCAAAGACGGAATTATATGGTTTGTGACACAGCCGGTAATTAATTGTTAAATAATTGTCAGTTTAGTGTTAAACAAATTCTTCAGCCTCAGCCCCTGCTCCACACCGCAGCAATCTTTTTGTGGGTGACCCGTGGTGGCGCTGGTAAAGCCTGGCTCTGAGCTCGGAGTGTCAGCCCCACAGCAGCACTCCTGCCTGCCAGCGTCCCCCTTCCTCACTGGGCTGGGCAGGTTTCACCGCGGAGACTTTTCATCTTTGCTAAGAAAGTTTGACTTCATTTCTTCCAAAAGGTTTTGAAAATAGCAAATGCATGCTCCTTCTCTTAATATATTATTTGTTACCTGCACACACGTGTGAATCTGTCCATCTATCCTACAGTGGACAGCATTTTCTACCAGCCGTTTTATGTGCCTGCTGATTCCAGATATTCACTTACTTTGGTGGCGCCTCAATCCTATGATGGTAGAGGGTTTCTTTTGTCCAAAGTCAGTTTGCATGTATATAAGTATATATATGCGCAAATATCTATTTATTATTAATTAACCTAGGAAGGAGGAAGGGTTTAGAATTCTTGGCTGCTCAACATGCTGTCAGTTCTACCGCTGATCCAGTAAGTATTTCTGGTGAAGTTACTTAACCTATAGTCATGCTCCACCTAGAGAGATATTACAGTAACCGGCATTTTATAAAGATAATAGATCAAGTTAGATAAAGATAAAATAGGTTTAATGGTACTCTTATTTCAAAGGAGTACTTGGAGAATTAATGTTGATGAAGTTCTTTGATGTTGGATGAAAGATGCTTTAGAAATGGAAAATGTCTTTGTTATTTGTCATCTCGGTGGCTGTGAGATTCTTCTCAGAAATGAGATTTCTCAAAACACATACAGAAGGTTTCACTGTAGCCCTGATTGTTTCAGAAAAAGTGACTGGGTTGTTTGTGATTACACATAGCTCAATATGTCAGTGTAGATGCAAGTAACCTGGAGCTGTTTAATGCAACTTCCCATGTCATTCTTCATTTTGACTTCATATTTTAAGGCTATTAAAAAAGTGATAAAATGACCAAAATGCTGAGATTTTGGAAGCAATTTCTGAGCCCTTCTTGTGTACTTTGCCTAATACAAAACTGGGTGTTGCTGTCATTCTCTTAGGACTGCTTTTTTATTTCTAACCCTACATGCAGAGTGGAGTTGGGCTCTGCAACTGAGACAGAATTAGGTCCTGTGCAGTGCTTGAACAGAATCTTTGCCATCTCTCAGCTCAAGTCCAGGGCAGTGGTAGACTTCAAGTCTTTCCATTTTACTTCAGTACAGCATGATAGAGACCTGCAAACAGCCTCTGCCCTGCCAACAAATAAATGAGTGAAAACACTGTTTCAGATGGCAGAGGAAATCGTCATAAGTCAATGAGATGGTTACATTTGGTCTATTTTTAATTTTTTGGTGACTTGTTTCTTTTGGAAAGTCCACTTCTAAGTGAACCATTTTCTGAATGCAACCTTTAACTTTTTGCAAGGCCTGTTTCTGAAAAACAACCGCCAAAAAACCACCGACAGCCAAACCGAAAACAACAAAAAAACCCCCAAACAAGCATTAGTAATATTTTTATCTGGGAAATTTTAGCCTCTTTTTGTCCAACTGAAGTTTTCAGGCTCTGTAACGTACTGCTTGCTACAATGCGCTTTCTACAATGCATTAAGTACCACAGAATATTCCTTTGCAGGATTCCCTTTGTTGCAGACATTATTTATGACATTTTAGTCAATATTTGCATGGCAGACTGTCCAAAATTATTTTGTTTTAGGCACATCACTGATAACTGGACCCATACTCTTTATCATTCTTTTACATTCATTAGTCACTCTGTAGTGTTTTTAACATTTTAAAACACTCATGCAATTCAAAGGAAAATAGATTTCAGCCAAAACGCCTTCAAAATTATCTTTTTCCCTTTGAGTTATTCAGCGATTTTTAACACTTCGTATGTTTGATGTTTTTTTCTTTAGTCTCAGCAAGGCAAAGTGTGGTTTTTTTTGCAGGCTTTGGCTATGCTAAAGATAGGATTTCGATAGAAAAATAGGAGGCAAACTGAACTTCATGTGAAAATGTTATCAGACGCGGTGTAAGGTGTAGCCAGCCAAAAAACCTGGCTATTTGCCTTCTGTGTAAAAGGTAATTTAAACTAAAAAAATTTACAACAAAACTAATTAGCAGATATTCTAATGCAAGAAAATGTTGCTGTTAGTAAAGTTTCTTCAATATGCCAGAAAGCAGATGGTGGCAATGGAATAGCGTTTTCTTTTGCCAGCTTTTCTATATGCTTTCTAAACCTGCAAGAGCTTTTGCTATTCAGTATTCAAATTTCTGACACTCTATGATCTTTTTCATCTTAAAACAGAAATAGAAACTGAAACTTAAAAATGTAATCAAGTCAAGCTGTCTGTTCATCAGATCATAGCCGTGGCTTGAAAAGTTTGATTGAAATTTTGTCTACACACTGTAGTTGTAGGGTTTGAGAGCTCTGGACTTCTCTGGGTTGAATTTTCTTCCTCAGAATTTGGTTCCTGCAACACTGGGGACCAAGTGACCATGGATTTCTGGTTGTATTTTCAGAGTCAACACATTAACCCTAATCTTTTTCAAGGTGTGTATGTTGGGAATCCTACTTTATATGTATGTATAATGTATATTTTTTTATATATGTATATATAAAACATATATAAGGCATGATTCTTATATATAGATGCCCTAATATTTGTATAATATATATATTTATATGCCCAACTCTTTCATATCTTTGTAATGATCCACTGTCCTTTGAGATGTAGCTACAGTTCCATTTCTCTATAATTTATAGTGGTCGTAATTTAGATTTTGTTACACCTCAGTGTGGTGGCTCCGTACCGAGCATGCATGATGTTACTTGGACTTCTAACTTCATCTCCCACTTGCGTGGCTTCCAAACACTGCGGAATCACAGAGCAAGTAGGCTGCCTACCAAAAGGCTGCTTTTTTTTCTGCCCGAGTCTACGCTGTTGATGCCAACATGATACTGATGCAACAAAACACATCCTGATTTTTATGGTAATTCTCTGTTCTTCTTCGCAGTCTACAATACTGTGAGAGTAGAAACATATCCAGGGAGTGGCAATCAGTGGCAATTCTTTGTGGGCAAAATCCTCTGACTTCTCAGCTTGAGAAAGGCTCTGGGTTGATGGCAGTATTTCTGCAGTTATTTTCAGAGATAAAAGGCAAAAGGCAGGGAGGGAGGAAGGGGGACTGTGGAGCAGCTTTTTCTGCTGTATAACTTTATATATCGATGTATTTTTGCCAACAGTTTCATTTCGCATAAAGCTTCAGAAAACCTGAAATGGAAATTTTTCACATGCCACGTGGAACCCCTCCGAGTGCACAGAACAAGGAAAAGAGATCTGCCAGGAAATAAAGAAATTAATAAATAATTAAATAAAGGGAAAATTGGCCATTACAACCAAATATATGCTTAACAGGGAGTGAAATGGGAGCCAGAAGGAAAAGTGTCAGGTACATCTCAGTGAAAGAGAGTTGTGAACATAGGGCTGCTAGTGTAGAACCACAGTAAAAAATAGTAGCTAAACTACTATTAGTAGTTCACATTGCCCCATTGGTAGCTTGATATTAATCTGTTCTTGACAAAACCCCCTCGGAATATTAGTTCACCTTAAGTAATAGCACATGTTTTTACTATCAACATCGTTTTCCCCTGTGTGAAATAGCATAATCCTTAATAGAAAAAATAGGCCAAAATTCTTTGAGATACTAGTTCTTTTCTTAAGTGTTATTTATTCTGTTTGGTGTATAGGTTCTTACTTGAATTTTTGGCTAATCAAAGGAAAGATTTACACCGGCGCTTTAGGAGAAGCGGGAGAGGTGGAAAATGGAGGAGGAGGTTGGGGCTTTTGCCTGGTAGTTTGTTGATTTGATGGAGGTTTTCCTATGTTTTTGCTGGCTGAGGAAGTCTTGAATGGCTCTGGCTGCAGAGAGACCTTAGCAAGAGGGGCAGCCTGAAGCAGATGAACACTCGGATGGTATCCAGAAAGAGGTTATTCATGTGATGTTAGGAAGGCGAGCTTTGGAGAGCAGTTTTAGAAGGCTGCACTCATTGTCAGGGAGTGGGTTTTATTTGGCTTTTTGATGGATGGCAGGTTTGGAAAATTCTTTATTCCTGCCTGCTGCGGAAAATGTAGAGAGCCTCCTTGGTCGTGACCTTGCAGCACCATGCGTCTTGGCCAGAGGAGAGGTAATAGACCAGCAGCTACTGCTTGGGCAGCGCGGATAAAGGATGAGGATGGGCACTGACGAGAATAGCTTGGGAATACGCAGCTCCCTGCCTCGGGTCCCATAAGGATGAGTTTGTCACAATAAATAAATAACAAGGGGATGGTGGGGGATAGAGATTAATTGGGTGACTGTATTACCGCCAATGGAGTCTCACCATATGGTGGACATAATCCTGCTTTGCTGATGTTAGTTTACTCACCAGTGTAAAATTGCATAGAAGCAGACCTGAAGGCTTTGACCAAAGCTACCAGATTTGCTCATTACACAGTTTCATCCTCACTTGCCTTTATGCATGAAGTCACGCATTGCAAAACCAGCTATTTAGTCATCCTAAACACTGTTGTTATTGTTAAACTGAGTGAGAAAATGCTCTGGAGACAAATGAAGAGATGAATTCTTGTCATTGAAAATATCTAATAAGGATTAAAAAAAAGGCGGATGAAACAGAAGCTGAGAGTGACTGGAAATATCCCTTCTAGGTGACTTTGGATCCACTCTACCAAGTAATTTCCTACATAATGTAGTTGAAGGCTTCCTAAGCGGGCACTGCCTCTGCCGTTGCCATTGCAATGGCTGTATTGGTGGGAGTGATACTTTATTATCCAGAGCAGCGGCTCGAGGGCTCAGCCTCATGCTTTTTACTCCTTTTAGTAACTGTGCCTCTGAAGGTAAATCACTTAACCTCTATGTGCCTCCTCCAGCCCTGCATAAAGTGGGCATAGTTATGCTCACCTTTCCCACAGAGGTATTGTAAAGCTTAGTTTAATGCTAATAAGATGTTTTAATTTCCAGGATAAAAGGGTGTTCTATAAATATACATTAGAAGTAATAATAGTTTTAATGTATGCCATTATTTTATAACAGTGCTTTTCTAGTTTTAGAAATTTTTTAGGGGCTTGAAATTATTGCAGACACCGTTTTTGTTAATTAAAGATTGACATTTGGGCAGAATTTGGTGAATTGTTCCATAAATCCAGATCCATGTGCACTGAGCATGCCCAGAGCTGTGCCTCACCTGCACTTTGGGATCATCAGCACGGCCCTTTGGCTTTTAAAACAGTTCTTGGATGCCTGTGCTCAGAAGTTTGATGGCTTCTAAATAGAATGGTTCAAATATTTCAAAGCACTTGAGATTCCTATAGTGTGAAGCAATTTCAAATGATTGTACTGCAATTAATTTTAAATAACTGAGCGCCGCATATGCCTAGGAAGCCCGTGCAGATCCAAATGGAAGCTCTCTAAAAATTGAAATGATTCAATAAATTTAAATCGCTCTCAAGAAATGGGGCGAAGGACTGTAAATCATTTGGTGAGGGGGATAGGCAAATTTCCTCCAAGTGAATCTGAGGGTAGAGACTCTAATTAGATTTTTTATTTTGGGGTTTATGATGATGAAATGTAGGTTAATTTATATTTCCCAGGGATACGAGGGCAGCTCTTGTTGATCCATATGGTTTCTTGTAGCTCTTACATAGGCTGCTTTTTTTCTCCTTCCTTTCCCAAGATTACAGAAACTTAGCAATCCAACTTTGCACATATTTTTTTTCCATTACAAATATCTTTCCCTCCAAATCTGTATAAAAAGACATGAGAAAAATATTGGTCCACAGCTAGAAATGCCAAGTATATTTTTAAATGCAGCTAAAAAAATGACTGCAGGATTCAAGCATTGTGCAGCATGGAAGCTAGCGCTTTGTGGAGCTGGGCTGCTCCATGAATATGAATTTTTAGATGCTTGAATCACTGATTCAGGTACAACCTTGTATCTGTAGGTACCAAAGTGGATTACTGCCTGATAGCTGCTCGTTAGCTTAGAGCATGTTCTCTGTCCTTCCCTTACAGATGTATTAGGAAGATGCTATCTCCTGTAGGAAGGCTGCTAAAAATATTGATGCGAGACCTATCGGAAAGTAATGTCATTTCCATTGGCTTCAGCTCAGCTCCAGGAAAATCCGCGTGCCGGTTCCTCCTCCTGCCGCAGCCAAGCGTGGTTGTGTGCGGCTCCCCGTGCCATGCACTTAGCTCTAGGATTACAATTCCTCCCAAGTATCGGAGCCAGAAATTAGGAATTAGTGCTCCTGCCGACGCTTGCTTGACCCTCCTGCTTCCGTGTTTCCCAAACAAGAGAAAATAGGGCAGCACAATCGCTCTTGGTGCAAGAGCTCGGTCGGCAGTTGCTGTTGGCACGCGCGCTTCCTCCAGAGATGTTGACACCGCTCGGCACATGGCTCAGGAGGGTCTGGTGCCCTCTCCGAGGTGTCCCCTCTCCTTGGGGTGGGACAGAGCCCTTCGAGGGTGCTGCTCTGCCAAGCCAGCCATTGCCATCCGGGAAGAACGCATCTTTCTGAATTGGCTCCATGTCTGGTGGGCTCCTCCCGGGCGGAGGAGCCACAGAAAGCAAGAGGGGCCCCTCAGCAGGGTCTTCCTTAAGGCCTTACCTTACTTTTAGACAGTTGTCATTATCTTTGTCTAAAGGTCATGGCTAAATTGAATAAAAGGAAAGCTGTGTGTTCCTGTCGATGCACAATGGCAGTATTGACTTTCCTAATCCAGTTTGCTGAGGGGTGAGAGAATTAAATTAGATATCTAAGCACAGAAATTGAGAGCCTTTGAAAACAAAGATAAGGAGACAGCCTGTATTTTCCTTTTCCTGGGAGCTCTGGGCTCAAGATTTTGCAGGTGTGTCATCTGATCCATGGCTTGCATCGATCAAAACTGTGCCAATGCATATTTAATTAGCAAGGGGACCCTGGATGCATTATGGCCATCATCCCTATATTGAATGGACTGTCAGACTTTCTGAATGCCTCCCCACCCCCCCGCTTCGTTGTTTGGGGAGCTTCTGCATTTTGTCTGAGCAGCTAAAAGTTTCTTTGTTTTTAGCTGGTGATGCATACAGCACCACTGAGGAGAATACAAACAAGTAAAGTCCTAAAGTGTTTATTTTGTCTAGGAAAAAGGGCTGAACCAATTTGAATCCTTTGGGTAACGGATTTTTGTATCTCTTGGAATTAAAGAGAAAAACAGCACACAACCCCACAGTTGCATGATGTTTACTTTAAGAATATTTTATTATAACAAATAAAATCTCTGCTGTGGGATTTCTTAAGGAAGCCTTTGATGACAATTTGAATTAAGTCAAAATTAACGTTTGCTACTGCAAAGGAATAAATAGACAATGTTCCAGAAATGAATCAGTAAGCAGGAATCAAAGGCTGTAAACTGTTTTAAAAACAAACATTTAGAAGTGAATCAAATAGTTGTTTGTAATATCAAGGAACAAATATGGGAATACACAGATTCCCCACATTCTAGGCTATCACACGATAGCAGTAAATCATTTATAGGCTCGTGAGAACAAAGAAAGTTGATTTAAAATGAAACCATTTTTGATACAGCTTTAGGGTCTCGCAGCCTTTCGGTGAAGTTTCACGTTCTCCTTCCCTACGAGGAGGAAAGTCATCAGGAATTTCTGCGTCCAAAGAAAAGTTAGCCTGGGAGTTGTGGGGATCTTTGTTTGCATCTACCTTGGTACAAAGCCTCCCCAGCAGAGAGAGTGTTGCCTGATAAACAGATGTAATACACAAAGTCTGCTTACAATACCGAGCAACAGACTGTGGGCACATGTTTTGGTCTCATTCAAACTCATCAGCATAGTCTAGCTAGCTGTTTTGTTGCTAGTCTACTTACGGGGTAGCTTAGGAGCGTCTTACTGCTGAAGTAACAAGGAGGGGTTTTGCCACAAAAGTTTTGTGGCAAGGGCTCACGGGAAGATCATTTGCATACATCTTGTTACAAAGGCTGACTACTTCCTGGCTTAGACAAAGTGTTGCCTGATAAACAGACTTAACACACAAATGTCTGTCTGGAATAAACAACAGCAAGCTTTGATTTACATTTCCATTATCAAAGATAATCTCTTTCCCAGTGTACAGGAATTAAGAGTCCTCGCCTTATAAAAAACAAACCCAACCAGGCTGGCACCGCAGGGATTTTACCACTGCAGAGCCTTATTCAAGAGCAGCAGGGATGGGGTGAACGGTACAGGGGGGTAGAAAATAAAACTGGAAATCTGCTAGGGATATGTGCCTGCGTGACGGTGAGGAGTATGATAATGAAGCACTTTGAACTCCCCATAAAAGTTGACTTGAAAGCCATGTCTGGAGTTAAACAGAGAGCAGGCCTTCCTTAAAAGAAATAGTAGTAGCTACCAAAATAGCTGTAAATAATAATTGTAGCATATACGGAGTAAGCCCTATGTGCTCATATTATAATGCATAATGAAGGGAAAGTGAGTGTAAAAGAGCCTCAGTCCTGGTGCTGGTTTCTGTTTGTAAATCCTTTAAGCTCACCACGTAAGACTGTACATAAAGGAGCATGATTTAGATTATTATTTTTTTTAACATATATAAATCTTTGGTAGAATCCATGCCCCAAATTATAGATGAAAAATTTATTGCAGGAACACGACCCAGCCGTATAAATTTTTTATTACAAATAGGACTCTGAAACTTGAATAAAATATGTCAGTTTATTATACAATATTCCCCACCACCACCACCACCTAAAGCATGATATGAATAGAAAATTGAAGTTGTGAGGTGCTGCTCTGGCCGTGGAGAAGCCCATGGTGCAGAGGAGCATGCTCAGCATGGGCAGTGACAGCACAGCCTGGCTCATCTGGCATCACCAGCAGTATTTTAACTCCACTATGCAGGGATCACCTTTACTGTTTGGAGGATAGATGCATCTGCACCTGAGTTACCACACTGCCTGCTAGCAAGGGCTCTACATAGGTAAAAAATAAGCTCAACAGCAATGAATTCAGTTTGTGCATACAATAAGGCCGGTCCCTGCACATCACTGTTACCCCAGGCAGGAAAACACGGTGTGTGGAAAAGGTGCGAGTGACCAAGAAATCATTCTGTGTCTCCCCAAGTCAGGTAGCCATGAGGTGGTCCAGCACTGGGGAGTGCCATGACACTTGAAGCAGGCTTTTTTGGTGTGTGAGTGTTAACAACTCTTCACCGTCTGTGTCACAGTCTACAAAAAAGAACAACATTGTCAGTCTGTTGACACTGGTCCTGTCCACGGGCCAGACTTTCCTGGGAAGGTTTTATTCTTTCCAAACAATGGAGTGCTCCCTTCCAGCGCTCTGAGCTCTGCTTCCACGCAGCCGTCGTGCAGCCCGGCTGGGGCTGTGCTCCCACTGCAGCTGAAAGACAAAACTGAGCATTGAGAAGTCCAGAGCTTCCATCCTGGAGCTGCAGGTCCCTGTCTGCTTACGCTTGGAGATCAGACAGACCTGGGTGTTGGGTGTAACCTCCTCTGTAGTGCTGCGGTATTCAAAGAGGAACGGAGAATAGGGGCGTAGTAGGGAATGCTACTTTGGAAAAACTAGCCTGTTTTGTTGTTTTCTTTTTTTTTCCTTATCCTTTAATCATAGTTGATGCTTGGAAGTAGAGAGTAAAATAGTTTCAGCGTGCTTTTTATCCTGTTTCCCCATGATTACAGTTGCTAGCAGATCCCCTTGAGCGCCTCTCATCCAATAACCTGGACTCCAGTGTACGCACTCAGTGCTAACTCTGGCTGCTTGAGGGTTAAGAATTCCAACCACTAACTTTTCTTTAACTAAAAAAGCCCCCAAATAAAACCCATTGTGCTATTCAAGGTTAAGCTTCCTTAAATATAAAAACTAGATTCCTTGGTGATTTTTATTTTATTTTTTTTAATCAGCAATCTTAATAGTGGTTCCTCACTATAATATTTCCAACTCCATCTGAAATCATTTAAATCCTCCCCTTAATAACATGTACTTTATTGTAATATCCAGATTCTTTGGCTTCCTACCAGCCTTAGCTTAAGGCACCAATGAAACCCGTTGCCGCAGGGGGCCGTGGATTCAAGAGGGGCTCGCATCTACTGTATATTTTGTTTTGTATGTTTTCCAATGGCTCTAATTATTGCAGGTGGTAGAATTTAACTGGCAGTGTTGTTGCTAAAGAAAATAGGCATAAAGTGTATACTGTTTTGCAGAGTGGCTATCAAATATATAGAAAAGAGAAAATCAAATGAATTGTTAAACTGCTCTATAGTAAGTGATTTTATTGATTTAATGCAAATGCTTATGAAAACGATCTTCCATTTATATCAATTATGTATGGGTAAAAATTAATTTATTCCTCCGGTCACCTGTTTGGCTGACTGACTCAGCAGGACACAACATTCCCCCTTCCTGGCGTAGCCGAGCCCGCAAACCGCTCCACATCCCCAAAACTGGAATTGTAAAGTTTCCATGTGCAAAAGCAACAAAAAAGCCCCGACAGGAGTTCGTGCCAAGTGCTGCAAAAGCAGAGAGCGAGTGGTGGAGCCTGAGCAAGACTCTCTCGTCCTAGGCAAGACTGTAAAATACAACGGCTCTGATTTTGCCAATCCCTTAACCATGTGGCGGCACATTTATATGTACCGGATCATCTGCGGCATCTGAATAAAATCAGGGAAGCAAAATTCTGCATATAAACATTCTGGCGAAGTGCCTTAACTCCGTCTTCTTATCTGGGGTTTCCACAAGATGCCACCTTGCATAACAATGCTGGGCCATACGCTTGCCCAGTACATGTTTTCGGTAGCCTCCCGTGATCACAACCGCTGTCGATTGGTTTTCATTCTACTTCATCCTGCTTTTTATTGCCCCGTGCCTCTCCAGGAAGAATAATGCTAAAAGCCTTTGTTGTCCTTTTTAGGAATTAATATTTAATTTCAGCAGAAGGGGTGGGTTACAGGGAAGCCGAATCAGGAACAGCCTAATTGCGGTAGCCAGAGTAATAAAAGAAGAAAGTTAAGATTCAGTATGCAAACAAATGTCCCACGGCCCATAGAGTCTCTCTTGTGCCACTGGCTTTGGTGTTGGGAAAACAGCGCTCCACGCAAACAAAAGTACTTTGTTCCTCCAAATCCAGGAGCAGCTCTGGCTCCGTGGGCTGCCCACCGGCTGCAGGGCTAGGCTGGGACCATGGTGCCACCACGGAGCCCTCATCCCTCTCCCTGCTTCCCTGGATTCACTCACACTGCAATAGAAATATGGAATCCCAGATTTCTGCAGTACCTTTCTCCAGTATATAATTTTTTTGTGGAATTCTGACCCTACTTTAAATATTAAGCCCAAATGCTGATTGAGCCTTGAGGAAAAGGGAAAGCTTAAAAAATAAGCAGGAGCCTAATGCCTGCCGTGTAAAATGAAATCAGTTGAATGTCAATTTTGAATGTTAACTAAATATTTTATATTCCTAATATTTTACCTTTGTTTCTACCTCTGTGGTATCAGAAACATGAAACTTCCAGCCAAAATCTAGCATCCAGAATATAACAGCACCATGCACGCTACCCGTTAAGTCTATCTGATGTCACTGATTTGAGCTTCAGAGATAACTCAAAAGATCAATATTTAAAACAAAATTGCAGAATAATTTTTTGTCACCGGCTTTCATTGGAGAAATTGTTAAAAATGCCAAATACAAAAGGGAGGAAATGGATTCTGGCCCCAGAGAGAAACATATCACTTTTTAGGAGAATTTCACTGATCTTAAATAGAAGCATCAGGGCTGAAGCTTCCTTTGCTCCATATTCTGAGCGTTCCTCTTCTGAAATTTCATCGCAGCTTGTTTTGTGAGCACTTTTTTTTTACCTGTGGCTTTTAATTTATACGAGATTGTCCTCTAAGCTTCTGAATGATACCGAATGCATACAGTCAGCAGGTACAAAAAATCTGAATATTTA
Source organism: Ara ararauna (assembly GCA_028858755.1). Classification (NCBI taxonomy): domain Eukaryota; kingdom Metazoa; phylum Chordata; class Aves; order Psittaciformes; family Psittacidae; genus Ara; species Ara ararauna. Next base: position 64,295,990 of record CM054382.1, read on the forward strand.
AAAGAGGCATTTTCTTTATAGTGCTCTGTGGTAATTAAAATCTTCATTTGCTTAAAAGCAAGGAACCTTTTTCAAGCAATAAATTAGCATTGCTTGACCCAAGGTCACTAGTAGTACTGCTACATCCAGCACTATTAATACCTCAAAGAAAAAGAAGGGCTGGTGGTATCACTCTTGCAATAGAAGTAAGATTTTCAATTTAATCACAGTTAGGTGGCGTGACCTTTTGATCTCGCATTGACTTCTCACTGAAATGTGGTCAAATCTCAGACAGCTAATTCCAAACTCAGCCAAGTCAAGGTGAAGTCAGAAAATAGGTTTGCCGCGCTTGGGGGATGCTTCCGGTGCAGTCGCGAGTGGTTTCGGTTCCTAAGTTTTGTTTCACGGTGAAAACTTTTTATGGGATCAATAAGTTCAGAACAATTCCTAGGGGAAGAAATAGAATCTCTTTCTATTGGTATTAATTGTGAAAACAGTAATTTGGGGGATTATTTTATATATTTTTTTTCACACAGGTAAGGGCACCTTTTCTGCCAATTCATAGGGATGGAAATAATTCAGAAAGCAAACGCTATTTGACTAAAGCTTCACCTAAGATTAATATTTGAACCAAAGAGCGACCGTCTCCGCAGAAAGTAGAGCTAATAACGTGTAAAAAAGTGCAAACCACTCCTATTTACACACATCCCTTTATAGGTCAGTTTATTCTTTTAGGCAAATCAATTGTGTTCCTTGGCGAGTGTTAGCTGGGAGTTTGCAGGACCCAGGATTTACACCGGTCCTAAAGCAGCTCATCCAGGATCTTAGTCTCATTTGTACCGCTGCGAATCAGCGGCGATGCCGTACGTAGCACTGTCAGCACTGTGAAAGTATGACTAAAATCAGCTCTTCTAGCAGTTTGGCAGATTTTTGTTCCAGAAAATGCATAGACAACAATCTCCACGACTCTGTAGTGTTGCTTAGTTACCTTTATGTGCCTGCTTGAAAATATGTTTTGAGACTTTACTATGTGTTGGATTAAGGCTCTGGTTTGTATACAACAGAGAGGCTGCATTCGAAAAAACATGTAGGAGAGTAGTTTAAATACGCCTTCTTTAAAAAGAAGGATTCTCAAAGCCTGATTTATGCTAACACACACCCCAAGCACTCTGTGTAGTGCCGTAAACACGATTCCCTTTTTTTTTTTGGCTAGCAAAATATTACCTGGGCACGGGACTTCTGCATTATCATGTCCTAGTGCAACACTCCTGTCCTTAGTTTGTACTCTCAGCCTTTTGAGGAAGTCTGGCGCCTCTGATCTATTTTCCACAGCAGACCCTGTAATTTTTGGCTGTATTTTATGTTTTTCAGATTCAAGTCAATCTGAAAGTCCCAGCCAGCCAAGTGAAGCTGATATTAAGGACCAGCCAGAAAATGGTAAGTTCTTACCTGCTGCTCCTGCTTTGGGATATTAAAACAGCCCATATTTCTCAAGATTTTTTTTTCCCCTATGTCTAATATAAAAAGATGATTCAGAATAATTGGCATGGGATAGCCACAGATAGGTTGTGTGCTCTCCTCATAGTTACAATGCTACTGTTTCACTAACCTAAGGTAGCATTTAGTCCTGGAGAGAGACATTTTTTTCCCTATTAAAATAATTAGGGAGATGCCATTAAAGAGCCTGCTGTATGCAACCCTTATCCTTATTCCTCCGTAGTAAAGGCTTTCAATCCCTGGGCCGTGAGTCATGACCCCCTCGGGGTGTGTGCTTCATCGCTTTCATTTTTATCTATGTGCTTTTAACTTCATTTTGTTTATTGATGCTCTCACATGACACACTCAAGTACCTAACTTTCGGTATGTGGCCAGCCATCATTTTAGAGCGCACGATCTCAGACAGTCCCACCAAACAAAATGGTTGCTTTGAAATATGTTGCTGCAGACCCATTCTCTATGGCAAAAATCTGCTAAACAAAACAGAGCAGCCACACTTCCAAACGTTGCGGTTTCAGGGCAGGACTGCACGCCCATAAACATCCCAGCTGCTCAGGCAGGTACCACTGCAGGACTGATACTGGTGCTAACGGCATTGCCTCTCTTTTGTCATCGGTATTCTTTAAAGGTTGTAGATACTATGGGTGAGCAGGTCAGGGAGGCTCAACTAGCACTTGTTGCTCCTTCTCCTCTCTACATTCTCAATACCGTTGTTTCAGGTGGCGGCAGCGTGAGTTTATTTGGAAGTAGCAGTAGGTTTGCGGCTTTTTGGGAACATTAATATTCTTTAAAGTAGAGGAAATAGCTTCTGCTGAGCCAATGGCTTGCTTTGTAAAGCAGCCTGTAGAAAAATCATTCCATAATTTCTGTAGGGACTGTATGTGAAAGGATAAGGACATGTATAAGGGAACAGCTTCCCTTTTTATGTTTAAATAAGGTAGATCTCAACAATTTTTGTTGCCCCATTGGCAACTGAGTTTTGTTTTACTACTTACATTTAGGACTTAGAAATAATGTCTCCCAAAGTGAAAGTGGTTATGATTAATAGTTTCTTTTGACTCTTCTCATACATAACCAGAATTCCTTTTAGTAAGACCTGAATGTAGATGGGGCATGCACTGTACTGGTGTCCACTGTGCATATACAGGAATGAATTTGTGTGAAGGATTTACGTCTCCAAAATCTGTCACCATCTCATGTAGAAATATTGTATCTATAATATTACAACTGCGATTGCCCTTTCACAGCATATCTAACTGCTTTTGCTTCAAATCCCTACAACTCTATCTGTGTTTAGAGTGTATTTTGGGGACTTTATTAGCCACCGACCAGGCTGCAAGTGGGAGTGAGGTTGAAGGGCTGCATTCACATCCGGATTGCATTCGGATCAGGGTTTAAACAACAGATAGAATTAAGGGAAGAAGAAGATGTTTAGGTACATGAAAACCTTAAAAATACCAGCATATATCGTGGGACGTAGAACATGGGGCTGATTGGGCTGATAAGATTTTGGCTTTTGAGATTCCTGTATTTTCCTGCCACTGAAATATGAAAGGTTTCATATTTTGATAGATTTTGTGCTGCTCATCTCTAAACACACCATCTTAAAACATTTCTGCTGTCTCTGATCGACACTGCCTCATTTCCTTTATCAATCCTGTTCACAGAAATTCTAATTTGTAGCCAAAGGATTGAGAGGTTAAGAGAAGAACTGACTAAACTGTGATTTTTGTTCTGCCAATTCTGCTCTGGTTTTTTTTTACGGTAGGGAATATGTTGCCTATGTTTATTAAATCATATTTTAATTTAGAAAGTATTAGGCACCAAGCATGTTATTATTTCGTGTTTAGATAATACTGTTTCACAGCTATAAAACCACAGTTCTTCTTACCCTGCAGTTTCTTAGCCTTAAGGAAGCCTATTACTCAACAACCGCCCCAAAAAGCAGCAATGTCAGTGTTTAATAATGTAAAATCTATAAGAGCCTAGTGAAATGAAATCTCTCTGATTTGGAGCCTGAGTCTTCCTTGTAAAACAAGCTTTTAGTGAATTCCTGGAACTTCACTGGTGACCTGCAAAAGGTATTCTTTTTTTTCCTTACTACACAGGAAAAGGATTTGTCTTTTTCTCTTTCACTAAAGGGTATTTTTCCCCACCACAGCAGAACCCTCCCAACCAATTACGCACCTTTCGCAGTGCCTGTGTGGGAGATTTTCCTTTACAAATGCCTCTAACACAGTCTGTTGGCCCTAAAGGGGTTGCTGCCCCTGGGCAGACGCTGAGCTCATTCTCAGCACACGCAGCCCCCAGCTCGCAGTGTAGCCAGTGTGTAGATCAACACAGATCTGCAGCTCTTATCTACTGAACGTGAGGATGAAAGCAAAACTGCAGGCTTTAGAAAATGAAAAACTGCACGCACAGGAACGGACACAATAAATCATATTAACTGCGTTGTTCTACACTTGCTGTAGACCCACTTCCACAGGGCCTGATCCAAATCCCTCCGGAGTCAATGGGAGCCTCGTAATTGATTTTACTGAGAGTGGGAATGAGCCCACACAGAGAGGAGGAGGGTTTTTTTAAATCAAAGAAAAATAGTATTGTGCATAATCTTATTCCTGCTGATGCTGACAGCGGAATGACCAGATTGAGGGCAGATTTGGAATCATTTTGCATGTGTTTCTGGAAGGCACAAAGGAGTGTATCGATTAAGGACTACCTTCTACATGCATGCATTCCTTCATTTTAAAATAATAAATCTTTAAAGGCCTTGTGAGGGTTATACAGCCTCTCTACTTGCCTGTTAATATCCTTTCTGTTCCACTCCATAAATTCTAGAGCTATTTATTATACACATATATTTTGCATACCTTGAGTAATGTAGGTTCAACAGGGTCAACTATACAGCCCTGGAGAAGAAGGCCTCCTACTATAGATTTTGATTTATCATTCTAAATTGCATGTGTTATTTTGGAAAGCCTGTATGTCTAACCTTCATTAGAGCGAAGTTCATGGGGAAGAAAGCTTTGCTTTCTTAAGGCCCCTCTTTTATTCCAGTGGGCTTTACAGTTGCCTTTTCTGGTGGGGCGTCATTGCAGAGAGAGGAGATGGTGACATCTGCTCTCAGTGGTGGCTTAACACCAACTCTTGCCTGGTTTTCAGCTTTCATTGAGCCGGAATAGTTTTCAGGCAGTCATTCTCATGATCACTAGTGTAAATTTATGCAAATATTAAGTATTTAATATTTTCTTCAAGAGAGAGGTATCCAGCATGAGGGTCATGAAAAGCAAATATGGAGGTGAGACAGGACCTGTTCATGCATGCATGGTCCTAAGACTAGGGATAAAGCTGGCATAGAACCAGTGTGCACAGTGCTGCTGCCTCTCAGGTCTCTTAGAATGGGAAAGAAGCTCTCGGGGAGAGGAAGAAACCCCAGAATTCATCTGTTTGTGATGTGGGTGAGGAAATTCGCAGGAGGGATGATGAAAGAGGCCAGCAACTTCATTTGAAAGGCAGGAGCATGTTCCGAGGTCCTGAGATTTTGCTCAAATGAGGGGGGGTTTCTGACCAGCTGGGTGGAACACCCCATGTGGAAAATTCCCCACTTTTGTAGTTGCCTAATGGTATGTAAAAGCTTCATTTCAGTTGGCACCGCAAAGTGATTTTGCAATTCATCCAATCAAAAAAAAAAAGGTTATTGATTTTAAAAGCTTGTTACATGCACTGGCTTGGTGGTGTCTCTTATAAACAGACTAGTTTTCAGTGAACTGAGGATGACAAAATGGCTAGTCTGATGTAGTGAAGTGACTGCATGCCTGGGGATCAGGAACAACTGAATTCCCAGCTCAGCACTGCCGTGGACTCTCTCTAGGGCTTTAATTCTCACTTTCAGGCGTGGAAACAGCCATCAGATAGAGTTTCTTTTTGTCAGTAGGATTATTTTACACTTTTGTAGGAAAACTTTTCAGTCTTTCTGTCTGCAGAGGGAGGATATTTTTGATTGTAGCTTTCAGAGATTTATTGACTATTAACAGTCAAATCCTGCTCTGCTCCATCAGTTTAGCTCTGGAGAAAGGCAGGGAGTTAATAATTGTGGTACAGCACTGTGTTACTGCTGTCAGTAAATGGATGTCAGACATCCACCCAGCGATGTTTGTGTTTGATGTGGTAGTGCTGGGGAATTAATAACTGCAGCGTAAAGGTGCACACGCAGTGTGCTGTATACAGCAGAAGAATGCTGTGTCATTTCCTACGCACCACTGATGGGATTTGATAACTCCAAGTTGGGAATGAACCACTTCAATTGTAGATTAGCAACTTCTTTTTAAAGAAGTTGGTAAATTCTCCCATTTCAAGTGGGCAAGGCAGCATTCGTCATTACAGCTGAGTGCAAATGTGTGCCAAATTCATTGCTCAAACAGTTCCTATATCTAAAAACTAAAATGTTTAATGCCCAAACCAAATGCTTTTTAGTTTTAATGTATTCTTGCTGCTTTGAGCTGCAAGTACCTTAACAGCAGTGCAGGAAATGAAAGGCACATTGTTCCTTGTAACATTAAGGGGGAAAAAGAAAAGGAGGAAAAAAGAAAACCAATGATGTACCATAACTCACAGAACTCGTTTTTCAACCCTGCTGTAATTACACTGGACTTGTAAATATCATCTGTGAATTCTTTGCTTAAGTAGGGCTGGACTTGAATATTAAACCGTAAAAAAATGTTTGAGTATATGCTTACTTTTCCATGCCTAAAAACATAAAGGAAGAAATGCTGGTCCTCAAGAAAGAGAAGGCAATAGTGGGGACATATGCAAAGAGAAGTTTCCTTTTCTCCTTCTCTGGGCAAGGCTCATCATGGCAGGCGTAACGCAGCTTTGGCTGCAAGGATGGAGGGGATTATGTGCAACCTGATAAAATGCAAGAGCAGGTTGTGGAAAGACCTCTCTGCCTTAGCTAGCAGGTTGCAGAGTCCAGGCCCTTGTTGTGTGTTTTCTTTCTGGTCCCAAAACCTGGCATTCCTGTTCTGTGCAGTGAGATAGCTTCAAGCAGTGGAAGTGGTGCCCATGTGGCCCAAGGGGTAGGCACTGCTCTTGGATGCTGAGTTCACTGTTCAAACCCTCTTCTCAAGCTGAGATTGGCAAAAACTCTGTTCTTTGTGGCTGTCCCTATTTCTCGACTACATTTTAAGTTGAAAGGTAGCTGAGAGTTCTCCAATTCATTTTTAACTGGTAGAAACATTCTGCCTTCCAAGGCCATCCCTTCTTCTCAGGCCATGCTTGACCTCCCATCTCTGCTGCTTCAGGGGGAGTCCAGCTGCCTCATGGGCTCTCTCATCTGTCACTGGACATGACGCCAACCAACTTTACACTTACTTGCCAAGGAGGTGCTGCAAATGTAGCAGGAATTGAGGTATCTGAAGGGTCAGTTGACCTTGGATAGTCCCCATAATTCTCACCTGAGGAATACACGGAGATGAGTGGTTCTCTAAACACACAATGCTGAGACTGGTACTGTTAGAAAGGGCATCATCTCGGATAATGAACATCCCTGAAGCACCTCCTTTGCAGCAGAAAACCGACCCTTGAAGGGGAGTTTTCCATCAGTTAGAGTTGCAAACACAGTAATACAGTAACGGCAGCTTTTATTAGTGCTTTTGTTCATTGGATCGTTTGCATCCGAATCTTATAAATGCAAGAAGACTCCTCTCTTGTTTACAGAGCAACACTGAGAAGTTATCACAGCCTGAGGGACTAATCTAAAATTAACTTTGCTTCAGAAAAAGCCTTAAGAAAAAAAAAAAGCCCTTAGCATTTTCAGTAAGGAATCTCATAGCTGGCGCTGAAGTCAAAGCTCCTGGTAATGTCAGCTTGTTTGCACCTTTGTAACTTGCCAGGACCAAATTCTGAGCAGATTTGCACCCTTATGGATCCCATTGTCTGCCGGGAACAGAGCTGGGGAACTTTGTCCAGGCTTAAAGCTGTGGCCAAGCAGGAAAGCTGTGATAGGGCTGGTCTGAGGGCTGGACAGCATAGGCTGTTGACTCTGACAGCAGCCATCAGCTGATGAAGGGCTGATGAGGGCCAACCTATGCTTCATCACCCCCTGTAAGAGAGTGCATGTAGGCAGTTCTGAGAGCCAGCATTTCCCACGGAAACAAAAGCAGATACGTCTGGTTATAAATTTAACTTATGTGTGATTTAGTCTTGCATTTTTTTCATCTTATTTCAATACAGAAACATCCAAACAAGAACTAGAAATACAGTTTTTTAACCACAGTTGTCTAGAGCTGAAACTTTGCAGCATCCAGCTGTATTTCCCAGCCAGTTTTATGACTGTCACAAAGAAGCATCTGAATAATCAGGAAGAAAACACCATTTTTTTCTCTATTTTACCATATTTTCATTGAGATTCATGCTCAAAGTCGAATGTTTTTGTGTCGCAGATTGTGAGGCACAGTTACACCATTTCCAGGATTTAGCAGGTCCTCTGCTAGCTCAGGATTTAGCCTGCTTATCAGTAGCTGGCACTCTCTTGAGGGGACCCTGTGATGGCAACAGTGAAGGGTGTTGACTGTCAATCGGATGAGATACACGGTAGTCAGTCAGGGTCAGCTCTGCAGCCTCTGCTGGGGCCAAGTGGAGAGCCTTTCTCTCCAGAGACCCACAGTGTTTGAGACTTGAGGATTGACAGAGGACTTCAGTTTTCACTGCTGCTAACCATTAACCTTCACAAGCAAAGCATTCCCACAAAAAACTCATCCAAGGCGAGTATGACAGGAAATATTCAAAGCATGAAATGAATGCTTATAGCATGACAAAGCAGGGCTTGAAAGACATGAAACGTTCATTACACTCGGAGTGCCTGAATGCTGCAAAGGAAAGGAGAAATAAAAATGTGGCTAGAGTATATATTTTTAGTTCTCCATATGTGTGTATAGGAAAAAGGCAATGAACCTTTCCAGCGGATAAGGTGCATAAATACAGCTGTGATTATTCTAAGTCATTTCAAAATACATTTTTTGTTCTCTTGCTCCATTCCATTCCTTCCAGCATATATTTATCCATGAGATAACAGCAAGGGCCATCTACAGGGCAGCTTGGAAACAGGCTGGCCAGGAGCCCCCTCCTTGGAAGCTCCTGTGCCTTGTGTGTTGAGAGGTGCCTCAGTGCATACTTGAACCAGAACTCCTGAGGTCCTGGGAAGGGTGGCTGGAGCTGGGATCACGCTCCAGTTTTCACTACAACCAGGGGGGGGTTGTATGTCTTCTTGAGAGACTTGCTGTTTAATTGACATCTGCGAGTTGAGTTGCATCAGAGTAATTGCTACCGCCGGAGCAGACCACAGGCTGAAGGATGCTTTGGAATGCCCACCAAGAAGCTGGGCACTTAGGGAAAGAAGTTTATTTGTGGTATGGGCATCATTTTAATTTGCTGTCCAGTAGAGATTAGTGGGAAGAGAATGTGATGCCAAGGCCTAAACAGCAAAACAAACCCCCCAACCTATCTTTCTATGTAAGAATTTCCTAATGCCTGTAATGTAAGACAAAGGGAAAAATTGACTTGCAGGAAAATTGCCTTCCACAATAACCAAGAAAAAAACCCACAAAACGCCCACAGCAGAGCAGCATGATCCAAAATGTGAACTTCTTACGCCTCCCCAACCTTCTAGGTTAGGCTTCCAACCAAGTGATCTTTTATTATCACCATAATATACCCTTGACATAATTTGGCGCAGTAAAGCTTCTTCTGCTGAACTCGTGATTTCATTTACTAGATCTGATGAAAGTTCTGTGAACCACGGGAAAATGTGATAATTAGTAGTTTAATTCTTTTAGGGTGTGCGTATTAATTGAAAAGGCTTGAACTATAAATACAGGGCCTGTGGATAAAAGCACACTCTGAAATCAGTCGCTTATCCCAAGTATTCATTACTTCACATCTATTTAGGTAGAGCCTCTTTGCAGCAGTGCCAGTCGGCTGTTGGAGTGGGAGCTCTCCACTCAGACATGGCAACAGCAAACTCTCATGCGATTGGAAGTGCTCCCTGGCCAAAATTTAGCCCTCCGTGGTCAGACCACTGGAAGTGAAAAGTGAGTGCTGGGAGCTGTGCCCTGCGGAGGAGCACTGTGCAAGCTGCAGGGGACAGAAGAGGATGAAGGCAGGCTGCTCCACCCTGGCAGCCAAGGGGGAACATCTTTCCTCTGCCCAGCAAGTCCACCCAGAGCATCAGAGGTCCCCCAAGACGTCAGCCTGGCACTTCAGAACAAGCTATGGTTTTCCTCCTGTTTACACATTTATCCTCCACCATATCTAGGGCCATCAGCACCTAAATCTTTGCTGCTTCAAACAGAGCTTGGTTCAATGTAGTGGTAGGATAAGGGGGAATAGTTTTAAATGGAAAGAGGGGAGGATTCAGATGAGCTCTCAGGCAGAAGTTCTTCACTGTGAGGGTGCTGAGGCGCTGGCACAGGGTGCCCAGAGAAGCTGTGGCTGCCCCATCCCTGGCAGTGTTCAAGGCCAGGTTGGACACAGGGGCTTGGAGCAAGCTGCTCTATGGAAGGTGTCCCTGCCCGTGGCAGAGGTTGGAGCTGGAGGAGCTTTAAGGTCCCTTCCAACACAAACCACTCTGGGATTCTGTGGTTTGCATGTGAATGTCAGAGTGTAGCACAGGGCCACTGCCGAGGGCTGCGATAAGGGATTGTGCGTTCTCACTAGCACTCACGTGTTCTTTTGTACTGGCTTCCTGACCAACACAGGAGGTACTTTGTTGACTCTAGGCCTTTCCAAATACGTATCTACAGTATGAAAATGTATATTGTTATTTCACACCTTCTCTGATTTCTGTGTGCTGTAGTGCCTGGATGAATCATACTTGAGCTTACAGGTAGAAGGTGTTTTTCCTTCACATGGATTCTCACCTTTGTATTCATAGTTGGTTTCCACACTCAGAAATAATCTATATATTGTGGCTGCCCCATCCCTGGCAGTATTCAAGGCCAGGTTGCACGGGGCTTGGAGCAAGCTGCTCTAGTGGAAGGTGTCCCTGCCTGTGGCAGGGGTTGGAACTGGATGAGCTTTAAGGTCCCTTCCAACCCGAACCAGTCTGGGTTTCCATGATTCATGTTGTACATCCATGATCTGCATGTTGTACAGGTTCATGGGTTAATCAGGTGCTTTCCAGGCACCTTAATTTTGTAAGCCAGAAGTTGTGTAACTGAATAAAGAGGTGCACATGAAGAGCAATGCACAGCTCCTTTATGCTGGACTGTTGCTGTTGTCAAGGGAGGACAGTTTGGTGATACCAGGCTGCCAGAAAAAGGCTCATCACTTCTACAGATACTAGTTTTTAGTTGCAGGTGCTACTTTTCAATGGCAGAAGTTGCTAGACAGGAAATGGAAAGCAAGTTTAGGGTGAGTCTCACAGAGCTGCAAGAATAAAATCCCCTTGGAAGCCTGGCCGTAGTGTGAGTGAAATGGAAAAGTACCGGATACGTTTCTTGGAAAGTGAGAAGGAGGCTTTTATTTGCAATGGTTTGCAAATATTTTCCCAGGAGTGCTGTGGCAAAAGGGGGCAGGAGGAAGGTGAGGCAAGTGAGCCACGCTTGTAAACACACTCCTTCAGCCCTGCCATTGTTATCTGGGACACAAAGGGCGCCGCAAGTTGTTTACAGCAGTTTATGTTATTCCTCTCAGCTCCCTTTTTTCCCCTCAGTGCCCTATCTTCAGTTATGCAACTTTTTTTAATGGGCTGTGATAGTGTCCTGGTAGATTTTGGTGGTGGGGCGGTGGAAAGGTGCCGGTTGATTAAATGCGCTGCTTACACCGTGCTTTTCATGTCCGCTGCCTTAACATCTTTTTGTTAACCACTGTTGCAACTGAAGAAAATGCTGAAGTTTGACAGTTGGGAGTTACTGCCGAGTATGTGCTGTAAAGTCTATCATCCCTCTGCCTTCTCTCTTTCTCCCCCTCCTGCTGAAACCAAATGATTTATAAAATGCCTTCACATTCTTGAGTGAGTTCACACTATCACCTCCAGGCACTGCACTGAGGAGTCTTAGGAGTGGATGGGAAACACACATCTGATAGCCAGCATTTTTCTCTGAAAGGCAAAAAAAAAAAAAGAAGGGAAAAAAGAAAGGAAAAAAAAAAAAAAAGGCTGATTAAATTTAAAGGAGAAAAGTTTCCAGCTGTGCCCCAGTGTAAATCTGTAGTCAGTGAAGCACTTGCTAGTAAACAAGGGATGTACATGGTTATAGTGGGGTTTTATTATTACACACTGCCATTGTTTTCCATTTTCATAAGATTGAATTAATGCAATCATTTTAGAGTGCCTCTAATCATTACCTCCCGCCCTCCCTCTCTCATACTTGAAGAGAGGGGGCCTGCTGCAAGCCTCAGCCTGGGATGAGGAGCCAGCACCTTGCTCCTTGCACAGGAGGCACAAGAAATGATGGGGCTGCTACAGGGAATCCAAATATATCTCTTCTCTCCTTATGGCCCTTGCAGAACACACGGCTGCATCCCAAACTGTGGCCATGGTGAGCCCTCCCATGGGCTCACTGCCATGCCATCCCCCATCAGTGTCCCTCCCTACAGTGCCCACCCACTGCAGCGCTGCATGACAGCAGGAGAATCACAGAGTCCCAAACCGGTTTGTGCTGGAAGGGGCCTTAAAGCTCATCCAGTTCCAACCCCTGCCACAGGCAGGGACACCTTCCACTGGAGCAGCTTGCTCCAAACCCCATCCAACCTGGCCTTCAACACTGCCAGGGATGGGGCATTCACCCTGTGCCTGACCACTGACACTGGTGAGCCAGGGCACGGGCCAGCAGTTCCCTACCAGCCAGGCACAAGGATGTGAATCGACACTATCTTCCAGACCATGGTGGGTCAAATCCTTTGCTGTCCTTTCTTCTCCCAGGATAGTAAGGGAAGAATACTTCCGATGTAGAGTGTAACACTCATTCACAGGGAATCTGAACCTCTGTCCCTGTTATTTTTCTACTTACCCTTAAAATCTTACCTGTAACATAAGCTCTTTGACAGCTGCATCTCCATCTGAAAACCTGCTGGTGTTTGGAGGGTGTCCCCACCTGACCAGCTTTGCAGTGCTGACCTCCTGCAATTTTCCCACATGTTATATACCTCAGAGTCCTTAAAAATCAGGGAATTCACTTTTAGGAAGTTTCCAATAGCAGAATGCAGAGAGCTATCCACATCCCCCACACCGTGCAGAGGGGAGCCAATTTTATCGTACAGCAGAGCATGCCGTAGTTTAAGCTGCAGGAGGAAGGGAAGAGGTGGGAAGCAGGGAAGGATAGATGGCAGATTGATGGCTGTGTTTTGAGGCAGGAGGGGAACCCCACGGATTTGGGGAAGGGAAGGCTTAGGGCAGTGTCATGGTAGTGGCCCAGAGCTTAATTTAAAGCAATATTAAAAGGGATGGAAAGGTTATGACAACCTGAGCAAAGAGCTGAGGAATGAGGCAGCCCAATATTAGTGAATCCAGATTTCTGCCTCTCATGGCCATGAAGGATGCAGTTGCAGTAGGGCTGGGAGCAGTCCACTATTAGGAGAGAGAAGTGAAGATCATCCCCTGTACAATATAAATGTAAGTTGTTATTACTACTATTGCTATGTCAGCCATAAACTGTTCCCACGAGAACAGAGATGCAACATCATTGAAAAAGAATGTCTTACTGTGAAATGGGCAGCAGAAACACTGTGGCATTATCTGCCGGGCAGTGAATTTACCTTGGTGACAGATCATTATTCCCTCCTGCAAATGAACCAGATGAAGGACAGGGACACAAGGGTAACTCAGCAATCTTTGTGGTTTGCAGTCTTCTGGACTAGAACAAACAAAAAGTAGCTAGATATAAATGTAGGGGTAGAGAAACATGGCATGCCAGGAGAGATTCCGTGTGGCATGATATGGGCAGGAAAGCAAATTTTCTTTCGATCTAGGCTAACATGGTATATGGACTAAGGCTTGGATTTCATCCCAACTAACATTAGGCTTTAAAGCAAGGCACCAACCATGAACCTAAAATCCTCACTCTTCCTCTATAATCAGTGGATATACTGGGTCTTTGGGGTATTTGTTGAACCTCAGGGAGCTTTAAAACCCAAGATGTTTCGGGTTAATGCTGTAATTGCTCTGGTCTTATGATTCTGCTGCTAGAGGAAGTCACCCATCCCTCTCCTGCTCATCCTGGAAAGCCGGAGTAGGCAAAGAAAGAGTCTGCTGCAAGGGCAAAGGCGGATCTAACAGGGCATATCGATTTAGTTGAATGATTTCTTTGGGGAAGAAGAGTGGACAGTGTATCTGTTGCCCACGTGTACTCTCTTCCCTTTCTGTTTTTCTCTTAGCTTCTACAAAATGGGACTTTCTCAGATAAATTATCATTTTAGAGACGTGTTTATGTGCTCAGTGCAAGAATGCGTCTAGGGATGGGCATACTGGCAGCAAGAACTTCCTCCCCAACTCTTCCAGTGAAGTTCTGTGCTAAACTGCCCAAATGAAGCCAGTACTCAAAAGTAAAAATGTTCTGTTCCATTTCTTGTTTTCATTCTTTCATGTGCCTGGGGACTAAACTGCTGTGAACAAGAGCCCATTCTCACAGGATGCCTTGCCTAATTTTGCAGACGAGAGGGTCAGCTATTCCAATTACGAGGAGATAAGAATCTGAAATGTTGGGATCACATTCATCCTGAGTTGAACTCTGAGGCTTCCAAAATCCATCCATCATTATTTTCCCCTTTATTTCTGTATTTCACTAATGCAGGCAAAGAAGAAACAGAGCTGAAATGAATGTTTATGCAGTAAAACCCATAATGGATGGCTTTCCTTTTTACCTGAGTTCCTTTAATGTGAAGGTCCTTGTGAGTGGAATTCCTTTTCCATTTGCATTCTTTTTTCTCGACTGCCACTCATCAGCAACAGGTCTTCATGTAAAGTCAGTCATGATAAGGAAGATGTGAGGGTGGTGAGGCCCTGGAACAGGTTGCCCAAAGAAGGGGTGAATGCTCCATCCCTGGCAGCGTTCAAGGCCAGGCTGGACAAAGCCTTGGGCAGCATGGTCTAGTGTGCGGAGTCCCTGCCCATGGCAGGGGGTTGGAACTGGGTGATCTTAAGGTCCTTTCCAACCCATGCCATTCTATGATCTAGGATTTACATGCAGAGTGCTGTTAGAACAAGCCCAATGGCTGTCACCGGGCAGGTGAACCAGGCTTCTAAGCGTGGTCCAAAATATGGACCCATGGCCACTGCAGTGTCTTCAAACTGTCTTAAATACATGGAGATAAGACATCTGACATAGGGAGTCCACCCCACTGCTGCATTTCTGCATCCCTGTGTATTGCACAGCGCCAGATAAGATTGATTTCTGGAGACATATAAGAGGGGCTAGAGAGCCAAGCCTTCTACCATAGGAAGAGGACTGCATAGCCTTAGCTGACCAACCCAGCCTTTAGCAACAGATTCATCTCAGGTCCTCTCCTTATACCAGAAGTGTGTCTTAAGTTGCTGGAGGCAGCCTCTTGGAGTGAGACATCCCACCATTGTCATCTCCGTTCCGCCTCCCATGGAAACCCACATCTGCCACACATGGGATGTAATTAGATAAGGACTAAGAAGGTCCCTCTCTGCCCCTTCTGTTAACTTTGTTAATCTTGCATCCCTCACAATGCACTCACAATTTGTGAACTCTGAGGCCCTCTTTGGGCAGATTTCACAGAGAAAATAAAGTCGGTCCATGTTCTGGCCTGACCTTGGCCTGAACCTGAGAAAGTGAATGCCCCAGTCACACCAACATGTGTCTGTAGAAGTACAGTAAACACAAATGGGGGTCGCTGGCCCTCTCTGTCATACAGTCCCAGGCCAGGAGTCTAGAGTTCTGGGCTGTCGGCCCAAGTACTTGTTAATAAATGTCCATTCTTAGTCTGTAAAGGAATGCAGACAGGGCATCCTGCCCTACAAAACACAAACCTAGAATAAAACAGGGATTCTCTGTCATCATGCAGATGTTCCACATCCAGCAGTCTCTTCCTGCTGGATTTATGCTGTTTGGGAAGTGGCTGGGGGAATGATCCTCTAATACACTGTGGGTTCTGCACCGCTGTCTGCAGGTGTAGTTGCCTGCCTAACCTCATGTGCATCAGTCCTTGGGAAGTCAGTTGATAAGTCTGGGGGGATTCCTCCTTTATACTTGCAGGAGGCAGAGACCTGGCAGAGCCTGGACTGTGAGGCAGGAAAGCCTGGGTCATGCAGTGTTGCTTCTAGGAGGGTGCAGTTCTTTGTGTGTGCATCTTCACGCGCCCAGTGGGGTCAGTCAGAAGATGAAGGGGTGACAAGTGCCTTGTAGAGACTCATTGCTGCCTTTGCTAGTCATTCCACCCTTTTGTTCTTCTCTGGAGGTATCCCACGTAACTCAGGTGAAGTTGGTGCAGACCTTGGTGGCCACCCATTGGTTCCGTGCTTGGACAAGGCACTTTTGTTCTCTGCTAGCAGGCAATGACGGCAACCCCTTCAGTTCCCAGCCCTTGGTAGGCAGTGCCTCTGTGACGCTGCACTGGCTGTCACCTCTCTGTCTGGACAGGAGTTGTAAGCCCAGACTTGTTGGGCACATGGTGTTTGACAGCAGTGGCCTAATCAGCATCCATAAGCATCAAGTTTTGTTCTCTAGGTCTTGACATGTCCATAGACAAGCATTACCGTGCTTCTAGACCCATCCCTTTCTGTCTTCTCTGCCACCAGTATATCAAAGCTTTATTCCAGAGACATACCTTGGTACCCCGCTGGAGAAAAGCTCATGAGGTCCCCCCCATCTTTCATGCAGGGTTCTCTGAGGGTGGCCCTGACTGAACTTCATGAGTGCTGTGATGCGGACAGCCAAAAACAGGCTGCACATGTGTTGTCATGGCCTAAGTTAGTGGACAGTCTCTTCCGTCCCCAGCCACAAGGATAACTGATGTGTAAAACTCATGGGAGTCAGTCTACTTGGGACTAAAAGTTATCAAAGTTGGGAGATTATTGTTCTGTTCAAATAATAGACTTTGTATCAGCAGCCTTTTGGAGAGAAAACTCCAAGCAGTACAATGGGAAGGGCAATGGGTAAATGGAGTACCATGATTTGCATGGGGTTTATTGTGAACTAACGTTTGCTCACCAGTGGTGTCAGCCGAGGAGGTGTAAGAAGCAACTGTGAAGGGAGAGGAATGCCTGTGGGGAAAGGTGGAGCTGGCTGATCCTTGTGTCTTGGCTTCCATGCCCAGCATCCTTATTTTCCCGTCACATTTATATTATCTAATCTTCAGCAGATATTTCTACAGCTTCCATTATCGTGGTGTCCAGTCACAGTCTTTTAAAAGTGCCTTGGTGTGAAGGGACAGGAGTGCCAGGAAGGGAGGATGAGGGGAAACAGCTGATGAAGTCACCAGGGTTTGTGTCCGTATCCCCCAGCAAAGTGGGGCCGGAAAGCAGCCCACCCTCGCCTGACCCCGGCCCCACCACTTCCTCCTGGATGCTGGGCTTTTCTAGAGAGTTCTGCCACATGCTCTGAGTGTGTGGATTATTCCTATAACCATAAATTAACACGCTAATTAAACGAAACAAACCAAACAACCCTTTTCATAGCCCCCAAACTCTATGTCCACAGGGCTTGAGAATCCATCACTTCAGCCCTAAGCTGTCTGCAGAGTAACCTCGGAGGCTACATTTGGAGCTACCACCAGCCGAGGGAGGGTTTTATAGATCCTAAAATAATTACGGCATTGCTGAGCCTAGTTGTATAATTCCTTGGCAATATACTAATTAAAACTAGATATTTACACACAACGCTTATTTAAACTTAAGACTTATTTAAAAGAACCTGCAGACTTCTAATAACTATATATCCTGGCTTTATTAAGGACCCTGTTTTTCATGCAGATTGAATTCTCCAGCACTGTTAT
Source organism: Ara ararauna (assembly GCA_028858755.1). Lineage (NCBI taxonomy): Eukaryota > Metazoa > Chordata > Aves > Psittaciformes > Psittacidae > Ara > Ara ararauna. Next base: position 64,313,417 of record CM054382.1, read on the forward strand.
GAACATAAACGAGCCCACGGCTTTATGTTGAGGACTGAATCCTTCCAGGGCATCTGAATCATCCTGGTATTTCATTTCACCATCTAAAAATCGGTTTTAAAACACTACATTTTTATTTAACTTGCTGTATTATGGCAATTAGAGCTCGCTCTGTGTTTACTAGGAGCAGAGGGTCCAGCAGAGCTGAATGTTTTAATGTGATGAATAGTGTTAGGAGCTCAAAGGAAAGTCAGATGCGTGTCGACTCTTATCAGAGCTGTTCTGCTGCTCAGAATGACTGTGCGTGATACTCGTTTCATGATAAACTTCTTCGGAACATGATGTTACTGGAAAAAAAATGATCCACTCTGAGAAGCACGCAGGTGACACAGTTGAGTCAGCAGCTTGCAGCAGTGACACAGGCTTACGTGTGTAAAAATCCCCACTGAACTTTTGTCTTCTGCATGCGTTTCACAGCCTGAAAATCTGTCGCCACAAAAACGTCCCGTCTCCTGCATTCACTTGCTTGCTGTTTATCTTCCCACCACCCCGATGAAGAGGTAGATTCAAGTCTTTAACAGTCACAAAACTTCCCTCTTTCATCAGTAATTCACCATATAAATGTTAGTGTCTCCAGTGAGTGCTGATACCTTTGGGGAAATGATAAACATGGAAAAAGAACAGACCGCTGTGGAAAGCAGAAAATCCTACCTCCCGCACGAGGGGCTTTAATTACTGAAGTTGCAAGCATTTCCCCGTGCACAAGCATCTCGGCATTCATAGGTGGAAAGCACCTCATGCTGTGTTTGAAATATCAACTGGCTTTAAAAGAAGGCTTTGTGCTTCACCATGGACCTTTCTTAGCCTCCTGCAGATGGTCCCTATTGCCGAAAAGAGACACGACTTGTGAGACGGGGAGACCTCCGCGCCGTTTCTTCCTGCCGCCTCTAATCCTTTACACCCCTAAAGGGCTTCAGTCCTTAAGTCTTTACCCTCTTTCTCCTGAATGTTAAAATTATTTGCCGGAGTGTCATACCGTATTAAAGCAGAATGGAAATGGGTTTAACAATTGCTGGCATGGGGCTTCTGTACAGCATGTGTGTCACAAATCATGTCACTTTTCAGCAATAGGGCTGCTGCCAGCGGGAGGCTCAGAAATGCTCATGTTAATCAAAAATTTTAATTTCAAATCAAATTGACAGTTTACACATGGTGAGAAATGCTTCTCACCATGTGATATTTCAGTATGCTACACTGGGCAAAATGGGTGCACTTCCCTGTTAAGAATTTTGACTGCAGTATCTGCAAATTTATGGGTTTCAGTGTATTGGGTATGGTGAGTAGTTGATCTAAGGGAGCCCCTTGGAGAATAGGAGACAGAAGGGTTTTCATGCAGCCTGGCACTGGTGAGCTGCTGTTGGCACATGCTGCTGGAGAAATGACAGGTATTCAATAAACATCACTATGGTTAAGAGGAAGATTTAAAGGAGGGAGGGGCTGCAGTGCTATAAACAGGATTTGAAACAAATGTGCTTATTTCAGCCCCTGATTAGTCTGAATACCAAAGTATTCCACACCAGTTTTTAAATATCCTTCCATTTATTTTCACACGGATGTTCTTCACACAATAATATTGATGGCAGTAATGCTGTAGCTAAATCCTAATTTGAACCAGTGTAAACCCAAGTAAACTCTGCATGTATGAGGCACGCTCCATCAGCGTGGAGACCAGAACATAGCTCCGTGTCGTGCTTATGGCATGCAGCCCCAGCATCAGCTCCCACCAGACCTAACTTGTGCCAGCAGCTTCCTAGAAGTCAATGGTCAGAATTTAGGAGGCAAATTTCAGTTGACGCTTGATGAGGTACAAGAGGAGCAAGGACAGCTGATGGAGCGTGTGCGATCGGCCCCAGATGAACGAGTTGTAGAAATCAATGTTTTCAGGCTGTACCAGAAATACGATGCTGACATCAAAAAATGACCAGCTGGAAAGAAATTATCCTTACATTATACTCCTTAGGAGGTTTTTCAGCTCGCTGGGGGGTCCTGAGGTTAACACAATGCCTAGCTCATGCCATTAGGGTTGCATTTTACAAAGGCCTTGCAGGGGGTAAGGCACAGGGACAGCAGGACCCACCTTCTATCTCCCCTTCCATTCCCTTGCTAGGGGAAAAGGGTGGATGGGATGGTGCCCGTTGCTGGCAGCCTGGGGAGCACCCTGCAGCAGCACATGCCATCAGCATTCCCAGGAATAGCGGGGAAACCGGGTGGTTTCTCTGGGCTCATTTGGACACTGAGTCATGCTTTGAACTGCGAAGCCAAACTGGCAATATCACGGCAGACCTTGGAGATCACAGCTGTCATTGCTCTTGTAACCAGGGTTGATAGGAAAATATGAAGATAAATAACTCCTTCATATTATTATTTTTGGGGAGGCAGGCTTTTCTTTTTATTACTCTTTTTATTGTTGGATGCCATAAATATTCCAGAATGATTATCCCAGGGTAGATTTCATCTCATTTACTTCGAAAGGCTTTTCAGGAGGCACATTATTTTATAAGCTGCCAAATGAGTATGACCATTTATAATGATTTTTTCTTCTTTTCTTTAATATTTGCTGTTTGGATTGAGGACCTGAAACAGAAATATGCTAATGTAAGACATCTGTTGTTTTTCAAGCTATAAGCCCCTATTGGTATTAATGCAGTTTATTTATCAAATTGGGTTTATGGTAGAGAAAGAGATTCTAAATTTTTATCATTATATCAGAAACTGTCTTTAACTGAGTTCTCACCCACATGAGCACTGAAAAGCACTCTGCAGTGTTAGGAGTCATCAGAAATGAAAAACCACACCAGACATCTTAGATCTTGGAATGGTTTCCTTTGCACAAGGCCCTGACCGTGAACTTGAAAGGCTTTAAGTGTTTCAAGAAGACCTTTGTCTTCAAGAGAAAGGAACTATCTGTGTGCCCTCTCTTGAACAAATCCGGACATGATTGATTCCAACCTATGATCAGTTTGTTAACGGTAATAAGTTGCCATTAATTCCACTGTCTCTGTACTTAAATACAAACAGAGCTGAATCTCCTAAGAGCTGGACCTGCTGTGGTTCCTTTGGTGACACAGCCAGCCTGAGACCAGATTTTCTCTGGTTCACGTTTATTAATACGCAACCAAAATTATGGTGCTAAATATGACGCATAATGAAATAATAATTAGGCGCTGTTATCAGTAGAGATTCTAAAATGCCCTGAGTATGAAAGGCAGGGCGCAGTGAGACGTTACATGTGCTCTGATTCACCTTCGGAGGATGCCTATCTAGGCAGGTAGAGTGGATTCCCTAGTGAAGGCGTGAGAATCCTCTCTCCGAGCCACCTCCCAGCAATTCAGAGGTTGATTTCCTATGGCCAGCAAAGGTATACAGACCGTATGGAAAAGGAGCTGAACTTGAGCACTGGTGTCAGAAGTGCACCAGTGATAGCAAGCAGCCCTTCACAGGCTGCTGGGAACAGACTTTTCAGCTAAAAACCAAAAAGGCAAATCATTTACTGACGGTTTTGCATATTGTGAAGGGTTAACAAAACTTTCATTATCACACTCTATTAAGCCAGGACCAGGAAACAATTTCTAATCAACACTCAGATCTGGGCAGGGATTGTGCAGTCTTTTGTAGGAGGCCTCAGATCTGTGTTCTCTATTCTCACATGCTCACTTCCAGCTGTTGTCATTGAAATCCCACATAATCTCCTCGGGTCAAAGGGCAGTCATCCATGACTGCCGCTGTTAGGAGGTTATGCTGATTTCTGTTGTCAAATATTGGCCCTTTTCTCTTTCAATCACTCCCATTCTACTTTTTTTAACAAGAAAGATCCAGCCTAGAATTGTATTACATGACTTTAAAGTCTTAAAAGTGTTCCTCTATTGTACTAACACGACATGCCCTGGACGGTCTAATCCATCCTGCTATGGGCCACAAAGAAAGTTCTGGTGCTTCTTAAAACTTCAGCCAAAGGCAGGTAGGCGAGTGGAGAGAGTAACGGCCTGTGTGACATGTGGCCCAGCAGTTATTTCATAAGCAAATGTGTAATTTGTCCAAGGTGAGCTATTGCCATGGCATTAAAATTAAATTGGAAATAACAAACCGAAATAGAAGTGGGAGCATTTGTCAGGGAATGAGGAAGGTTCCTGTATCAGCTTTAATGTATAATGTCTTGCTTAACTCTTCTATAAAAACTCTGTGGATGAAAAAATGTGGTGTAATTTACCATTAAAGGTTTATTCATTAGGGACTGTAGTGATAGGACAAGGGGTAACGGGTTCAAACTTAAACAGGGGAAGTTTAGATTGGATATAAGGAAGAAGTTCTTTACTGTAAGGGTGGTGAGGCACTGGAATGGATTGCCCAGGGAAGCTGTGAATGCTCCATCGCTGGCGGTGTTCAAGGCCAGGTTGGACAGAGCCTTGGGTGGCATGGTTTAGTGTGAGGTGTCCCTGCCCCTGGCAGGGGGGTTGGAACTGGATGATCTTAAGGTCCTTTCCAACCATAACTGTTCTATGATTCTGTGATTCTATGATCATTCACAAATTTAAATACACTCGCCTTCCAATTAAGTGAAGTGTAAATGTTACAAAGGTCTTGACTGAAGCATGCTTATTCTATCCTTTCTGTTTTGCTGGGGAGCACAGATTAGGGCTAACTCTGTCACTCCCATCCTCCTCAACCAGTGCAGCCATAGAACCGTCATCTTTTGGGAGTCCTCGGGGTGATCCGGGTTCCCTTTGATAACATCCCCTCTCTCAAGGCCTGCATGTGCTGTGTGATACAGACATTAATTTTCCAATCAATATTATTGCTCCGCATTGTTTGTGAAACATGGGATTATCTAGATAGAGGATAAACCCAAAAGGAATGAAGTTGCACTTTGAGCAGAGGGCTTTTCTTTTAAGCAGGCATTTGGTTGAGATAATAGGCTTGAGACCCTAATTGATGATTCCTATTTTAAGGGTTTAAGATGGCTATGTATAGTGGGATGCTGAACATGAAATAAGGCTTTAGAAATGGCTGCAGTGCTGGTCTGGGGGACTTGTGTAATTTCAAAATCCTGAAAAGGAATCAAAGTCTCCCAAAAGCTGTTCTCCAAAGCTTGATGCACTCTCTCTCAGTAGTGGAAGAGAAATAACTGGAACTGGACTTTTCCATCTTCAAAGGAGTAACTCTTTCCTGGTGTTATTTAAGCTTGGATTTCAGGAAACCAGCTATATCTCCGTTTCAAAAATACCTTGTATATTTTTGGTGCAATCTAGCTGTTTCATAATAAAAATAACACTGTTGGCTTACACAAGGCAGCCTGCTAATTAAATAACAAAAATACCTTGAGCACCTTGAAAACATCTTCTGATATTCAATTAAGCAACAATAACCCCATGAACTTTAACCTAGAGACCATATTCAGACTTTCTACATAAAAGTAATTGCATCAGTCATGATTTTCTCAAGCTACAACACGAGCTCTTGATTGGTAGCTCAGCGTCTGAGACTCCTTTTTACCGCATTAATTGGGAAAGCAGACAATGCTCTCCCTGTAAACTAGATTTTAGGACGAAGGTTAGTTGCCTTTGTACACGTTTACTCATTGAAATAGGAATGTTTGCTTAATAATTCAAAACAAATAGCAGTAGACAACAAGTCCTAATCCTGATTTCTCCTCTGCCAGTGTAAATTAAGAGAAAATGAGGTGAAACTCTATTTGATCAGTGTAGAAAGACTTGTTTAAAACTTCTTTGAGATAAGAATTAGGCTCCTGCAATTCAAGCCTTTTCTTCAGGCTTCTTTACTGGGATCTAAAAGAATATGGAAATTGTAACATGAATTTTCTCCCCAGTTATAGCAGTCATCAAGTTATAGGAAGATGTTATTCATGTGGTACTTGCTGCTATAGCGTTGCATCGCGCTTGTACACTACACTAAATGTGTGATTGGGTAATGACATATGATTTAGTAGTATCTTGATCTCCTTTATTCAATTTGGTCTTATTAGCCTGGGGTTTTCCCCTATGGGGGAAAACCGAACATCCTGGTGAGCCAAAGTAAGGTCTTGCATGCTGAGCTAACTCTTAGCTGCTCCTAGACATGGATTGAAGGAATGGTTCAACAATACATTTAAATGCCTGCTTAACTTTGTCAGCCTATCTTTATACAGCGGGGCAAATAAGCATGTGCTTTAGTCAAGCATGTGATTAAAATTAAGCACGTGCTGTAGCTGCTTTGCTGAGTCAGGGCCTGCCTTGGCTAGCAGGTGACTTAATTTATACCCAGAATCCAGAAATGAGCTCTGTTAGTTTTTATCAAGTGAGTAAAAATTCTCTCATCCTCATTTTGAACACCTGCTTTACTACCAAAATGTGACTGGCACTCAGAGCCGCGGAGATAACCCCATCACATACAGCAATTCCAGTGTCTTGTCTTTGGGATATATAGCAGAAGTAGCACAGTGCAGGGATCTCAGGGAAGTGCCATCTGAAAAGTAAATCTTGCAAGCTTTCTAGGTGCTTAACCATCTTTTCAGTAAAGAAACCTGTTATTTCTGACACCTGCATACGTATTGCTTGACTTTACCTATTTTTTTCTCAGTCAGAGTGAAGTGGAACAACCAACTTGATATATTTTTGCCTTTTGACCCCTGTTAATAGGTACAAAATGTTTACTTCACATATTTTGTCAATCCCGCTATTTCCCAGTCATTCTTCTTTTACGTATCCAGCTTCTTTGTCATTTTTCTCTCATTTTCTTGTTGCACTGTTATCACAGCTCAGCAAAAGCTAGTCTTAGGATTGTGCAGTCTGAACCATCCATGCAAACCTTTAAACTTTCATGGAGTTCTCCAGAACTGGGAATTCACAGACCAGCCGTGCATCAAAATGAGTTCAAGATACAACCCTAAGCCAAGGGCATTGCTTTTATGGGTATCAAGATATTATTAATGATTGCCGAGACAAGCCCCTGATTTCCTAATGTTTATAAGTAAATAACAAATTGGGAGAGTTGTGAAACTCACCTTTCATTTGTGAAATGTTTATTTTCAGTATTGAAGGATGAAAATCTAATCACTCTTGTTGCATGCTGTTATTTAATGATTACTATTACGTGTACACGCATAGAAATGTTCCTGCAGAAGGAAGGAGCCATTTCAAGTATACTCAGCACAATAAGAATAACAAAGTTAGCAGGCTCAGGCTAACTTATTCAACTCTTCTCATACCCTGCGAGACCCTGCGAACTAAAATGTGTTTAAAACCATTCTACAGCACTTTCATTTCTGGCTTTGCCTGAGTTTGCAAGGTTAAGGTAACACAATTAGGCATGTGGCTGCCATGGTTTATTAGATGATTGTGACTTTCTACAACTACATGAAAGGAGGCTGTAGTGAGGTGTGGGTTGGTCTCTTCTCCCAAGTAACACATGAGAGGACAAAAGGTAACAGCCTCAAGCTGCACCAGGGGAGGTTTAGATTGGATATTAGGAACAATTTCTCCACCTAAACAGTAGTCAGGCATTGGAACAGGCTGCCCAGGGCAGTGGTGGAATCACCATCCCTGGAAGTGTTCACAAGCAGTGTAGATGAAGCCCTCAGCGATGTGGTTTAGTGGTAGCCTTGGCAGTGCTGGAGAACGGTTGGACTTGATGCTCTTAAGGATCTTTTGCAGCGCAGTTGATTCGATGACTCTATGGTTACAAAGGGCTGTAGACTTTCCTTTACAAAACCAGCCGAGTGTCCTACCATAGCTGTGATTTGTTTTTTACAAATAGTTTATATTTATATTTGAATTTCACCTTCACTCTTAGTGCGGTAGGAACCTGCCTGAGTAATGCAGGTGTAAGTGAACACAGGAGCAGAGCCAGGACGGTGCTCTGTGAGAAAACCACACGTGACAGATGTTCATAGCACTGCTGAATGCACTTCTGGAAGTTGCTCAGATACTGCCATGATGAGCGCAGTGTGAGAAGTTACATAGCATAGACTGGCTTCCCTCTGAAGGGCTCTGTGGAGTAGTAAGCGTCCTGGCCCCGATCCAGCGAGGCACTTAAGCATATGCTTAATTTTAGGCACATGAGTGGTTTCAGTGGAGACCTAAGAGAATTATTTTTAATTCACAGATCATTTAATTCAATAGGCAGGTCTGCTGCAGCATATGAAAAGTAGATCTTCATATTAAAAATACTTAGGAAATTGTCAATGAACAAACGTTGTGTATGGCCAGCAACCATCTCTAAAAAGCCGAATGATGTAGTCATCACCTTCATTATGGTAAAATACAAAGCCCATCAGGCAAAAGCACTTCCAGTTATCTGAGAGCTATTTCAAAGTTGAAAATAAGGAAAAATAAAAGCTCGTAGGAGCACTTTTTCATTTGAAGTAGAAAAAAATTTATTCTCTTGATGTAAATAAAAACCTTGTTTGCAGATTGAGGAAATTTGTTTGTGTTGAATTTCAGCATCAATTTCAATATTTTATAGTACATTTATCTACAGCTGGAGCATGACAGATTTGTGTATATTTATATGTTTGTGTACATAATACATATGTATACACACATACACAAGGATGCCCAAAGATATACATATACACAGTTTGAAAACTCATCATTATTGCTGAAGTATAAAAACATGCCTGATGTAGAAACTTGTCTCGAGTCTGTTAGCTTAGCGACTGCGTTCATCTGGCACCGGAGGATCCTCACAGAAACAGGGAACTTCTTCTGTGTGGGAGCAGAATTCACCGAGATCTTGGCTGGGGATGAACGGCTGACCTCCTTCCAGATCTCTCCCAAACCTTTCCATGACATACTCCCTGTCACGTCATGTTTCTAGTAAAAGGAATACAAAATGCATTCCTTTTACTTCCCACTCTGCAGGTAGAAACAGCAATGGGATATGTTGGGGTTTCTTTAAACAACCCCCAAATAAAAGCAGGAGAACAAATGTGCAGCTTGGGTTAGTCCTATCTCTCTAGTCATTAGAAGAAGGGGCACAGGTATTGCTGGGATGAGGATGCGGTATAGTGGGATATACAGAACACAGGGAAGTCATGCTGAATCTGACAATTCACAGCGGAGCAGATGGTGCCCTGTGAAACATCCAATAATATATGTTTGCGTGCGCCGCAATCAGTGACTCTAAGTAGGACAGCCTAAAAAGGTATGCCACTTATCCCATGGACAAGTCGGACTTTAGGGTTCTTTCCATAATCTCTTTATCCTGAGATTTGTCCTTTGACCCTGATTTCAAAAGCAGGAGGTCAGCCTGGCCCACTAACTGCAGACCTCTAATGGAAGTGCTGCTGCGTCCCGCATGAACTGCTGTGGTCCACTCCACACACCCTGGGCTGCAGCCCCAAAGCTGCTCCTTTTGTAATGGATCATGCCCATGAAAATTCAATGGGGGTAGGGAAATACTGTTATGTAAAGTGTAATAACGTTTTGATACCACATGTAGAGGCATTCCTTGCACCAAGGAGGCGAGGATGGAAGCATATACCCTGGTACCTAAAGACAGTCCAAAGCTCAGAGCTAATACTTTTCATGTGCAGAGGTTTATTTTTCTTTTCCGAAGCCAGTTTTAGATGTTAGAATATTTTCTGTTTGTGGGAAAGGCATTGATTTAATGCTTTTTAACCAGCTGCTATTTCAAGATTTCCCTAGTGCAGCCTTAGAGAAATGAAGAGTACATCTTTAAATCTCGTTTTGTTTGAATGAAAGGGTAGATAATCCTGATCAGATGTTTCTTTAGAGAATAACGTTTAAAACGATTATGGAACTTAGCTGTCCTGTCTGTTTCCTAGGTACAGTATTTTCATTTCAATTGTGAAGTCATTAGGGGTCATCCAAGGTAACTGTTTATTGAAAGAGTCCTCTTTTGTTTCAGATTTCCTGTTGAGATGCTTTAGCATGTAAAAATCTCCCTGCTGATGTGTCATGTTAGCTTTCCTAACCTCCAGATAGAAACCACAAAGCAGCCTACATAGCTGTATGACTAGTTACCCACCTACATAAACAATAATTACTGCTAAGTGGGAAATTGGATGTCACATTTTAAGTCTAAATGAAAGTAAAGTATTTGAGAATACTGTCATTAAATGCTTAAAGCTAATCGCAGTTCTCTCCCTCTGTTTGTTTTGTAGGACATTTGGGCTTCCAGGACAGTTTTGTCACATCAGGTGTTTTCAGTGTGACTGAGCTAGTAAGAGTCTCACAAAGTAAGTATCATTTTGTGGCCGGTTTATGTGGTTTCTGCAATCGCAGCTTTTTGTCTTTGATTCTTATTGTGCCCCTTCCTCAGTCCAAAAAGAGCATCTTGAAAATTGAGAGTGTCTTCTCCCAGCTTCTTGCTGGTGGGTAGTGTTTATGTGCCACATCGTTTAATGTGGGAAAATAAAACAGCTTAATTTAAAAAATTAAAAATAATCGTAATAATTCTGCAAATTTGCATGTGTAAGTTGATGAGTTCCTCTGGTACCCAGCTGCAAATGGGCAGACTCGGTATCAGAGTGCAGAGAAATGCCCACATTTAGCTGCCAGATCGCTTGCAGGACCCAAGGAGTTGCATTTGGTAGAGGTATTTTAACCAGACCTCTAGAAATGACATGATCTGTGCACATAAGCCTGGCAGTTTTCATATGCTGCTTTTGCACGTGCTGTTCATCCGTGCCATGGGCACATGCATTTGTACACCTGCAAATTGATGAGCTCATCCATAATGCCAACATCTGAACCAGCTTCAGCGCTGATAATCTCAGTTGTGCAGGGGCATACATCTTGACTTTGCAAGGCCTGCAGTTTCCATTAACTTTATGGAATTCTGTCTTCTAGAAGGATTTGTTTTTTGACCTTTAAAGAATGCTAATGCCCCCAACATGAATGACACACTGCAGCATGATCATTACAGGCTTGTCAATACTCACTAACAACAGTGAATTAAGCGTACCTGTCACCACCCTGTTCCACTGATCAAAGGTGCATTGATTGTATTTTGCTATGGCATAATCCAGATACTCCAAGGAGAGAGTAAACTAGAGCCGTAGGTACTAACTAGTCCTTTGGGGGTCTTTTCTGCACCTAGTGTACAGCTATGCAGTAACATCACGTTGTCACCATTTACCACCAATTCAGGTGAACCACTCAGCTACATGCCCCTTTAAAACCTAAGAGTTTGTAACTAATCTCTTTAGCACAGACAGTGGTAAAAATGGTTCTCCTCCTAGATAGCAGGAATATTTGTTTGTGTGCTGGCTCTGAGCATGTAGTTTTAGGCTTTCCGGGGCTGGAATCTAACTGGCACAAACCTAGCAGAGAAGCTGTGGTTTTGAGTCAGAACACAGAGTTTCTGTAAGGATTTTCCTGATTTATTTCCTCTTCTGGAAAGACTTGCACTAGCTAGGAAATTGGCTTCATATTTGGAGCTGAGAAAGCATGGCAAGTGGGAGATACATGTATGTCAGAGTTATATGCATTGGGGGGAGAGAGAGAAAGTTTGTGGCAGACATTTCTCCTGAGTTTTCTTCCCTGACAACTGGTGGGAATTCTGTGAGAAGGACAAAGTTAAGAGGACTTAGAAGTCAAGAGGAGGTGCAGAGTGCTCAGCACATTTGCAAATCAGTTCATTTACTGCAGTGCTTAAATAGGGACTTTGACACCTAACTCGCTGCACTGTGGACACTCACTCGCTGGTACCTGCAGCTGTGCTGGACAAAACCAAGTTATCACCCGTCTTTGAACGTCTCCATGTTATGTCACTTTATTTCAGCATAGGGCTTTTGAAGCCCAAAGGATTCACCCTCCCCCTCTGCAAAGCATCCCACTTCACTGCAATCTTATCTTCACTGTAGGAGCCCTACAAACAGAACTGCCTCTGGACTCTGTCAGCCGTGCTTCATGTCCGCACAGGACAGGCTGCTCAGAAAGTGCCTTCACAGCCAGCCCCAGTCCCAGCCTCCCTCAGAGTCTGGCTTTGACCTGAGAAGCATCATGTTTCATGCTTATTAATTTTCCATGATACTTTATTGTAACTAAACTAAAATATTATGTATCACAAATCCTAGCATTCAGCATGTTTTGCAAACCAGGAACTGCGTCTGAGATGTTCCCTCTGCTTGCCAGTGAAGTGCACCACCTCCAAGGATGGGGCACCTGCACGTAGGAGGAGCAGGACAGGAACTTTGTCATAAATAAGAAAGAAGATGTTGGTGGGCAAAATAAAAAGATTCAGCTTTAATCTGTTCCAGACACAGGGGGTTTGCACTGTTTTTCACGGGCTCTTTAATAATCCTGGGAGGTCAAGACCTCAGTTTTATATCCTGTCTACAAGCCAGCACCTCTACCAAAAATAGTGTCCCCAAAGCATATCGGGATATCACTTCAGAACTGACTCAGAGGGAAGAGTGCCAGCAACTGATTTAGCTACACTGCTTTTGATAGCACCCTGGATTTTCCTTGGAGATGCCCCAGACGTGTACTGACCAGCTGTAACCTTGTTTACTTTATGAGGTCTGAGAAGCCCACAGCCTGACATACCGTGGCTACCCAGTAGGATATGTTTAGTGTAGAGTCTAGCAACAAATTCCCAGCAAAGGCAGTATGAATTCGCCTACTCATATTCAAAGAATTATTTAACATAACAGAGCAACAATGTAGTTGCTGCATATTTACTTGAATTGGCAGGCAAGGTCTTCTAAAGAGTGTGCTTTTCAGTATAACCCTTGTTGGGTTGTCCACATGTTCCTGTGTCTTGATTTGGGACCAGCCTGTGGGTTAGTTTCACACTGGGGTGCTCAGCTTATGAACAAACACCATCCAGAATCACTGGCAGCTATTAACAGCCCGTAGCCTAAATAATCAAATGTCCTAAGTCCATTTTCCTGGTTTTACTTTCCAAAACCCATTGCTCCTTCCAAAGCCACGATGGCTAGGAAAGGAACAAGCCTGCCCATCCACAGTGGTCCCTCACATTCAATCTCTCCTCTCCTCCTGAGCGTGCTCTGTGTTTGCTTTACAAAGAGGTCATCTTTGTGTATGCCCACTGTCATTTTCCTTCCCATGCTTGCTTTTGATAATATGATCATAGCCTTGTAGAATAGTTTGGGTTGGAAGGGATCTTCAGAGCTCATCTAGTCCAACCTCCTGCAATGAACAGAGACGTTTTCAGCTCTATGATAGAAACAAGTGATTTCCCACAGTTTTAACTGGACTGTGGCTGCTGTTACCCGAGATTATTCCTATAAAATATTGTTGGTAGCAGTTATGTGCCACGTTTCTTTAGTCAAGTTCCCAGAGGTCCACATGACAAGGAGTCCAAGTCATAGGCACTTGTTTCCATCATGCAAATTTGGGGAATGAATTAATCAAGTGAAAGGTCAGCTGTTACCATTATCTGTCTTACCCATCAGTGCTGATCATCACAGTTTCTGTGAGCTATTGAACAAGTCTAGACTGCTTTGGTAATAGAAACTCGCTTTCTTCAGTCCTGCAGATGCAGATTTACTTTTGAAGTGCTACCCAGCTACTGAATCTTGCAGAGCACAGTAAAATAAAGTATAAATTCCATCTGAAAAGCAGATAGACCCCTCTCTACACCATCTGATGTGGATATTGCAGACCGTGCTGTCAGTTCTACATTGCTAGCAGGTGAAGGGTGTGAGCTCCTTTCTAAGTGTTGTCTGTCAGCACAGGTACTGGGGGGACCCCTTCATAAAATCACAGACTGATCTGGAAGGAACCTTAAAGCTCATCCACTTCCAACCCCTGCCACGGGCAGGGACACCTTCCATAGAGCAGCTTGCTCCAAGCCCCTGTGTCCAACCTGGCCTTGAACACTGCCAGGGATGGGGCAGCCACAGCTTCTCTGGGCACCCTATGCCAGCGCCTCAGCACCCTCACAGGGAACAGCTTCTGCCTAAGAGCTCATCTCAATCTCCCCTCTGGCAGGTTAAAGCCATTCCCCTTGTCCTGTCATTACATGTCCTTGTCTCAGATAGCAGAGACTTCATTATTCCAGCTCTAGAGAGCTTTGGGCTGACAACAAAAGGCTCAGAAGCCGAAGCATTGGAGATGGACGGGTTTTGCAGACTCACAGCGAGCTGTTGGCCAAGCAAAACCTTCTCCCTCCCTCCCCTTGTTGGGAAAACATTCCACTGTGTGCAGCTATCTGCAGGGCACTGGAAAGTACCCTCTGCAAAAGGTGCTGGGAGAGGGGTGGCTGGTGCCAAGCCACCACCAAGTCTACATACAGTCCTGCAGAGGCTGGGAGCAGGGAGAGAGGCATGGGGGAGGCTGTTCCCCTCTTGGCTTTGAGTCTGCACCCTGTGCTCTTGGTGCAGAGAGCTGCTGGGAAGATCTCCTCCCTTGGAGGTCCTTCAAGCAGCCAGATAAACTGCACTGCCCAGGATGTGAAGAAAGATTTAGGATTTATGAGCGTTTGCTAGAGCCAAATCAAACATATTTGTTTTGTGCTGTGTTATTTGTCAAAATTACATCATTCCTCATGCTGATAAACAAGGGAATTCTGACTGCGCCCTGCACTGGAAATGCCACGCTTTGAGTTTTAAGATGATAGCTGCGTGCAGTAAGGAGCTGCACAGAGCAAGTGGGGTGAGTTTCAATACTAATGAACCAGTGAAACCACAAGCACACAAGCATACGTGCAGCTACTTACTGCTCCTGTATAAACACAGAAATGGTCCAGTTAGTTATGCCTGAGACAGTTGCACTGATTCCACAGGTAAGAGGTGCTTTTGTGGCCAAGGCATTCTGGAAAGCTCGGGATCCTTCAACAGCAATGCTGCTGGGTGACAGACTTGGTTAGCGGCGCCTTTAGCAAGGGATACAGGATCTAAAGCTCTCCTTGCCATGAGGCAGGCAGACAAGTGCTAGAAATGAAAACAATTGCTGCTACTCCAGGCATGGAGTGTGGACGTGACAGAGGGAAAACAGATTCCTCCTGCCCTTCATCCAGTGGCCAGGTAGCACCAAAACAAACTGCAGGGCAAGTCGTAGAATCATGGAGACCCAGACTGGTTTGTGTTGGAAGGGCCCTTAATGCTCACCCAGTTCCAACCCCCTGGACACCTTCCACTAGAGCAGGTTGCTCCAAACCACGGTGTCCAACCTGGCCTTGAACACTGCCAGGGATGGGGCAGCCACAACTTCTCTGTGAGCGCTAGAACATGCTGGGTGCCTATGGCAAGGTGTGGGTGCAAGGGGCAGGGAGGACACTGCCGCCTTCTTGTAGCCCAGGAGAGGAGAAGACGTTCTCCTCCACGCAGAGCACGTGTGTGGAAGCCGGGGTGTAATAAACCAGCTCACTTTAAACAGCAGCCTGTATGTTTTCTGCTATACTAAGCATTACAGGAGTGAAGGTAGTTAAAGTCAGCAGCATGAAAATTAACATTTAAAAAGATACTCTATATTCCTTAGCAAAGCACTGCAATCCAAAACACACTGTGTGGGCCTGGGTATGAGAGGAAGGGGGAAAAAAAAGATTATAATAAAAAATAGACTGCAGGCATCGAGTGAACAGTTGCCGTGACCTTGCCTTTTGTATGCCATTACACAATTCAATGGCAGTCCACTCAAACCTTGCTCTCGATCAATATCCTATTAAAGCAGCACAAAAAGTCTCTATAAACTTAGTGGTTTGCTATGTTTATAAATGGAACTCAGCATAATTAGATGGTCAATAGCAGGCTGTACTTGTAATTTTAAAATGAACATCACACATTTCATATCTGTTGTAGTCGCCACAACCTCTTTGAATCTAATGATACAGTGTATAGGGAACAAAAGCCTTGCAAGAAAAAGAGCCCAACACCCAGCTCCCCTTTCCCCTCAGCAGCAGCAGCAGCAGCACAGTGTGTTTCCCTTTGTTTATGGAGTCACAACACAGGAAAAAGTTTATTAGTCAAATGTCATGTTTCTCCCATTTAACCTTAAACACATTATCACTTCGCTGCAGCGTTGCTCACGTAATGATCTTAGTCACATCCCAGGCCCTTTGTAAAAATAAATACGTAAAAATGGAAAAGAGAGAAACTTAATCTGAACATGACTGAAAAGGAGCGGCGGATTCCAAGGAAGACAAATGCCAGCCTGGCTGGTTTTATTTAGTGGGTTTCCTGCTCTGTAATTCAATAACATTTTCAAAACAAATATTCCAATTGGGTTAAGTCAGAGGGATTTTTTGTTAATTTCTTGTTATTTTTCTTGCCATTCTGGGTGAAGATCCGAGCTAACAGGCTGGCAGCGGAGGGAGGAGGTGATGCTGCCTCGTGTCCCTGGCAGTAGCACAGTGCTGGTGCTCAGGAGAGGGATCCACCTTCCTCCTCCTCCTCCTTTTGAGCAAAATACCTCCTTGTTCCACTCAGAGCCAGCGAAACGTGTCCCATCTGCACAAATGCCAGCAGCTGAAATGGGAGCTGAGGCTGGCATCAGTTTGTTTGCATAGAAAGCCTGCAGACATCACTGGGTAGTAGAGAAGAAGGGTCCTTCCTCCTCACCCACTGCCATGTCAGGGCTCTGGGTCAGATGAAATCTTGATGCCTGTGCATAGGTGGAGACTATTGTTTTGACTCACCACTGCAGTTTCTGACACCCTTTCCTGTTTGGGAGATGTTCCTGAGCTATCAGAAGGTCACTTTGCTGCAAAGCATTTCTTCTTCAATGAAGAGGTTGAATTTAGGCAGAGTTTGGCCATAGTTTGCACCACTTCGATCCCTTTCCAGAGTGGGGAATCCCGCAAATAGATGAAAGTGTTCCCTTCCCATCAGCTTTCTGGGCACATGTGAGGTGGACAGTCCACAGGGCAGTGTGAAAAGCCATTAGGAGCAGGTTGGATGCCTCCTGGCCACTCTCGTGGGCAAAACACAAGGGTGAATAGAGGAGGCAGATGCCAAGCAGTGAGCTCCCTGCAGCCAAATCCTAGCGCAGGAGGTGTGAGGAGGCTGAAGCAGAGGGAGAAAGCACACAGGGCTTCAACCCAGCCAGGAAGAGGAAGCAACCTTCGGCCATGCAGATTGAAAACATTAACCTCTTCCTGACAGTCTCGGGCTGGGCTCTACACATCAGCACATTGCTGTGTTTTGTGATAGTAACTGTGAGCAAAGGTTTGAATACCCTTTGCTGAAAGACAAGCATCAAATATGTGCCCATCAGGCCGGTAGGAGAAAGGAGTTCAGAACCTGTGCAAGGTTTGCCAAACCACTTTCAGGGCCAGAGACCTTGAGCTGGTTGTGGCAGGATAGTGGCTGCTGTGTAAGGACTGCCAAAGGGCTGTAGGTACTCACTGCCGTAGGCTAGCCAAGCACTTTAACCTCTGCTGCTTAGATCTCTTGGTGTATATTAGAGATTGGGTTAGTTCTTTAACCCTCAGGTTGCAAACAGGTTCTTGAGTGGTTTGGCCTGTGACAAAGCATCCTTCATGTTTGCTACCCCAGGCGGAAATGACTGTGTGATTAGCCCTTTCTACGTTGGGCTAAGTTTACAGAGCCTTAGCAGTGCGTTGTTCCTACCCCACCCCTGCTACGGAGATACATTTCATTTTCCTAGAGGGCCAGTTCAAGGCTTGGAACAGAAATGGCCAGGGTTCGCAGAGAGAGCAATCAGCAGAGGCAGGAGGGAGAGAAAGAAGAGCAGCATTATTCACATACCAGTTTTACCTCCATATCTATTTGGAATCAAACTGTTTCATAAATTTTGCAGTGCCTAGGAAATTCATCGTGCCTCAGAACGAAACGGTGCTTTAATTTAGTGCTTGCCTTTTAATGTTCCCATTTGGAAAATAGTATGCTTAACCTGTAAGCAAGGCTTTGGTAGGTAGAGGGTGCAGAGGAATTGATCAGCAAAGGGTTTACAGAGCACAAATCTGTTTGGCAAGGAAGTTGCTGAAAACTGTGGAGTAGATGCTGCAGAGAGTACCTTTATGATTGATTTCCATTCAAGTCAGACTGACTGCAGTGTGGTCATTTTTCTAACCCATAACTGCTCACACTGCAGCAGTCTGCTATCTGCAGGGTGTCTGAATTATAGCAGTCCATGTCCGTGTTACCTTTTACACAAATTACTTACACCGGTTTCTTTTTCCATGCAAATTCATCAGTTTTACAGCCTCTTGTAGCTGCTGTCAGGAAACTGTTGCAGAAAGCACAAATTGATAAAACCAGTTAATTTTACTGTGCTTAATGTTAGTTTCTGTCTGTTAACACACCCTTTCATATATACCCGGTGTGCAGGAAGCATATGATAGTTAAGAGAAGATAACAAAGAGTTTGAATGTTCTTGTCATAAATTACTTCCGAACGTAATTCCTTTTAATGATCATTCCAGATTTTCTCCACTTTTAATGGTGTTGTGTATTTTCCATCCCATGCTTTAAGTCCATGGCTATCGAGGCTGTTCCCTTTCTGTCTCAATGACGTTCTTAAACAATCCTTGCCAAACAACAGCTAATTGTCTTGTGGGGATGATGTGGCAGCTGCAAAGCTACATTATTCCTATGTCAAATCTGACATTATGAGCTCCTTCAGACTTGGGGTGAAATACTGGCCCCACTGCAGTCAATGGCAGCACTCCCAGCAGCCTGTGTTTCAGCCCAGGCATGTTAGCTGGGCGATAGGAATGATCCTGTCTTCCTTTCCTCACTCCTGCCCCGTCAGAGTGAAAGATTTTTCATGTTTGAAAATGGGCCAGATTCTCAGACCAGAGATTAAACTTGGCTCAGCATCCTTGGGTGGCATTGAGACTGCTTTGCCTTTGTTGCTGTGAATCAGGGCTCTCAGACAATACATTCCAGGCCAAGCTTGTGCATTTTATTGTGCAGTGCATCCTCTTTCAGATGTGTCTGAAATGTGGGAGAAAATCATCATCTGTAATTGTCAGGCTCCCAAAGTTGTATTGTCCTGTAAATAGCACAGTGGATGGGGTACCATTTGCTGTACAGTGGCATTTCTTTGTGAAATGCATTATCTGTTGACTTTAACATTAGGCTGCTCAGTTCCTTTTCTGTTCCCAGAGTTCATAGGCTTGTGCCTGCAAACTTCAGGGTGTATAGGAATTCATTATGTTTTAATGTAAAACCAAGGCTTCAGGACAGGGAAATGAAAGGTATTCATAACTTTTACAGTAAAACTTAGGTGCTGGATAAGGTAATGAGAAGTGAACAGTGGAAGCCAACTGCTGGAGAAAAGTCTTTGAAGGTCATATATCTCTAGCTTTGATTTAGCTGGAGGAGAGGCCAGAGGAAAACTCAGAAGTTCAGAGGTAGAAAAGAACTCGGGTTTCTCATTTGCGTTTGTGCTTTCTCCAAGGAACATTTGTAACCTCTGTGCTTGTGGATGTACATCACGTACATACCAAAGGTCCTGAGGTGTTGTGTATTTCCCTGCCTATACTGCTTATAGATTATGCCAAGCACACTACAGGGATGATACAGCCTATTTGTAACTATGCCAATAGATGCAATGTTGTCCTAAAAGCGAAAGCAACAAGTTCTATTAAATGTTAGAATGATATTAGTAGAAAAGCACTACTTAAAGAAAGCCTTGCCATAATTGCTTCATTTTAAAAAAGGAGGAATGTAAGAAATCTATGTTGTGGAACATTGTATTCTTGATAAAATTTACATCTTCTTGATTGCAGTGCCAGTTACCATTAGCATTTCCTAATTTCCTCGTCCCACCTGTTCTCATCATGAAACTAAACACACTCATGAGGAAGAAGAAAGTGATTTTGAAGTGCAATTCATGCCTTATTCACATGACTTACTGACTGCAATCTCTTTTGTTTCCCCAGCACCGATAGCTGCAGGAACAGGCCCTAATTTCTCCCTCTCAGATTTGGAAAGTTCTTCATACTACAGCATGAGCCCAGGAGCAATGAGGAGGTCTTTACCTAGCACATCCTCTACCAGGTAATTTAATCTCTGCCTACTACCAGGTTACTTGGAAACCCAGGCCAGCATCATTACTCATCTGGGAAAGTAACCATTAAATCCTTTGACAAGCTGTTCGGGGGCCTCAAAATGTGGAGCTGTTTGAGACTCACAGAGCTGAGTGTTCAACTGGATTGCTGTTAAAGTTCTTTTTATAAGTACAAGCTTGAAGAAAAACTGCTGCATTGACTCGTATAACTTCTGGCTTGCATTGCAGTGTACTGGGAGAAGTTCCACTGGAACTGCTGGAGTTTCACTTGTGGCAGAAGAGAATTTGGAGCATAGCGAGATGTGCGGCTTTGTCCTAGCGGAAAAGAAAAGGCTTAAGATAGATTTGTATGCAGATAAAGTGTTTTCTGTGAAGCTAACATTGTTTTAGGACCTTGGCCTATAATGCATTCTAATTTTCATACAGCATTTAGAAATTTGTGACTTAGCCATTGGAAAGCAGTATTATTAATGCAGATGACTACCCAGTCGGATTTTGATTTTGGTTTAGATGCCAACTATGAAACAAGGATACTTTTTGATTTTTTTCCCTTTAACCATCCATGAGATTGGATTTATAAACAAGCCCAGTCACTCTCGTAGTCTTGAATGCTATTAAGAAACCGGATTGGTTCTTTTCTTCCCCCCACAGCCAAAAGAGATCACTCATTTCCAAGTCATGACAAGAAAATCTGACTTCAGCCCGGGCTTCTTTTCCATTTTAGTCTCAGTCTGCAGTGCCACCAGCTTTGCAGTGAGCAAGTACATGTGTAAAAAGTCTCTAGAGTTTGAATGTAGTTGGTTTTCATTAAAACCAACCAAACAACAACTTTAAAGACAGGCTCTTCGCAAGAACTTCTCACAGCTTGCAGTGACTGGAGGAATATTCTAGATCTTGCACTGACTGTACACATTATGGAGCTTGGTGACTACAATTCCCTATACACATCAATTAAAAACTTTGTGCTCTTTCTCTTTTGTGTGTAAAACTTCATAGCCTACAGTGCTCGTCATTAGCACCATTCTCAGGTAGAATTTACTTGGGACTCCAGAAGCAAAAAAGTGAGGTTATTAATGTTACTTAGGAGCTCAGTTGTTGTTCTTCTATTCTTCTGCAAATAGCTACCACTGATAAGGAGCTAATTATAAACAGCATGGGTAGTTAATAACTTGGTAATATGTTTGTTTTCCTCTCATCAGGCTGTTCCCAGTCAGGAAAAAAAAGTATTCCTTAAATACACAGACTCAGCAGAATGATCAGGCGGTAATTATATTGTATGCACACAATTTCCCCTATTGACACATAACAATTCTCTAAATTAAGGAATGGCCAAACCTGCATTCCACACATGCCACAAGACTTATTCTTCCTGTTTCTCACAAGCTGATTTTGCATACCCGCCAGCTCCTACCTGTGCAGGCCTTCGGGTGGGGAGCTGCGGAGAGGCTGCGAGTTTTAAACCGATACAAACTGCAGTGGCATATTTTATGTCTGTTCAATATGTTCCCCCTACACAGAGGAGCCTGTTCTTGAACGCTTTAAGCCTTAATAGAATACAGATTTGGGGAAAAAAAGTGAGCTGACCCAGCCTTGGAAAAGTACTTAGGAGAGAAATTCTCGGTAACGTCCCCACGCAGTCTGTGCAACTCATTATAGAACACAGAGCCAAGCTGAGTGTCTTTGGCTTTGGACTCCTCTCCCTGCAGAACTACTGGAGTCTGAGCCAATGGTCACCAGAGACTGCTGAAAGGGCTCTTCTGTCTCCTGAGCCTTTGGTGAGGGAGGTGTGGGGCATCACAGGGGAGTGCTTTAGTACTGACAGTGGCCAGAGAGACCTGCTGGGGCCTTTTTATGCTTGATGGCGTTCAGTTACAGAGTAAAACACTTATACTTGCAGCGAAACGTGAACATTTGAACCAAGAATGGATTCCTCCATCATTCACTTCCTACGTTTCTTCTTGCAGGACTGAAAGCTGGGTTAATTTAATGGCTGCAGTTAAAAGATGGAAAATACAAGTTTGAACTGATAATTTGTCTTTCAGAATAACCTGTGGAAAAAATATGACAGTTAAAATAAGTCTTGTGTGTCATTACTGTGCTCATTCAAATTGCAAAAATCACGCCATACAAATTAAATTCTTGCCTTTTCATTGACCTCTGTGCATTATGAAAAATGTCCTACTTTGTGATCTGTAAAAGCCTGAATGCTAAACTATCTTTTAGTTAAACTTACACGTGCTTAATGCTTCAGTCTGGACTCTGTAAGAGCTTATTTTGTATCTCACTGAAGCTTAGTCATTGGCGACGAAGCAAGTCGGAAACAAGAAGTGGATGCTGAGAGGCTGGGTGGGCAGGATGGCTGTGCAGGACTCACCTTCCCCTTCTCACGGCCCTAAATCTGTTATAGCGTCCATAACCAAGTTAGTCCCAAGCAGGGCTAGAAAGGTGTGTCTCAACAAAAGTGCCTTTGTTCCTTTCCATACATTCTTATGATGTGTTTTTACTTTCTCAGCTCCACAAAACGTCTCAAGTCTGTGGAGGATGAGATGGACAGTCCTGGTGAGGAGCCGTTTTATACAAGCCAAGGGCGCTCTCCAGGAAGTGGCAGCCAGTCAAGTGGATGGCATGAAGTGGAGCCAGGTAAGCCACGGCTTTCAGGAGCCCGAGAACCTGATCTCCAGTTGCTCTGTTTTGTTATCAGAATATGCTGAACGCTGTGTAGAAAGGTGATCAATTGTAAACATCTTGTAACTTCTCCTGAGAAAAGGTCAGTCTAATGAAAGTGTGGTAGTGGTTTTATTGCTGCTGCAGCTGTGAATGTTTCTGTAGTGTGTCACTTCTGTGTTTTGGCCAAATATCTGAAGTATTCAAATTATGCAGCAAAAGATAGGAGGTCTTTTTCTGTCAAAAGCCCCAGATTCAACTCTGGGATAGCAGTGACAATCCCTCAGCAAAAAGCAGTACTTCTCTGGGCTGTGCCCTACAGTTATACTGTTTAAATAAATATCCCTAAACTTATAAAAGGTAGAAGGACTTTTCAAGCATTATACAACACTTGAGCTCACTTAGTAATGACTTTTAAGAGACTTACCGAAGGAGTTGTTTTATTAATCTGTAATACCATGAAGTGTGATTGGAGGCTTCCTATCAAAATAGATAGCACTGGGTGTTACACTTCATAAGGTCTAGAAAACAGCTCTTGTGCCTCTTCTCAGTTAATTTTTGTGTGTGATCTTTCTTGTTGATCATCTTTTGGGTTATGTTGTGTTACATACTTAACTGTCCATTGATCACTTATCCTGAGATCATCTGGGTGCTTAATACTATCGGAAATACTTTTCTGGGTCAGTGCTACATGCATAGGTGAAGTTAATGCTTCAGTTTTGCTTATGGCTACATAATCAAGTATTTATTGCCAATAAAAATAATAGAAGTCTTATTTGTTAGATAAAGGCAAGCAGGTCTTTCATCTTCAGCCTCCCAGTGTTTGAGAAGGCCCTTTAAACACCCCAAAGGGTCTTTTACAATATGTATTTTTTTCCTTTCTTGTTTGTTTGGATTTAAAATAGTATGGTTGTGGGTTTGTTTTGAAACAACACATGCTTGTCCAGGGCACTGTGTATAATGAACTATACAGCACAGAAAAGTAAAATCAACCTGAACAGCATTAAAATCAGTTGTGTGGGCACTTGGCCAGCCACCTATATCCTTCATCATGTAGGAAACATACCCACAGCTTTCTCTGGAGACCCTGTCAAACAGCTGTCCTTTACAGCATGCCCAGAAAGTCACCAAATTTGGGCTATTCCAGACTGGGAGGGGACTGATTCCCGTGCCTGGGAGCCCTTGGAGGATCCCCTGCCAGCTGCCCTCTCTGCTCTAATGAGGAGGAGCCAGCTTGTGGGCCCTTATTGACTGCAGATGTGGCACTTTGGCAGGAGGAGAGGGTGGACCTGCAGGCAGACAAGTGCCAGGCTCCCCGTGACTGCCTTGCTGCCGCCGTCCCCAGGGCTCTGGTGCTTTCAGTGAGGTGTCCTGCTCAGTAGACACTAGGGGCTGTTTCCTCCATCAGCTCCAGGCTCCAGATGATGTAAGGCAGAGCTTCACCTTGTACTAAACTAGTCTGCTCATGGAGCGGCAAAAAGAGGAACAAAAGCTCATCGCCCATTGAAAGGGAGAGATCACAACCTCCTCTGCAGACACAGATGGCTAAAAGCTGACTGGGTCACTGCTTCTACATCATTGTCAGATGGGGGGCTAACTCCCCCCAAAATTTGGGGTATTCTTTGTTAGTGACAAATGTTCTCCATTTGTGCAACAGCCAGAGCTTGGCTATTAATTTTGCTGTCGCATCTGGTGGTTTTCCCCACATGTGGTCATTACCTCTGTCTCATCCAAGTCCTCACTAGGATGGTGGCTCTGAGCTGCTGAGCTGGACAAGAGAAGTACCTAAAGCCTTACACCTCCAAAGCACGTCTGCCATTCTTGGCACCACTGGGTGCCCATCATTGAGAACTGCCCATTTCAAGCTTCCTGAGTTGCTCAAAAAGGCAAGAACAAGTCGGAGAAGAGAAGGTTCTTCCTTCCTCATGACCTTCCTCACTTACTACAGAAAATTCCAGATTCTGCTTAGTCTTTCCTGTAAAATGGCAGCAAATCACCTTGCAACATCAGGGACTCAGGCCAGGTACCAACTAGATACGGCTCAGACTCACCAAGCTATCTATCACTGTCACAGCTAGGAAGAAATAGAGCTTTATCCTGCCTGCGTGGGATGCACTCACAAACCGTCTTTGTGCTATATCCACAGAGCCTCACCCCAATTCTTCTGCTGTGGCTTTCAAGCAGCCTGTCCTCTGAATTCATTGCCTCAGCTTCTCTGTAAAACAGGGTCACTGCAAGAGCACAGCTGGCAGAGAGATTACCTAAAGAGCCACAGCTCATCAGTGGCGAAGGACAAAACAGTACTGAAGTGTCCTTCTATGCTAGGGCAACAGGGTGCTTGCCCCTGAGGGACACATCCTGCTGTGGTCTGTGCACAGTGCCCTGCCTTACCTCAGAAATCACAGGTGGGTCTGCTGTTACCATCTATCCCTTTGTATTTGACATAGGTGCTTTATCTCCAGAAGTATAAAACGTTCTACGAGTCTTCAATGGGGCATCTGCCTAGAAAATATATTGGTCACCTGAAAGCTGTACAAATGATGTTAACATCCCGTATTACCCAGTGGCTCACCACAAAGCTCCTCTCTGACAGGGGAGCTTTGGAGCCTGGACCTGTTTCAGATCCATCCTTTGCGGTGTCTTTCCCTTCCAGAAAAATGCCTTGCCGTTTATTTAATCTGCAGTCAAAACGATGGCACAGTTTTGACATAGGATAATCTCAGTGCTTCAGTGTTTTGGTTTCTCCTCAGTGAAATTCACAGTAGAAGTTTAAAGACTAAAACCATCATTTTGTTTGACTTGGCACTTCTTCCATGTGGTTCATTTTATGCTGCGTGGGATAATGCAGGTATCGACGGTGCAGAATGCTGGTGGTGAGGAAGGCAGGCTGAAGTTTTATCCTGTACTGGCAGAGTAGCCTAAGCCAGGCTTCCAAACTCCATAATTAAACCCTGTCCTTTGGGTTACCGGCCAAACAACAGGAGGAGGAAGTCAGACCAAGAAAAGAAAGCTTAGACTTGTCTGTGGGATGGCTGTTCTGGCTGGGAAGGGAAGTTCAGAGAGGAGCCAGCGGCCAACCTCCCAGCCCAGTAGGATCCACACCAAAGATAATAATATATCCTTTGGCTTTATTGCCTTTGAGTAGATTGCTTCCTCACAGGAGAGTTAGATTTATGCAGAGATAGCTTCTTGGCCTATACGCCTTGACAGGTTTATGGGAGTGAGAGGATGAATATTCTGTCTGTGTGTATCGCATTTGCTTAATGTTGAGGTGTGCACATGAGAAAAAGTGGGGACTCCACTGCAGGAGCAGGTGAAGCACCCGTATGCTTACGCACACGTAGAGACAGAGCAAAGTGCTCGTGGCACAGAGACTGAGAGAGGGTGCTAGAAAAAGGTATTGCCTGAGACAGTGCGTGGAAATTAGGTTGGAGAAATGTCACACTTGAAAGAGGGCACAACGTGGAAGGGAAAGGGAAAATGAGAAGACAGTTTTAGACCATACAGAAGGGGGAAGGTATATAGAGGAAAGAACAAAAAGAACAAATGCCAGGAAAACAAAGATGTAACTTCCTAGAAAGGAAATATGAAATGGAATGTGTGAGCTCCTCTTAGAGAAAGAGAGCACTCAGGCAGAGGGTTATTTACCGCCAGCCGTGACTAGTCGCTCTACATCTGTCTCCATTTTTTTCTCTTGAGCAAATTCCCTTTTTGGATACTTTCTTCCTGCATTGCTTCCCTGTGATTGCCCCTGTAAGTGGTCTTTGGAGGGCAGGCTGTATACTCAGAACATATGT
Source organism: Ara ararauna (assembly GCA_028858755.1). Classification (NCBI taxonomy): domain Eukaryota; kingdom Metazoa; phylum Chordata; class Aves; order Psittaciformes; family Psittacidae; genus Ara; species Ara ararauna. The sequence goes on from CM054382.1 coordinate 64,339,820, forward strand.
GCAAACTGGCAGGAGAACAGAAGAGGACAAAACCACTCTGTGTGCTATTTAGATTAGGCAGTGGATGCTTCCCCTGTGCCTACTCTTGGGGTCTCTGCTGCATGCAGAATAGAAGCTGCACCTATTGTCCATCCAAAGTCCTTTCTCTGCACTTTTACATCGCAGGCCCCTGGGTCTTGGAGCACCCTGACATCTGTCTCATGTGGAGGTTTAGCTGGGTGCTTCACCCACCGGCAACATGACCTTTCCATTCGTGGCATTTCAGACCCATAATCATGAGCAGAGGACATGTAGCACTCTTGTTATATGTCAGACGTGACAGCCAAAGCAGAATCCAACATTAATTCCATGTTCCTTGTACTGTACTCCTTGAGTCTCACATCCATTTACCTGCACTCGAAAGCTCCCGGGGAGCTCTCAGGCCTAAAAAGGCTGCAGTCTGCCAGAAAAGATGAATTTCCTTTCACAACAGGAAGGCTTAGGAAGTAAAACAAAGCAGGCATGTAGTAAATTACTTCTGCTTTTCAAATACCTTTTGCTGTATCCTCCTTACCATTACTTTATCTCAGCACTTTCAGTACATAACTCTTGTTAACTGAGAAGAAGGGCAAGAGAGGATAAAGATGATGTTGGTAAGAAAATAAGGGAACACCACACTGCCTTTGAACTCATGCACAAAGCTGGCCTGTGTTCAGTTCTGTGGCAGCTCTGCTTATAATGGAGGTAAGCCATAATTACAGGTATATGTTTTTTAATTCCATAATAAGAGAAGATTGAGTTAATCAGTATTCCACTTATGCATTTTTTAATGCATTCTTTTGATTCAGTCCAGGAGTAAAGTTCACATTGTGCTCTCTCATGTTGTAGTGTAGCATATGGATGGTGTTTGTCAATTCTGCTTCTATTGTATTTCTACAGTGTGACATGGAAAAAATGTCTAAGATGCAAATTCAGAGTATCCTGTTAGTTTCTTTACTTAGATCTTCCTGGTATTTGTATTTCCACTTGTTAGTTTGGTCCCTAGAAGACCATAATCCCAGGAAAGGGACTCCTTGTGCTTCTTGAGATATGGGAAGGGACAATTAGCTCTGCTTCTCTTGTCGTCTTGGCCAACTTACAGCCCTTCACCCATTTGTAAAATGGGTGGAGGTCTGTGGTCCTTCTACTGAAAGGCTGATGGGGCTTTTCATACCGTGGCCATCCACCTTCCCTTGCCCCAGCTCCACCCAGCTGTGCTGCTGCCGGTCACGCTGTGCTCAGCTTTTGTGTGTCTTCACCTTGAAAACCCCAGGAACCAAATGAGCCTTTCAGTGCAGAAACCTTAAGGAATTAGCAATAACACTTGCACTGCATGACTGAAAGACATATTTACAGTTCCAGGGGCTTATGGAGTTGATAATATTATATGAACCTGCAGTAAGCTCGAGAGTTAGACTGCTGGACACGTCTTTGGTAGTAAAGATGCTATTAAAGTCAGCCTCATGATTGCTCACTACACCATTCAGCTAGTGCTGCTCGTTCTCATGTCACCATCTATGGGACTGTCTGAAAATAATTTCTGAGCAATTTCTATGCAGCTGAGGAGCTGAGATCTTATTTTGGAATATTTCCCTTGCAGTGGCAGTGACCTCTAACTCAACGGTACCGTGTCTGTCCCCGTTGGTGGTTATAGAACAACCACATGCAGGCAGCTGGTCCAAACCCTTGTTTTAATAACCCTTGTCTTCAATCTGGCATGGGCTTTCTTTTTAGCCGATTCTCAGCACGCAAGAAAACTCTTTCTCCATGTTTACAAAGAAACTTTTATTTATGCCTTACACATCGGAAAGGCTCATTCAGGCGTAGATCAGATGACCACAAGACTTTGTTTTCAAAGTCTGTTCAGAATTATTTCTTGGAAATATGAGAGAAAGTGGTATAAGGGAGATCCTGGATTGTGTTCTTTATGCATTCTTTATGTCCTAAACACAGTTGTTGCCTGGCACTACACCTAGAAGATAAAATAATTATAGTATGTCCCAGCATCGGTGATGCAGGGTGCATCTGATCTGTCCTCAGGCAAAAGGTCTATTGTCTCACTGAAAGACTGGACACCACACACTAACTCATTGCTCAGGGAAGTTTCCAGTGATTGTATTACATTACTGCCAATGATTCAAGGGACTGACTGTAGAAAATATGATGAAAAACATGAGAACCATGTATTATACAAAATAAGTAATAGAAAACAGTCTCTTCTTACTGGGAAAACATTCATCTTCAGACCTGGAGTATTCAAGATCAAATAATTCTCTGGCACTACTTTTCAGTGACTTGCTGTAGTGGGCAGTTTTCACTGGATCGTAACCAGACACAGGAATTTCATGGTCGTAATGAATTTCCTTAAGCTGAACTCTTCATATGCTCAGAGACCTATTTAAGAAAGACAAAATCAAGGAAGCTTCTCTCTTCCTTAGACCAGAGGAGGTCTACATCCAGGATCCCTGCCAATTACATTTATGCAGTATTTCCCAGGTGTGACATTGTCTTGCCCTCCAATTCTCAGTGTGTAAAGTCAGGCAGCACACTCACATAGCCATTAAGATTGTACCTGCCTTTGCAGCAGCTTCATTATGTACCTTGACACATCTATCAGCAGGCACCAGTGCCATTTTTTCCTCCATTGAACTTAATATCTTAAGACAGTGGGAGCATTTCACAGCCAGATAGACCTCCAGCCCATGGCATAGTTTGGCTCTTTGAATGGAAGATCAGAAACAGATCATGTTTCTCTGGTGGCCAGAACATTTTGGTTTATGGCAGAAAGACTTTCATCAGGCTAATTTGTGCTGTTCAGTTGAAGAGATGCCATTGACATTCAAGGCCAGGCTGGATGTGGATCTGGGCAACCTGATCGAGTTGAAGATGTCCCTGCTCATTGCTGGAGGGTTGGACTAGATGAGCTTTGAAGGTCCCTTCCAACCCAAACTGTTCTATGAGTGGTACAGCAGACACAACCTGTTGCCTCCCAGGTTCAGGCAAACTTCCACTGTTCCTTTTCTCTGAAGAACGTCTGAGCTTTGGTGGACTGCATGCTGAGACTAGGACTCCTCCTCCCATTTATCCCATTTCCCTGTTCCCATTCAGACCCGTGCTTCTTCTCATTTCCAAGACTTTATACAGTTTCCCACATTTCTGCCCACTCTTTCAGAGTCTTCCAACATCCTTGTTCTTTCTGCCAAGCTGAGAAGCAGAGCGTGCTTGGGCCTGTGCTACCTTTCATGCTTTCGTTACTGGTACGTGGAGTGAAACATGGCCCCATGTGCATGCTGCCACCGAAAAAGTTGGCTTCAGGTGAACAGGTAGATGCCTGAAGCCAAACGTACGATGGGATCATACTTCAAGGGACTCCAGCAACTGTAAAATACACAGCTTTCCTTAAACGTCTTTTTACCTTCATGTATTCCATGTGTTCCTTTATCCCTGCTCTCTGCATTACGGTGTCCCATCAAAACACAAGCTGCCCAGTGGTTTACGAGAGCATAAGATTTCTCTTTTCTTCTATGAGCAATAGCACTTATCAACTTCTACTGAAATACCATATCAGCTCCTTGTCACTGGCAGTCTACAGTTCCTGCCGCTAAAAGTTTAATGCATTTACAGGAGCACTTAGGCATCAAGACTTTGATATCACAATCTGTTAGTCACAGGTGCTACATGATAGGTTTGTGTTAGCACATTATAGATCTTTTATCAGATACTGCACAAAATGTGTGTGTTTCTCTGCCAGGCAATCAGAATCAGCCTGCTGCATAGTTGATGAGTTACCAATATACGTTGTTGTTTATTTTAAACAGAACTTTTCCAGAACTGCACCTTAATGGATAACTTAAACCCTAATTGGGCAAGGCCAGCAAAGATCAAGAACTTATTGTGAGCCAGGAAAAACACAGCAGGTCAATAGTGGTGCTTTGAGCATTGTCAGTCTTCTGCAACAGCATTCATCAAGTGAAATGATTAACACTACTCATTTGCTATAACAGACATAGTCATTTTGACAGCAAATTACCACTGGATCAATAGCTCAGCTTTTCTTTGGCAATTCACATAGTAGCATGAGACCTGTGACAACATGCCATGCTGCTGGCATTGCTGCCTCAAAATCATGGAAGGAAGTTAGAGCAGGGGGAAGAAAGACTGATTAAAAAGTCAGATCAGATTGAAATGTCCTGGATGTTTTCACATCCCTCAAAGGCTCTTGTTTTTCCAGACACTAGACAGCACAACAATCTTGGCCCTGAAATTCAGCCTAAACTGTATTTTCCATTTTTAATGAAATTAATAATCCCAAGCAAGTTTTAGAGCACATGCCTCAGCTTTGCTGTAATCCCCGGAGGAAAACATCCCTTCAGTATGGTCCCGGAGAAGTCGGTCAGTCAATGTTGTGCCTCTGCTCCTTGCATCCAATTCCAGATGTCAGGAAATACATCACGTAAAAACGGGTATGGAGCTGTAGGAGATCTGAGTTAAAAAATGCAGAAAGTGTTTCACTTCTGATACCAAAATAAAGCTGTTTTTTCGTATGCATACTATTTTCGCTGACTTGAATGTCCAAGTTAAAAGCAGATCTTCTGTGCACTGTGACAGCCATAAGATCACCTGAGCGATTTCTGTCTCCATGCACAATTAGAACCATCTAAATCATTTTTCAGATTGATAGGAAAGATTTAGTGCATGCAAAACTAGTCCCTTATGAAGGTTGGAACCGTGCTTCTTGGTGACAATGGGATGGGAGTGCTCTATTGGTAGTCCATGGACCTTAGGTTCTTCAGACATCATTGCTGGCTGAGCCATATTCTGCCATCCATTCTGTTGAAAATATACACATAAAGCAAAGACGCTGATATGATTTGTGCTTCCCTTTGGACACCAAGTGAAAACGATAAGCTTCCTGGCATTGGGACAAAAGCAGACACTTTCTCCTTCCTCTCAGAGGTGAGCTCTGAAGGACAGAAGCACCCTCTGAATATGGCTGTGAATTTCTTGCTGATTTGGAGTCTGCCAAACATGAATCTTTGTGAGCTCCAGACAGGTCTCCCTGATGCAGTTATCCTTGAAGATCATCTGATAGTGTGGCATGGGACTGTTTAATTGCAAAATTGGATGAAGCACATTGAGAGTATTGTACCTGTCTTCCAAAAGTTGAACTAGTTTTCTGGTTTGCTTCTGGGACCAATTCAGGATGTTGACTTGGATCTATAAAGTCTTCTATAGATTAGATCTGGGTTAGGAAATGGACTACATTCCTTTGATGTGCTGTCTTAGCAGTTGAGATCAGCAGACTTGCTTTTTCTAATGTGTTTGGGAAGCAGAAGCAATATTTTATCTCCTGTGGTATGCTGCTGGTACAGAAATGTTCAGGCTTACTAATTCTTCAGGACACAGGAAAAGTCTTCATCACCTGTGTAGGCAGTCATGGGAAAGGACCCACTGCAAAGACTGCACTGAACTCTTATTTTTTGGGGAGGCAGCTGGAAAATATTAGTAGTTTTCAGAGCCAATATACAGTACATATTGAGCGCCAGTAAATGATGCGTATTATTGCAAATTCCTTTGCACTTCTGCATTTTATAAAACAGATAACTAAAATACTCACCTAGCCAGATCAGGTCCCCAAAGAATGCGCTTTTCCAAGTAGAGACACAAACCAAAAACCCAGAGCAGAACACGAATTAGCCAAATAGTGGTTGAAACAAATGGTTTTGGGATCACTGAGTAAGGACCGTGACCTCCTTTTGCATCTGTCATGGCAACTGTGAAACTTTGTGAAAGAAGCTCACCACAAAACAGATGCTGGGCTATCTTAGGTAAATAAATTACCAAAAAATAATAATAAAAATCTCCCCTACACATTTTACAAAGCACAGCTGTGTAAATATTGCATGAGACGGGAGAGGAGGAGAGATGTAACATACACCCTTTTCTATGCAGAAGTTCTGCTCTCGCCACTGTTTATTAACATTCCCAGTACAAGCATCACTCCACTGTGTTGCACACAGTGCTGCTACTGTACTGCTTGCACATGGTTTGATCTTTGCTTTAGAGGAGAAAACAGGCTTAATTTTAAAGGAAACACTTTCACACAAAGTTAAAATGTGCAATGAGAGGTGTTAGGGGACACAGAGAGGATGGTGCAGGACCGGGAACAGGAAACAGACCGTGTTACATCTCTTTTTGCATTTCCTTTCCCACACTGTGTCTGCCACACTGACTCCTGGTTCTCCACAAGATCTTTATTTCATTGAGCTGGATACCTACTGCAGTTTTCCTGTTTCTCAGCTGCCAGGCACAGCACATTCCAGCCTACAAAAACTGTGGATCTGCCCACAGAGAATTAAAAATGGCTCTTCTGAGCTAGACTGAAGGCTTGCTTAGTCCAGTGTGCTGCTGTCTGTGACAAGAGCTGGTAGCGGACACGTAAGGAAAGAATACAGCAGCAGGACAGGCATCCAGTGATGCTTTTCAGAGCACAGCCACACGGATTTTGGCAGCAAACAGCTTGGTTTCATGAGCCAGAGGCTCAGTTCACATCTTTGTGTTTGACAGCCTTCAGTGGACTTCTCTTCTTGGAGACACACTCAGATGGTTTTAACCCATTCTTTAGTTTGCCCTCCACATCCCATGGCAGCGAGTTCCAGTTTTACTTGGTGCTGTGTAAGGAAGATCTTAGGCAGAAGCTCTTCCCTGTGAGGGTGCTGAGGCACTGGCACAGGGTGCCCAGAGAAGCTGTGGCTGCCCCATCCCTGGCAGTGCTCAAGGCCAGGTTGGACACAGGGGCTTGGAGCAAGCTGCTCTAGTGGAAGGTGTCCCTGCCTGTGGCAGGGGGTTGGAACTGGATGAGGTCTAATGTCCCTTCCAACACAAACCATCCAGTGATTCTATGAAGAACCACTTCTACCTATTGCCTGATCATTTTGCTTGATGCTCCTTAGTGGTTTTGTTACTGCCAGAAGCAGAAAATAAAACATTCCCTGGTTACCTTCTTTACTTTCTTTCAAGTTAAGTGCTGCCCCAACACGTTGTCCACAGCAGTCAGTGAGCATAGGAAAGCAGAGAAATCTGTCTAGCAGCCTGTTAGCTCAGGTAACAATTTGGCTGAGTGACTGCAGAGCCATTCTATACCTCCAGGAATGTCTGTGTGCTGTGATAGCAGCTGTGCTATTCCCCTAAAGTGGGTAGTCTGTAACCTTGACCCATAACCCTGGAGCTTATGGCATGAATCCAGCGCTAACCCCACAGCTGAGCCTGGCTGGAGTGACTGTAATAAGGACCCTGCAGCCTAAATAAGGGATGCTGCTTAAGTATTCTTAATTTCCCTTCATTTTCCAGCTCAACAAAAACTCAAAGTACAGCAGGGTCTTCATCTAGCGTGCCTACTGGCTAGAGATCTATTCTGATTTCACTGGTATCTTGCTCAGGGGAATGCAGGTAATCCATAGCATCCTCCACCTCTGCTTGCCCAGCCCGTGGTCCTAGTGAGATCATCCTTTCTGCTATTCTCTTACATCAGTGGTTGCTGCTATTTTTAGTGTGATGCACACCAAAAAGCAGAACATAAGAGATCCCATTGCTAAAATTAGCTGGAAAATTATAGGCTGTTTTAGTGGTTTGTGCATAGCCTTCATTTGCCTCGCTGGGATTTGTGTGCAGATCTTCGAAGCCCCAAGAACTACCAAAGTGAGATGGTACCTGCAGTCCTCATGTCCAAGTGCTTTTGGAAAGAATGGGACTATTTTATATCAGCAAAGGCTGGAGGCAAAGTGTTAAGTTCCACCTATAGGAGGGAAATACTTAGAGTAAGGATTTACAATCAGTGAGACTTGAGAAATATGAATGTATGGATTATCTTTCTTTGTACTTAGTGGAACATCCCGTTTTATTACAGCAGCCCACGTTTGTCTCCAGGACTATTATCTGTGATGCAGCACACTAATGCACTACCTTGCTCTGAACAGGAGAAAGCACTTTGGATGTAGTCCAGATTTAACCCTGTCTTAGGGCTCGCCTTTACTGCTAGCCAAAATAATAGCAAATTATAACTAAAGCACCATCCCAACTCTTCCTCTGACCTTGGCCAATTCTAGGTGCGAGGTGCAGCTTTAAGCAAAGGGTACTGGTCATTCCCACTTGTTTCATGACTCCTCTCCCTCACTCTGCCCTTCATCTCTTTTCCATTCCTTGAGTGAGACTGCTTTAACACCTGGTCTAAGTGCGCTATGCAAGGAGCTGCTTCTGATTGTCAACGTTAAGGTTTGACATCTGACATCAAATTGATTCCTGCAGAGTCCTGTCGTGCAGGAGGAATGGCAGATTCTGGCCATTTGGAGATTTTAAAAGTCAAAGCATCCCCCAACCAGTTGTATTTCTTGTGCACATCCCTACCTAAATGGGAACTTATAAGTATTAAATAATTTGCTTGCCCTCTTTAAATTTGTTTAACCTTTTTGGTTAAAAAATTATCATCTAAAACCCCAGTAACTCTGGGGGGACAGGTTTTTAAGAGAGCAGGGCAGTCTTACAAACAACATTTCTCCCATGTCTTGTCAACTGTGATGCTGTTGTGATTTTACAGTGCTATTTCTTTACTCTTGCAGGAGTGTTCTCTTTAATATTGTGTGGAAAACCCTGAACAAAACCTGGTGCTTAATTCAGAGTAAACAGTGGCAGTGACTGAATAGAAACCCGATGTCAAATATACAGCCGCCCTGGGAAAGTCAAAATGCGTTGCTTTCTCATCTCTTCCAGTTGTTGCCTTCTTAAGTGTATTATTCATAAAATTAGCAATTTAAAAATGCATAGAAACATTATTTTTTATATTCATTGCATCACTCGGAAAAAAAAAATGGTTAAAAATCGATTTGCTGGCCTCTTGGGGAAATGCTGTAATGTTTTTGGCTGTCTCCTACTTTCTGCTGCCAGCTAAAAGTACCATCTGGCTTGTTTAGGGCCTTTTTCCATATCAGGTGCTTCCAAAATTCTCCCCAACCAGAGGATTGTTTCATTGGGTTGCTTTGCCTGCTGAGGCATGTGTCCTGGGCTGGGAATCCTACTGCTTCTGTTCCCTGCCATCTTGCTGACGGTGGTGTGTGTATGTTTGGGCACAGATCTTGCTGCCTCTCTCCCGAGGACATTTGCATCATTGTCAGCTGCACATATTAAATTGATATGCAGGGCTCAGAAACACGTATCCCGTCTTTTGTCCCTTTGTTTGTGCAATTGTTGTGGTTTTAATTCTTCTTTGACACCTGGAATATCACAAAGCTGCTGATAATCTGTTGGCTACTAAGGGAAGTGACATTGATAGAAGGATAATGTGTGTCAGACTTATATCTAGATAATTGCCGGCACACCCCGAACCCTCACAGCTCAGGGAATGAATATCCTAAATCCATTATTAATTTGGAGAGTCATATGTGGCAGTTGGCTGCGGTGTCATCCTCTCGCTGCAAGAGTCACTTGCAAGGGATTTTCAAAGCCAGTTTTGGTTAATTCTGCATTGCTGTGTCGAGTTGTGCCTTGTAGGAGTCCACTTGGGTACGTTCTTGCTGCCATTTCGTGGCAGTGTGAGGAGCTGTAACAAAATGGGGTTGGTGCCCTAACTCCTCACGGAAGGAAGCTTCCCAAGTGTCTTCTCCTGCACGGGCATCAAGTACCAAGGAGATAAGAAGTGATGCACTATACGTGGTACCAATTGAAGGTGACACCTCCTCCTCAGGATCCTTTGTTTTTCAAATTTGCTGTTTTACCTAGAAATAGAAATCTACCCCTCAAAGGATTTATGAGTGGATTTGGAGTATTGTAGTTGCTAAGTATAGACTTTTGATGCGATCATTTGGAAAGATGGAGCGTGTTTTGAAATAGATTCTCCCGTAAGCTGTCTTGTCCTATTTCCAAAATGATCTGTGCCATACACTGCTGACTTTTCCTGTCCATCCATTAAAAGTGAATTATGAAGAGTGCTGAGACTCTAAAACAGATAGTAGTTTAACCTTGTTAGTAAATACCAGGTAGCTGGTATCTACTGCTAGAATGTTACATCACAGCCTTTCTCTTCTATATAGGCTTATGAAATGATCTTGTTACTATATAAACTGCCTTCGCTGTGTACATTCTTCCAGAGGTTTATTGTTCTTTGTATGTTGGCACAGTAGCACGACTCTGAAGAGGCAGCTCACGATGTGGTGAATTTTAAAGGCTCGGGAGATGGCCATATCTGGTTTTCAGCAAAGGAATGAAAACTCTCCTTATATTTTCTTTTTTTGTTGCTGTTTCCTAAGGTATCAAAAGTTTCAAAAGATGTGCTGAAATGCAAAGGAAATGATAGCTAAAGCCTGGATGGGAAGTAGGGCCTCCGAGTGCTTTGTTTCTTTGCTTGTTACCCCAAAATCTGAATGTTTGAAGTACAAGTCGATACTTAAATCAGATAAACCTGGTTTGTGAAGCAGCGAGCTGCTTGAGCTCCCTCACACATTATTCATTTAGTTTTGTGTGAGTGCAATAAAAATTTTACAAGCTGTAATCTTGTTCTTTTAATAGAGAGAAAACTATGCAGAATATGTTGCTCAGAGTATTAGATAAGCTACAGTGTGTTAATCAAATATTTTCGTGATATGAGGGCAGTTGAGAAAACAGTACAATTTTTGCTAATGGCACTGGTAAGTAAACGGATCTATCATTACATTGTCATGAAAAGTGACATTGAGCAGAAACACCCTGCCAATCCCTAGAAGATAAGTATTTAATGTAATTAGACAGACACTGTCTCCTTTGTTGAACGTAGCATTAATCACCCAGAGAAGTCCAACTTTATATGAAATGGCTTTTTTTCTGATATGTCTTTGTATTAGCAACCTTCTTACGTGGTTTTGTCATGATGATATATTTGAAGAAGTGACTGCTGTAGCTCTACAGTTTTCCTCATGACATATCTTGCTGTTCTGTGTTCCATAATCTTATTTTTTATTACTATTTAGCAATGTTACATTATATAGCTGTGACTTGTTTCTGAATCTAGAAGCCTACAGGCATTTGGAACTGAACCTCTTTGAAAGAGTTAATAATGCATTCAACTTCTGAGACATTAAAGCAATACAAATAGCTGCCTTGATGTTCTCCAGTTCTTCCTATGTGGTGTTAGCACAGTTTCATTGGAACGGCATAAGCAAAATGTTTCTTGCCTCGCATGCTTGTTCATAAAATCACACACAAAAAATAGGAAGAACTTGTATGAAAGTCTCATTGTTAAATTGATGAAAAATGTTGCCCCCTTCCAGAACTCATTGGCACTACAGACTCCCCTTTTTTTTCCCCCTCTCCTCTGTTGCTTGTAATTTGTACTGTGAAATGCTGTCTGGTTATGAACTGGTATCAATTTAAATCAGAGCACAGCTGTGTCTTCCCACCTTCTCAGTGGTGCAGAGGGCTTTGAAGGGAAAGAATAGGGTTTAGTCAACGATGACAGCAGACTTCACCGGCTAACAGGTGGAGGTCAAGTCGGTTTATTTGTTGGGATGAACAGAGTGCAGAGATGAAAAATCTTTGCCATAATAAGGTTTAGGAGGAAAACGCTGACTAGTCTAAGCTTTGATTCCAGCTGACAGATCCTTTTCTAGTGTTCATTACTTGATTTCACAGTTCAGGCAATTTTAAGAGGCTTAAAATGATATTTCTGCTCTCCTCTCTAAAACTTTGTGATCACTTTCTAATTTTTTTTTGCTTGAAGTAAAGTTTACAGGGACTCCCTAATAGCCACTCCTGCCTTTAAAAGTCACTATGCCATCAAAAACGTAAGGATAAGCTTTGATTTTAGACCCTTACTTTTACCGATTCTTTTTGTAAATGAAGTAAAACAAAATTCACAGGGAGACACCAATTTGGTTAGAAAATTAAAACTTTAGAAGACCAAAACTCCCCTGAAAACTGGATGGCGAAAGAAAAGCACGGTGCTTAAGAAGTCACTGTTCCAGCCTGGGCAAACGGGGTTTTATGTGCCTGGTAGTGTTAATGAAGCTACGCCAGCCCAGTGCGCTCAGTTTCAATCACCAAGTGCCGGTGAGCCATGCTCCATCCTGAAAGGGAGTCACAGCAAGACCCCAGCTAATCAGAGCAGAACGTCCTGACATTGTGTGCCGGTGCCGGGACTGCCGTGACCTGTCGGCTTCGTTGCAGATCAAATGCAGCATCACAAAGGGATTTCAGAGCTGTGGGTGTGCGAGTCCCTCCTAGGTTAGAATCCTGCCCTTCCCCTATGCCAGCTGCTGGGAGGGGAAGGGAGCCATTTCTCCTTTCCCACCCTTTTTCTTCCACCACCACCACCTGCTTCCTACCTGCTGGAGTGGGCAGAATAGGATTATCTTTAGCCATTTGCTAAAATCTTCCCCCTCAGACTTTCTATTACTTCTGCATTCATTCTTTGCAGGAAGAGGAAACTCACTGGTCAAACCCTTGGACACCAGAATAGTTGCATGCAGTTTCCCAGGGAGCCAGATAGCTCTAAAGCTTCCCAGTGAGTGACAGTTTCTCTCTTCTATTCTTCTGAAACATGTGTTTTACACATATACTGAAAAATGTGAATATCAATTTACAGCCAGATTCTTGCCTTTTTAAAAACAAAAACAAAAAAATATATCAAATCTCCCAAAGTATTTACACTTAGAGCACCTCAGCACACATAGCACTTTTTTAACGCAGGAAAAAGTGTTGGATGCTCTTATACACATAACATCATTGGGCTTGAAAGCTGTTAGCTCATTCTGAGTTAGTGGCGAGAACAGTGGATTTGCCAGCACCAAACTGTGAAACCTTTTCTGTGTGACTGGTAGAGATCTCATGGGGGTAGAATTCCAAAAACGGGGAGGAGGGGGGTGTGAATCTGTGCATTTGGATTCGAGTACCTTCAATACCATGCTATCAACTTTGCCCTAGAAGCCTTTGAATCACAAATCATTGCAGGCTGGGAGAGTATTTTGGAGAATTACCACTGTATGCTTTCCCTGGTCTTTTTACTCTTTTTCTAGGCATCCATTAGTTGCCACTGTCAGAGAGAGGATACTGGACTAGGTGGATCTCTGCAATCTGATTTGGCATGGCTATTTTTCTGTGTTCCTAAGCTCATGAGATCAAGTTACGTAGGATTATTTCATAATGCCAGAGCAGCTGTTTCTGAGGTTCAACAAAGCTATCTAGCAAAGTGTCTAATAAAAGAAAAATCCTGTCCCATACTGTAGCTTTCTTGGTCCAGTGAAGCAGCATCCTCATGCATACAAATCTTATAAAGTTGCTTCTGATAGCTCCCTCTGTCCCTTCGTTTTCATAAGCTAAAGTGCCATTTTCCTTTTTACAGCTTAATTGAACCTAAATGCACCCGTTTGCTGCAATGTGGTGTTTTGGTAATTCTACTATTTGCTCGTAAGTTTTCCCTTAAGCAAACTGAAAGCTTCCCCCTTATCACTTCACTGGGCCAAGATTTCACACAGTATCCTGCTTGCTACAAAATATGATAGTGTTCTCTCTCACCTTGTTTCTTTTTTCTTCTTTTACTTTCTTTTTATAAAATCAGGATATCTAAGAAACCCCGAACACCGCGGAGCACTACATGGTGGGTGTGCTTATTCAAACAATGCCAATGCTCTTGTTCTCGGTGCATAGACATTTTATGTTGGTTGGGGGGGATGTACCAGGTGTCCCTCTCGTGTGGGTTCTCTGGTTTCTAGTGAAGAGAGGACTCACGCTGAGCACTTTGCCAGAGTGACAGCACTGGAGGGAGCGCTGACATGTTACCTCTGCCCTTCCCGTGCCTGTGTTCATGGAACTTGAAGGGAATTTTTCCTCTCTGCCTCTCTGTCAGATGTGTTTTAAATTGCTCAGGAGATGAGAGGTGTTGGGCAGATCACACGAGCAGACCTGCAGGCAGCATGGTCATACGCAGCTCCTTTGGAAATGATGCCAAAGCCAAACTGCTGTGCTCTGCCTTCTCTGCAATGGGAGGGTTATATATTTATTCCAGGGGGATTCTTTGTTCCTCCCAGAATCCTGAAACCATTGGGAATGCAGAAAAATGAGGCTGATTTCTCCTATTTGATATCACCTGCCTGAGAGCCGATCCGTTGGGAAGCAGTTTATGTCCCTGCTGCCCAGTGGCAGGTCGGCAGCGCCATTCCAGCGGGAGCTCACCAGCCTACAACTGGCAATGGACACTTGCCAGTGAAAGAGCACAGCAGCCGTAGGTCAGCTACAAATGATTTCTTGTGTTATGAAGAAATGAGATGACTGTTGAGCCCTGTGACTGTCCAAGCTAGGCAGTCATATGGTAAAACAACCCAGAACCGCTGGATAGCAATACATAACAGTTCCATGAGTACACTCTTGACCTGTCAAATTCTAAATCCATTTCAGCTTGGTACGATGCACATGAATTCAGTTTGCAACTCTTGCTTTCTTCAGAATAACGTATAAACTCTTCACTTCAAATTGTGCAGGAATCAGGTGACTTTACAGTGCATGGTAAATTACCTGAGCTGTTTTCAATCCTGACCACAGCTCTTTTATTAATTAAAGCATATGCTCAATGGCAGTGTACACTGACTAAGTCGTCAAAACCAATATTAGCACCAAACTTAGTCTTGACATCATAAAAGTCATTTCAAAACATTAGCATGCAGTAACTGAGGTCACAGGTTGAAAAAATCTACATATTTCCCCATCTCCATCTCATGCCTTTGGCATTTAGCAGCCATCATTGTTATACATAGCCTGGATAGCCAATGATGATGTTATATATAGCCTGGATAGCCAATGATCTTTTGATGACATGCAAATAATGAGCAAATGATTTTTGAGAAAATAATAATGTAAAAAAACACAGGGAATTTGATTCCATCCCCTTCAGTTACTAAAATTCCCTTTAGTATCACTTGCAATTTAGCATCCATATGCATCTCAGGAAGATATAGTTGAAACATAAATCTATTCTGGGTCTTTTACTTGCAAAAATATTATACCTCAGCTATAATCATATGCAAAGACTTTTTAGAGGGCTTTGTAAATGCCATCCAAATTTATGATGGCATTTTTTTGCCTTGCAGCTATAGATGTTCCATCCCCAAAGCACCCACATAAAGGTATATTCTCTTATGGATGGCTGCAGTTTGTCCCTGCTGCTAGAACTAATCTGCCAAGTATGCTGAAAAACTCTCAAATACCATTTGAAATGAAACAAGTGCAGTCATAAATTTTAGACGAGACGTCTAAAGACGTCATTGGGAAAAAAAGAAGTTCTTATTACAATATATTTATAAGTGCAAAATGATACTGAAACCAACATTAAACCAAAGGGAAAACTGAACTGTTATCTTGCTATTTATTACACTTCTGATCAAAGTTTTTAAATGTAAACCCCACTAAATTGTGCTTTGAAGAAATAGGTAATGTGTTGAGTACTAGTTCATAATTGAGAGAACCACTTGAGTGACAAAGCAGGGATGCTTTGAGATCCAAAGAGATCTAAACCAATCAGATGATGCTGCAAACACAGGCACAAACAGATAAAGTGATACACTCTATGGGAGCATTGTACCAAATGATTTAAGGCAGATTTTAATGGGGTAGGATTTAAAAGAATAGTGAATAATGTAGCACTCGGTTTTAGAAATCTGTAGGCAAGATTTTCCATCGGGATAAACTGATATTCCTCCTTTGTAAATCGTGCAGTGCTCATTTTGCAAAGGAGGAATATCAACCTTCTTTTACCTAAGTGCCATCAGATTTTTGATTCTAACTTGAATTATCATTTTTGGCCAAAAATTACTGAGGAGTCCAAAAGCATTTAAAACCTGAAACCACTGAATCCATTTAATGCGCCTTTGGCACCTCTCTCTCTCGCAGCCCTTTTTGAACATTCTGGTCCTCATTTTAATCAATCTCTTTTTATTAAGTTCTTTGGCTCATTTACTTGTATGTGCATTTGCTTTATTTTATTTGGAACATTTCTTTTGTAGTGTCTTGAAAAAGAGTTGTGACATTTCTTTTGGAGAGCTTCTTAAGTATCTGGCAGTCACCTATGATACAATGTTGATGGGTACGGATAGATTAGCTCTGTTTTCCTGATGATCTGTCAGATGTTGAGTTCTGAGGAAACTGGTTGTGTGTTGGTGATGCATATGCAGTAGTTTGATAAGTGAGGATAAGGGGGAGCTTTCGTTTTTCCTCTGTAAAATCACTGTTTATCCACAGCTGGATTTAGTCTTGTGAAGCGAGGTCCTCGCTGGCAGGTAGTTAATCAGTGATCACGGGAACTCAGAAGGCAACAAGGGGAGCAAGTATCCATTCAGAACATAGAAACTAAAGAGCACTTCATTAGGATGACTGAAATTCCATCTGTGTTGTATTTTGTGTATACTGGAGCAACTAATACAGTAAACTGATGGATGGCAGTTAGCCTGATCATATCTCAGCTGATGACAAAGTTTGCTGAGCACTAGATAGAACAGACTTACCATGATTGACAGTAGTTTAGCCACCAAAATTCCAAGAAGCTTGAAATTAAGAATTGCCCAGGAAAAGCAAAAAGAGCAGCTGATCAGCATTTCTGTTGATAGTGATTTCAGTAAAATTGCCGGAATAATTTGCACAGAAGGGTGAAAATTCCTTGGAAAATTCTTCCCATGTATCAGGTTTTTTTTCCTTCAACAGCCAACTTGTTTTTCTGCATCATCTATTTGTTCTGCATGTTGTCGAGTTCATGGTCCACCTGGTAATACCTGAGCTTCCGTGATTCCTTTTCATAGTGTCCCTTCAGAAAGAAGATCCAGACCATATTTCATTCATAGCTTTCATTATGAAATCTCCATCAGGAATCTAGTGGCAGAGAGCTACTGGGAATATTGGTGTAATTATCCAAAAGTTGTCTCTGGAGGTGAACGTTAGCTGGTCTACCTAATGTGGCTAACTTGAGATGGAGTTCTTGTTTAAGATGTGCGCAGTCAGAATAATGTTAGTGATTAATCAAGTGAGATCGGATGGATATACACATATAGATACGGCTAGAGCTATAGATTTGGAAAGAGGGGGAATTGTTCTCCTCTTACACTGCTGTGACTCCATTCACTCCATCAAAGTCAGGACCTCCATTAGTAAGGAGCATAGGTGTATGGAAAATAGGTTCATAGACGTTTATTTGTTCCGGGAATGCATTCAATCCTCACACATCATTTTCTGGTCCATTTAAATATAAATCAGCCTCATACATGAAAATTTGAAGATCTTTAGCTGTACTCAAGGAAGACTCTTATGTGGTGCATTTCTAGTACTGGCAAACATAAGGAGGTAGAGGAATTAAACCCAACACAGTGCTCCAGTGCCCCTTAGAAGATGAGGAACATGAAGTATTCCTGTGCATTCACTGATTAAAGTTGGGCTGGAGGTTTGCGAAGTGCAGAGTTTTGGAAAGTCTTACTGCGGGACTTCAACATCCGTGCAATGGCTCCAGTAACCAGAGTCTCTCCAGGACAAGGATCCCATTTACGCTTGCATTATGCATTGAGCAGGAGGGTGTGATGCATGATGTGGAATGAACCAAATAACTTGTGTGTTTAGGGAAATGCCAAATTAATGAAAATTCAGAAAGCTCTAATGTTGAAAAGGCACACAAGATTCCTTGATAGAAACATAATAATGCTGCTAACAGTTTCAAGATTATTGTTGTCTGAATTTTCTGCTTATTGTGTACTGCAATTAAAATTCTTTTCAACTGAAAAACCAATGTCAAATTAATATTTCCTTTTGGAAAACAAATTCCAAAGTACACATCTTGTTCCATTTAGCACCATCATGGTCTTTGATCTGGTTCCCCCAGTCCAGTGGAAAAAAAACCCCAGATCCATGTTAATGGGAACAGGCTAAGACCATATATGTTTGGCATACATATACTCATAGAATCACATGAACACAAGTGCAGTAAGTTAAAGTAACACACCCACTCAGACTTCCATCTGTGTTTTACGCCACCAATCCCTTTATTTTCTTTTTTATTTAGCAATTAACTTTTCCATTTATTCTGTAGTTAAAAGCTGCCGTAAGATGAAAATAGACTGAGTCTGATTTTCTTCTCTTGCACTCTAAATAACATTCAGAGGAGACTCAGACCTGAATTAGGAAATCTGTGTTGCCTGAGAGTGCCAGGTGTGACTGTGATTTGGACAACAGTCCTGTACACAGAATAGTAAGAAACACTTTTAAACCCCACCTGGGTTACGCAGCCGTTGTGTTCTGGCTGTTCTTGTTTATTCCTTGCTCGGAGCAGATGGATAGAAAGAGGCAGGGAACGGGGAGGATCCTTGGCTGCATTCCCTATTCACCGGCCAGCGCAGCTGAGGCGGGTTGGGGGATATTGTAATTTGTTGCTGCCCTGCACCAGAGAGGAGATAGAGGAGAGTCAGGACTCAGAGGTGTCCTTATGAGCTGGCACTACCCCATCCTTGGGGCCACATGAAGTGCTGAAATCTGGTCTTCAGTGCAGTGGTCCCCAGTATTCATTAGCTCATGGGAACAATGCAGAGGAAAGCCATGCAAGGCAGCAGCATCCTCCCTGGGCTCTGCCCGGGGTAGCTTCAGCTTAACTTTTTAATTTCCTGCATCCCTGAGCAACACAGGAGGAGAAGCTGTGGACTGGGGACCACTAAACGTGTTAAAACTCATTAGGTATGAAACAGAAGACCTTTAAAACTAGCCAAGAGTCTCCAGCATGGGTGCCAAAAATTAAACACCTAATGCCATATTTAGTCATTTCTCTTAGTTCCTGCTTCACAGTTGTTAACACACACCAGGGCGTCTCATAGGTGGCCTGATTTTCATAGGCACCGGGCACCTACAATGCTAACTCAAGTGTTGAGGCTGCTTACCCAAGAACGGGACTTGTAGTAGCAGCTCGGAATTTTTCTGGGTGATTAAACCAGAGTTCCCTTTGCTCTCCCTCTCAACTCCTGAAAGCAGCTTCGATAGAATGACCAGCATTGTAACATATGGCTTAGCAAAGGGGGAAAAGAAGAAAATGAGTATTAGAAATGGATGGACTAAAGAATACGCAGGATATATCAGGCACATTAACCAAACATATGGTGCTAAATGAGATATTTTTTTTTTAAATTGCAAAAAAATTGACATTCCTGGCAGTCTCAAGGATAATGTGACATGGCTGTGATAAATTTAGAAGAATGGGACATATTTTGGCTTGTTCTTGGAAACCTTTTTCTTGCATGCCGACTGTATTTCTTCTTTTATTAACCCATTCAAAGAATGTTTGAATTTTGCTGCTAGAGCACCATGCTGGCGCAACATAAAATGTGAATGATGCTAATTGCTTTGCACTGCCTAACTTTCTGTCATACCCTCCCCTCTTAAAGGACAAAACATGCTTTGGAAATGAGCTGGCAAGCTCGTCTTATTCTTTCTCTTTGGTCAATATTAAGTGATGTAATTAAGCTCCTGTTTGCATATTCTTCTGAACTAGGAAGCAGCCATTTTTGTCTCGAGATCTGATGGATATGATCACTCAAACTAAAATGTGTCATTACAAACCTCAAACAAAATCAAAACATGGTAGAGTTGGACTGCTCCAAACCAATACATTGCAGAATA
This sequence comes from Ara ararauna, assembly GCA_028858755.1. Lineage (NCBI taxonomy): Eukaryota > Metazoa > Chordata > Aves > Psittaciformes > Psittacidae > Ara > Ara ararauna. The sequence continues at coordinate 64,359,491 of CM054382.1, forward strand.
CCCTGAAATAAAAACAAAGTAGTGATGATAATAATGGCAATCACAGCCATGATAACAAACAAATATAGCAAAAGTAGGAACCAATTATCAGTGCTTCAGTTTGTCTTCCTGCCTCGTCCTTATAAAATCCATCCCCATACGACCATGGCACTGCTAAGCATTGCCACAGTGCAAGGTCATCCCTCAGCTTTGTTGTAGCTCCTAATGTTCCAGTGTTTGGACACAATCACATGAACAGATTTAAACCATATTCCACTGTTCTCTCTGCCCCTTCCTCCTTCTGTGGTTTAGATGAGTCAAGCAGTTTTTTCAGCATGGGGTAAAAGAATAGCTTCTTCACCCTCAGAAGCTTTCTTGTCTTTCCCTTATCCCTGAAGAACATATGGGGAAAGCAGGAAGTTCGTGAGCCATCTGAACTATACTGTGCGTAGACGTGGAGATCTTACTCCTTCCATGGCCTTCACTGCTGCCCGGGGTACTGGTTCTCATGTCCCCTCCTGGATTGCTGCTCATGGGCTGCACAGCCATCAGCTCCATGCAGGTCCTTGTGCATCCCCATAAGTGCTGCCCAACCTTGCAGTTGGAGCAGCTCACTGGCAGCCATATTTTACTGTGATAATCCCTGTGCATCAAGAGTCCTCGTTCTGTCCATGATACTTTGCACTTACAGGGCTGAAGCCTGCTATGTTAAAACCATCCTAGGGGACAAACCTATCCCCTTCCATAACCCAACACAAAGGAGATGTTCCCATGGCCTTGCTGCCAGCAGCACAGTTCCTCTACACCTCCTTAAGCCCAAATATTGCCACTGACCCTTGACTTTATGTTTAGGGATGAGGTTGATACTCATTTGGTGTTTCCATCCCCAGTTCCTCCATCATAAGGAAATGTGGATCAACAGCACCATTACTTCCTTTGAGCATCCTTCTCTTGAATATGGACACTCAAACACAGAGCAATAACTAATTTACATGCCAACATGACCAAAAACTCAGCTGGCTTCATTGGGATATTTCATTGAAACACCTTAGTTCAGTCTCCTTTTCTCTTCCCCCCCAAGTGAACCAACTCTGCTTTTGTCCCTACTCCAAAGTCCTTAAGACCAATACGAAAAATGCCCAACACAGTATTTTTCTTACGCAATAATCTGTCAGTTCTAAACTTTTATGTTTACAAGATTAAGCACGTAACCTTTCTTGCTATGAGGAAAAAGCCATCACAACCAACCCTTTTAGCAAACAGTTTCAAGACAGAAAGCTGCAAATACAACACTGGAACTCTACCCGTTCCCTTCCTCTATTTAACTTTCTGGAATATAAACTGCAAAACCTCACTGAAGCCATTAAGACCCCAGCAGTGCAGTATATAAAGTACAAGAAAGCTCCCGCATATTGCAATCAACATCCCAGGGACTATAAAACTAGGGCTATTAAATATAAAGTTAATAATATTGCCCAGAGATAATATTGTCCAGGCCTCTCTCTTTACTTTTTAACAATTAAATTCTGTAAAACACAGAGTTGGAAATAAGGTGGAATGACTTTACTAGTGGAAGTTCAACTTCCACATTCGCTGACACCTCGCTTTTGCACCTGAAATCTCAACTATTCTGCACCTTTGTTTTGCTATATCCCTACAGTTATGCAAAATGTCTGAGGCACTGTATGAACTGGAAATATTGTGTTTTCAGAGCATGTGCAGATGATCAGAATGCCCATATGCCTCTAGAACTATAAAGATATAAAAAATAATAGAGATACACATACTCGTTCTTCATCTATATGCTGTATTATCCAAGCATAAACCATACGCAGGAAAGGCTTGGATTTTAAGAGCCTCTTGCAATACGTTCCTTCCACTAATATCTTTGGTGCCATGGGCTTGATATGATACCAACAGGAGTTATTCTTACAGAGTATAACAAACGGGTCCTATTAGTGCTACACCAGTCCTGCCTGTCCACGGGAGAGGTTTCACCCGATGGCAGCTTAACTCTGATTTTCATTGGAAGCCTTTGATATAGTTCAAGGGCACAATAACAACTCTGAAATAATTCCAGTGTGGCTTCTAATATCAAGACACAAATACCATTCACCCTTTAAAAAACTCTGAAAGCAAAAGGGAGCCACATAAATATATTACTTTCAAATACCTTTGAAGTCAAGAGAGTAAGGAGAGGCAGAGCTTGAACTCAGAAAACTTCATTCTCTAGTTGTGCCTTGAGTCGTGCAGCACATTTAAAAGATCCATTTGCAATAATCTACTAAACCAGTGAGTGAAAGACAGAACTCATAAAAAGCCTGTAAAAATCCAAATGCTCCAGCTATTACAGATTGCTAAAAATAAAGCAGAGTAGGTTTCAGTAGCAATAATAAGCTGCATCTTATCCATATTTCAGATTCAAAAGAAAAATATGGCTGCCTTTTAGTACTCATTGCTCAGAGCAAACCATGGCCTCTTCTGCCTCAAAGAAAAAGACCACAAATAAAAGTGAGCTTTCAGCTTGCTGGTGTATTCCATTTCATTTGTCCTTTAAGTTTATCTAGCTGCTTCTGCACCCACTTTCACAATGCATAGGCTGTCGTTCCATGACCTAGCATTATTAAATTGCACTTATCAATCATTCTTGCCAGGAATGCCATCGCCAACTACATTAAAGAAGTCAGAGAAGTCTGGTTTCAGCAGTCCCTCGCCTTCGCAGACCTCCTCCCTTGGAACGGCTTTCACACAGCACCATCGACCTGTCATTACAGGACCCAGAGGTGAGGCTTAACCCAAGAGCCCCCAGGCAGCTTAAACATTAGCCGGGACACGCAGTGTCCATCCCAGCGCCTTCCCATGGAGAGTCATCACCACGTGTGACCCACTCAGTGAGGGGCTGTGCTTCAGAAGCTCAATAACCAGGCGGTTTTAGTTGTCAAGACCTGCATTTGGTTTTGCTAGGCTGGGCCATTTGGTAAAACTCCTGATGACCATTCACAAGTGCCTAAGGTCGTTTATGGGAGCGTGGGGTTTTATTTGAAGAGGGTGGGGAAAAGGACAGAATGTGTTACAGAGTGTCTTCTGCTTGTGTCCATTCATAACATAGGTTGAGTCTAACTGCTCGAGATAGGGACCCATCACTCATTCTGAACCATGCCTGTCTTCCAGCACTGTGGCTTTGTTTTGGCCAGTCCTTTAGTGCTCGTGTTGTGGGTATCAGTGTGGTAAAGAGCTGCCTTGTTAGGAGACTCCTGCGAAGTTGGTTCTTGCAACGCTTTGGCTGGTTTCCTTCACAGTACTCTTCTGACTGACTTCCCAAGTAAAAGAGATGTCCTCTGGGTCTAGATGTGCTTATACATTTCTGTTTGAAAGATGCATTTGCATTTAGCCTAGGAAACTGGATGCAGTACATTTGAAAAGGAACTCACTTGGGCATAGTAATATACACAAATGAACGAATCTTCATACAAACCACTTTGGAAGATATAAAGATAGGAATGAATGGTTGTGATATTTCTTTCTGCTGTGAATTTTGTCTCATTTGGAGAAGATTATTAAGGAATTGGTTGAATGGTGAAGCATGAGAAGACATATTAGCAATCCATACTAGAAATTATCTTGAAATGGCTGTTTGGCATTAGTGTGGTTTTACAAAGGACAGTGTAAACCACGAGGAGTCTCTTTGTCTGCACAGTCCAGGTCATGCAGTGTGAAGTAGAGGACTTAGTGCACTAAGTTGAAGAGAGGTCAGGATTGCACTTCATGGGGTTTTGCGCTTTGTTAAATCTGCTTGTTGTAGTTTGATTTGTTGTGGTCAGTCCCGTAAGAATTATTTATTACCCTTAGGACACACCTAGAACCTCAGAAGATATTTAGGCATCTAAGTCCTACACAGATTTCCCTTGAAATTTGGCCCTGAGCTATCTGGCAACCATATCCTCTTTTAAAAGCCTTACTAATTGGTGATATAAGTATGAATAATATGAATGTTCCATTAACGTTATATTCAGTGCACATCAGTTGACTCTGAATTCCTGTCTTTTAGAAGTTTAGCCTTTTACATTTGGGTTGTTGATTAATTACTTATTAGGCTTTTCTTTATTTAGCTACGTTTTACCTCACACTTATTTTTCAAGATCATTGAATGCTTTTGTCTGCCCCTGTTTAGACCCTCTGTATTTTGGCTTTTCGTGTGGTTGAGAGAGGAAATGTATCACTGGTGAGGCCTTGTTTAAATCCCATCTACAGTCTGTTTTCACACAGACTTTTGTGTGTGCACCAGGGGATATCCATCAGCTAGGTAAGAAGAACATTCAAAGGCAGCCAGGGTTTGAAAGAGCAAATACAATGATTGCAGTTCCCAAATTTTGTTAGTTTGGAAGGAGATGTCTTTGCTAACTCCATAAAGAAGTAACACAGTTTCTAGTCATTGTGGTACCTAACAGGTTAACCGTAACTGTTCTTCTGCACCATCATTTTAGAAGCATCTTCTATTTTATTCTAGTTCACAAACAAAGTCTTTCAGACTTTGAGGAAAAATTCCCTCTGAATCCATCCATGGATTCTTTAAGTGTCATCATCCTGGAAAAAATCTTGTTCCAGACTTCTTTCTTCATTCTTTTTGGACATTCCTTTTCAGTATTCTTCTCCCAGAGCACACTGTCTGTGTTTATTTCCCTTCTACAACAATCACTCTATTCATAAAGGGTCATATACTGAGATGGATTATTTTCTGCAAATCCAGCTTTGTTCTTTATCCCATTGCCTCCAGTGTACTTTAGGACAGTGAGCAGGAGAGAGAAGCTTTTCAGGTATCAGAAGTGGCAACATAAAGATTATAATGCAATTGTATGAGAGGATATAATCTTTGAGCAATTCATATCCACCAGTAGTTACTGGAAGTTGTATCTTTCTGCAGAAATGATAGGTATAAAATAGCACACACGCTGCATTCTCTTTGGATACATACACAGTATGTAAATGGCCAGTGGCAGGTCATTCCGAGTGGTATCCAGAAAAGCAAGAGCAGGATTCAATCTTCAGTCGGCAGAGATTGCAGAGAAAGGGAAGTCATGAGTAAGTAGGTCACCATCAGAGTAAGCTCCTCAGCCAACTGAATGATTACAAGAAGGTTCAATCTCCTTCCGATGTTCATATGTGCAAGTTTATCACTTGAATGTGTGTATGAGATGCATTTGTAAAAGCATGATCAAAATAGACAGCAGAGAAGAAGCTGCAGACTATTCATGGCAGGTGTTGTCATTGACAACCAGTGATTTATAATTTCTCAGGAATATTCCCAAATCTTTCACACACTTCCAAACATTCCTTAGAATACAGTGCATGTCTTATGCTGGGGTATCCCAGGATACTGATTGCCCTTCCCAGTCAGTCATTTGAGAAACAAAACTTGCTTGGAGGAGGAGTAGATCCCTGAGAGGATTTCTTAACTGTAAGGTTCTCCATTCAATGAACCAGTTGGAAAACCTCCGTTCTCGTGGAATTGTCTGTACTGTGTTGTGGAAGCCTGTGCACTAGTTTCCTGTCTGCACTGGTGCTGCTGCCAGTACTCAACCCAGCTGGGCAGTAGCCAGCCGAGAGGATCTGAGCTGGCTGACCAAAGGACCAGATGTGAAGTGAGTGCTGGCGCATGGATGCCAATGCTTCAGTGACTCCTCAGTAGTTCCAACAGATGGTGGCAAGATCCAAGTTTCTTTGGTGATAAGCGAGCAAAGTGATTCATGGAGCCTCACTTGATGATGGCAGTTTTTTGGGCATGACTCTATGAATGCACCATATGTCTTCTCTGGACCAGCGTGGCTAGGATTCAGTGTCTGGCAGATGGCAAATTGATCACCTATAGGGTGACTTTAGCATCACTATCAGTTTTCAAATTTATTTCAAAGCATTGAAAATTCAAGCAGTTAGATCTCTATCTACTACACAGGATACTTCTGTTACTTGCAAGTTAGAGTATTTGGTGGTCAGTGTAGCTCAACACAGTGTTGCAAAGCCACCATGTACTTGGTGGTGTCTTACAAAGTTTCCAAGACATTAGCCCATTTGAACTCTTTACCAGACAGTGAAGGATTCAGATGGTATTGGTGACACCAATATTTATGTCAGTGGCTTTAGGCTTCCATGTAGTGCTACTTACACTCTAGTGACTTTATATCTGGAGCTGGCTGAAACGTTTAATTTACCACGATCTTGTAAACCTAGGGTAGCCAGCAGCCTGTGCTTTAGAGCATTCAAGCATTTCCGCAGAATATGACAGCATAGATCCTGCACGCCAAAAAAGCAAGGAAGAAAAGGCAAGGAAAGAAAACAAGAAATAACAATGAGATGGTATGTTAGGAAGATAAATGAAGGAGAAACACAATTGCAAGAAACAAGAAATACAGCACAAAGGGAAGAATCCAAGGAAGTGGGTGTGTGAGCAGAAAGAGAACAAGGGATGCAAGTCAACTAGTGGTGTGGTTCCTATTATATTAATTTCTTCCATAATAAGCATTGCCATTTAGATTTTTATCAGGACAAGGCCTATCAGGGAAACTCTACAGGGTAGTACTCTCTGTTCATGCCAAAGTGGCACAAACTTTATGTCCTTTATCTGGGAAGACATTGTGCCCTTCTCTATCACAGTTCTCCACAGGGTCACCAAAGTATCAGTCCCTGTTAGCTGTCCGGTCCACCAGCTTCTACCAAACCAGAGTGGTAATTCCTGCTAACTCACTCCAGAGCTACACAGTGTAAAAGGACATTTTGTAATATCCTATGCACACAACTATCCGTGACTGCTCCTCGATGCTGTCAGCTGGCAGACTAATGTAACCTTCTGTTTTCCTTTGAGTTCTGACAAAAACAAAGCAGTGCAACTTCATTCCTACATAGACACCTCAGATGAGCGGATGGTAATGTAAGACAGCCAAAAAAGGAGAGAGCCACACCACAAGGGTAAGAAAGTTGACCAGAAAGTGGAAGCGGCAGTAATGCTGACCAACAGATGAGTTTACAATGTCAGGAGAGCTGGCTGTGTAGGTGAAGATTTTCATTTTCTCCAATCCCTTTGAAATAACATGATGCTGAAGGAAAAACAGTTCCCTAACAGATGGCCTCAAGGTCAGGGTTTAGTAATTAGGGGATACCCTACCCAAACTGCCATCTCCTTCCATATCCCAGGCAGGGGAGGGCAGAGAGGGAAGGCTTGCAAACGGTTAAAGCTTCAGCTAAACAAAAGTCAGGAACCGTGTAATTAAAACTCTACCTTTGTTGTATTGTAAAGAGTTAGCCTGTGACATAGGAAATATTTAAAGGAGCAGGCTGTTCAGCTAATTTGTGTGTGAGTGAACTGCTTAGACAGTCCTACCCTAAATTAACTGTAAGACCACCCACTGAGATTGCCTCATAAAGGGCCATGATTGCTCAGCTTCGTTTTGTATAACCATTCAATAATTACTAGATAAATGCATAACTAAAAGCTCTATTACACTAATAATTTGTACTGAGATAGATGTGTGGGACACCATGCTGGGTTAATTTGTCATCCCTGCAGCAAACTTCTAAAGAGGGCTCTTTCGCAGAGGAGTTGTGTTAATATGTTGCTCCAGTGAGGACATGTTAGAGCAACAAGATGACTTGGTCGCTTAATCTCCTAAAGAGGCAAAATGCCTGGAGGGTAAGTGCCAGAAAGAAGAAAGGGGGGTGATTAACACAGTGGACCCAGATTTAAACTCATCTTGACAAAAGGAGCTGATCTAACTGAGCAAAAGAATGAGAAAAGGGGAGTGTTAAAATTACTAATAGGATTTCATGCATCCCTAAAAATAATATAAAAATAAAGTGCTGCAGGAACAAAGTATTTTGCCCATCCTTTTACAGATTCTGTGTTCAGTTTCCTTGCTGCCTTTGATGTACACGTGAAGTTAAAGTATGTGCTTTAAACGGTGCAGTAAACGATAATATTTTTATCATTGCTTTATGCTAAATTCTCCTAGCTTCAGACACACACAAAAAGCACATTATTGCTTTAAATATGGAACCCATGTTTAAGCATCAGAGCTCTGGATTTTCAACCTCCTCTATTGACAGAACCATAAATCATGTTAAAGTTAAGTGAATTACTGTAGCGTGGAACTATAGCTTTAACAATGTTTATGTAGTATCAGCTTACCATCTACAGAATGAAAGGGGGAAAAAACCACTGATATTAGAAATGGGAATGTGGAGTCCTATTAACTTAACAGCAATATATCACTCCAAAGTCACAGATTCCATTACCATGCCCTTTTTAGTACCAAAGCAGAATTATATCATCACGCACATAAAGGTTGTGGGTTTTAAGAGAATTTACATTTCTATTGTAAACTTATCAACTGCATTTCATTATAAGAAAGACGTGATATATTCTCCTAGCAGTAGTTTTTATCTTATATATGGGAATACATCATGTGTATTAAAAACAATAATACTATGCAAAAGTTGCCAGCCTTTGAGGTGCAGTGGAAATTCTACAAAAAGGTTAAATTAGGGGGGTTTTGACCTCTAGCTACAGTCTTCAAAGGGAGAAGTGCTTACTATAGGTATGGTTTTTATTTCTGTACCTATGTAACCAGTTCTATAGTATTCTGATCTCCCAAAGGCAGAAGAATTTTGACATGTTGTAAAACAATCTGCTCTAAATAGCTAACTTAACTGGCCCCCTGCCCATGCCAGAATCTGGAACCAGCACTCAGTTCAGCTCTACAGGTTTTCACAAACAGCCTGTAAGACTCCACAATCCAGAGTACACCAATAAACCCTGTGCCCAAACACAGCTTTGAGCATATTTTCCTTTTGCTAGGAACTCCGTGGGCCTTGGCAAAATGTCCTTCTGCCTCCCACTTGCTCCTGCAGAATCTCTTATGGAAGGAGTATTTCTGATCAAAGCATCCAGGTGCCTTATACCACTCTGGTCTTCAGAGCAGCAAAGAGGGGCTGATAGCCAGCCCCAGCTTGAGATACCACAGGTCTGTTTTTTCAGCGGTGCTTAGCCGACCACCTGCACTTGACTTCTGGAGCTGAGAGATGGATGTCCTGCAATTCAGTCCTTCTTTTTGATGTCCCTGGGCAGGAACAGATCCTCCATCCATCATATTTAGGGTATTTGTATAGCTCTTGCATTGGTCAGCTGTTTATATTCTATTTTGAATGTTTCACCTGTTTGCATATATAATGTCAAAGTAAGTGTCAGTGACACCTAAATCTTAAACACACTGAGAGAGTAAGGCCTATTTTTTATTCTCCCACCCCATGATTTCCCAGCCTTGTCTCTGCAAATGAGGAATGCAAGACAGGATCAGTTTGAATTTAGCTCATCCATGGACCTAACAGACATGATACTAAACAGCCCTTGTGAACCATTATGAGACTGAAGCGATACTGAAGTTTTCCAGTGATCTGAATTCCCTTCATAGGGCTGGTCCAAGGACTGGTCGGTCCAAGGACTGGTCAGTCCAACCCGCAGCAGCTCAGTATTTAAGTAGAGGTGAGTCCTTGCTAAGCTGGATAAGAGATTGCTCTACGTTTATCACCCAAAAGTCTGTTCCTAATGGGCAGTGAGAAAAACGGGGACTTTGAGAAACCTTTGAAAGAGTTACGGGGACGCAGCTCCCGTTGAAATTCGAACGCAGTTAATGAATCCTCTCAGGACCTCTGCAAATCCCAGCCCAAGTTTCTTAATTATGGTTTTTTTTTCTTGTTAGGGTAACTGCTTTCCTCACAAAAAAAATCTGTGGGCTTAAAGCTATTGTTTTAGGCTTCCATTCTTTACCTCTTGCATTGTATTATGCACAGAAGTGTAAGTTCCTTTCAACAAATCTGGACTTTTGCCAGATCTCCTTATTAAAAAGTCACTCTTCATATTTCCGATAAACACAGCTGTTTCATGGTGTTTGAAAGCATTTCACATCAGCCAGCGTGGTGGCTTAGCCAATTAGTCCTCTAATATGGTCAGTTTTCAGAATAAGTACCTTTGGGGTACAAAGGGTGGGATACCTCTTGCATAATTTGAACTGGCACTTGCATCACTTAAATGCGAGGAGAAAACTTACAGCACACAGGGAGTTAAAGCAGCTCCAAAGCCTGAAGTAGGAATATGCAGCAGAACAAACTGTTCTATAACATTTCCAGGGAAATGACTTTTAAAAAAATACTTTCTTAATTGTAATGAAGCCAATTATAATGGCCTCAGAAAAAACAAGCTGATAAATATGATCCTGTTTCATTACGATGATATTGTTACTATTTCTAGGAAGATTGATCAATGTTTAATGAGCTATTAGTAAACTTAATTACATTTTTACAGAGGAGGTATCTGAGTATTGTGAAGCCAATCCACTGTTGGACTGGTCTGATGGAGGTTGGAACTAGATGATCTTAAAGGTACCTTCCAGCCCATACCGTTCTAGGAATCTATGGTTCTATGTGCCTGTGAAGAAACAGTGGTTTTCATTCCCCAGATCACTACTTTGAACAGGCGAGGAGTGCAGGGTGATAGTAGGCTTTCCCTGAGCAGGAGAAGAGCAACACTAAATGACCCTTTCAAAGACTTCAAACGACTATATGAAGAAAGAAATATCATCCAGTCATCTGGACTCAAAGGGGTTGGCAAGGCGTTTTGGAAGAGGAGATGGAAGGTGGATGGATCAATATGTCTTCTCCATATGTTGGGCCGTGCTGGTGGAGAAATCTGTCTGAGCGCTGCAGGTGTGATCACAAAGTTCCTTTACCACATCAGGGAGCGTTCCGGGGGAGAAAGGATCCCATGCATCTTTATTAGGACTGCTCCTTTGTTCAAGCAGAAGGGCCTCAAAAGGGTACTAAATATCTGAAGAAAACTATAACCTGTTTCAAATTAACTGATTCTTTATTATCTGATCATCCTGTTGAATAGAATTCACAATACTGGCTCGTCTTCATTTGCCTCAGACACATGAAGTGCTAACCTAATCAATGACTGCAACCCATTTTATTGGTCACTTAGTTTGTTATTGGCTGCTACAAATCAAGAAGGGAAAAGACAAGACAGGCCAGCATAATGAGACATTTGAATTCAGCGTTGTGAAAAGTCCTCTTACTTCTGTGCTGCACAGCACCACGAGCTCATAAACCACTAAAGAATCCAGTGTAGCACCAACAGCTGTACTGCGTAATTACTTGGCCCAATAGCAGTAGTTTTAAAACACTGGTATATCTGTTGCAGGCCACCATACATTATCATCTCATTTTCAGTAAAAAGTCTGGGATGTTTCAGATGAGCTTCAGTGGAATTAGAATCATGTGTGCTTTGAAATATTTATGCTTGCCTTGAGATGGAAGGATAATTCCTGCCTCCAACCCCCCCCCCCCAAATAACAGGTTTAATAATGCCAGATAGTCCAACTCCCCCATACCTAAAGCAGGTAGAAATGAAGTTCTGATGTGGAATCCACATATTTTCAGAGGTTGTAGGACTTATATTTTATGTCATTTAGTGAGGTCAATAATAAAATATAAATGTCACAGGCTGAAAGATGCCAAGAGAAATATGGTTTGGCAGCATGGAACTGCTTAGGGATACATAAATAATAAGTCAATAAGTAAATAAATAATAGACTAAGACCTATTTTATCTTCCATTTGAAGATCTCAAAGAATTTACAGTCACTGATTGAGACTTGTAATATCCCATTGGAAGCACCTAAGTAGTAATAGCCCCTTCTCAGACACAGGAAAATTTGCATCACTCTGGGCATGGTTTTCAGAAGCAATGACTTTATAATATTTGTGAAGTTTCTGAACATCATGACTGAAGGACCTTGTCCATGGCCAATTGCCCCTTATTTAGAGGCAAACAGGGAAGACAGCAACTGCTCCACTGCCTCATGTCTTTTAATCGATGAAAAAGTGTTTGTGAGGATCCATAGAAGTGGCCACACAGTTGTGTTGTGCACTCAGAACTTGTCTGAAAGGCCATTTTCGCATACACCAGAGTTGGTGGCCACAGCACAGCTATCACAGCAACGGTTGATATCTGGGCCAGCAGTTTTTAGACTTAGCATTTTAATCTCTTGTCTGTAGTATAAGGCAGGCACAGTTGTAATGTTTGTTGATCAGTTTAATAGTAGTAGATCCTTCTGCTTAAAAAACAGCCCTTCCTACTTGAGAAATTTGGTATTTCCCAGTCAGAGACTGCAAAAACAAACCTTTTGGAGATCCTTATTCCACTCATTATTTCTAATGCTAATCCATCTACTCTGAGAAAATGAACCCCGCACGTCAGTATATGGCACAGACTGAGGACTGATGTCTGTTCAGTCTGGTTTCCTTCCCCCAGTCTTTCCCATGATCCGTAGAAAGCCCTCTGAGGCTGTGCTGAGGGGCTGGCCAAGACACTGAAGAGGAAGCACTTTCGTGGGGCACTTTCCCTTCCTGAATTATTGTTGCTATTTTGGCATTCATTTTTCTTCCCTCTCTCTTTGGGAAGATCACCAGCAAATGCTTCCCACTTTGTTTTCTACCCCGACATGCTGAGGAGGTCAAGGCAACAGAGAAAGATGCTACTTACATGCTTATGAGGATTCCTAAAAGCCGTAACACGTCTTTCTTATAGCAAATCAGATTATTAAACGAAGAACCATACCTTGGAAAAGCTAAATATAGCGTGGTCTCAGACCTAGCTTTAAATTTCCACATGGGTACCATTTTTTATTCCTTCTTGTTTGATTGAAATAGCATTTCTAGCTCCTTTTCACCCAGCGGAAGAAAAGGAACGAGTTTGTTCCCAGATGTGTACAACGGACAGTGCAGTTGTGTAATAATTTCAAATAGTATTAACAGAGCTGGTGCTTAAATGCAACTTCTTCTATAAATGTTTAAAGAATCCCAAACTAATTTTTACTTAATTAGATGTTTGCCACATAAATTTTCATTTCTCACTTTCATCTTCATCCATCATCTTCCATTTGGCATACAAGGAAAAGGGAAACTATAAAAGGAGATACAAAGAAAGAGAGGGAGAATGTTTTATATCCAAAAAAAAAAAGGACAGAAATGTTTTGTGCTAATGAAGATTTTGTTGCAGTCATCAAAGTGCTTACCACCAACTTCAGGTGAGCCAATGTTTGTGGCAAAATCTTTTGACAAACTCTATAAAGTGGCTGTTGCTTCCTGGAGATGATGATGATACATTCATACCTGTAACGTGGCTATGATGTAAGTGTCATTAAAGCGGTTACACCTCAGGAGTTGGTGTAAGGGAGATGAGAGGCTGGCACGTTGGGTGGAATTCACCTAACTGAAGGCGTGTCTAGGCTGGAGGTATCTACCTCGCAGCTAGTACCTGTGGGCTCCCTTCACATCCACTGGTGAGCCAGTCCGCGTGGTCAATGAAGTCTAGTCAAGGGCAGTGGTCTCGTTAGTGGTGTCTCCTTAGACACCAGTAGTTCTATTTAGTTCTCCATTAATGAGTTCCATGGCAGACACCCACATTTACTGAGGTGAATCCCACATTATCTCTACCTTTGATACCACACTTCAAAGTTACAGCTTCTCCCAGGAGTTTGGGGACAGGAAAATGCCCTTTATTTCTTCCTTTGAAGATTTGGGGTTTTTATCTCTAGAGTTTTCAAGTATGCTACAATTTCAGATGCAAACTCAGAACAAAACTATTTGCCTTAAAAGTGAACAAGAAATAATTAACTAGGTTTGTCAAAAAACCAAAGAGATAAGCCCAGATGTGCAGACAGGTTGAACAGGCTGGGCACACAGGTGTTTGCCTTGGCCATGGAATAACTGTCAACATTTCCATAACAGGGAGTGTGGGATATGCTGCTTCTTGTTCCCTTTTCCCAAGTGAAGCACTGCAGCATGGCTGTGGGAAGACACTGTTTTCCAGTTCAACCCACATGCCACAATGTCTAGCTGTTGTAAGAATGGTATAGCCCGTGCTTTCCAAAGAGTTTCTCTGGATATACACCTGTTTTGATCAGAGGTAGTTGAAGGCTGCATGCTACCTTTCATTTCCATGCTTTCTTTCAGTGGCGGATTCCTGTTTAGTACCACACATTTAGTAGCATTTCTCTTTCTGTTGTGAATATTTCAAACAGCATTAAGGGAAGCAGACTGGGAAGACTTGTAGGGTTAACAAGGATGCAGGGGAGCTTTTTGTGGCAAGGATGAGAGCTTCATATTCATCCCATATCAGCCCCCCAGGCATGAGTGTGGTTCTTTTTGGTCACAGCAATCATTCCTATCCAGTTGTGGAGAAAGAAGTACATAGAAGTGCTGCCCAGCCAACCCTTAGTGATTGTTTACAGGATAATGCAATAGGTTTCCTTGCTGCTGTCGCTGAGTACGTGTTTTATCCACATCTTCAGGCTCTGAATTTGATGATGGTTTAATACTGCTTAAGAAAAACAGATTGATAAAGTCTCATATTCTAAAACTGGTGATGAACAAGACTAAGAAGCAGATTTTAGATTTATTTAACTTGGGGGGTTTCATAACATTTGTCATTAAATGAGTGTTTGCTCATTTGTATTTAATTTTAGTTTATTCTGTGCATCTCTCCAACTTTTCTGAAAAGTGCCAAAGGCTTTTTTTTTCCTCTTGTATATTTAACTTCAAAGCCAACCCATGAGTTTCTGTAGGATATTTCCTCCCTTGTACAGACTTTATCTAAGTGGTTATGTGCGGTGTACAAATGCAGTATATGCACATGGACACCCTTGAAAGATCACTAGGATAGCATGCCAAGGGAGCAACAGGGATGCAGTGATGACTGGTGAGGAATAAATGGATTTACAGATGAGCTTGCGCACGACCAGATCAATTTGCCATTCTAAAGGAAGGGTGAATTCTCATTTTAGAGGTGAAAGGGAGAATTCATAGCATTATGAATGGCAGCAGTTACTACCTCATGGTGACAACTAGCAGTAGAAAACAGTTGGCTAACAAGGGTCCAACCCAATATATCCTGAAGGCCAAGGAAGAGGGCAAAGGTGTCACATAACATAGGAGAGTGTAAGAACTATAAACTGCGCTTATAGTTCTGTTGAAATCAGCTGAGGGTAAAACCTGCCATTGACAATGGGCTTGTGTACATTGCACCTTTACACCTTCACTGTAGTACATTTTCCAGCTGGCTTGTTGGCCCATAAATTCACCAAATTAAACTTCATCCCTGAATGCAAGCCGGGGGCTCGCTGAAGGTTGGAACCCAACGTTATGCAGGAGAAACATAAATGGAATTTTCAGAATGATCTTGCCACTTTGTGCGTGTTCATTAGATGAAAACACGTTACTTAAAATAAATGTTCCTCAACTGAGGTGGAAAAAAAAAACCCTCAACAACAGCAAGTGTTAGACCAAATTTTAAATTATCAACCATTTATAGTGCAATATAAAATGGATTCATATGTGCAAATCCAAGTTGCATGAAATGTCACTTAAATCAACCATAATCTCCCAAATACGTATTCTTATTGCCTGATTGATGAAGACTGCCGTTAAGGTGATGAAGAGTTTTCACTGTCACGAAGGACTGCTCATTCCTTTCTACGTGTCCACTAAAAACACAGAAAATCCTTCAAAATGTCTGGCTCCGGTTGCTTTCAGGATCTAGATGAAGTGAGTGTAGGACACAATGTGGTCTAATATATTAATTGTGAAGCTCAGATGTATCAACATTACTGTACATTTAAAAAATAGACTAAAACAACAGTAGATTTAAACTGTTTTATTTTTCCAAAGGCAAACTCTATATAACTTCTTTGTTTTCTTTCTTATAGCAAGTCCACATGCAACACCATCGACTCTTCATTTTCCAACATCACCCATTATTCAACAGCCTGGGCCATACTTCTCACACCCAGCAATCCGCTATCATCCTCAGGAGACTCTGAAAGAGTTTGTCCAACTTGTCTGCCCCGACGCTGGTCAGCAGGCTGGACAGGTGGGGTTCCTAAATGTAAGGAAGCCGTTTTTATTTCTTCAGAAGTGTTTGTCCTATGTAAAATTAACCATGGGCTGATGGGGTTATTTTAACAGCATGTTGCGTCCAGGAACACACCTTGAATAGTGGCTGGAAATGGGAAAAAAATGCTGCTACTGCAGAAATGTTTTATATAAAACAACCAAAAACCTCCCCAAAAAAACCGCTCGACCACATTGTGGTGAAATGAAGTGAAACTGTCAGAGAAGTTGGTGATACAGTGACCTTTCGGGTCCCTCCGCAAATGACTTTGCTGCATGCGCTGTAACCTTGGTGGAACGAGGGTTAACAAAATATGAAGGCAGAATAATTTTTATTCATTATTTTTGAAGTTCAGGGGAGGGGGGGGAAGGAGCAGGAAAAGGGAGGGTGAGAAACAGATGTTTCAGATCAGCTAAGTTCGTTAAAAAAAACTACTGCCTTATAGCACTTTAGATCAAGTTGACCAGCACTTGAACTCAAGATGTTAAAAGTACAGTTTATTACGGTTTGTTATTTCTGTAAGAAGTTATCTTTTCCCCTTATCTCTATGAAAAATTAAGCAGAGTTCCAAAGCTTCAAATAACCATTTTCATTTTTTTTTTTAATCAAATAAAGTGAATCATCTTGCTATTATTGCAATCGCATTCCGGTCAAATACAGAATGGATAAATTTTATGTAAATCAAATCTAGAATAATGCTCTGAATATTTCATGAAAGGTAATGCATGTAACTTTTTCCAGCCAATGAAGTAATAACTGGCAAAATGACTGTTTCTCTCCTGACATACACACGATTGAAAGTGTTAATGAGAATTAGTTTAATTATTAGCAGCTAATTTATTACACTTATTTAATAAGCTATGTTGTTCTCAGTGCTTTCCTTTCCCTAGCAGAAAAACTGACTCGACTTATTCCAGCCACTACTGGCCTTGAATAATGTCTGCAATATGTTAGCAGATACATTTATGTCTAGACAACAAATCAATATAGTGCTTTTCTTTTTCCTTGAGTATTCATTTGCTTAATTTATCCCAAACCGTTCAGCATTATGAACTGTTAGCACACTCACAATGAACATACAGCAGGGGTCTTCTTGGCAGGAAAAGGACCTAATTGTGAGACAAGATAGTGTTTGAGAGATGACGCTAATATATTAGTTTATTAAAGGTACTGGATGTGTTGGAAAAATAAATATCCCTGAAGGATTGCTCTTGCTGCAAACACAGTAACTGCAGTCTTTGAAGTCAGTAGGAGCGCTATTAAGTTAAATGCAGATGAATTTGAGTCTTATTTATGCCCAGAACTAGTTTTGCTCTCGCACAAGTGTGATTTGCACCTTTAAGGCCTTTTGTCAGTGCCAAAGCAGGTGAAATGAAAATGAGGTCCCCAGCGTTTGGCAGTACAAGTATTCTGTCCCCAGTAATTCAGGCTAATGGAAACCCTAACAGGAATTAAAATATTATTTTCTTTAGCAGTACTTAGAATATGGATCTGTGTTTAAAGCTGAGCTTTTATCATCAATGGAAAAGCCAATGCTCAGTGCCAGAAGAGCTGCAGTGAGATCAATTTGTAGAGTGCTGTCGAAAGTGATCTCATCATTTTTGTCACTAAAATGGAACACCTCATTCACAGGCTGTCCTACTTTCTCTCTGTAATGGTATTTGGCATCTCTCTGTATGGTTTTCAAGTGTCCAGGCTGCGTTGCATTTAAAATGTAAACTTAACAAGTTGGGGGAAGGGGAGGCATTTTTTTGAGCCTGCTTCTTGGTTTTGTGATACTTGAAAACACTTTTACTTGTGGACAGGTTTTTCTGGTGATTAATTGAAAGACCACCCTTAGCTGAGCCCATTCTGCCTGTGACTGACCACATCCCAGTCTAAAGGGAGGGTTGCTTTTTTTCCCAGGGAGTAAAATGAAGCAGTTCTAAGTTCTGTCGTTTCTCCATATGATCCTAATGGCAACTAAACTGTGAGCTGCACTATCACTAACTCAAAAGGGATGTGGGAGAGCAGTTACTTTAATATATATTCATTCATTTTCCTGTAATAAGATATCAGCATGACTTTTAAGAACACCAAAAACGCTTGGTTTTTCTCTTGATGAGCAGTATCTTTAAGAAATTTGCACTCGAGTCATTGGCACTGATGTCCTAAGGATATAACAGAGACACAAAACTGGGGGATTTAAGGGGTCAAAAATACTGCTTCAGCCATCACTGAGCATGACTTAGTGGCTGCAGGAAATGTAAAGAGTAGCAGAATTTAATCCAGGGCAGTTCACACCAGCTGCTAATAGGACAAATGTTTAAAAGTGAGCATTTCCATAGTTTCACAAGGTTCACAGGGCTTGAGATAAAATTCCTTGAAGAAGCTGCAGAATTTGACCCAGCACTTCCTTTGCCACCTCTCAAATGATTGTAAATGTATTGCACATAGCTTTCAACTAGATTGTTATTACTGGAGGTTCCTAACAGCTGTTTTTTAGTATAATTTTTGTCTGTTTGCTTGTTTTTTGGCAGCCCAATGGTAGCAGCCAAGGCAAGGTGCACAATCCATTCCTTCCTACCCCAATGTTGCCACCACCACCTCCGCCACCAATGGCTAGGCCTGTGCCTCTGCCAGTGCCAGACACAAAACCTCCAACTACATCAACAGAAGGAGGGGCCACCTCTCCCACTTCTCCAAGTAAGTATAGACGCAGCGGGAACCAAGGGCTAACAGCAGCACTCAACGTGCTGCCATCACCTTCTATCGACTGTTAAGAGATGAGGACTGACTAGTTGCTGGGAAATAGGAGAGCTCTCTGCTCTGTATGAGACAGACAAAATGCTGAGCTGCTTCTATATTAATGAGAAAAGAGTTAGCTTAAGGTTACAGTTTTATTTCTGACTTTGGTGCCGTTTCACATAACCATGGATGACAGGAATCAAGGCCAGTAGCTAAACTGTGACACAGACCTTGGACCTTTGGGATATGTTTTACCGTCACAGGGAGGCAAGTTGGTATCTCAAGTTAGTCTTTAGAGGATAGCTACTACATGGAAGTCAGACAGCTTCTCAAAAACATTGCTGCTTATACATACTGGGCTGAACTAGCAACTCTTCTGAGTTTACTTCATTTATAGCTCTTTGGGGAATAAGTCTTCCTAGATTAACCCAGACGTCTTTCCCTTAGGACTTGATTCCCGAGACCAGCATTTTGGGCAAGAAGCTATGGTATTTTTTAGGCCCAGAGAGAAAGCTTTAATCCTTTCTCCACCACCCACACGGCTCCCATATGTATTTTGTGTAGCCACAAGTCAAATATACGAATTCCTGGATACGCACTTGGGGATAGCACTTTGGATTCACTCTTCTGGGAAACAAATGTGATTCAGCTGGGTTTGATGCTTTCAAAAAGTCTGGATGTTTAGGGAGTTAATTGTGAAATGATTTAATGAAGCTATGCTCAAACTGACATTTAAAAACAAAAGGGAAGCTTTCAGTGCTTTAATGGCAACTGTAGGGGACTTGTTCCACAGTGAAGGGAGTCCAAATAACATCCACAAACAAAAATCAATCTAATCGAAAAAGCAAATCCCTTTGTGTGCTTTTCAAGCTTATTATTTAAATGCTATATGCAACCAGTGCTTGATGTGCAAAGAGGTATTCGCTATTCAGATCATGTGATGCCTACGTTTTTAAAGCTTCATACACTCTTCAGGAGATTTGCACAGGTTCCAGGGGGCATCTTTGAAATCTGGTGGTTCTCTGAGTTCTGCATTGCCTTCTGCTCCGTGATGGTGCACAACTGCAGACTCAGCAAGATACTCTGGCTCGCTTGGAGATGAAAATGGGTTTTAGTATGAGACAGTCTGGTAAGAGTATGAACATGATCTTCTAGAATCAGGACTTCCAGAATTGATCAGCAGATTTTTGTTGAGCTGTTGATTCATTCCCTCCCCTCTGCTCCTCTTTCTGACCTTAGGCCAACACTTGTGCTATCAGAAAGTCTTGATGCTTTCTGATGGAAGAAACCGTCTTTTAAGTCCTATCAATAACAGTTCAGCTATGGAATCTAAAAGGTTAATGTTTAGTCATAGTTATCACTGAGTGCAGTCAGCAATGCCTTATTATTTCCTTGTCTTCAGAACCAGGAAAAATGAAACTAGGTCAATGTATATTTGTCATTACAGTTGTGACTCAGTTTACTGGCAGTGTCTGGTGTCGAAACGAAAAATTCCCAACATCATTTTAGCAGTAGTCTGAATGATTTTTATGATACCGTGATCCTGTACCCAACCTAAAACGTGTGTCTGGCCTGATTCTGAGCTGGCGTCAAACCAGTTCGCCGACCACCACCCATCGGCTCGGGCTGGTCACTGTGGCTCAGTGCTCAGCAGACAGCTGCCACGTTAATTGGGAATCGAGGTTTTTCTCGAGAGCAGCCAGTTAATGGTATTTAAACAAAAGATTAGGGAAATAATTACTGTTTGTTAATTAGCTACGCTGATGTCTAAACATATAGTTCTCTACATATTCAAGGCGTGCATCTTCTTTTTGGTGAGGGTTTTGAATAATAGTGACTTGAGTGGTAAAGAAGCATATAATTTAATTTGGGGACAGACTTTACAGCGAAGTAGATTATAGGAAACATTTGCTAAGAAAAAAATACCACATATACACCAAAGCTTTCTGTGGCTGGCCACATAAAGAGTCAAACAAACTGAAGTTCCTAACCTCCCAGTGAGGGAGAAGGGCCCACTGAACTCCATTTAGTGTGTCGCTCAGGACCAGCCCTCCGTTTTCGTCCGTGTTTATTTTTTCCTTAACTAAATATTAGCCATCAAATAGCAAGTGCAGATTCACCAGAGTTTCATAAAAGCCACACAAAAAGGTGTTTTCCATGGTTACGAACTGCTCAAGTGCACCGGTTCTGGGAGTGTCGCTGGGTTATGGCTGGCTGCCCTGCAGAGCTTTAGGATATTGGAAAGTCACTTATGCAACAAAGGCAGGAGTGATGTTAGATTTTGGCCAGACTCACTCCTTAGCTGTGTGGAGGCGAATGAAGCCCCCCCCAAGGAAATGGAGTGAAAGGGGTTGGCATTTGCTCCATTCTCCTTCCCTTTTTTGGTCTAAGCAGAAAGCCCTCCACAGAAACAAAACGCAGTTACGGCCCTACCAAAAATTGGAATATGGCCCTCCTGAGGGGTGCCGGAGCCAGGAGCAGCTGTTCAATACAGCACAGCCTCCTGGGAATGAGAGCTAGAAATCACAACAAGGTGGTTAATGATTCTCAGAGCAATAGTGAAACTCTCCAGCTGTGACATTAACCAAAACATGAACATTAGTGCTGTCCAAGGAAGGAAGAGCCCCTGGAGATGCACACCGGGGATTTGCCGCTACTGGGTGGCCAGGCATGCTCTGGGTGTTGAAAATTTCAGATGCGAATCCCATCCTTTTGGAAAGCCAGCATTTTCCTCAGTGGGATGACACAATGGAGATGGGATTCATGAGGTTTGGGAGGGTTCGTTTTTTCCTCTATAAAAAGCCGTTTCAATCGAACACATCCTTGATATCAGAAGCAGTCCCAAGATTATCTTATCTCTGATCTCTTCTTGATTTTGTTTGGTTTGTAACGCATAACAAACACAGCACAATATTTTCTTGCACTTGACAGTTTCTGGGTGTAATATCTCGTTGCCCAAAGAAAACACCACCTTTGCTGCATGCCGGTTGGACTTTATCATAACTGAATCTGAGCTATGTTAGAATCTGTGGCCTTCATTCTGGTCCAGTGTCTAAGATACTGCCCTCCCTGTACACCATGATTTTTAAAGAGCTTTTTAAAACTAAATGTTGTTTCCTAAGGTTCATAACTCTGCATGGGAAGAAAGTTAGTTAAATTTTGCCTTCTTGGGCAGTTAATGTTTTCAGTTAATGTCCCTTTGCACAAAGGAGCTTTTGTGTTAAACAGCATTTGTGTCAAGATGAGAAGAATGATCTTGTGGCTGTAGTACTGGATTCTTAAGGCTCAGTGGTGGGTGCTGCATTTGGGTCACCACCATGCAATGCTCATGCAATGCTCCAGGCTTGGGGAAGAGTGGCTGGGAAGCTGCCTGTGGAAAAAGGACCTGGGGCTGTTGGTCAGCAGTGGCTGAACATGGGCAGCTTGTGCCCAGGCAGCCAAAAAGGCCATCAGCATCCTGGCCTGTATCAGCATCAGTGTGGCAGCAGGACCAGGGCAGTGTTTGTCCCCCTGCACTGGGCACTGGTGAGGCCGCACCTCGAATGCTGTGTTCAGTTCTGGGCTCCTCACTACAAGAGGGACATTGAGGTGTTGGAGCAGCGCCAGAGAAGGGCAATGGAGCTGGTGCAGGGCCTGGTGGTAGGGAATGGCTGAGGGAGACCTGGGGCGTTTAGTCTGGAGAAGGCTCAGGGGGACCTTATATCTCTCTACAAGTCATAGGATGTGAGGAAACGGCCTCAGGTTGCACCAGAGGAGGTTTAGACTGGAGATTAGGAGCAATTTGTTCCCCAAAAGGGCTGTCAAGCACTGGAACAGGCTGCCCAGGGCAGTGGTGGAGTCGCTGTCCCTGGAGGTATTTACGACGTGTGTAGATATGGTGCTTGGGGACGTGGTTTAGTGGTGGACTTGGCAGCGCTGGGTTAACGGTTGGATTCGATGATCTTAAAGGTCTTTTCCAACCTAAACAATTCTGTAATTCCATGATTCTGTAATCAGATTGGATTTCTCTCCCTTTCTCTGCTGTGCATTGACTGAGCACCCTCTGGGCAAGCTATTTTAGCTTTCTGTTCACTTCTTTCCCCATCCATAAAAAAGAGGGTGATGACTGTATCATTTAATTTGTTAGAATTTGCAGTTCCCTCTCAGCTGCTAGGCTGCAGGATGCATTGCAGTAGGAATTGCTCTATTGCACCATGTTTCTCCAGTTAATCCTCTAGCTACAGCTCCTCAATGGCTAAACTGATTCCTAGTCCTTTGTGAATGAGTATAGCCCTTCATATCAAGCACAAGTCCCTGTCGTCTTGGTCTGTAAAAGAGTGGCGCATTAGGTTATCGCTCCAAATCATCTTTACCAACCAAAAGTCTATCCTTTTAATCCAGAACTGTCTGATAAATGACACATTCCTATACTTAAGATAAATTATTTCAGGAAAGTTTATTTTGAATTCACATTCTCCTACTGCAAGCAACTTTAAAATACATGACATTCCCAAAACTGTTTGTTTGTCTTGTCTTTCATACAATTTCTTGCCATTTTGGCTAAATATCAAAGCTGTCTGTGTGAGCAAATGTTCTTTCTCTGCCAGCTCCTGCTTTGCTTGTTCCAGAAGTGAAGCATCATAGCAAATTTGTGGCATCACATTCATTTCCTTGGCTATGGGCTATGATGTTGCAAACAATCCTTA
This sequence comes from Ara ararauna, assembly GCA_028858755.1. Lineage (NCBI taxonomy): Eukaryota > Metazoa > Chordata > Aves > Psittaciformes > Psittacidae > Ara > Ara ararauna. The sequence goes on from CM054382.1 coordinate 64,382,878, forward strand.
GTGAATTCCAGTAGCAGAAAGACTAGGCTGGGCAGGAAGATGTTTCTATTCAAGCCCAATGGGCCAGCTATCATGTACTGTAAAGTAGTGCAGATCTAGGCAGTTCCCGTGGAGCAAAGCTGATAAAGATGGTGAGAGATCTGCCTAAGAGACCTGGCTTCTGTTCCTTTCCATGCTTTGGCTTTTCCTTTTGCTAAAAAGGAGTTTGAACATCCCACCATAGGCTCAGTCCATGTATACTATAACATAATACGACCCAGTTTAACTAGTGAGAGCACTTTGCCTCCTCTTAATCTCAGAACAGAGTATAGGATCAGAAGCACTGAGACTTCCAGGAATCTCACCTCCATGTCAAACAAGGGTATCTAGATGAAGACAGTAAGATATGGCTAGAAGCTGCGTTCGTGTTGGTGTAACCAATACTAAGTACCGCTCCCTTTTCTGAACCAAATTTCACTATAACGGGATTCACTGCTGCTATGTATTCCGTATTATTAATATTAATATTCTGAGCCAGAATGACCCCTTACAATCCACAAGCCTCTCGTGACATTTTACAGTCAAGTAGGACTAGCATCTTGGGAGAGTCCAGTGTAAAGCCTGCTCTGCATATATGTAGTTTTGGTACTCTTCTCGTCTTGGCTCTAGCAATGTAGTTATATGACCTTAAGGAAATACCAAGCTGACATCCGAGTATTTTCAGAAAGGAAGTTAAACATAGGTTGGAACATTACAGAAGGTATACATAATAATTCACCCAGCAAGGTTTGAGGGGACTTTTGTGCATATTAGACAGTTTTCAAATGCTTTAGAATTTTTGTTTGAACAGAGAAGCCATTTAAGACAACGTTCTGATGGTTTCCCTTTGATTTCCTACCAAATATCCCAGCAAAAGAATCTGCCAAGAGGGAACTGTAAACAAGATCTTGAGTTCCTTCCCTTCTGAGTGGAACTTACCTGCTCCAAGGGATTAAAGGGCCTCTCCACTCATTCTGCTTCCTTAAAGGTAGACCAGAAGAACAGATGTTTGATTTTTGAGCTTTAAGTTAATTTTCCCTTCTGCAGGAGGAATTTTTACTCTTGCACAGCATTGAGTTCATTACTTAGGTGAAAAGAAAACCTCACCATAAGACAGTACAGAAGAATCTTAGTACATGGCACTAGAAACAGATATATACCCTTTGCAGATATGTGTCTTCTTTGACTTGTTGAGCAAGTTAACACGGTAAAAAGGCAAAGAGAACATCTCACCAAATCTGCTCAGTTCATTTCTTCCTTGATTAGCAGATATGAGTAACAACACCGGTGTACCTGTTCGTACTGTAATGCGCAAGCTGTAATGTGGTTTGCAATATCATTTTGGAAGGATGAATTTGTGCACATAAAACTTCCTTTAAAACTTTGTGAAGGGGAGGTGTTCCTTGCATGAGTTTTGCAAAAGCCTTAGCTTTTAGGAGAGAAGAGCTCACCTCACCAGAAACAACTACGAACAATTCATTCTTAGAAGTCAGCAAAACTGAAGCGAAGATACGCAGTTGCTGGGGTGAAGCTGTCTGATATAATTGTAAGAATTAGGAGGCATCATGAGACATTTGTGAGACTTGGGTAGAGAAGGAAAGGAAGGATGTGCTTCTGCATGCTCGTAAACTTGGCAACTCCTCACCGAGGGGCTTTATGCAGAACGTTTGCATGGGTTCAAGTGTAGATTGGGCATTCATCAGTACAAAATCCCTTGCAGGCCATTAAATACAGCAAGTCTTTGAGCTGAAAATAATCAGAGGGTGAGACAGAATAGGAGAAAGTAAATATGTGACCTGTTTTGATTGTCCCTTGTTCATCTGCTTATGGCCTCTGTGAGAGAGAGCACAGTGGATCAGGTGAAGCATTGGTCTGATTTAGTACAGTGTTAAACCAAAGGCTTCTCCAATGTAATGCCCCTTCGCCAACATTTTTGCCTTCAGAAAGGCAACAGGGTTTCATCTACACAGACAACCCAGTGCCTTCTCCAACTCTTAACTCACTCTATTTTTCTGTAACGTTGGGGCCTGAACATTATATTTAGCCTGACTGGAATTTGGCAAGTAACTTTCCTTTTAACATTGTTTTTTGTCTCTTCATTGGATAGTTAGATTGTCTGGGGATTTTATTCAGCAGAATGCATTCCCATAAATATATTTAAAATAGACAGAATCACTGTTCGTATTAAGGCGTCTATTCAGGCTATTTGAATTTAGATCTGAACACGCAAAAACTGAACAAGGGAGAAGATTGCATGGGGGATTTTCAAATGAGAGGAAGCCTAAAAATGCATTGAAAGCTTTTGGATGTGGAAGGACGTGGCATTGTGGACAGTTGCAGTGGAGAATATAATGCAACAATAAAATCATTAAAGTACTTCAAGTTTGGAAGTAATCTGGGTTCTTGGCTTGCATTGCATTTAATAGCTTTACATTTATGGGAGCCACTCCAGTTTTTAAAGGCAGCTTCAGCCTTCAGACTGATTGCACTTACCACCCCAGTGAAACTGCAACCCATTAATTTTTTACCGAAAGGATCTTCCTAGTTTGTCAAACACATCAAGTGAACATTTTAGAGAGTGCAGACCACAGCAGTATGAAAACCAAAACTTTGTATGGAGAGAGAAAATGCTGGTTTAGCATGAAATAAGGGTCTGATTCTGTTCATAATAAGTTCACTGCCGTGCAAATCTCCATTAAAACCAGAGGTACCAGATATTCAAACAGTCAGGCAATACCAGGACCTACAGAAGTCTCTTGGGCTATCCCGTCACGGAAAAGCCTGCAGTGGTTCTCCTCCAGGATGGAGAACAGCACAGGGGACCCCGTCACCCTTCTCCCTGAGCACAGCCATTGCCCTCCTGCCTGGCAAGGAGCAGCCCAGTCCCCTCCGTTTATACCCCCATCGTTAAGACCAAACCTTTCCAGTGTCTCAACCCAAACTCTCGCTCTCTAAAACGTTTGCACATTTCTATGTTAAACATCTGCTTAGGTGGCTCTGAGACAGTGTGTTTTGGTGTTGTTCGTGTGCAATCTAGTGCCGCTTCCTCAACGCATGTGTCCCTTCCCTTCACAGCCTACTCGACACCCAGCACCTCCCCCGCAAACCGATTCGTCAGTGTTGGACCACGGGATCCAAGCTTTGTAAATATCCCTCAACAGACTCAGGTGGGCCGCTTTCGACTTCTCTGTATGCCTGCAGCCTCTTCTTCTTCTTCTTCAGTGTACTCTAACGTGTCCCCGCGGAGCCAAGCTGCATTGCTGCTGTCACTTCACCCACATGGTCTCAGTAACTACAGTGAAATGTCACTTGCAGTTTGTTTTGTCCGTTGTGTTTTTTTGGGCTTATGTAGTGATAATGCTGCTTTCATAACTGGAACGAGCGCTTTTGCTTGCTAAGGTATTGGCTTCTCTTTTTTTCCCCCCCAAGGACTGGGTTTTGCAAAGACTTTTGCTCCAACCTCTAGCCAGTGCATTTCATTGCATATGCAGCAGGAGCTCAGAGAGAGCCATCAGGTAACAGTGCACCTTAGTCCCCCAGCAGTTACAATGGGAGACTGCTCCAACAACTTCCATGTAAAAAAAATCAGACTCAAATTCCTGGTTGGCCATTTGCATGGTGGGCTTTGAGCGTGCAGGAGGTTTTATAATTGAGAGCACATCTGTTTCCTTACACAAAGAGAAGAAAAAAGTCCAGTTGAGGCAGGCCTATAAAGCTGGGTTAACTGAATTCGTAGTCCTGCTACGGTCAAATCAGAAGCTCAAGTAAACATTTGTGTTTCTTTAGGAGAAGGATGAGGTTTAAATGTGCTTTTTTTCCAGGCTGTATCAAATTCCCAGGGTCGATTAAGAAAATAGTTGTTGGCAGTTTTGTTAGCAGCTAATTTGAGCCAGATGTTGAAAAAATTAAGTCTGTCCTTAATATCACGTTATCATGAGGGAGAAGGTATAAAAAAGTGAGCAGAAGTAGTGCTTCAGGACAACTGTAGTTTGAAGCGATTGCTCGACTCTGTTACAGTTCTGTTAAAGGTCAGCAGCAGGGTGTATTTGTAATTTTGTTTTGAGCTGGTTGAGATGACTAAAAAGTAGCAATTCAGATAATTAGCAAATTGGGGAGTACTGCTCTTAGCACTTGTAAATTCTTACATGCATCTGAATTAGTGTGCAGATTAATGGCTGTCGCATGTCACAGTCCAGGATATGCATGAGGACAGACTCCTCACTGTGATGGCTTAAGCACCTATGCTGTCAATGAAACACAGGTCACTCATTCCCAGAGATTTTCAGTTCACAGGGCTGCAACCAGATGCCTGTGAACACAATGAGTTTTCTTGCTATCTGTTCTTTGTGTACAATTTGTTAGGGGCTTTAGTTTATAGCTCTGTCGACAGCACAGGTTAAACTACCTCAAATCTCCAACCTTCGCTGCATTAAATAGGGTCACAGAAAGTACACCAGAGCAGGGTTTTAACCCATCAGGTTCTGATTTTTGTCTCATCCCTTAACAAAATGCAGCCTGCACCCCACTTTTCAAGCCTCTTCCTTCATTTGTTTCATGTCCGTGACAAGTTTTCATGCGCCTTCCCATTTAAATTGTATTTCTCCAGTCGTTTTGGAAACAACTGGAATACACAGGAATACACTGAAATCGGGAAGCGGGAGCGTTAAGGTATACTGTTAAAGTCCTTAAGCATTTGGTCTTTTCCTTCATGGCTCAGGAAACTTGAAACCCTTTGGAGAATGGTACTTACCTTTTCCAGAAGGCTTGAAAACCTCCTAGTTGGTAAATTGATTATGGAGTAAGGCACAACAGTATTAAGTCTCCAAAATATTTTAAACTTATTTGCATCCTGCAGCCTAGGTTTCCCAGATAAGTTTGTTGACTGTAAACTTCTATCCTCTTTATTTATGACTTAAATCATTTTCAAGTGCTCTAACCTTACCTTAAGTGCTTCTGTGTAATGCAGTATAGTGAATAACAGTGCTGTACAGTGAAAAACAATACTCAAGCACAGCTTTCAATTAAAGTCAAACATGCTGCAGTGGGTAAGGAGACTGACTTCCAGTCTCTGACTCCAGCTGCATCTCCGTGCTTCTATACATCATTACACCACCGCAACCCACTTGATACTAAATGTATAATTTATCAGTGAAACTCACTACTTATTCATGAAACAACTCTGAAGTTGACTGTGTTTTAAATCAGAGAAGTGAGGTAAAAACACTTAACTGCAATGATTTGGGATTTACTTAGCTTTCCTCTACACAAAGACATGCTTTTGTACTCTTTTTGCAGGGCATTAGTGTGTAGGACAATCATTTAGGATGTTTTCAAAATGAAAATGTAAAACCTCATAGGACTGTGTTATTAAAAGCAGCTGGGATGGCTGCTTTCCATCAGGAGTTTTATAGTACATTCAAAATCAGGCTAAGAAATGGGTCCTGAGGACCACTAACTGCCAGGCCACACAGCTCCCTTAGACAGGAGGAAGGAGTGAACACTCCGAGCTTCTGAAAGTCAAGTTTAAATGTAAGGGTTAAGCAACTCTTTACTGCTGGAACAGCAAAATAAAAATGAAGACTGTATCTGAACCTCTGCTTTTTTATTACTGCAGCCCAGGTACAAGCTATAAGAAAACATGATGGTCAGCTTCTTGGTGCTCTGATTTTCTTTACCAATTGGCAGCTCATTTGACTGCAGGCACTAGTTACGCATCGCCATCATTAGTCTTAAAATGCTGCAGAATTGAGTCTCTGCACAGGGATGTGACAGTGCCATTCAGCAGAAGTCACATTTCCCATACATGGGCATTCACCGAACATTGGAATAAAATCACAGACAAATGTACATGGCAGGGTTTGAGCAAGGAGCGTTCTGTCCTGGGCTGTTTATAAACAACCAAAAACCAGTACATGCCTTTCTTAATGGGCATTATAAAAATTAGCAGTAGACATTTCCATTAGCAGCATGTTCTGATTTAGGTCACATTGCTTCACATATAATCCCTTAAAGGAATTATATAGAATTTATGTAACATTTTATTTAGAAAAAGGCTGCCTTCTTGTGTCAACAAATCAGGACGACAGCTCCATGACAGAAGAGACCGGGAAATAAACTGATTGAAGTCAGTAGTTCTGATTCAGTAGCAAAAGCCCCAAAAGGGCTGTTGGCTTTGTGTTGGTTTAGCTGGTTTGGTTTTTCATACACTGCCTCTGCTCACCCCATCCATCACTCTGCCACTCCAGCAGCTCACCACATCATTGTCCTGTCTTGGGGGGGTATTTGAATCTAAATTTCTGTTTGAGCTATTAGAAGAAGCACTTGACTTGGCATCCTCCGTCTGTGTTGACTAAAAGGCACAGGTGTGGTAACCTTTGCTTGATAGATCATTTACTTTTGCTCCTTGACTCGCAAGCAATATGGGGGCATCGGCTTTTTAACTGCCTTTTCCATATGCAAATCAGAAATACAGTATGCCTGGCGTACACAGTCTTTAGTTTCAAAAGCAAGCTGGTCTAGATACCTCATGACTAAGTAATAGATACTTAGTCTCTCATATTGCCAAGGACTTCTAATAAGGAGAGCGGCAGAGGAATGGGAAAGTACCATCACATTAATTAGGGACTAGCCTATCGTAGCAACCACACTAATAAAGAATAAAGGGTTCTCAGTTTTGGCTGGGTTTTTTTTTCCCTAACCAAGTGATAAAAGTAATAGTGAAACACAGGATATGTGCTCAGAGTGCGTGCAGCTGGTAACACTAAACTAGCAGCCTGCTCTTTGTGACCAGAGTTTGCGTTGTCACTCGCCGCTCTAAACGGTGTTTGCTCATCTCTAATGCCCTCACTTTGCTCTATAGTACAAAATTCCTTCAGGGATCAGCGTGCTGTATTCAGTGCTGCAGCATCACTTCGCACTAAGCATTGTTTACTAGGCTGAGTCCTGTTTGCCACCTACTTACCCTACATCTTCCTGGAAATTGTACTTTGGATGCTAAAAACAGCTCCTGAGCAACACATGCCTGCTCCATCTAATCACTCCTACCTGCCAGGAGCCTGCGTGCTTCACACAGTAAAGTTATGAGGATGCACAGAACAGAAACTGCCTCCAGTGCAAGCACCCAGGCAGAGGATCAACTGCTTTGCCACCTCTGAGAAACTAAATGGGTTTCTTCTCTGCTGAAGAGAGAAAGCGTATAGTGCACTCTCTTGACCAGGAAAAATCCCTCTCTCTGATGTAAACATGCTTTATATCAGATCCATCCCAGTTAGTTTCTAAAAGTTAGTTGTAGTGCAAACCCAAATATTTATTCCCTTACCTTTCTCTAGGAAAAGATAAAACTATTCTAAATTTCTATTTTAAAACAGAATGTTTACAAGGGCCTGTAGGGACAGGCCAAGGGGAATGGCTTTAACCTGCCAGAGGGGAGACTGAGATGAGCTCTTAGGCAGAAGCTGTTCCCTGTGAGGGTGCTGAGGCGCTGGCACAGGGTGCCCAGAGAAGCTGCGGCTGCCCCATCCCTGGCAGTGTTCAAGGCCAGGTTGGACCCAGGGGCTTGGAGCAAGCTGCTCTAGTGGAAGGTGTCCCTGCCTGTGGCAGGGGCTGGAGCTGGATGAGTTTTAAGGTCCCTTCCAACACAAACCATTCTACAGTCACATCATGGGTAAGCGTGTCTTTTCACACTTTCCCAGGTAGGCCTCTAAAGCCACACAACTACACCAGTGCTTTAGATAGTGCTCATCCTTTATAACACAAAACAATTTAAACAAAAGGCTCATAACTTATCTAGTACAGTGCAATAAAATGCTTAGAAAAATCTCAAAAGTCAAACAAGCTTATCTAGGCAACAAAACATGTATGAGAACCAGGAAGCTCAGAATCACAGCCGGGCTCTTGCTACCAGCCTGATAAAGCCCAGGTACAAACTGTGCGCTGCAAAACACATCTATAAAAGACTAATGCTGCCCTACAGTAAGCTGGAGGAGGATTACTGAAGTTTAGCAAAATGTTTGCTGTATAAGGAAATCGCTAACTTCTTTAGATCTTCTCCTGCTATCTGCCTTGCCTGAATTAGACAGTGGTATCTTTGTAGCTGTTTCTTTTAGGCTTTTATTTATCTCTAAAAAACCACCTTATGCCTCAGGTGCGAATACAGACCTAATGGTACAATCCCTTTCTTTTCAAAGAGACAAGGCGAAGACTGTTTTCCTTCCCCACAACCCTTTTAGAAACAAACTGCAACCTGCAGTTTTTCACTGGCAGCACTTTAAAACAAAGGGCATGGGGAAAATAATGAGCTTGATGCTGTGTCCCGTAGCTTAGCAGATGTGAGCTCTGTCAGACCAGGGAGGGAGGCAAATTCCAGACTGGATGATCCTTCCGTGGTAACAGCCAGTCACTGCTGTCCAGACACTGAATGAGGAGGAGCGTGGTGCAGGTGATGCCCCTCACCATGGCTGCAGGCATTGGGCAGTGGGAAGCAGTCTCGCAGGCAGCAGGACCCAAAAGCACACAGGATTCGTATAGATCAAAGCCAGCACCTTGCACAGGAAGCTGATGCAGCTCCTCCAAAGCTATCACTCCTGCTGCTGAAACCGCGTAGCTGTTTTGTGCCCAGGTTCCATTGCCACCCTATGGAAGAAAGAAACCAGTGCACACAGTTTTTCTTATGACCAATAAAGCACGTGCCTTGCTTCATAGGGCTTTTCCATTTCTGCATCCCTCTGGTCCCCCACTGCAGTGCCCTGCCCTTTGCACTGTCAGAAAGGGGCACAGAGCTGCCAGGATCCCGCCCAGCTCATGTGGATGTGCTTTATTAATGGGTACCCCAAGCTGCCTGTCCTTTTCTGCCTCAGCTCCCTTCTCTCTCCTGTTTCCCAGCACCCCAGCGTTGCTCTGCTCAGACAGGCAGCACCTCCTGGCCCTCAGGGAGGAAGCACAAGGTCAGGATTTCCTGGTATTGCTGCCGTGTGGCAGTTCGTGCTCAGGAAAAGTGGCTTGTACATGGCAGCGGACGTGCAGAGAACATGAGAGGCCGCAGGAACAAGATCAGGCCTTTTATTTTGGGGGTTCTGAGCAGAACTATTTATAAGGCAGGTCAGCACTACTTATTGCTTAGGTTCCTGCCCAGGATAAGAATACTTAACCGCAAGGCTGAACGCACTTGTGTTTGAGCGTGAATGAAGATGAAGAACACTAATTTGGAAGCATTTGTTCAAATCAGTGCAGCCCCCTGAGAATTACATATTCCATGAAGTAACCTCCCTAGGCCAGCACGCATGGCTTTGGAAGAAACTCAAGCTGCAAAGCACTTCTAAGCAGAGACTTGACTGCCCTTTGGCCTATAGCAGCAAACTTAGTGGCAGATTTGCATACAGGAATATCATCTCTCTTGGGTAAAGAACAGAAACTAGATATAAAAACACTATTTTGGGCGTGTAGGACTGCTACTTCCTTGTGCTGCTGAAGCTAGAGGGATCATTCTGCTTCCAAACTCAGCAGGGATCTGTGGACTTCCCCATATCAGCAATGGGAAGTGAGGGTTGCTCTCCTCCGTCACCCAAAGTGCCACCTGAATTTTAGGTTGTTCCTGAGCCTATGTGGGCCCTATACCCTCACGGGTCACTTTCCTACTAGGCATTTACAATACACATAAAAAATGAGAGACCCAAAGCAATAGACCAGAACCAGAACCCTTGAAATGAACAGCTGAGCATGTGAAAAGAGAAAGTTGTGTACGTGACCACTTAATCTATGGTAATTGCCTGGGCTGAAGGCCATTGATGGGCCCACTAGATGGGCTCTAGTAGGCTTGAGCCCTATTATGCCGACAGAAAGTTTTGATCCATGAGCAAAAACTGGTAAGCTACTGATACGTGATCTGAATGTTGGTGCCGTGTTTCATCTTCCGCCCTCGAAGCAGTATAATGGTCTGATCTTGAGGGTGGCCTGGAGATGGCTCTAAAAGCATAGAATAAGTCTCGAGAGAGTGTGCAGAGAAAATGCGGTGTCTCTATCAAGCATCAGCAGGTCTCAGATATTGGGAAGCTGAAAGAAGGCTGCAGATCCTGCCTTTGCTTTGTGTTTGGACATGCTAAACTCTTCTCTTTTGTTGAAGTTAGTCAAGCAAATGTTGGCTGAATCCTTTGCTGAGCTAAAATTGATGTGGTTCCACCATGATGGGAGCAAAGAGCCCGCATGCAGTCATGGCGCTATTGATGTGCCCCTGATCACATAATAGCTCTATAGCCATACTTTCCCAGTGCAGCATGAGTGTGAACATGCTGCTCTGATCACAGTTGCTAATGACAGTCCAGAGTGTGCTCCACAGAGAGGAGACACAAAGGTGACCAGAAATCAGGGTCACTCCCCCGCTCCCATTCCCGTCACTGCCTGCTCAGCTCAGCACACAAAGCCCATTTAATTGAGCTTTTGCACAGAGGGGCAGTACGAAATTTCACTCTCAGATCAGTTCTTAAAAAGCAGCAGTGAACAGTGCACCTCAAGAAGAAAGCACATATTGCACTATAAAGATTCATAGAAGACTTCCCAGTATCATCATGTGGCCTTAGCTTCAAAGTGGGTTGGAGCCAAATCAATCCAGAAATGCCTGGGTGAGTCCTCAGCAGGGGAGATCCTTTTTCCTGTGCTTTTTCCTCCTCCCCCTTGCAGGCTCTGCTGAGCAGTTCAGACTATTTTTGTGGAAACTCACACTAAGCATCCTATTTCCAATAGATATTACATACAATTATTTGCAATGGACATAGACGAATTTTCCGATCTAAGCAATTAAAGTTATTGCATTTTTTCCCCTCTCCTTACAATAAACAGGAAGCTTGTGCGTAAGGAACCCTTTCTGTGGGTTTTATGGCCATTACTTATGCTCCACAGTAGGGGAGATGAGAGAGAAGAAGTAAGTGTGGGCCTGGTGGGAAGAGTTGGCAAATGCAGAAATATGATGAATGAGCTGGAGAGATTTAATTTCTTACTAAATTCTCTACAAGCTGTGTAACCTTTCTTTAGCTAAACAATTACTCTAAAAGGCAATGATTTTCTGTGTTTTCATTGAAAAGTCTTCATAATAACAATGGCCTATGTTCTCCTTCTTGGAGAACTTCTGCCAGAAACCAGTTTTCTTTTTTCCATTCAGCAGGAAACTTTCTTTTATTTTTATTTTGTCAATCTCCTATTCCCTGCTAGCATGGATTTACAAGGCCTACCACTTACTGCATGGGGCTGAGAAGAAGCTTCCCCTCAGGCCAAATCATTTTGGTCCATCTCCTTTATAGGGATTCTTATGTCTTCCTCCCAAGAGGAGTGCAACCTCTGTCAAGAGACATAATACCAGACACAAGTGACCAATTAAGCTGACAAAAGTGACAGCTCCTATGTCCACAGGTACAGAGTCCATGGAAGGGAACTCCCAGATTTGTTTTTCAATGGACAAGCAGCAGCTCTTGCTGTTGTGGTGCATGCAGTCAAGACAGGGAGCAGATATTGACTTTGGGGGGGGGGGGAGAGAGTCTTTACATCTTTAAATTGGAGCCAGCTCGATTAAACCAGAGTGGGTGCTGAGCCACACTGAACCACAGGGTCCTGTGACCAACTGGAGTATTCTAAGGTCTTTGGAGATGCAGCATGGGCAGAGCACTTGCCTCCTGCAGAGCCGCACATTTGTGCAGATACACGCAGGCATACGTACACACACAAATCAAACAAGCATAAGGCAAGATTATAGTTATGTGCCTCTTACTGCTTTTACTTGACTTGGCCGATTTCCTGGCCACCCCACGCTCTCCCCAACCTCCACTGCAGATAATGCTGTATTGGATTAGTCTGCCTTGCTGCTGCATCAGGTCCCAGATCGATTTATTGACTCTGTCAGAGTGGCTAGTACAGTAATTGTTACAAGAGCAGAATAGAAAGCAAGAATGTGTCCACATAAAATATAAAAATGACGTTTTGTTCGTTCTTTCCTCTTTTGCCCTATAGATCTTTATGTGTTTACACAGTGGAGAGCACTTTACTTAAGTTAATCAGCTCCTTCTACATTATTAATTGCGACAGTTAGGGTGCTACACGGCAGCAAACGTATTATTGAAAACATTGATCTCACGCTCATGGTGTGGACCTAAGTAGTTTTGTATTCCTTCCCTTCTTTTGCAACTGCTTTAGGGTACTATCAAATCACATTTCCCTGACTGACAATACACCATCAATACCATCGATTTCAGAGAGGGGCAGAGAGATGCACATGAGAAAGAAAGGAGTGCGCAGAGATTCAGCGTATTCCATAGGCTTGGAAAAGGGTTGTTGAAAGTTGGTAATCACAATAATTACATGCCTGGCCTGATTTCTCTGTTCTGTAAAGAGTAACAGTTGAAGAGCTGAAGTTTTCCAAGTGCTCAAGATCTGCAGAGATGGCACGAGGAGACCTTTGGAAATGTGTGCAGAATGTATACCCTTAAAAGAACAAAAGACATACTGACTTTTTACAAGGGTTTTGGAAGTGCCTTTGAAAGACATTTCATGAAAGTTCAGCTTTCACAGCTCAAACCTATATGAGCTCCATAAATTCCACACAGCCTGACAAACTCCAGTAGGTGTCACATGTGACCTGGATGGAAAAGGTCAGCAGCTGAATTTATGGCTTTTGCATTTACTGGAACATTAAGATTTTTGCCAACTGCCGTATATACGTTTTAACAATTCTGCAATCAAAGGATTAGGACCACAATCTACAATGAAGGTCAAAAATGAAAGGCCACAATCCCTACATCCTTCCCAATGGACAGGCATTAAGCTACCTCTGTTCTAAGAATCACCTTTGCTTAATGGCCTTAACACGGAGGTCAAGGAATAAATAAGCTCCAGAGGTAAGCACCCTGCAAAATAGACTATCTTGCTCTGAACTTACAGCTATATTCAATAAGAAGGGACCAAAAGATGAGAAGCCATTTATTAATGGAGAAGCACTCCCCAGATTGCAGCGGATTTCATGTTCTTGAGAAAATGAGCATCACCTTCCCTAGTGTGGGACTGTACTAGAGAAATACAGATAGCATACAGGGGAAGGACTGGAGCTTCAAAATCTCCAAAATACATCAAAATGACTGCAGTTTTGTTAATACCTGTTTATATTTTACATTTAACAAAGGGATCTGTTTTTAGTGAGGGTTGCTTCCAGCACACCAAGTTGCAGCTTTCAAACTTTCCCTCGTTTTAGTTCAGAACAACAAAAGATACCACCTTGGTTTAGGCATTTGGTTTTACTGTATATTGTGCTTGAACAGAGGTAGAACTGGAAAAGTAATCCAAAACTAGGATTAAATTAAAAAGATCTAACAAAAATCAAGAGGTTAAACATGAAGGCTGCGTGGAGACCTCAGAGCAGCCTTCCAATATCTGAAGGGGGCCTATAGGGATGCCGGGGAGGGACTCTTCATGAGGAACTGTAGTGAGAGGACAAGGGGTAACGGGTTCAAACTTAAACAGGGGAAGTTTAGATTGGATATGAGGAAGAAATTCTTTACTATAAGGGTGGTGAGGCACTGGAATGGGTTGCCCAGGGAAGTTGTGAATGCTCCATCGCTGGCGGTGTTAAAGCCTGGATTGGACATAGCCTTGGGTGGCATGGTTTAGTGTGAGGTGTCCCTGCCCATGGCAGGGGGGCTGGAACTGGATGATCTTAAGGTCTTTTCCAACCCTAAATATTCTAGGATTCTATGAACATATCTTGTAGGCTTAACTACATAGACTTTAGTTACTTTGGTTATTAATACTCAGTTTTGAAAACAGCACTGACACTATAATCATATTTTCAGGCATATTCACTTGCATGACCCAACTCTCCCATCATCTAGACAAATACTAGTTATTCCACACGAAGAGATGCAGATAAATACACTGCAGAAGCTGATGAAATGTTAATTTTGAGATATGAGTAACAAAAATGACTACCAGTAAAATGTAGCCACCTTTGGGGCAGAACAGAGTAGTTCCTGCATTGCTTGCAGCAGCTTCATGCAACTGTTGCGCTTTCGCTGTAACTACATCTTTCTAAATAGGACAACAGGAAAGATATAATCTTAAAAAAGGGATAAAGTTAGGTATGAAACTTGGATGTGGGGTTGGGTTTTCCATCCTTACGTGTGCCAAACAATGCGATTTGAGATTTTGCAGGAACACTTTTACACATTCTGTTCGGTTGTTCTTCTCCTTTTTTTTTTTTTAACAGACTTTCTTTTAGTGTTTTGGGTTAAAACTGTGTCTGTGAATCTCCGGTATTGGACCCGACTGTACATTCATTGAAGTCGATGAGAGTAGGAGGTGGAAGATTTGATATCGGCAGGAGTTTGGTTTAGAAATGCAATAATATTTCTTTTCATTAGGCTTGTATTTTGCATATAGCTCTGCACAGTAAACTAAACCTAGTCTTTTCGAAGAAAAAGGTGAAAATTCATATCTTCTGTAAAGGGAGGGCTCACAGTGAAGTCATCATTTCAAGTTTCTCTTTTGCGGCTACAGGTATTATCTCTCAATGACTCCAAAGCAATCTTCCTTGATGTAGAGATAGGTTTAGTTTGGGGGGTTTCCCAGTTTGCTGGTCCTGTAGGCTAAATCGGAAAGTGTAAGCCAGGTTATGTTCCATCTGGTTCATTCCCAGCAATGGAGGCTCCACAGGATCTTTATAAACTTGTCTTCCTAACAGTAGTAACAAGGGCAGAATTTATCCCAGTAGTGGGAACTGCTTTATCCGTCCCATTGATGTTGCATGAGTCAAAGCAAAGTTCAGATTCTTCTCCTAGGGGCGTTCAGGAATAGAAGGAGTACAACTAGTAACATCTAGAAAAAAAGGGGGAGAGAAAAAATGGGGGAGAGCTGTAATTCTCCATACAATGGAGCAGCTTACTTACTGAGTACAAAGAGCCACTTCTACACAGCCTATTTTCAGAGGAAAGCCTTACATTCAGGGACTCATGAAAGCAAAGAGGCACCTTTTGATTTTAAGTTCAAGGTTTACAGTAGTAATTTTGTCTGTTTTCTCTGTTAGTATTAATTAAATTGAGATAGTTTAATTAGTATTACTAAATTTGATCATTAGTAGTAATTCATTCTGCCTGCCATACTGCACAAATATGATGAAGCAGAAATAGCTAAATTGTTTAATTTCATCTCATTTAATGACTTTACACTCCACCAAGACTTTCATTGGCCTCTCACAATATGTGTGAATATCACTCCAAGCTAGGCCAAGACCCAGCTCCCTTTAGCCAACCATGTCTAATACGTCCCTCCTCATCCAGAAGCAGATCATGTGCTGTGAAGGCTTCTTCCATTTATCCGTCAGGGAGCTGGCTACCTCCAATGTCTGGGGTGGCTTTTCCTTGCCCCAGTCACCCAGCTCCTGTATCATCCTGACCCCAATGGCCCTTATGGACCTGAATGGGAGTCATCAACCACCATGTCCCTGTCTGGGGGCTCCCCCTGGTGCAATGGGAGAAGTCCCATCATCAGTCCCCATGCTGCACACTCCAGGGGCTGAGGGTCCAAGGCCTTCCTCTTTTCTTAGAGCAGTTTGTTTAGTTTAGCAAGGTGCAAAGCATTAGGTAAAATGCAGACATCAGAAGTTCTTCTGTTCAGGAGGGGGTCTTGTTCAGCTCAGTGCCCTCCTGGCTTTCTCTCAGGGGGGTTCACTCCTGAACTGATTCATTATCATGTGGATGAGGCCCTTAGTGACATGCTTTAGTGGTGGACATGGCAGTCCCGGGGTAACAGTTGGACTTGATGATCTTAAAGGTCTTTTCCAACCTGGTTGCGGTCTCCAAACTCCAACTTCTTGCCCACTTCTGCAAACGTGCTGTTGTCTCGGGCCGGGAGTCCCCATCTCCCATTGTTGTCTTGGTCCCTCTGTCCATCTGCACCAGCACAATTCCTCACCTGCACATCCCAGCCTCCGCTTACCCATTCCTCGTTTTTTTTGCCCTGCTTTATCAGGCCTTGCATGCTGCCTTTGCTCTCCCAGCGGAGCTGTGGGGCTGCTCATTTGTCTGCTTCATCAAAGATATCCCATGCAGGCAGAGACCCAGCACAGGAGGCTTATGGGGGGGGATTTTGGAGGGAGCACTGGCGTTGCCCTCCAGTCCACATTATTAGCTCTGCTCACTTTCCTCTTGCACTGTGTAAAGCACTCAGAACAGTCAAGAAAAGCAGCTAAAAACTACCCTTTGTACCCCAAACTCTGCAAAGAGACAGAGCCCCTGCAGGATCCCATCCCACTGGGACACTTCAGCCCCATGGGCCTCTCACATAGCTCCAGTCGCTCCATTGCTTCCCGTCGGCACGGGACGGGGCAGGAGAATCCCGGGGGTGAACCCCCGAGCGTGTGTGTACGTGTGTCTCCGTGCCTGTGTGTGTGTGCTCAGGCTGTCTCGCTGCAAATGGAGCTTGGGAGGCCCCGACTGGGGGTTGGTTTTCTTTGGATGACTTTCCCTGATTGTCTGAAGCAATAAAAGTAGAGAAACTCTGGGGGGGAACGGTGGTTGCGGGGAGATTATTTTTGCAGTCCTGGTGCAGGCAAAACTCCTGAGGCTTCAGGGGAGTTTTGCTCGCCTTAGGACTGCAGGAACTGGCTTAAATTGAATAAAACTGGAAGTACAGTATAGAGGACTGGGTAACAAGGAGTCCTGCAAAAGCAACAAAACCGGAAAGCACAATGAAGAATAGAGTGGGTTACGCCGCGGTGAAAGTATGTACTGGTTGTTATAACACCGTGCCTCCAGAATAAATTATGTCCCTTTAAAAAGTAATACTTTAACTGTGGAGCTATATAGAGACAATTAAGACGATATTGTTCTCCTCATTTCCCTCCTCCCCCCCTTCCTCCTCCTCTCTGCAGTAGCTCTGTGGAAACTTTTAATGCTGCAGCTTGAAACTTGGGCCTCTGGGTCTAAAATGCCTGAGAAAGCACTGCGGGCTCTAACTGTAAAACATTCCTTCGGCGGGCCCTGGAAACAGGGAGCGCTGGCGCAGGCGAGGTTCAGAGGGATCACATGTAAATGAGGGATGGCTGCAGGCTCCCGAGGAGCGTTTTATTCCGCTTAAACCTGAACTTGAACTTGCAAACACGCTGCCGGAGCCCGGGACGGGCAGACCACGGCTGGCAGCCGGGGCTGCCGCCAGCCCCACGCACCCACCGGCCCTGGGCACCCACCGGCTTTGTGCCGTGTCCAGGAGCACAGGGAAACACGGACAACACAGGCACTGTAGTTTCGGGAGCTGTTCCCAAAGGGTTCACTCTATTCGTAGCTAAATGCTGGGAAGTCCCGTCGCTGCAGTGCATCCCCTGTCCCTGTTTCCATGGGAGTCCCCAGCATGAAGTTTTAAGGGGGTCCAAGTCCCGATGCACACTTTATTTCATAAAAGGAAAGAAATGTGAGATTTAGCATGAGAAATATTAAAGCGTTGCTCAGTCTAGCAAATGTAACTGCTTCCAGCAGAGGAAAACACAGGGCTGTCTAAACAGCGAGGCATAAAGTGCAGAGTTTAAAAGCCCCTTCACAGCATATTTACTTCTAAATAGCAATAGTAGGTGTCCCTGCCCATGGCAGGGGGTTGGAACTGGGTGATCTTTAAGGTCTCTTCCAACCCAAATCATTCTGTGACTGTGTCAATTATGAGGTGGGTGAGAAAGTTGTCTTTTTGCTCCTTTGATAAAATACATCCTGCTGGTTTCTATTTCCCTTCCAAAGGCAATGTACATACCATGGGAGCAAGAAAGATATCAGTGCCGGTGAGTGTCACCCAGGTGTGGTGGCATAGGTGTCTCCCCCTTAACAGCCATACTTGTGGGTCATATTTTGGTCATTTCTGATTACTCCTGAACAACTTTGGCTATATTTATAGCAAAACTTTGAAAGGATGAATGGGCAAAAAAAGCAAAAATTCTTGCTGGCATTAACTCAGGAACTATCCACAAAGATGTCCTTTCTGGAGCGAGATGTTATCTCAGGGTTTGTGTTAGCATCGTTTTCATTCTATGACAGAGCATAAAGAGACCGGGACAGAGCAATGAGGTCTGGCATAGCTAAAATCCCTTCTGTGTCTGTGAGGTTATATAGTTTATCAAGGCAGAAACCACCACGGGCTTTGAAAAGTAAACAGCTGGCTTGGGTCTGTGTGCTGTGCTTCAGAGCTGTCTGCTGGCTTGAAATGGCAAGCCTGCAAGTTTTGGAGCGGGGCAAATGCATATAGATTTTCTTTTAAACACGTCAAAAGGTTTTTGCAGGCGTTTGTTTTCTTAGCCCCTTTATTTGTTACGGGTTTCCTTTCTCTTTCATTTCGGTTTATTTTGCTTTTACAAATGACTGCGCTGCCACCAGCAAGTCTACAAATAAATAATAATAATGGGGGAAAAAAAGTTTCTATCCCAGTCAGAAAACCTTATGGCAGCGACAAATATCAGAGAAAGCCATCGTCCCTCTCAAAGATTTCATCTCACCATCCACTTAATCCGCTTGCTGTACCTCAGATCTCAAGTAACTTTCATACTGTGGGCTCACTTTAATGGATAGAATCTATTTTTCATGAAAAAAGCAGGAAATAAGCTGTCTTTCGTACAAAGATTTACAAAATGTAATCATTGTTGAAATATTCTCTTTGAACTGCCTTGTCCGCAGGGGTGTCTGGCTCCCAATACCCCCGTTTCTTTAGAACACCCTTACAAGTTCTTCTGGTAGATCAGGTACACTGGTGGTTCTGGTCTTTGATGTCTTGAATGAATGAAAGAAAAGCATAATAAAAGAGAGCTGTTGATCAAGCATAAAATACTCTTTAAGCTGACAGAATGGCAGAGTTAACACATTCTAAGCTGCTTTTAGGTTTTTCCTTTTTTCCTCACATTTTCCTGTGCTTTGTGTACAGTGGGGGTTTTTATTTTTTGAAAAGTCTCTGATCTATGTAGTATGCCGTCCTCTAACAAAAACCAAAATGGGATTGTTTCTCTCTCTTTCTCCCTTTCTTTTTCCTCTCTTTCACTGCGCTATCTTTTTTTATGGAAGCAGCAAGGGTTACGGTTTAGCGGGGCTGCAGTTAGCTCGCAGCCTACCACGGAAGTTTAGAAGTTATTTTGCAGCTTTCAAAGTCAATTTACTAACAAATAAATGAACTTCTTCGCTTAACTGCTTAGCAAAGTGGAGGGAAACCGTATGTTCCCAAAGTAAAAGGAAGACCCTCTTGTCCAAAAGCAAAAGTATAAACCGAAACAGGGACATAAAAATGACCTCATTGTGAGAGAACTTTCTTTTGGAGTCAGAGAAAAGGGAAAGTTTTCTTCCTGTACATCTCATTTAGATCTTAAGTTCCCATACATTATTTATACATCATATTCAAAGTGCCAGCCTACTCTGCTTGCTGGATTACATTTCAGACATTTGCCATTGATAAGTCTTTGCTGTATTATATTCAGGCTAAATGTGAATATGTCATAGCGCAGTCAGTCTTTAATCCACTGAGCTTCAGGTTCGGACGGCAGGGGGTCCAGCGCTCAGAGCATTGCTTTATACTTAAGAAACATCTGGGGCCAGCTGGGACACTTTACTGGAACATTCAGATGTCTGGAACAATGGCAGCACTTACTGTATGAGTGCACTTTCATAGGTTTGGGAAGGTTTGGGGGTGACTTAGTTGAAAAACACTAGCTGTTCCCGATTCGAGGTTTGAACCCAAGCAGAAATCTTGCCTGAAGTGACTTTGCCGGTCCCAGGAGAGAAGTGGTTTGGGCTGCTGTGCATTTTTAATAGTCAGCAGGCAAAAGTCCATACTACAAAATTATTGCACGTAATTTAATGCAGTTTGCCACAACTGGCATTCCCGCAAAAGCTATTGGATGCGGAGCTACTGTGCGCATCGCCTGGAGACGAGTGTCCCTCCTGGGACAGGTTTTATCTTCCTTGAGACAGTATAAATATGCTCGTGGTGGGGCATGCGACTCTCCTGTGGTGTGGGTGTTGGGCACCCAGAAGATTCACTCACAGTTTTATGTCCCTTTGGGGATGACCAACATGCTACTTGTCCCTTTCAGTATTTCATTGTAGAAAATATAATTACTTAATAATTAATCCCAGCTCTAAGAAAATAACTTCCATAGGCACAAAGGTGACCTTGTCTTCAGGATTCACCTCTTCCTTTATGCAGTAGGATCAGATTTCAGGCCTGGAGAAACTAATAGAGAAGTTTCAATTCAGATGTAGGGGAGACCAAAGGCAGTTGATTTACCTGCAGGAGCCCTCCAGCCAGTCACACCAGAAGCCGGATTGCCACTGCCTTCACTCACCCTGGCCGCCCTTTTGAAATGGTATCAAAGCCCCAGCTTTGGTCCCTTGCTTTCCAACCACGTACCATGGGGAAGAGCCATCACAGGACCGTTCACAAGGTAGAATCGTAGAATCATACAATCAGTGAGGTTGGAAAAGACCTTTAGGATGATCAAGTCCAACCGCTACCCCAGGAATGCCAAGTCCACCACTAACCACGTCACTAAGGTGATGTCTAAAGGAGCACTTTCCCGCCCAGCTGTTTACATCCTCATTTTCTCTTTGCAACCACAAAGACTCCTTACCCCAATTTACCTTCCTGGGCTTAATGTCTTTGATTGCCCTGAAGTTCTTGAGGTGACTGAAATTCACCCCCGAACAAAAGAACTCAACTGATGAATCCTCCTCGCAGGTGCCCTATGGCTGTGGCTCTGGTTCAGCTCAAACAGTCTCTTTGCCGGCGAGCTCTAAAGCTGCAAGTTTCCTCTGTATTTAGGCTCTTATCAAAGGTGAATTTTCCCGCCTGGGCCCGTGCAGCAATAGCTTCCTGCAAGTGCAGCCGTGCCCCAGGCAGCAACGGCCACAGCCGCGTTTGAAGTCCCGATGGCACCGACCCATCCCGCCGCTGGGCAGATGAACCGGGCTGAAACCTAAAGAAAAGGGCTAGCACAGACCAGGTCTTAGCCCCAAGTGGATTAGGTGAAGCTAAGGCTCCTGTGTGTGGAGTTTGTCAGAGTTTCAAACGTGTGAATGTCCTTAAATAACCTACTTCGCCCGGAGAAATAAGCCAACTGTCACACCCAGTTCTGGATTCCACATTAACAAGCTCCTTCCGCAGCATTAAACTTTGCCCTTGAGGACTTTTGTTTAACTTTTTAATTTGAAAAACAGATAGGGGCTGCTTTACAACCCGCACTTTTTGTGCGAGCTGAAAGGCCTCATTGTTAGGGCAGGAGATGTGCAGGTAGGAGTAAGTTTAACAAGTTTGCATTAGATTGTCTTTCTGGTTGCAAACACGTGAGCGGTGCTCACGGGGAGGCCTGGGAGCCGGGGGTGAAACACGTCGCGCAGGAAGGCTGGTTTAAGAAGATTTTAATAAACAATGGGCCCGTTTCTGGGCTCCTGACGCAGGCAGAAACTGCTACCGGAGTCAATGAGGCACTTTCAGCTTTTCTCCTTTTAAATATCCTGAATCACGGAGTGTTTCCTTGCTGTTCTTCCCATACAAAGGCCCCGATTGTCAGAAGTGGCTCGAGGATTTCTGTGTGTCTCTGCTATCTCCAGAAGAGCATAAGAAACAAATAGACTTTGGGCTATCAAAGAAACGTAATTGCCATTTCAGACTTCCTGTTTAGGATTCAGTCAAGTAGATATTGTTTATGGTTCATAAAACCTCACTACTGTGAGGATTCTCAGATAGTGGCAGCGCAGAGTTTCAACTTTCATGGTGCTGTAAATTAGAGGGGGGGGGGACAGAAGTGCGATAATACTCCTCTGAGAACAGTAAAATAGAGCTCTGCAATGGTTAAATGGAATTTTATAAGCACATTCAGTGTGGAACTGTTTTGCATTACATGAGTTGAATACCTTAGAGATGACACACATCTGCAGGCACTTTATTAGATCCTTAGTCAGCACTTTTCAACCTGATGAGATTACTTCTTCATTTGACTGGAGAAAGGGAAGCAAAGATCTCGTACCGGACTGCAGAATTCTTTCTGATGTTTCACCTTGAGTGCTGGGGAAGGACAGAGAGATGCTTGGCAGGACAATACAGACCCATAGTGGCACCAGCAACTGTGTGGCAGCAATTTTACTGAGTAGGACCTTTAGCTCTGCTGGTTTCATTTAGCTCTAAACTCACTGGGAGAATAGTAAAGCAAATAAAGGGGCAAAGTAAATAGAAGGGAAATAAAATACTGTCTGTCTTATGAAAATGCGTGGAGATGGTATCATCCTGACTGTATTTTGATAGTGTACATGAGTTAAATGGAGATTTTAAATTAAGAAAGGCAATACTGCATTCTCCATCTGGGTGCAGGCGGATAGGTTACAGGACATGAAGGGATAAAATGGGTAAGGTGGTTAGACCTGAGAGCACAGCCTGTACCATGTCGAGCAGCGGTCTAAAAGAAGGCATATAATACTTCAGCCATGCAAACATAGGGATCCAGGCTGCTTTTTTCCCCTCTAAGCTCCCTAATTGTGCAAAAACTCCTTGACGGATTCCAACTATCAGGGCTCCAAATGCATAATGCACTTGCTAGACGTTTTCATTTGAGGTCTCCTGTCCCAGCACAGAGAAGTTTCACAGGTGCTTCAGGAGGACAATGGTGCTCTTCAGACCTAATCCGGCAAGACTTGGACGTGTATAGGAGGCTTGAGGGGGATATGAGATCTTAATATTAAAATGATTAGCAGAAAAGGAGGATCATCCTGTGTGTGCGTTTGAGCTGTAAGATGCACTGAATGAAACCGGTGTCCCAGGAGCAGTGCTGGTGGGATCCTGAATGGTAAATGTGCTCTCTTGCCTTGCTGTTCTGCTGCCTCAGCCCTTAAAACATCCCATCCGAAAGGGGCTGTAGGAGCAGGGGAAGGGGGATGCAGCTGTTTGCGAAGTGCTCACAGTTGGGATCCCATAGAAGCAACTTTCCAGTGGAGGCCATCCGGAGATGCGGCACGGGAGTTTCAGAACCAGCCGTGTGCTTTGGGTCGCTCCTGGAAGAGTTAATTAAGTTTTTCATTGGTATTAAGGCTGAGCAGTGTCTGCAGGAGTCATATTGACACCCTAGTGCATGGTAACTCTACTCCTTTATTGACATGTTGCTAGTCAGGAGCACAATAGCACTCTGTGTCTGCAAATCATTGCTAAAATCATCTCAAGGAAAGAGAAGGGGGAAAAAAAAAAAGAGAAAGAGAAAAGTTTGAAAGCCCAGCACTAGACAAAGGCCCCAGAGCTGCACTGCGCCGCCGAAAACTCCGGAGTCAGCAACTTCTATTGATTAAAAACTAACCTTTAAAGTAACTCGCAGAGTGTGTGGTTAGCATTTAAATTTAAACATGTCATGAGTTGATTTGTGTTACTGAATACCAACTCAGAAGGAGTTACATTCACATCAGATTTTTTTTTTTTTTTCTAATTCCCTTAAGCAGCTAAAGTATTTCATGAAATGTCAATAGGGCAGGGGGGAAAAAAAAGGTGTTTTGGAGGGAGGGGACTCGCGCCCAGCCTTGCCGTTTTCTTTTCCCATGCAAATAGTCACCCCAAAAAGAAAAGTGTGGGGAGCGACACACAATAATTAGACCTTTGTCTAACTTTCCCAAGTGCCAGAGAAAGACAGATTAATTAAATATACAACAGTGTTGGTTTTTGGAGTGGGGGTCTCTCTTGCTGTGGAGGTCATAAATTAGGCAGAATAAATACTTCAATGTGTTTGCAGCGGGGCTGCTACGTCAGAGCGGCTGGCGGGCGGTGGGAGGGCGCAGAGCGGCTCTTGCTAATGACAGTCACGTCTGGGGCTGTCTGGTTGCCCCTAGCAACGAGACATGATGTAACACCAGGATGAACTTGAACTTGGGGGACTTGAAAAGGGAACAATAGACCAGAGCAATCAATAAAGCCTATTTCAGTGAAGGATTACAGAGCCGCTCTGGGGTAACCTTGTCTGCAAGGCGCAGGCTGAATAGCAAGATGCGTGAAGGAGCGCGGTGCCGCGGGGGGACGGACGGACGGACGGGCGCGCGGACGGGCGGCGGGGCGCAACCATGGCTTGCTCGCTTTCTGCCTTTTTTTTTTCCCTCCCCTGTTTCCTTTTTTTTTAAACAAGAAAAAAATCTGCTTTTGAAGCAAAAAAGAGGAGTGGCGAGGCCAGAGCAGCTCCCGCCATCCCGGCCGGTGGTGGGCCATGTGGCGGTGGGAGCCAATTGGACATCTGCAATCTAGATTCCAACCATCGGCTCTGAATTTTTAACCCCTCTACTCCCCGCTGGGGAACTTCCACAGTTCCCAGCCTGGCCAAAGGCTTTCACGCTCAAATGACAAGCGTTAGGGGACGACCCTGCAAAGTTGGGAAGAGTTTGCAGCGCGCGGTGGTCGGAGGTGCCTCTGGCACGGCCCACGCTCCGCTTCCCTGCGCCTGCCTAAAATCCATCGGGCCCTGCAATCAGGGAGGGGAACGGGACTTGGCACCGCTTCACAAATCCTGCCAGAAACTTTTCTCTGTTTATGAACTTTACATATGAGAGCTATTTGGTTTAATTGCAGCCTGCGTAAGTCTAAATATAAAATCTGTAGGCAATAGATGGAGCAGATATGGGACCGGTGTGTTTGTGTTCAGAAGGGTGAGCAGAGGAAGAGTTAGTTAATGAGGTGTACTGGAAGCAAGACAACTTCTCGGATCGTGCTATTTATTTTACTGGTTCCTACCTCCATGGCAAGACCACATAATCTCCAAGTCCCACATGAAACTTGCCTCAGAGTCTTCTGTAAATGTTCATAAATCCTCCCCAGGTTGATTATGCTATCAATCACGTCAGACGCTGAAAAGGAACGGAGGAAAAAGTTGGTAGAACTTGTCGTCAGTTCATACATGCACACACATGCACCTCATATATTACAGGAGGCAGAGTCCAAACGTGGGGTATCAGCAACGGCTCTTTAATACCTGAATCTTTCTTGTTGTATTACTTTACTAGGCTAAATAGTTGCCGCTTGTTGGTGTATTCCCACAGCAATATGTCATTGCCAAGTAGCATCCCCCTGCGCCGTCGATCCCAGGGCCTAACACTGCTCTTATTCATCCCAGGCTCAGGTTGGCCTGACCTCGCCGGGGCCAAGCCGGGTCTCCCCGGTGCAGTGGCACTGCCCCGACTCCAGCAGAGCCCACTCCAGCTTCCCGACAGTGTTTATTTTCCTATCAAGGAGCGAAATTGCTTGCTGTGCTCTGGGCATCTGCGCAGTTGGGTTAAGGACGGTATTGTTGCAGGGCTGAATTCCCAGGGAATTCCCTCCCTTTAGGGGTAGGAAGGAGGGAAAAAAAGTTTTCCCAAAGAAAAACTATTCGTTGAGGTCCACGTTTTGTTTTGAAACACAAGTATGGCCAGAGATACGGGACATTTTCGCTGGTCCACTTCCCCCCGGATTTGCTTTATCCCGGCTTTTCTCTAGCGATCCACATTTCTCCTAAGAAAACAGCCCTGTTGTTGAATTTCTGTGCATCTGTTCCAGTGAGACAGTTGAAGCAGGGCAGTATAAAGCAACAGATGCTTATGCTGGCACATGCCTAAATACCCAAGAAAACCCCGACTGCAGGGTGATAAATGGCACAGGGAGGTGAATGTGCGTCGCCTTTTCAGGGGATTAGACAAAAGTGAACTGGAGGGATCTTCAAGCCATCATCTATTAAAAAGATTGATAACTTGTAACGTGACACAACCCCCGCGTTCATCTGTAGCTATGTCCAGCGACTGTCAGCGAGAAAAAAATATAATATATTGATTTGTACAGTATTTTTAATTAAGCTTTGTAATTAGGTCGATTCGTCACGGTCTCAATTAGCCCCCCTCTTGGTGGAGGAGGCCAGCGTGCCCGGAGCCCTTTGGGAAGCAGCAAAAACGGGCATCGGGGCTGATGCTTCTCCCATCTCTTTTGCAGTCCTGGTACCTGGGATAAAAGTCTCCGCTTCCCACCACCCACCGGACAGACCACCAGACCCCTTCCCACCTCTGTAACACGGAAGCAGCAGCAACGCAGCGCAGCGACTTCACATCAGCGGAAGGGGAGGCGAGCAGACACCGACAGCAAACTAGTACATGGAAATGGCAAACGTTATGGTTGAATGGCAAAGGCCGTAACTTTTTTGAGATTTTAATTTTATTTTTTTTTTCTTTTTTTTTTTAGACAACTTTAGGACTGTTGTAATTTCTCCTCTGGTGCTGGAAATGGTTGGGCTTCATAACTTTTGAAGTGTTTCATTGGTAGTGTAAGCGTTAGGTGACACTGAGTAGAACTAGCCTTTGCTGCTGCTTACCAACTCGCTGTTGTAACACACTTTCCATATGGAGCCTAACTGTTTTACAGTATCCTCATCGATTTTTTCCCATTCAAGGTGTGAGACTTCTTGAGAAATCATGAAACACACTTAAACTATAACTTTTGTAGTAGCTGAATTCTGCAATATATAACTTACCGGACAGACATAGAGCATGTTTTTCTGTAACATATCAGAAAAAAAAAGAAAAAATTGCAGGTTTTCTTTTTTTTTTTCCTTTTGGTTGGGGTTTCTTTTTTATTTACAGTCAGCACTTAGAGACGTAACATGAACCATCAGAGCATTGTCAACGATGTTTTGTTTCCACTCGATTGCAGAGCGATTTAAAACCATCGAACTACTACTCTTCACTTCAAAAAAAAAAAAGAAAAAAAAGAAAAAAAAAGAAAAAAAAAGTTTGAAATGCTGCACTTACATTGAAAAAAAAAAGAAAAACATTTTTTCAACAATTTTCAACAATTACACAAAAATTCACGCAGAAATGGGGAAGTTGGTCTGTTTTGACAGAAACTGACAGGAATCAATCAAAACAATCGAATTTTGAATTGAGTAAAGTGCAATTTCATTGGATAGCTAAATATCTTTGTAAGATAGAGATTGTTGAAAATTCTATTTTTGTTTTCCAAGTCCTTCCACCCCAGGACTCTAAATTATTGGGGTAAAAAACAGCCTTGCAAGAAAAAGGGGAGCTATTTTTGCTTTTTATGTTTTTTATTGTTGAACTTGTATCCCTTTAAAACTGAAGGAAAATTTAAAAAAAAAAAAATACAAAAAAAATACAAATCTAATGGTGCTTTTACCACAATATGTTAACTACATTAAATGCTAATTAATCATTTTCTGTTATCAAAGCACATAACTAAAATGAAATCATAATCTCTGTTAATTTTATAAGCTAAAAGTCACTATAATGGATTATGCCAATTCTGACAAATTTTACGTGTTTCCGGCAATATAGGGTTTATCAGTTCTCAAACACCTTGGGAATAAGAGAGAACGGTCCAGAAAGTAAAACACCTTCGTGTCCCTGAACTGGTACATTTTCTGGACTGTGAAGAGAACATTAACAGAAACGAATGATGCTGATCTTACAACTTATGCCAGTTCAAAAGCAAGGGCACTTGCTGAAGAAGAGAGAGAAAAAAATAAAAACAAGAGAAAAAAAGAGACAGAAAAAGAAACAAACACACAAAAAGAGAAGTTTGGACCCCAAACGTCCTGTATCTTATGTACAAAAAAAAGGAAAAAAAAAGAAAAAAAAAAAAAAGAGTGCAAGTGATTTTTTCTATCAGACAGCGGAGCACCCCTTTGCTTCACATGCAACTTTAAGAAGGTTTCCTATACTATACATATATATACGTTCTGGTTGGCGAGTCCAGCTAATCAGAGAAAGTCTCTGCATGTTCTAGTGTTAGTAACTAATTTTTATATAGTTAATGTAGGGTAAAGTAGAGTGCATTAAGACACAATATTGTAATCCCTATTCCAGGCACTTGCCTTTAAACTATGTTTGTTCGACCCTTCAGAAGGGTTTCTACTACTGTCCTATACAATCAAGTAACTGAAATTCTTGGGAAGACACTTTGCTCCTCATCTTTTCCCTGAAACAATGTTTTGTTTTGTTTTTTTTTTTTTTTGTTTTCTTAATTTGCACGAAACGAGATGAAAAAAAAGAAAAAAAAAAATTCCATATCAATGTGCCTTGCCCTGGATAGCGATTATTTGTGGAATTGTTGCACATGTTCCTATATTGAAAGGGGGTTTTTCCCTAGTCAAGCATTTGGAGACACTTTTTGTAAATGTGACTTTTATGTCAGCCATTGTCAGTTCCAACATCTAGAATTAAATAGGATGTTAGTTGTTCCGCAGATAGGAGTAGTGTTGATTGTCCTGTATGGTCAGTGGCAGTGCTATTCTGAGATCTGTAGATGCTAGATTATCAGTATTTTTGGATGTTGCTGCATTTTACATTTTATTTGGAGTCTTCCTTTGTTTTCGTTTTGTTTTCTCCCAGATATATGAAAATATGCAATACCTGCTTATATCATGTAGAAAAGCTTAGCGATTATTCATTTTTCTTTTTCCTTTTTTATTTTTTGGGTTTTTTCGTTTGGTTTTTTTTTTTTTCTTTTTCCTTTTTTCTTTTTTTTTTTTCTTTTTTTTTTTCGGTTTTTGTTTTATTTGACCAAAGTTGGTGCTGCACTTGACGCAGTGTGTTTTAGGTGTTTGTCTTTGTACTTTTGTGATTTTGAATGCACATGCAGGAAGGGCTCTTCTTAGAGAAGCAGTCAAACTGTGAAGCACTAAGCTGAACCCTGCTTCAAGCAATTTTTGTTTTACAACTGTTCCTTTCACAAGCAAGCCTTAAAAAAAAAACAAAAAAAACACAAAAAAAAATACAACAAAAAAAAAAAAACAACTTCCTTTTTCTTCAGATTCCCACACCCATTTTTATTAGCAGACTGCAATCAATCCACATTCAATAAAAGTATATAATGCCCATTTTTATATGCACGTTTTTAAACTTCCAAGTTCTGAAAATTGTTTACTGGTTATTCTCTATTTAAGGAAAAAAATAAAATGTTTTGGATTTTCATATGTGTCTGATAAGTGGTTGAGTAGTCATTTTGCTCTATTGTATTGTGTGATTGTTAGTATATGGTATCACATCCTCTAGCCAGCATCTTTTGCCTTCCCTATAGCACTTAGCTGGGCATTACTTTATTAAGACATATGTGCACTAAAAAAAAAATAGCAGCTTTCAGTGCTTCACAGTGAAGGGAAAAAAGCCTAGACAAACATTTTGTCAGAACCTTGCTATGAGACAAGGTATTACCAGTAAATTGGTTGTATATACAATAAAATTGCACCCTTTTTTAAACAAAACAAACTAAGCAATAGTTTGGGCAGTTAGTTGTTTTTAGTGAGCATGTTGTAGTCATGGCTGCAAAGAGAGAGAATTAAACTGCCCACTCAGAAGATATGTAATTTGTATGTTGTATAGTTTTATTGATTACACTGATTTATTCTACCCTATTTTATAATGCAGGACTTTTGTAATGTTGTTTAAATGAGGAAAAATTTCTGTCAAAATTAGCTTAGTGGAATTTCTGATTGTTCGTTATAAAGGCAGCGTTCATAGAATTGCTTTTTTTGGTTTCTTTTTTCTTTTGTTTTTTCTCTTTTTTTTTTTTTCCTTTTCTTTTTTCTTTTTCTTTTTTTTTTTTTTTTTTCCTTTGGGAACTGGATTTAAGTTAAAAACTTTCCCGTTTCCTTTTTTTGTATGTATTTAAATACAGTTATTTTTCTTCTCTCAATGGTATAGCATATTCCTATGCTTGAGAAGTATAGGCTACTGAAGAACCATTGTAAATGGACATTACAGGTATGCTGTATTTTTGAAGGTATTTTGTCATATTGAGTTTGATGACGCTAAAGTTAGGGAACTCTGAGCAGAATTGTGAGAAAAAGAAGAAAAAAATGTTTTAAAGGCTTTAAAACATGAGGTAGGCGGTCAAGGGTGTAAACCAACAGGGGTTGTAAAGTATTACACACTAAAGTACGTTTTTCCTTCACCTTAACTCTCCCGCAGGAAACCCGGCAGCTCCGTTCTGTGCAGGTGTAGAGAACAAACAGTGCTTTCCCCTCCGAGCCAGGCAGGGAGCGGGGAGCCGAGCCCAGGGACCCCGCTTGGGGTGTGCAGGCAGGAGCAGGCAGGAGTCGGGCCGCGGCCGGAGCCCCCGGCTCCGCGTCACATCCCCATCCCGCTGCCCTCCCGGTCGCTCCCTTTTGGAGTCACGAGAACAAGTTCTGTTCCCTCTCTCCCCCCCCCCCCCCCATCTCCTTC
Source organism: Ara ararauna (assembly GCA_028858755.1). Taxonomy (NCBI): domain Eukaryota; kingdom Metazoa; phylum Chordata; class Aves; order Psittaciformes; family Psittacidae; genus Ara; species Ara ararauna. Next base: position 64,413,105 of record CM054382.1, read on the forward strand.
TCTCCACAATCCGTCAGACGCACAAATACTCTGACCTGTATCCACCCCCCACCCATCCGAATTTAAAGCCCTAGCGATGGCTTAGCGCGAATTGACTTCTTCTCAAGTTAATTCCTTCCTTTTTTTCCTCTTTTTTTTCCTTTTCCTTGGAGCGAGGGCACTTGCTTTCATCATGCCGCACACCCCAGCGATGCCATTAGTATTTATTCTTCCTCCTTCATCAGAAAAGGAACTTTGGGGCTTCGAGTTTAGGCAGCCATGGTACACTTCGTCTCTGTTGCTTGTTCCCCCTCCCCTTAAGGTCGAAGGGGAAAAGAAACACCGAGTTTTCTCAACTCCACAGTATTCAGTCAGCCCACAGGAATATGCAAAATCCCTCTAACATTTTGTTTTTCTTTCTCTAGTTCTCTTTGTTCCGTATATTTGCAGCTTTGTAGTAACAGTGTTATGAAATACTTACTGTACAAAAAGACAGGAAAACCCAGATGCATAGCCTAAAACAGGTTTTTTTTTCCTTGTGGTGAATTCTTTTCTTTTTTTTTTTTCTAAAGAATGTCAGTTAATATTGTACTTTGCATTGTGTCTCTGGAAATATCTTTTTTTTTTTTTGGGGGGGGGGGTTGTTTTGTTTTCCTTTTGGTAGAAGGCCTCCATCGAACAAAATGAAAACCATAACCGGCATGACAATGTAAGGAGAGCTTCAATGGCACCTAAACAAGAAATAAATAACAAACCCAACCTCATGAGGTCTGTCGGAGGCAGGTCTTGTGAAGTTACCACTGCCTGCTAGGCAGGATTTTCATTAAAGCAAGCTTACAATGCCAATTTTGTCTCGAAGTCAATGCATGTGTTACTGTTTGACAGTAAACCCAGCTATGCCATCATCAAGTCCAAGGCTGCGCAATAGTCTAATTAGTATCGAGTACATTTTCCTTTTATTTTTTCCAATAAAAAAGCAGTGGGATGAAAATTGCTTTGATATATAGCAGGTAACATTGAAGCTATTCCATAGCACTTAACTGTAGTGAATACTGTGTCACCAATTCTGAAATCAATTTAATGTTTAATGCAAATCCATTACATGGTGCTATTACAGGCTGGCAAAATGATTTACAAAAATGTGACAACTTGGGCTCAATTCACTCTGCTTTCCAACAATGTAAATGCATAGCAGTGTTTATCTGCATGAAAACTATGCACTAATCTATCTGAAAAAGAAAAAAAATGACTATATCAACTTTGGTATCTACTTTCCGTTTACTCCGATCCTTGCCTTTTCGGTCATTGTTATAATGCCAGCTTTAGGACAGAAAGAGTTATAAGAAAACCAGCATAATACCTGATATATTAAAATGTAGTGCCTGTGAAATCTGTATTATATTGCTCTTCTGAAGTAAGATTTTTTCTACACCGGTAGCCTTCGCTGTCTGTCAGAACCTTCTGATATAGGTGATGTAAAATAACCGTACAATATTAATGCATGCTATTCCATAATGCTTAGTAGCTGTATGAATATTACTCAAAGTTATGTTAGTCTTTTTTTCTGACTTGGTTCTTGTCAGATAGGTTTAAAGATATTTCACTGAGAACGCAAAATTCTGTCTTCTCTTGATTTGGGGTGTTTTCAGTATTTTGGAGGTATACATGGACTTAAATTCAGTATTACTTTGTGGTTTGGGTTTTTTTTCTTTTTTTTTCCTTTTTTTTTTTTATTCTTTTTTTTTTTTCCCCCCTTTTTGTTATGCTTTGGTCAGTTTTGATTTCTCCTCGAGGGCAGGACATGGGGTTTGAGACCACAGACCCGTGCCTGGTAAGATCTTTTCGTCTCGAAAAGCTACCCTAAGAATTCAGAGAGCTTTGCTCTGACCAACAGCCGCACACAGTTCGAGTGGAAGGGACAGTCCTTTCTCAAACCCACACCCGAGGTTGAGCTCACGTTGCGAGAGGTTTCTGAATGGGCAGCGCTGAACCAGGTACCCATGCTTGACCCTTCTTCACACCAGACTTCCTCATAGAGAAAGAATTAAAACAAACACACACACACACACACACACACACAAAAATCACAAAAAATAAAAAAAAACCTTTAAAAAAAACTAAAAAAAAAAAAAAAAAGAAAAAAAGAAAAAAAAAACCTCATGTGGTTGTTTAGTTTCATGCACAGTTGCAATATTTTTCTTCAGACAAACTCTGTACAAACTTTGGGCCCGATTCATAAGAGCTCCGTTGCTATTAACACGGGAGGCTGGTGGCTTTTCTGTGCTGAGCGGCCGGCAGCTTCCTCCCTTCGGGCTGTCCCGCGGCATTCCTCGCCCTCCCCTTCCCCTCTCCGCCTCCCCTAACCCCACCGGAGCACAGGGATGGCCGCGAAGGGGCTGTGCAGGAGGCGAGGCAGTGCAGGGCCGTGCTCTGACACCCCAGAGGTGCAGGCTGGCAGGAGGAAGGGGGCACAGGATGGCTCCGTGCAGCGCTCCGGCCGGAGCAGGGCTCTGTGACACCCTGGGACGAGGCTATGGGGTTACTCGGCCCTGTCCCTACCAAACAAACCGCGCTGGGTCGCTACCTCTGAGCTCTAGGGAAAACCTTCGGGAAGCGAGCGCTGGGACACGAGGTGGACTTTGTGCTTTGTAGGCTTTCTGGGTTTTTTAGGGAAGGCTGTTTTCCACTTAGCTAACCCTCTGTGCTCGAGCACGAACAAAAGCAATCGTGTTGGGTGAGATTCCCAAACGCTCACAACCCCCCCCCCCCGCCTTTTATCCGCATCCACAAATTGATACGAGGGGAAACACAAACCAAACAAGAAGATGAGTTTCTAAGACAAGAGCATGGTAGGAAGAGAGCGCCCGGCCCGGCATCGCCGCCTGTGCTTGTTGCCGGCGCCCGACTGCTGCCTTGGGGGAAAGCTCTGGGAATTTCTTTGCTTTGGAAATACAATCAAGGAGAAAGCTGGATTTTGGCCGAGCCCTGACCCGGCCCCGCCAAGTCCCTGAGCCTCCATTGGGAATTCGGGGCGCTAAAATTTCCACCGGCCGTGTGAAAGATCCGCTGCAAATTCACTTGACACCCGTGTTAATACCATGTCGTGTTCATTTCTATTTTATGAGTCAGGCCCCTCGTGCCTCTAGTATCCTTGTATTGACTCTCATAGCTACCATTTTAGTTTTACTGTGTTCTGTGAAAAAGAAAAGTTGTAATTGGTTGAGAATCACTGTGGGCATCCATTCTTATTCAACTAAGTCTCCGCAGGTTTTTTGAGCTGGTGTGGATTAGTTTAACTCTTGTATTCAACCATTAGTGCTACCACCTTCTCACATTACAATACAATTACTGGAAGCAAGTACTGCATTTCCTATGCAACAAAAAAGGAAAATAAAAAATTGCTAATGCTAACAGGCTGTGTTGTTCTTTACTGACACCCGGGCACTGCGGGGCTGCGGGCATCGCTGCCGGGCACGGCACCGGCAGCTCGGGTACCGGCCTCCGGCCTGGGCACGTCTGCGGGTTCCCAGGCAGTAGCTTCGTCCCTGATCAAGGGGGGATTTGGTTAAATCGAGCCACTGTCATCACACAGGTCTGCTGCATAGAATCACAGAATCCCAGACTGGGTTGGGTTGGGAGGGACGTTAAAGCTCCTCCAGCTCCAACCCCTGCCACGGGCAGGGACACCTTCCACTGGAGCAGCTTGCTCCAAGCCCCTGTGTCCAACCTGCCCTTGAACACTGCCAGGGATGGGGCAGCCACAGCTTCTCTGGGCACCCTGTGCCAGCGCCTCAGCACCCTCACAGGGAACAGCTTCTGCCTAAGAGCTCATCTCAGTCTTCCCTCTGGCAGGTTAAAGCCATTCCCCTGTCCTGTCCCTACAGGCCCTTGTCCAAAGCCCCTCTCCCACACTTTCCCGTGCTGCCGGTGTCCCATCAAGACAAAATCATTCCTAACACGATAACAGATTAATCTTCAGCGACCCCCTGCAGATTGAATCATCCAAAGGAAAGACTCAAAGCTCATCCAGTAAGGTCCAAGGAGATGAATTAATTCTGCACATGCTGCAATATGGCTTTAAATGTGGCTGAACTTTGCAACAACTGCCGCATGCCGAGAGCCCCAGTGCCAGACACTGGCCATGCTTTGGCCATCCCCATTGCATTGGCCTTGCAGCAGAGCCACAAACCCCTGGCTGTGCTGCACCTCTCTGCAAGGCTCCTGTGGGTCTGCGACAGGAAAGAAAACAGGATTCTGTACAACCGTCGGTGTTTTCCTCAAAGGTTTTCCCCCTGCAACACCTTTTCCTTAATGGATACATGAAGAAATTAATATTTGCAGAAAGGAATTGTTTGGATTTGAGCCATTCTGCCTCTTTTCTACTTAAAAGCCAGCGCTGAGGGTGGTGAGAGGTGAGGGCTGGTGCTGCTCTGCCCCGTGGTCTCAGGGGACGGGAGCTGGGGACCACCACAACACCCAGCCTGTTGCAGGGCAGCAGCAGCAGCGATACCCGCTCTTCCCTTTCATTCTGGGGGGAAATGAGTGTTTTCTAACAAACAGTTGCCTGACGCTCATAAACCGTTGGTATTTCCTTTCTCACACCTCCACACAGCTTCAGTTTTGGCTGCAAGGCCAGGACAGGAGGTTTGGGCTCTAATGTCACCATTGTCGGGGGCCCATCTGTGCCCCTTGCACATCCCAGTCTCTTAGGATGTGTCCCTGGCTGGCACCAACGCACGGTGCAGTGGCTGAGGACAGGTTGGAGCCCATTCAATTGAGCTTTTTGTACTCATGAAGGGGACCAGACCAGAAGGACAAACCGATTCTGTCCTTACAGAGCCCTTGCAGGGGCTCTCCAGCAGCGTTTGTCCCTTTCACCTCCCTATGAGCCCTGTGAGGAGGGATGGAGAAGGAGGAGCTGAGCCTGAGCTCGCTCCCATGTTTGGACAAAAAGCTGGTCTCAGTGCAGCAAAAATGAGCCCAAAAGGTGGCAGTGCCCCTTTGGCTTGGAAATGAGCCCAGGTACAGGCCAGGCAGCTGCGTGGGGCAGGGGGAGGTGGGTGCTTCCTTCAAGTACAGGGAGTGCAGGGATGGGAGGGACCCGGCCATGCACATCACCACATGAAACACACAGAAAGGTGAAAATCTGCTTTAAGGAATATAAACCAAGCGATTGCACTGCACGGGGAAGGTTCCTGCCCATCGCCCCATCTGCGGCCGCTGCCGCTGATGCTGTGCTCTCTGACAGCTCCTGAACATGACAGCCCCCCATCACACTGAGCCCCTGCCCTGCACTCTCATCCATCGCCTCCCCCCCCCCCATAAAAATCATTCGCTACTAATCATTTATGCCCTCTGTCATTGAAGGTGTTGGCTGAAGGTGCCCTGGGTTTCAGTGGAGGAACCAGGAGGGGGCCAGACCCTGCCCCATGCAGGGTGAAAGCCATGATGGGAGCAGGCTGGGGCTCAGGATCCATCTCCTGCTGTCTCACTCCTTTTCTTGCACCTTTTCTTTCCCTCTTCCTTTCCACTTTTCTCCGTGCAGAAGAAAAGGTCTCCATCAGCACCTAAGGAAATAAACCCCATTTATTATTTATTGCTATCAAAATGTGTCAGCTTGGCTCGGGACGCAGGAGGAATACGCAATAGCCCGCTAACAGAAAAGTAATTTTAGGTGGAAAAAGCACAGGTGATGTTCAGGTGGAAAAACAGGGGGGCTTTGCTGCTCTGCCTTGGAGGGAGAAGGGGTGGGATGTGCTTATGGAGAGATCTGTACAGCAAGGAGCCCATCTAAAAGTGAGTGTTGGGGTGCACGGGTGAGAAGCCCCAACCCCTGGCTCTCCCTTTTTAATGAGATTTCATTTATCCCCATTTGAGCTTTCATCGGTGGAAGAAATAGGGGCTGAAAACCCCGTCCTGGCCATAAACACCAGAGTCCTCATGCGAACCCTGTATCCCTCAAAAGGATGCTCGTGATGTGGTGGGTGATGAAGCCGCAGCGAGCGCGGTGGTGACGAAGTGTTTGTACCAAATTTTGACACTTTGGGTGGTTTCATCTTTCTCTCCCCAAATGCAAACTGTGCCAAATCGCTTTTGTATCGCTGATACAGAATCTTCCCAAATGTTCAATCATTGTCATTGCACAGATCTCCTGCAGGGATTACTCACAAGTCATGGAACAGTGGCCTCTTAAATTCCTCGTGCTGGCAGATCTGGCTACTTCATCTCTGCCTTAAACAAAAACGTTCTCGATGGTGCGACAAGGAAAGGGCTTGGGAAGCGTTACCAAAGTGGTTGCTTCATCCGACGTCCTTCATCTGCCAAATACAAGCCAAGACTGGAAAGGTTTATTGGCCCGGTACTCCAGCAACACGGTGTCCACGGTGTCCCAGTGTTCTGATGGGCAGGTGGCACACGGGTATTGATGAAAACAGCACCACTTTGTTTTCAAATGAGCTGCTTGGCCGTTCCTCAATGGGAGCTGAGGAATTATGGCAATAAAGGTGCGATGGAGATTTGTGCCACTGCAACTCGCACTCCGGAATGCTATGGGATGGGAGGACGGGGCTGCAGCCGATGCCCCCCTTCCTTGCCTATGGGCAGCTCCATGACTTCTATGGATCCTTCCAGAAGTTTTCCAGGAGTTTCATGACCCTTCAGGTCAGTTTTGTTGCTCCTTTAAAGCGATGCTCAGAGGGCAAGGGAACCCTCCTTGCTGCGGGCAGCTGGAGGCAAGGCCAAGGCTCCAGAGACAAACGGGATGCTCTGAGCCACCTCCCGTTCCTCAGGATGGATGGAAACAAAGCCAAGCTGTCCCTTAGTTATTCTTACTGGGGCTACTGGGGAGGAGAGGGGCACCTGATAAGCCCTGCAGTCATTCCCACTTCGAAACACGGGGTCAGGCTGCTGGTGCTGCAAAATGGCAAGATGATTTACTATTACTGTTGCTGCTGTTGTTGTTGTTAGTATTATCCCGATAGCTGTTGCGCTCACTTGAATCCTTTTTCCTTTCTTGAGCTCTTTTGTGCAGGGATTGTGGATACCCATGTGGAGTGACGTGGTTTGGGATTAGACGCAGTGCAGGTTCCGTTGCAGAGTTCTCTTGTTTCATGCTGGTGAAGACTTGAAAAGTCTCTTCCAGCCTTCCAGCCATGGCGCAGCAGGGAAGTAGAGCTGTTGGTTTAAGAAGCTGCTTGAGGCCAGACCCGTACTAACTCTTTCCTAGACCAAACAGACCTGAAACAGGAGCTGGTAGCAAGGACTGTTATGAACTTATATATAAATGTCCCATCTTTAGAATAGTTCAAGGCCAGGTTGGATGGGGCTTGGAGCAAGCTGCTCTAGTGGAAGGTGTCCCTGCCCGTGGCAGGGGGTTGGAACTGGATGAGCTTTAAGGCCCCTTCAACCCAAACCATTCTAGGATTTGATGATGACAACAATGGTTATTATTATCACTATGACTATTAGCCACTTAATGACCTCTTGCTTGCCAGCGCTGGACCCAGCATGCATTTATTTGTCGCACTCTTGGATGCTCAAGTCAGACCCAAAGACCCAAACCCCTTCTCCAGGCTTTGCTGGGCTGGTTCTTCATTCCTGCTGGGGACAGGAGGCAGGGCCTGGGCAGGGGCCTCAGCCCACCCTCTGCCATGGACGTATTCATGTGCAGAGGGTGAACACAGCTCCCTGCCCTGGGCAGTGGAGAAATGGGAAATGCTCCTATAAATGGGGTTCATAGGAGGCAACACCTGCCTGCACATTGCAACAGCCAGACCTATTACAGGGGAGGAGATGCAGCCAACTATTTTGGTGCATGGGGTTTAACTCCCCCCCCCACTAGTCGTTATTTCCCCACGTACAGTTCATAACCCAACATCTATTTTCCCCTCCCAAAGCTAAAGAAACGCTCATCCTCCAAAACGCTGCATTTCATCATGGGGTGGAAGATGCACAACTTTCAGAGCGACTTCAGCCGGGTGCTGCATTTACAAATAAAGGTGACAAATGTGATAGGGTAGGACAGGTATTTGAATTATCGATTGTTAAATATTTAAGCTGCGAGGCCCCATCCATCAGCGCGTGTGAGAAGGCTCAGGGCAGATTTATGGGGCTGGAGTTTTCCTGGTTAGCTGGCACTTAGCACTTCTATTAATTATAGCCCACGCACTGGGGGGGGTCAGGATTTGTTACAAGCATTTATAAAAGATGTCCCTATTATACCATTTAAATATTGTTTGTGCTACTGGAACCCGTTTCCTATTGGGGATTAATAAACTGCTTGATTTAGGGTGGAATTCAGTTAGAAGGTGCAAGTCTTGGGAGATGAACGCTCTATTCCGGGGGTTCTACCACTGGAAAGCACCAAGTTTTTCTTGTATATAAGGATATTTTGCTCTGGGTGTTTCCTGGGGACTCTGGATGGGTTTAAAGACTCAAAAGTGCCTTTGGCGATGGGGAGAAGAAGAGGAGGTACACGGTGGCGAGGAGGCAGGATGAAATAGGTCATACCTGAAGGGGGCCTACAAGGATGCGGGAGAGGGACTCTTCATTAGGCACAGAAGGGGTGTTGGAACGTGACGATCTTAAGGTCCTTTCCAACCTTAACTATTCTCTGATTTCATTACATATATCAAAATGAAGGGATTTAAGGGCTCCCCCTCTAATGATTTCCATAGGAAGGATGCGAGCCCCGAGGCAGGAAGGATCTGTGCTAGGGGAGGAAATGGCCCAGGGCCCTCGGGTCAATAATGTGCCTCCACAAAAACATGCCTCCCGAAATGCAGAGCTGTATGATAGATTGTAATTGCTCAAGAAGAGCCATTACGGCCTGTTAGGTCAATACTCTGCATTTCCAAAGTGCTTTAATTAATACATATTTACATCAGGTACAGCAGGGATTTCTCTGAGCTGTGGTATTAGGCCAAGAAGGCTCCTAACTTTGATAATTAGGGGGGGCATGAGTTTAGTCTCTTAGTGCTTTATTGCACCTTCATCATAATCATCATCATAGAATGGTTTGTGTTGGAAGGGATCGTAAAGCTCCTCCAGTTCCCACCCCTGCCGTGCATCTCGATGTCACGAGGAGCAAGAAAACCTCCATCCAGCAAGAGCATCACATCACCCCTGGCCTGGGGAGGTGATTTGGGGGTCCCTTATGGTGTGGAGGCCAGTGATGTCTCCAAAGCTTTCCCACCTCCCCACCACAACCCTCTCATCCTTCAGCTCCTGGTTGTTCTTTTGGAGTCATAAGTAAGTTACCACCAAGATAAATGTCTTACCTTAAAGACAAGGTTGTACAGAGCAATACCGCATGGGAATGAAGGATGCTGGTGATGGAGGAGGCACCCAGGAACCCCAAACAGTTTTGGAGAAGGTGACCCACACCCTCCAAAGCTTTCGTAAGTGATAATTTCTGGTTTCAACCAAGTCACCGGCCCTGCTCAAGGGTTTGGCCACCTTCGCCCCATCTTCCCCCTGGGCACTGCAGGGATGCTGCACATGCACTTAAATAGACACCCTTAAACTGCTGCAGTTCTGCAGCGGGGACATCGACTTTCCAGCTACAGATATGTGCCTTGATGTGAGAACCAAAGGTGTTACATCTCTCCTGGCTCTGAAACGCAGCCCCTGCATGGTGAGGGCTGGTGACCAGCAGGTTGAGACCATCCCGAGGTATCTCTAAAGCCATACAAGTTATGAGGTTATTGATTTTACCTTCAATTTTTCCCCCTCCAGAGCCACCAATTGGAAGCGGCGCAGCTAAAACTCATTGGCCTCTCCACAAAGTTTAATTAAACCCTAAATAAATCATTTTGGTGGCTTGCACTTGCATACAAACAATGAGGGCGATGGCACACGCACAGCAGCTTGTCAGTGTTGGGTGACTAATGAGTGGCTGTGAAAATGCAATCTGAGGGGCCGGAATTGAAAGCAGATTCCTCGCCTAACGAAGGGCACATGCGACCCCGCCGCGGCCATGGTGGCAGAAGGCACCAAAACCACCTCTTGGGGCTGGAGGGGGAGGGAAAACTTCGTTAAGGCTGGCAGGAGGAGTCTTTATTAACTGAAGCGCGGCACTGTAATGTGATATTGCAGCTGCAGCCTTCTCGCCACGTTATGGAGTCATGTTTTCCCCTGCCCTTGCAGCAAACAATAACCATATGCTGGATTTGTTACCAAATGTTTATTTCATTTCTTCATTAGTACACATCGAGGACTCGGGAAGAGGAGGTTTTGTTGCTTCAAGTGCTTGGGAAGAGCTTTTAACCTGAAGGGCCTGCAAGAAACCTGGAGAGGGGCTTTGGCCAAGGGCCTGTAGGGACAGGACAAGGGAATGGCTTTAACCTGCCAGAGGGGAGACTGAGATGAGCTCTTAGGCAGAAGCTCTTCCCTGTGAGGGTGCTGAGGCGCTGGCACAGGGTGCCCAGAGAAGCTGTGGCTGCCCCATCCCTGGCAGTGTTCAAGGCCAGGTTGGACACAGGGGCTTGGAGCAAGCTGCTCTAGTGGAAGGTGTCCCTGCCCGTGGCAGGGGTTGGAACTGGATGAGCTTTAAGGTCCCTCCCAACCCAAACCAGTCTGGGATTCTGTGACCCATATATCTCACACTGAAGTGCTCACACTGCTGACCAACGCCTGCTTGCAATGGGTCCCATTTGATGTTGTGCTTTGCTGCGTGTTACTGAGCGTCCCCATTGCACCCCAGATCCAGGGGTCCCGGTTGGGAAAGTCCAGTGTGTGCAGAGAAGCCAGGGTGGGTGCCGTGGATCACAGGTGCCATGAATCACACCGTCCCTCCTGCCTGGGCTGTCAGGAACAAAGGCCAAGCCAGACGCCAAAGTCAAACAAATTCCTCCTGTGTTTTACAAACTCTCCTTATCTGATGGGACAGCAGCGCCGGGGCTGGGGCACGAGTGCTGTTCAGCACTGCAGAAATGAGTTCCTGGTTGCACGCTGGAGCAGAGGCCGCGGCTGCCCAGTAGTGAAGCCCTCGAGCTGCTGATGTCCAGCACAAATGGAAGCCCCCCTGACCTGCTCAGCTGTGGCTCTCAAAAAGCCTCTGAACTAAAAGCTGGGTTTATAGAGGAGCTTCATCTCTCTAAAAGCAATGGACTTAGGCAAGATCTGCTCAGGGTACTTGAGCTCTGCCTGCAACCACATTGGCTGGAGGACCCATGGGACATCACCGGTGTCTTCAAGGACCACCTCCAGGTTGTGTTCTCCAGGCTGGGGGGCCATCACTGCATCAGTGGTGTGATGGGCTTGGGTACAGCCGCTGCCCTACATGGGCTTCTCCACATGGACCCCATCCTCCTCCTGTGGATCCCCTTATCCCTGCATGGATCCCATCCTCCTTGCATGGACCATCCCCTCATTCCTGCATGGACCACCTCCTCCCTGCACAGACCCCATCCTCCTCCCATGGACCACCTCCTCCACACACAGACCAGCAGCCGCACTATGGGAAAGTGTCTCCCCAGGCCAGCATTCATGGTTCAAGCAGCGAGTTCCCACAAACACTTTGTTTGACAAATGCTGCTGCTTTAGGGAGCATTATCTCCACCAAACATCTGAGGCAGAGCTGAGTTTCAGAGCTTGGGATTGTCCCTGCCAAGGGGCTGAGAGTGTCCAAGTGAGAGCTGCATCTCCTGCACACGCAGCAGCATGGAGCCGCAGTTCCTCAAAAACACCCACAGCACAGCACTCACTCCATTTCCAGCAAGCACCAAGGAATTGTCCTGCTCCCAAAATACCCATGAACTAAGCTATGTCCACCAGGAATTGTGCTGTTACCATCAAGAATGATGCTGCTCCCACAAGAATGATGCTATTTGCACCAAGAACGATGCTATTTCCACCAAGAATAATGCAATTACCGCTAAGAACAATGCTATTTCCACCAAGAATAATGCAATTACCGCTAAGAATGATGCTGTTACCGCCAAGAACTATGCTATTTGCACCCAAGAAGGATGCTGGTTCTTTCTGGGGGGAGATGGTAACTCACCCAGAGCATCCCAAGCAAGGAAATGCCTGGAAAAGGAAGCTGGGCCACCACGCTTGGCTTTGCTTTTTGGGGTTTTCTCCCCTTCTAAAGCAGCAGTGTGAACAGAAAGAACACAAAGTTGTGTGTGGTGCTCCTGCAATTCAAACCCCAGCCTTGACAGGGGGAGAAGAAATGAAAGAAGGAAGAAGGGAGCAAACCCAACCCACTCCCAACTGCAGCTCACGCTCATGGAAACAAGATGTGGCGCACGTGAGGCTGTCCCAGGGAGAAAGTTTGCTAAAAATAACACATGCAGATTATGTACATAAAATGTCATGAAATATCAGCACATAAACCCGTGTGCTAGTTCAGGCTGTTGCAATTACAGCTTGAATGTGCCAGATGAAGGACACACAGCATTTGGTGTGTCTGCAGTGGAAGCCAGGCGTGGGGCCAGCTCCAACCTCCAGCCGTTGCTCAAGGCGCTGGGGGCCGTGTCCGGCCCCACCATGCACAGCCAAGACCCTGCAAAGATACAGGGAATGGGGTTTGGAACTGGATGATCTTAAGGTGCTTCCCAACCCAAACCACTCTATGGTTCTATGATTATCTTCTGGTGAAGGAGGAACAGGGATAACCCTTGGGATTAGGGTATATAAAGCCTCATAGGGCTTTATATTCCTAGGGTATATAAAGCCCCTGTACCTGAGACGGGTCTATTCTCAGGGGCTGGGTTAAGGGCATGGCAGTGGTGAAGCTGCCAGAAACCCCCAGATTGGAGGGTTTCCACTTGTTGGAGTTCACCTGGGTGCAGGATGGGGCTGTGATTCGCAAGCCAGAGCTCTGCTCGGACAGCAAATCTCAAACAAAGGGGATTATTCTACCCAGAGCATCACTCATCCCGGGTGAAGCAGACCCCTACCAAGCGCTTACCAGAGGAAAGAGCCCAGTAACTAATTTTGCTCATGTATGGGACGATCTCAACACGCTTTGAGGCACTAATGAGGCCTCTTGGACACCCCCTGAGGTCCTTCAGGGCGGCATTTTAAGGCGTCTGACATTTTCTGTGCTCCCTCCTCAGTCTTCTGGCTCCAACATAAATTTTCCTCAAATTCTGCTTTTGTTATTTGCATGCATCGACGCTGTTTGTTTTCACACGGTGACCTCCATAACTCATTTTAATACATACAGGCAGCAGGCTTGGGCTGGAAGGGTGTTGGGGGGATGCAGCAGATCCAGCTGCAGGGAAAGCTTCATCTCTGTGTTTCGGGAGATGATGGCAGGGTGATGGCATATGTCCCGTCACTATCCTGCTGGTTGAAATGGTGGTGGCCCATTTCCATTGGTGGCTGAAACCACGGATGAGCTCTTTTTAACTGTCAATTTTAATAAAATATTCCATTTTTATTCCGTTTCCATCCCCTCTGTTCTCTTCCCTGTTTGCTTCTCATGAGATATTGGCTTGTAGCAGGAACACAGCAATGCTTTGGGAGCCCCCAACCGTGGGACTTACATGCATATGGGAATATGTGTTTTGTTCTGCAGTCTGTCCTCACACAGAAGCCATCAGGATGTGTTCGTGGGCACCATGCCTTGCTCCCAGCCTGGCTTTGGGAGCATCTCCCTCAGCATCACGTGGGTATTCGGGCCAAAACCTCCCCAAGCATCTCGGTGGTGCCTATGGGGACTCAGTCTCTGTCTTCTCCAATGGAGTGCCAGCATGCCCCCGCTCTTATAAGCCACAATATTCCCTTAAGTTATCCATGGAGTCACAGGTTCCCAGCCTGGTTTGTGTTGGAAGGGACCTTAAAGCTCCTCCAGCTCCAACCCCTGCCACGGGCAGGGACACCTTCCATAGAGCAGCTTGCTCCAAGCCCCTGTGTCCAACCTGGCCTTGAACACTGCCAGGGATGGGGCAGCCACAGCTTCTCTGGGCACCCTGTGCCAGTGCCTCAGCACCCTCACAGGGAACAGCTTCTGCCTAAGAGCTCATCTCAGTCTCCCCTCTGGCAGGTTAAAGCCATTCCCCTTGGCCTGTCCCTCCATCCCTTGTCCAAAGCCCCTCTCCAGCTTTCCTGCAGCCCCTTTAGGCACTGGAGCTGCTCTAAGGTCTCCCCTTCAGGAGCCTTCTCTTCTCCAGGCTGCCCCAGCCCAGCTCTCTCAGCCTGGCTCCAGAGCAGAGCTGCTCCAGCCCTCGCAGCATCTCCGTGGCCTCCTCTGGCCTCGCTCCAACAGCTCCACGTCCCATGTTACAGCTTTGAATCAATTTTCTAACAAATCAAGCTTTTACCCAGCCAGTTGACCAGAATTAGATTACAGCAGAGTTTTAGTTCTCTCTTCCCCCAAAGGATACTTTTTATCCCAGCAAGGCCATGCTGCCACAGTGGCTCCTGGGGTGAGTGCGTCCCTTTGTACGGATACAGAAAAGCCCCGTGATTCATCTCTTCCCTTGATTTTGTCCCTTTGTTGCATACTGCTGGGGCTTATTTTTCTGTTCTCTTTCTTTCTCTCTTTCTCTGTTTCTCTTTCCCTCTCTTTTTCTCTCTTTCTTTCTCTTTCTCTTTCTCTTTCTTTCCCTTCCTTCCTTTCTTTCTCTTCCTTCTTTCCCTTCCTTCCTTCCTTCCTTCTTTCCTTTCTTCCTTTCCTTCCTTCCTTTCTTTCCCTTCCTTCCTTCCTTTCTTTCTTTCCCTCCCTCCCTCCCTTCCTTCCTTCCTTCTTTCCTTTCTTTCTTGCTTTCCTTCCTTCCTTTCTTTCTTTCCCTCCCTTCCTTTCTTTCTTTCTTTCCCTCCCTTCCTTCCTTCTTTCCTTCCTTCCTTCTTTCCTTTCTTCTTTTCCCTTCCTTCCTTTCTTTCTTTCTTTCCCTCCCTTCCTTCCTTCCTTCTTTCTTCCTTTCCTTCCTTCCTTTCCTTCCTTCCTTCCTTCCTTTCTTTCTTTCCCTTCCTTCCTTTCTTTCTTTCGCTTCCTTCCTTCCTTCCTTCCCTCCTTCCTTCCTTCCCTCCTTCATTCCTTTCTTTCTTTCCCTTCCTTCCTTCCCTCCTTCCTTTCTTTCTCTTCCTTCCTTCCCTCCTTCCTTTCTTTCCCTCCCTTCCTTCCTTCCTTCCTTCCTTCCTTCCTTCCCTCCTTCCTTCCTTCCCTCCTTCCTTCCCTCCTTCCTTTCTTTCTCTTCCTTCCCTCCTTCCCTCCCTCCTTCCTCTCTCTCTCCCTTTCTCCCTCCTTCCCTCCCTCTTTCCAGTCCACTCGGAAGCAGCTGATGGACGCGCAGGACTCTCCCTCTCCCGGGTTTGCCCACGTGCCTCCGCACACTTTCCTCCCCGCCGTCCCATGCCCAGGGCCGTGCGTGCCGCTGCGCAGCGCTCCGCACCCCCAGCGCAGGGGCAGCCGCACGGGGGATGACTCTTTGCTCGTTCCCCGCCAGCGATTTGTCACTGCCCACTTTGCCTCAAAGCTTTAACGTTCCATGAGGTCCGGGAGCTGCGCAGCCAGGGCCGGGCGCTGCGGTGCCTTCTCCTGCAGTGCGGTGCGGGGAAGGCTGCGGGAGGAGGGGCCGTGAGCTGTGCGCTGCCGCAGATGGGACCCTTTCTATTAACGCTGATTGCCCGTTAATAACTTTTAACCTGCTGAACCGAGCCGACCTGTGCAAGGAGCAGCCTGTGAAACACCAGGGGCTCGGCTGGGAGGCGCGAGCACCCCTCAGCCCCGTCAGTAGTACCAAGGGGACCTCAAAGGGGAGGTTTGTGCCTTGAGAAACACCCCAACAGGGCGTTCACCCAACTGTTGCCCTCTCCCCAGGGGTGCCAAGCAGCCTCAGCTTCTCCATGCAGGGAAGAGGTTTGATTTTCCTCATTAAACAACGCTAACAGTGACAATTCAAAGATCCCCTGCATAAAGCTTCCCTCAGCACCCCATGCTGGAGCCAGCCTCTGCCCTTCCCAGTGGGTGCCCGCACCCCCACAGCCCTTACGAACTACAGTATTCCCTTAAATTATCCATGTTACACATCTCAATCATTTTTCTAGCAAATACAGCTTTTACCAACCTAGGTGGGACACAATCCACAACCCGTCTGGATGAAGGAAAAGCCATTTCCCGAGCATTTTCTCAGCTGGGATGCTTCCCATGTCGTTGTGCTGTGGTTCCCTCTCCTTTACAGCCCCAGAGCTGGGGTTTGGGGGAGTTTTTCTTATTTCTAAGGAATAATTTTGAATCCTTTTGGAGGTGTGGAGGGTGGCTTTGGTATCTGTGAAGCTGCAGCAGCACAGGCAGTCCTGCATGGATGGGAGCCTCCCGGCTTCCTGCTAGGGGAAAGGAAATCTCTCATCGTTTCAGCTGTAGAAGCAATGTTTGAGCATGCACGCTCTGGAGCCAGGAGATGAAGGAAAATCAGATAAATCAGATAAAATATACTTCTGAAAAGGGTTTTGAGGTGAGACTCATGATTTTTTAATGGACAGCGCTGATTTAACTCCCCTTGTGTCGCTGCTGGATGGTGCAGTTCTGGCTTCTTGCTGTCAGGGCAAGCCAAGGGTCTTTCCCCACTGCCACAGGATGCTGCCCCAGCCAAACTCCCATGGTTTGGCTACCGGGAAGGGTAAGGGATGTATCTGGACATGTGAAGGACTATAGTCCAGCCAGGAATATGCTGGAGTTCTTGAGGTCAGCAGTTCAGCATTGTGCTCTTACACCCACCTCAGATATTTCATTCCCCAAGTTCTCATCACAGGACAAGACCAGTGTGGATATGGCTATTTCATGATTTGGGGAATGCGCTCTTGGATGGTATACTGGAAAGGGACTTTAAAGGCTGCCACATCACTGTGCTGGAAGAAGACCACGGGGCATGAGCAACCTGGAAGAGGTTGGTTTGGTCATCCAGCTCCAAAAACACGGGCACGAATGACACCAGGTGAGAGCATGAACAAAGCTCACAAGAGCAGCATTCGAAGTCACCCCATGCACACCTCTTTGAAACCAGTTTCAACAAACACCGCTCTGGGAAAACATCTGGATGGGATAACCAGTGGGTTTGGGTGCTGGAGGCTGTTGGCCTTCATTTTCCTCCCTACGTGCTCAGTATGGATTGTTATCTTCCATCCACTACGTACACCCATCTTTGTTCTCCGCTGTCGGCACAATAGCTTTTAAGGGTAGTCTTATCTTTGTTCACCTAGGAGAAAGTAATTGATCAAATTTAATTCAAACTGGGATCAATTAGGGAAGGTTCTGATAGACAGTTAGGTCACCAGCAACTCATAAATCCCGGGTAGAATTTCCTCCTTTGCCATGCACCGGTTTGATGTAGGAAATGGCTCATTTGCAAGCTAAAGGTTTAATTAGGAGGAAGAAAAAAAAAGGTCAGCAGAGATCAGATGTGAATTGCAAAGTGCTAAAGAAGTTTACTGCAGCAATGCATTTATGGAGAGCCATGCTATAGATCTGCTCCCTCTCTGTCCAGAATGCTAATAGCACCCCTTTGAATTCCTCCTATCACCAGAAAAATCATCGATAATATGTGGATGCTTTAAAACTGCTTGTCACCCACTTTCTTTCTATGGTAATCAAAGGGCTCTGCTAAGACTCAGAGATCCCTTACCCATCTTGTTAATTGTGGATCCTTCTTTCCAGGTCAGGTTTCCAGAATGTGACACCCTTCGGGTCGCTGTTTCCTCTCCCATCCATTGCAATATGAGCTTTGCAGAGGGTATTTATTGCTCCTCCTCAGTAGGGACGCAGCCACTATGTAAATTGTGCCAGAAATACCAATATGATGAAAATTCATGATGCTTCTTCCTCACCTCACTGTATTCTGGATAGCTTTTATGGATGTGCAAACTGCAGAAGTAAAAGAGCTCTGTACAAGCTCTCTTAAAAGCAGTGGGAGCACTAGTAACGTGATTACATGAGGGTTTAGCTCATTGGCGAGTGTGCTGAGCCAGCCCGAGGCAATAGAGACTAGAGTCAAGCCCTGCCACTGATCTCAGCTCTCAGGGCTGCTATGGGCAGTGCTTGTTTCAATCACCTTTGGTGTCCAGGGCTCCCTCCTGCTGCCCCCTCCATTCCTTACACCTCCGGGGGGTTCCCACCGGTGGGGATTGGCATTGATGCTCTCAGTGCGGCAGTGCTGCGGCTGCCCCTCGCTGGGACCTCGCCAACAGGCACAGATGCAGCTTCCAGCCTGATCTGTGCTGCAGCTGGGGCTGGGAAGGGTTCAAGGAGTGCTGCTGCTTGGCCAGAATCACCAGGGGTCCAGGCATCCTGGAGAACACCATGGTTTGGGGCTTCATTAGGTGTCATACATAACTAATGACTCTGCAGTAGCGTATGGCAGGAAAGGTCCAGAGCCAGCCACCAAGGTGGAGAGAAATCAAAATGGCAGCTGGGCCTGGCTGGGAGAACAAGAGCAATTTTTCCAGTCACTTCCATTTGTTCCAGTATCACTCAGCCCCATACCCTGTTTTGATGAGAGATTGCAATTCCGCTTTAAGCAACACCCTATGAAAAAGGACAGACAGCAGATCAGGTTGTAAACTGATGTGATTACACAGGCAACGTTAATTCCCAGCACCTGAGACTCCAGCCCTCCATGCGGTGTGGATAGCACCGATCTCAGTAGTTCCAGCAAAGCAAACTGTACCAACAATAGGTGGAGGACGGAGGAGGCTCTTCACTCTTTTGGAGGATTAGAAACTCGCAGCCATTATCAGTCGACAGTTCCAGCTGCCTGGTAAACCTAAGACTACAGCAAACACATCTCAGCTTTGAGGCTGGAAACAGAAGAGCTGTCATTATTGACACGTTCAACTATTGCCCCCATCGCCAGATACAGGGAGAGAAACGACGCAGACGCCGATTCATCCAGCTTCTGACAAAGACGTGTGATGCTTCTCGTGCAGATGTTCATGTGTGCTTCTAGGACACTCAAGACTCAGGTGTGATGTGTATAGAGCATGAACCATTTACTCTCAACAGTAGACAAAAGCATCATTACCATGGGCAAGCCACATTCCTATTATAAAATCAGCTCCAACGAGCCTCCTAAGAGGAGCAAGAGATTTCCTTGTCTTTGCTGAGCATGGGGGGGAGATTCAGCTGTACTGACAACCAAATCATGTTTGATATCATCCGAGCTGACTCGACAGAGATGTCAGATGGGAGAAGATAGCAGAAGTCTGCCCCGCACTTTAATTGGCTTACACTTTTGTATATCCTGTTTTAAAAGTAAGGCCTTCAAAATGCGATTTGGACAAGTGATTTGCGTGGGGCTTTATCCTGGGCGGTCCCTTCTCAGCGACCAAAAGAGCACAGCTCTGAACACAGGCTGTACGTATGGCTGGATTTATGGAGCACGCATTATTATAACAGCACTTACTGACTTGGGGTCAAATATCTTTTTCCAGCATTTTTTTATTTCAGGAACGAGCCCGTATGTCACAATCTCATGCCTCATCTAATTGGAGAAGTGTTTCCTTTGTCCTTGAAACCGAAAAGTAGACCACGTATCCAGGAGCTACAGAATGAAAAAGCATCTGCCTTTGGTATTTGGCGTGCCTCAATTAAAAAACCCGCTGCCTGGGATATCATTTGTATTTGAGCCCTGACCACAGCACTTCTGCTCAGATTCAAGTGGACAGTTCTGAAGGTCGAGCTAGGGGTATGTAAAGAATACCCCAAATCCTTTGGAACAATACATAGAACACTGATGTTTTACATACAACAGAAAAGAGGCCTGGATCCAGCAAAGCCAAGTTCAGAGTCATGCTGGAAGCACGGGAACAGCTCTCGTGCTCGCTCCCTTCTGGGCATTTCTATACGCTCCTGTTGGAGTGGAGCTCAGGTCCACACTCAAGCCGTGGCTCCCCTCCCTCCTGGCCCCACAAATCTACCTCTCCATATGCACAAAACACTTCCATCTTTAAAAAATAATTGAAAAGGTGCACTCTGAAGTTCACCGGATCGATCCCTCTGAATTATTTTATTTAGAAGACACTTCATTGTGTCAAAGATTTAATGGAGAGGTCACGATGCCCAGCTTTCAGAATGTCAATGCATTAAAAGGGAGTGTTGCAGCGAATGTTAAAATCCATGGTAATGGACGCCCAAGCAAAACTGCCAGATGTATGAAATATGACGATTATTATACAGAGTTTAGATAAGACGTGGGATGATGGGGAAAAGCAGGGTAAGGGCTGGAATCCTTCTCTGGGTGTCTTACAAGTAGCAGGATGAAATTCAGCAGCCTCAATACGGACTCTTTTGCCTTCCCCTTTAAGCATTCTCTCCCCAAGCTGTAGCTTTTGAAATGTGTGTATTTTTAAGTAAGCAGCATTTCCTGGCACACTTGATTAAATACCTTCCCTTGTTATTTATTGCCCATTAAACAACATATCTTCTGCAGGTACCTTCGTTGGACAAAAGCTCTTTGCTATCAAATGCAGACCTCAGCACGTCTTAGGCCAGGGCAGTTTAGCGCAATGATGTCTGCGTGGGGCTGCAGCTGTGAAGCACTGAGAAAACTCCAGCAGCACAGATCAGAGTTCTCTGTTTAATAAGAGGCACGTCTGGCATCTCAGAATTACCCAACTTTACTTCATTTTCCACGCGATAAGGTTAGAACATGCAAGATGTCCAAAGGTTTTTCTCTCTCTCCTTGGGGAATGTCTCTCTTCTGGTGCTGCAGGAACAATTGCCATCCACCGAAGTACTTCCAGGCTGTAAAGCTTCAAGTGAAATGGAAGGCTGGGGGAAGGAATGACAAGTCCTTTTCACTGAAAGTCTCTCCCCAAACGGATTTGGCAGAGCCTGGCTCTGCTGATCTTAAAGCAAGGTTTATCATTTGTGCAGGCTGCTGCCTGAAGGGGGGAAAGATCTTTGAAGTTGGTGAATGCTGGAAGGGTCTCCCCCCTCCTCTCCCTCACGTGCATTTTTCAAGGGTGGAGACTGGGAGATGTTCAACTGCCCTGAGTCAGGAAATTACATGACAAATTAGACAATTACGTGTTTTAGTGCCGAGCACCTCTTCAGACATTTAGAGTCAAACATGCATTCAGCATGAATTCCATGGGCATTTACACTTTCCCCCATCACCTGTAATCCTACAGTGCGTTATTTTACTGTGTGCCAAGAGCTCCCCTGCTCCAGTGTCTACACCTTGAAGAGATTTCTTTATCATTTAACTTTATTACAGAAGGCACTGCCTGGACACTGTTGGAGTGACAAGGACTATTTCCTTAATTACTGTACATTGATAATAGCATTTACTCTGGCAGCTCCAGTGCTATTCAATCAAGCAAGATTCAATACAAAAAAAGCTGATTTGCCAAAAAAGAGATTAGCATAAGTGCCTACAGTCACATTCTATTTTTGAAGGTAAAGCTACTGTGTCTGTGAGCTTTCTTGTGGGAACTTTATAAAGAGAGATTTATCTAGTTTATCTCCTTCGAAAGATGTTTGGGGAAAGCACAGAGAGTCACAGTTTAGGCTCTGTTGGTAATACTTTTCTATAACCATCTAAAATAAAGACCTGCACAGAACGTGCTAATCAGCAGCAGGAAGGTGTATTTCTTTCTCTTACGTGGACGTAGACATTTGTTGTGAAAAAACTCTGTGTTCCCTAGTTTGCTATTGCTGGTCTTTGTCATTTAATCAAGTGGTGACTGTAGCTGTTGTACTTTAAAATTAAATGCTATTATTTATGGTAGAACTTGTTCTAGTCAAAAATGCAGACCTCAGCACTGTGTACATTTGTAAGCAGAAGGTTAAGCAGGACATTTTAAATGGTATAGCAAAGGGCTTAATCAAGGCTGAAGAGCAAAATGCAGTGGGATAACAGATATAGTAAATAGGCATTAATCACCATACACTCTTAATCCAGGTATTAGGCAGTCTTGGGGCTAATACGAAGACTCACTTACATAAGGACTCATTCTACCAACGCTTAAGTAAGTGAATAACTTTATTCTTGGGAGAAATTTCGGCAGTGCTAAAGGCGCTTGCAATATCAGGCCTACAGTATAGCTCTGTAAAATGATCACCATGCAATTGTGTTTGCCTGAAGGGGATTTCTGAGTTAGGAGGCGTGTGGGGGAGTGGTTCAAGAAAGGCAAAAATTGAATTGCCAGAGCATAAGGAGCCACTTTTCTGTGTTGTTTTTGTTTTCCCTTGACACTGTCTGTAACCGTGACATCAAAATCCGGGCTAAGTACTTCTTGCCAAAGACGGACCAGATAAAATCACGAAGCCAGTATCATCTCATGTGAGACAGCTCACTGTCTTAGTGACAAATTTAGTGACTACAAATCCAGGCTTAGAACATAGTCCTTCCCTAGTCATAATCCAGCACTTGCACACTGGATTTGCCTTTAACTACTGATGAACTATAACTTCAGTTTCAAGAAGATAATAGTGCATCCATAGGTATGAAATTCACCGTACAGAAGTTCTTTTATTAGGTGCTCAGAAAGATTAGGGCAGGGGGGTTGGAACTGGATGATCTTAAGGTCCTTTCCAACCCTAACTATTCTATGATTCTATTAAAGTGCTTCCACGTTTTAACTTAACATCAAAAAGTCCTGATCTTTATACAAACAGGCATGTCACGTGTACTGACACACCAGCACACAAACAGCAGCCTCTGGCCTAGGGTGGGTTTTGGCACCCTGGTCAAGTTTGATTTACCTAGCCCTGAAACAGAATAGGCAGACTCATGGTAAGCACCACACCTAGCCTGAGGAACAGAGAAGGAGCTGGAAAAGTGAGGAAGGGGGTAGATGGCTGTGGATTATCTATTCAAGGAATAACAAGATGAAAAAAAAATCCACAAACCTTTAATTGTGAATATAGGAGAGGGACAGTGATGTAACTGTTCCCAGGGAACACTATTCTTATTTTGTAGAGGGAGGTGAGCCAAGATACTTAAGCTCTAGAGAACCTTTAACACAGGAAGCTATTTATCATAACAAGCTTGGTTGATACTGCTCCCATACTGAACCAATTAGATTAGCCTATTTCGTCATACTTCATAACTTGGGATGATAGGTTTCCAAGCATGGTACAGTGCAGTAATTGAATTTTGATCAAACACACATGGCCCATAACCCAGTATGTGAAACTTTCAGAACAGTTCACAGCTTTTAAATATCCAGTCAACATGTTGCCAAAAGTACAGGATGTACTTGATGCAAGTGGGAGAGGAGGGGGGGAGCACGAGTCCACGCCGTAACTTGGTACAGCTGTAAAACAAACATTTTTTTGTTCCGATTCTGTTCCTACTTTAGCAAAGGATCTGGGAGGAAGACAGGGAATGTCAAGTAAGTCGTTTTTCTTCCCAACCCCCACACACTACCCCCCCCCCAGCACACATTTCCCTTTTAGCATTCTTAGATTACCCCAACCTTTTAAATTCACTGTACTGTACTTACATACTGTATTAGACACACCAGCGATTCTGTTTGTTAGCATGACACATCCATTGCTTACACTTAGTTAACAAAATAACTTAAAAGTCGCATGCATCATCCTCTTAATAGGGTTAAAATCAATGGGACCGTGGAATGAAAGACCTAAAATTTACCCCCCACCTCTGCATTCCCCAGGCTTCTGCCTCTGCCAACACAATCCATATGGTGGGCAGTCTCGTCAGCATCAAGGTGAACACTCAGTCAGTTCTTTGCAGGCTGTGATCTCCTCTTACATGTTCTCGCCATGTTTTCCCTACAGTAAATCCAAGGAGCTTTGAAGAAGACTCTGTGTAAAGGAAACAGAATACATTAATAACTTCATTCATACAGTCCTGATGGGCGAGGGGGCAAAGCACCCACCGCAGACCAGGTTCATGACATAGAAAACACTGTGGCAGGGTTTCTTTTGAGCAAGTAATGGGTATCCATATTGAAGCTGCTTCCTGGCCTACAGCTAAGTCTGGCATGCTTCAGCAGTGGAGCAGGGTAACACCAATCTTTGCATGTTATGCTGCCAACTTCCTTCTCAGCATCAAATGCTTTGACCTGAACGGCAGCTGGAGGCAGCTCTGGGCATCTCAGGTACACAGAGAGGAAGTACCAGGGCAAGCCAACACCTTTCCTTCATCAAGGGGGTGCAAATGACGGGAATTACCTCTACAGCCCTCCAAAGAGTTTAGGATCTGATGGTTTACCCAGGCGCTTCTAGTCGCACTCTGTGGATGGTCTGCTTCCGAGCCGTCTCACACACCTGCTCTGCAGTACCACAGGTTCCAAGGGGAGAAACGGTGCTTTTCAGATGTAACAAAATGCACATCTCATTTAGTCTTGCTGTTGGTTGGGGGCAGGTATACTTGTTGGTTACACACACACCACCCTGTCAGAGACAGCGTGCAGAGGATGTGCTGGATCCCTTCTCCCCCCCCCCCCCCCCCACTCCCCACTAAGTTATGATGCTGCAGAGAAAAGAAATGAAGAAAGAGAGAAAAAATGGTGATCAACTTATCAGACTTGGACCAAGCCTCAGCTCAAACCAAGGTTAAACAGGCCTGCTCTAAGCCTTTTAAAGATAGGATTTATATAGTAATTACAGTAATGGAAACTGATCTTTATAATTTTTATACTGCCTAAAATTCTGCTGTGTCATATGCATCTGCAGAGCCTCAGAACTGTGCTTCTCAGAGAGAGCACTGCAGTCTTGAAAGCAGCCATTCAAATGTATAATGGAGAATTATCAGAGCCTGAGCATGTTTGAGATTATAATGAAGCACGAAGAGTAAAACTCAGAAATACTGGGAAAAGAGTGGAGTTTGTATTGAGACAAGCAGGATTTTTTAGACACTTTATTTTGCTGGGAGTTTATGGAACTAGATATTCGCTACGCACGGTGCAAACAACACTGAGACTGCCCTTTGTATTCTTGTATTTCCTTTCTTTTCCTTTGCTACAGTCTCAGATGTAGAAAGCGAGCATAGTGCAAAATGCATCTTGGCCGGACAGAATCCTCACATCCACTTTCCAGTTTTCGCTGTTGTGCAAGGAAAAATACCGGAGTGCTAAATCTCTGCTGTACCATAAAGAACAACTTCAGAAGATTTGGAGATCTGATAGGGGGTTTGGCTCCACCTTCAGGAAGCAAAAGGCAAAGAGGCAACGTAGTTTTAAGTTTCAAACGTAACTCTCGGCAGAAACCGAAGCCTACAACCTCCTTTTATTGACATCTACTGCTCCCCAATGTGTCTTTGCTTCATATATATAAAAGATTCCCTGACCTGATGCCATGACATTTCTACATACTTGATTCAGCACTGAAGAGCCCAACTCCTCCTAGAGGTACTTGGGAACTTGCTGCAGTATGTCCAAAGGTGGCCGATAATGAACAGAGCTGAGAGATGATCAAAAGTCAACAAAAAGCATCTCTGAAGTGAAAAGTTCGGACACACAGGATGTCATAGAGCTGTTTCAAATATTATTGGCCACTTACGCTTAGTACTAAGGGTTCCACACAGAATGCAATTTTCTCTTACAATTCAAAGATGAGAAGGTTCTCTGGGAAACACAGATGGATTGACAGAGAGAAAGTGGGAAGAGTCTTGATCAGATTTCAGTCTAGCAAAACACTTAAGCAGATGCCTAAAGTTAAGCTATTTTTTGCTCCTCAGATTCAGGCAGAAGATGCAAACAATAATCTCTTATATTTCACCTTTTTGCGGTCTCTAATGCAGGCTGAACCCAGAACATACTAGCTGGTGAAAAAGCATGATTTAAATGAATTTAAATGATGCCTTTTTCTTTCAGAAGCCATACAGTCACCATTGATAATAACAAAAATGGGAAAGTAGTTTGGAATGAGACAACACTGAGTCTGAAAGGCTGGATGATGTGTTGCTGAACTAAAAGGCAATCACACAGTTAGTGATAGTCCTATGAAAACGCATGGTTGCTTGCAAGATCTTGCCTCTGGTACTTCCCCAACTGGGTGCTTAAGCACCCAATCTTACTGTATTAGACACCATCTTCTGGAGGAGACAGGCTTGAAAACTGCAGAGTAAGCAACAGGAATGGACTAAACACCTAATGAATCTACAAATAAAAGCCCCAAAACATGGAAAAGAGATGCGAGGAGACTGAATAGACATAGCTGTGTAAGCAAACAGAACTGAATATACTCTTGAGGAACAAAGGAAACAATTCTTGATGGGGTGACAACAGATGTTCTCCAAAAAAATTCTAACGGAGCATTTCAAACACAAAGACCTTCCTGTGGAGCCGAGAAGTTTTACTGGCAGACATACAGCAATACATCTTTGGAAACATAATAAAGCCTAACATTCAAGGTGTTATCAGGTCCTGAAAGCAGAAGTGATATCTTCATGTAATAAGTGGTGGGTGGTGGTGGAGAGGGAAACACTTAGGATAACAAAATGCTGTCACAGGAAGTTGCCATAGCATAGCTGTGATTTAAATCGCAGGAGGAATAACAAGTCAGTTTGTTCCAAAATATCCCTAAATCCACTCTTTTGGAAAACAAGCTCTAAACACAAGTGAAAGATGCACAGGTTGACCAAACATCAGATGATCTTTAAGGCCCTTTCCAACCCAAACCAGTCAATGATTCAATGAAACACAATACAGAGTAATTTATGAATACAATAAGCACACTTAAGTACAACCACTTTTGCGCTGTGTGACTGCAAAGTGCCCAGAGCTGAGTGTTTCCACCAGCTACTGCTCTTTCAGATCACGGTTAAGCACATTGCAGAACAATCCTAGAAGGGACACTAAAAAAAAGGAAAAAAAGACAGGTTTATGGAGTCATTTTTGCCATGACTGAACTGCACCAGCACTTAGGGAAGATTTGGATTTAACTCCTGGCATGGATCTGCAGCATCATCAGTGAAGAGCTCCACACAGGTTTTCAAAGGCTAGGCACTTCAGATTCTTTTTTTTAAACTCTGGCCTTTACTTTTTATGATGTTCTTTATTTTTACAGATACAGAATAATACCTCTCAGTCCTGCTGGAATGTTGAAAGGATTCCTGAATATCTGCAGGGCCAGCAGCTATCAGTTTATCTGAGAAGGAGGCCGGAGGATGACATAGTACATTGTCTAATTGTTTTTATGGCTTCGCAACTGTTTGTATGAAAACAATCCAGAGAGATTATTCAGCGCAGTCAGAGCAATGGTAACTACAGAACACTGGAGTGGAGAACTTGATTGACAGGATTAAGCTCAAGCAGGCAGCAACACAGAAAATCATCATAGGACAGACATTTTGATAAATATTACTGTAGCCAATTTATTATTAGCACAGTGGGACAGCTTTACATCTCACATCACACTTTTCACAGCCCTTATGGCAAACATGCCATATCTGATAATTGCACGATGAAAACAAAGACCTCACTACTGGCCCTGCAGTTCCTATCTGCTTACTCAGTTAACCCTCTCTAAACTTCAGCTAGGCAATTAAACAGGTATGTAGAAATGCAGGTAAGTGTGTTCATGTATGGAATATAATTTCAACAGGACCCAACACAAGTTGAAAAGGTTATGCCATCTGTGGCGCCGATTTCCAAAAGGCTTTACAGACAAAGGAGAGGGTTGTGAAAGAAGTTGTTAAGACAAGATAGATAGAGGATCAAGTGGAATGCCATCCCCAGGGAAGAGATGACAAAGCAGCGCATTCCTGACAAGAGCATGCACAGGTATCACAAACCAGAGAGCAACAGGATGAGGGAGTCCCGTAACAGCTTTTATTCCTCGCATTGGTTGTCACCCATCTTCTGTTTCTAGAGAAACCCTGTAACTTGGAGTAACAACTCTTTCTCTCTGTTGGCTACATGGATTCTGGGATTAACAAACTATCTGATGGACCTCATAACTAATCATATTTTCATCTGATTCACACAAAATAGCTCCTGTATTCTTTTACAGATAATGAAGCTCAAGATGGGCTGCTGAAATCAATAAGCCAAGCTCCCTGCTACTTGTACACATGGAAATACATTTTAGAATGAAATCCTGTGTGATGAGTTGCCCAAGGGTATTTTTTTATTATAATCTTCATTGTATCTTCCTATTTTCACAGCTATATTATCAGCTTCAGGGTTAAAAACCAAAGAGCAGGCAAGCCACAAGATGATCTTAGCCATGAGATTTTATTTGATTCAAACAGTTATTTTCCATCCACTTCCTGTCTGCTTCTGAGAGTGTTTCAGGAAACAAAAATGTACAAAGAGCATCCAGTGAAAGAGACAAAAGGGAGATAAAACAAGTATCAGGCAAGTGAACGAAGCTAACAGAGTGTTCTTGTCTTTTTGAACCCACAGAAGTAGAATGCAAGTATTCCAAAACTACATCTTCCTTGTGTGAAGGAAAGAATTAGTGTTAAGCACAAAACACTCCCAGTGATTTATTCTCATTACATATGTTAGGTTATGCCGATTTAGAAAAAAACCTTGATTTCTTTACAAAGGTTTCTGTGCACCAGGCAGTGTAGGTTTAAGGGAGTCTAAACCCCACAAATTGCACTTTTAAAGATCAATCTGGGAATCTCATTTTTTGTAATTCCCTTAAAAATACCTTTTGTGGACACACTAGAACCATTTTGAGAGTTTCGTCTGAAAAAACAAAAGAATGCCCCAAAGTTTTGAAAACTATCTACACTATAGTTTGTATCACGTGGACTTCTCACTCAGTTCTTGCCAGTTTTCATGAGAAGGTGAAGGGAATGTTTAAAATTGGTCAAATAACACAAAGATTCAGTTAACATGTCTCTGTGTGTATACACTTTCCTTTAAAGGAATATCTAGGTAAGTCGTGGGCGTTTTAAAGACTTTGGTCAAACACCTTTGAAGGACACAGAACTCTTTTCACTGAAACACAACTGATCTAAACCAACATCCTTTTAAGGGCTTTGTCAGTACAAAGAATTCACTTTTTTGACATGCTGTAGCTGTAAAATACATACACCACTTTCTTTTCAGGAATAGAAGGTAAGTATTTCACTACAGATGGTTGCAAAGGAGGGGAGAAAAACAAAATAAGCAGAATGATTATTCCCTATTCTAACCTCATGGCACCCCAACATCCACACTCCCTTTTTGTGATCTATTATCTACAGTTCTATTTTTTTATGCCTCCATATTTCTAATGTTGATCAGCACTCTCCAGATTTTGCAACTTCTCCAAAATTTGTCTTTAACCTTTAGAGAAATAATTATTTAAATTAATGGAATTTCAAAGGATCCATCAGCACAAGATTTAGGGCCGTCTGGATTTTAACTAACAGGATAGAAAGGCCATTTCTGTGGTTTGGGATATTTAAGTTCATTTACAAACTGCTACACATAGCTTCAAAAACAGACCCCAAGTATAATCCTGGCCCAGCCATGCTAAAACCCTCATCAATTTCAATGTTCTGAACAAATCTTTCTCCACCTCTCTATAACACTCTAAATTATACTTACAGACACAGAAGAACGTCAGTGCAAATTGCAGAAGTCTGCACATTTCACAAATGGTACAACTTGGCAACAAACCATGTGCTCACAGAAATAGAGCAGTCACAAAGAAACTTGGCGCCTTTGAGGTAAACTCATTCACTTGAGGAATTTTCATATTTTATCATCTTTGTTCCATGTACATTTAGTATTCAGTTCTGATGAATTGTAATTAATAAGTCACCAGCAATTTCAGTGGACTACTGGATCCATCTGTGGAACTGAAATGCACCTATTTGCGACACTTATTGCCAGGGTTAAGGATAGGTCTGCATTTTCCTGAATGTGGCATTGGTAATAGTGAGCCTTGTAAGCCTTGCTCCATAGTAATCTATAATGTAACTAGAGCCATCCGAAGGTCCAACAATCTACAAGAGAAAAAGAACCAAGACTTTTCAATATGAAGTGAAATATATACTTTGTGCTAATGTCTCAATTACTGCTAATTTTCCCATCATAAAATTAGTCATGCTTAATTAGTCAAACAGAAACTAGATTTATTTTGAAGTTATGCTTTAGTTTAACTCTTTTAGCAAGCGCTGTCTCAGAAGGAACATTTCCCTATGGCTTCTAATCAAGCAAATCACACAGCCAGGCACTGGTGCTAAGTTAAGCCAATGAGGATTTGAGTCACAAAACAGGGCTAACACGAGTGGGCTCCAACCACTTTTCTTGAACAAAGTAGGGTAGGCAGGGGAAAATTAGGTTGATGACAAATATCTCTGAAATAGTGCACAGGTAAGCAATGGAGAGAAGGAGAAAAGATTATGAGGTTTTTATTCTGCAAATGCTAAATTGATGTGGGGTCACCCAGAGATGAATAAGGAGAGATGAAAGAAAAACACTCTCAATTGCATCTGTAAGTGATCTGAGGCAAGATGTGATAGCTGTGTGATAGCACAGAAAGGAATTTGAGAATGCATATGATTTAAAAGATATATATTTTAAAATTATGCACCTTTGTGTACATATCTATAAACCCACATAAACAATTCCCATATTTGAAATGCTTTTTAAGTTCATCACAAGCAATTTGCAATTCATGCTAAATGGATGCACTGCAGAATAAGACAATTTGGCAATTTCATGATGTCACAAAATGTCACCCCAGCTGGGGATTTAAACATCATGAATCCTACAGTGACAGCTCTCGGGTGACATGGGACTTGTACTTGGAGGAGATGCGGAAAAAGAAATGGCAATCTCCTCTCCTGCACACTGCATGGATACCCCAGATGATGGACTCCATGAGAATGAAGCACATGCAAACACAGAGCTTCAGGATTTTGAGAACAGCAGGACATCTCATGCAAAGTCCAACATTCTGCATCACATAAAGAGCTCACAGGTTCTGACAAAGTGAGAATGGTGCTATAGCTTCTGAGCTATTCATTACAAGTATTTAAAGAGATCAAATTTTTAATTCAAACAGCAAATATATTGACATTTCATGCCCATATTCTACAACATCAACCTACAGCACTAAAATAAATGCCTTTATTTTTCAATACAAAAAAGTTCTTAAGGCCAAAATGCTAACAAAATATTAGCAATTAAATCAAAACTTTAACAAAACCAGAGCTGTAGTTTGTTTTGAAAGCCCTGACTTACCTGCATTGAAATAAGTATGAAATCAATTAGGCTCCCTATTCCACAAAATCCTACAGTGCAAAACTTCAACAAACCTAAAAAAGGAAAATAGATTTAAGCCATTCACTACGAACTTCATAGGTTTCTGTGGCAATCACATTCCAACTCTCTCCCCATCGCACAAAATATATATGTATACACACACATAAACACACACACATCTAGAAACAGAACTAAAGTTAAAGACCTTCAATTCTCGGGGAAAAAACCAAACCACATATTCATGTTTCTACGTCCTGAATACACTTCAAAGACAGTAAACGTTAATAATTTCATTTTTTTAACAGATAAATATTGTTAAACAAGGAAAGACAAAAGTTCATAACCATAAAACTGGAAATTTTCTTCTCTTTGATTGAGGCACAGGCAGAAATAATCCCAACTTGCAAAATTTACGTGTGAATAGAAAGAGACTTTCTACCATCTCATGAGTTGCAGCACATACTGATTCGATTTTCAGAACACGCTACTTTGGCAAACAATCCTTTGTATCATTTTTGTATTTTTGCTGAAATAGGAGTTTATTTTGAATACATATTAAACGAATATAAACATTTCTTTTTAACTGGCATTCAAAAATGCTATTTTTTGTATGAATAAATGAAAGATTAATAGAAAATATATGGGAAAAGCAACTAACGGATAAATGTTTCATTAGAAGTTGCCATGCAAGGCAGACTTCATCTGGAAAATGCCTTAAGAAGGAGGCTGTCTTAAATTTAGTTTTAACATCAGCAGTATCTTATACAATGAATATAATACAACGAGTAGTATAGATAAGTAATACTCCAGTTGAGCTTTGCAAACACCTAGGTTATTTTGAGAATGAGATACTCCTTGTGAAGACATTTGTCTCTTTACCCAGGCATAAGCAGTATGAGGAGGAATGTGTATCTGTTGCATTTAAATCAGTTGTAGGCTATGCTGTACAGGGAAAACACAGCTCACTGCTGAAAAACATATCCTTCCTGTGCTTCCAAGGGCCAGCACACTTCTGAGGCAAGAGAACACACTGGTAACATCAGCCAGTGTGGCATCCCAGAACACCTCTTCCCCACAGCTACACGTTGAGCTGTGCCGCACGATACCTGCTAGTAAAACCTCTAGTAAAAGCTCTCCTCTAAGAATAAGCCTGCTCTTGGTCAAACACCTGAAAGTCTCCTGACCTCCACCTCCTCCTCTATGCTCCCTCTCTCTCAGAAGCAGAATTCTCTCCCACATACCACCTCCTCTCCCCCATGCCCTGTTTATGAGGCTGCATACGGAGGAGTAACTGCATGCATGCTGCAGGAAGAGCATCCCACAGTCTGGATATGGCTCCCAGAGCTGACAAGATGAAACTAGCCAGATTTATAAATGCCAGGGAGGCAGTTTATAACCTCTCCATGGAACAACACAAAAGTCAGAGAGCACAGGGGAAAAATACCTAAGGACCAAGAAGATGAAAGAGTAGTAAAGTAGCAGGATGATCTTCCAGCTGATTAGAGAAAAAAAACTCATGCGCATATTGCAACTAAAGTGGTGCCACTTAAACATGCAAAACCCAAAGTACTTCATTGTTTAAAACAACTTGTTCCCAGTGGCTGACCTGTGAGACTTGCAGCAGCCAGACACAGTTAGCCTAGCAGTAGCATAGCAAAACATAAGGGAAACAGCCAGCTAAATGTTGGCCTTAGGAGACAACAGTTGAGATTATTAAATAATGCCAAACTCTGGAAAATGGTTTACTTTGTTATTACCTGCACTGAGTGCAGTCACCGTTTAAGATAATTGTGACACTTCTCCAAGCTCTGGTCCTGAACCTCAATGCCACTTGGCATTTCTAAGAGCACCACCAGTTTATTTGAGGAACTGGCTGCTCCATTATACTGGATGTAGAAGAACTGTTTCTGAACCTGGCATGTATTTCTGGAGTGCAGGGTAAAGTTGATTTTTTCTCTTCCTCCTCACTTCCCTCCCCAACAAGCAGATCACACTGAGAAAATAAACTCCTCCAAAGCATGGAGGGAAAAAATAGTGCTCTTACACAGTAGTAACTTATGGTTTAGTTCACAGTGTGTGGGAGAAGAAGAGGTTGCTTTCCTGATTTCTTCACATTCAACAGCTTGTATTTGTGTGCTCTTTAAGCAAAAAAAGAAGGAAAAAAATAAACCAAAGAGCGTTTTACAGTCTTTATTATGCTTGCACAAAGTATTTCAATGACATTAACCTTTCTTAACCATTTTTTGCCAAGGCATGGATGACCTCAAAAATCCCCAATCAACCACTGTAAAGGAATCCAACGTATTATCTTCTTCTCTTACCTATTTACTTTTTCCAAAAGCTTGAAAGTGTGACTGTGGAAGAGTTTTTTAGCTGTGGTTACTGGCTACAGTATATTCCAGTAGGGTTAACAAGCATAAGCTATAAAGAACTTCTATAGAAGAATGGAGGACTTATAAATCTGTATTACAGCAATATATTACAAAGTAATTACTGCAAATTATTATTCCAAATGCAATGAAATAACAAAAAGATGCACCTTGTTGACCGCTTTCAAAAATGGATCATTTTGTGAAACAGATGAACAAAGTAAGTGCTAATTAGAGAATCTCGGGGAAAAAAAGACATGGATGTGAAACACAAGATTATTGAGAAGGACAGAGAATGTTATGAAAACAACAGGGATTTGCATTTAGTGGGCAGAAACTCAAAACTCCAAGCTGAAGTGGCAGTAACATGTAGCTTTTCCTAATTCATTGCTCCATGCTACCTTGGCTTAAATTTACTCCATTTGCCCAGCTCAGAAGCAAACCCAGTAAATATTGCCTGTATTTGAATTGCCAATGGCAACACCACCCTGGGAATAAGGTCCTAAAAGAACTAGCCAGAGGTAGGTCTTATTAAAGGTCCCAGTTCCTGCAGAACTGTTATAAATACTATGAGCTATCTTGAAGGTATCTATTTGCCAGCATAAATTTCATATCCCAAAACACAGTAAAATTTGTCCATTATTTTCCTAGTAAAATCAAGCATCATTTAAGTAGCTGGCACATAAGTCAAAACCTCTTCTGTTTCAGTGCCTCACAAAGAATGCTGCAGTAAACATCAATACAAAGCAAACACAAAGCAAAACTATGAATACCAATAATCAAGTTTGCTTATTAGGATTTTATCTTTTGGAACAACTACATACCCATTTGCCACCACTCACCCCAACAGAATAGCAGGCTGAAAATAATGCAGGATTCTAGTCGTAAATATTAAAACCATGACTGTCAGCCTTCATTACTCAAAATATAAATGTACACATACAACTCAGTCATAACGATAAGCTCTATCTCAAAGAAAAAATAAGAAAGAAACTTACCTAATGCAGGATAGCCTAGATAAAATCTATCTGCTCCAAGCCATCCAAGAAATAAGGACAGAGCCACTGCCACTTTGTATGAGTATCCATTTCTGCCAAAAGAAATAAGCAATGTAGACAATGACTGCAAGATATATTCACTCATACTTTTGAGAATTAAAGTAGTGAGTCATTTGCCTGCTGCTTCACTTTTTAAAACCCTACAGACTGTAATTTAGCTTCAGTTAACAGACACAGAATTGATAATATTAAGCTTTCAAACTGGGTAGGCACCCTCCATAAAGCAACCTCAGCTGTTGCAACTCAACTACACTCTTGCAGAATACAGATTATTCTGAAACTAAATCATGATTTCTTGTCAGGACATAATCCCCAGTTTCACAGAGTACTTCCTAACAGTTCAGCCCTACTGAGACAACCCTAGAAAGCTAAGAGGTGTATGCACACTGTCTGTAGGCATTAGTCTCACACTCAGGCAAATGGAGGCGAACAGAATAGACAGGTGAGATGTCAGCAGAGACAGGAATTGCAATGAGATCTGAAGGAGAAATGAACCACGGCCCCTGGTTGAAGAAGATGCAGGAAGGATTCAATAAAAAGGGTCAGTCATGTATCCATTTACTATACTCTAAAGGTAGTAAATGCCACAGACTCACAATCAAAAAGAACTGTTAATGGTACAAAGATGTACAGAGGTATTCTAAAGTTAAGCATCCCATGGTTAGAAATACAAAATAAACAGACACAACAGATTTTTTGAGATTTATGCTAATAGGCACCATTCTGGCCACCTACTCATGTGTAACTTTACTTGTAAGTAACTTATACTAATAAGTGAGCTAGAAACATATAGATGTCAATACTAGAACTTGCTGCATCGGCGAACAGCTAGCTTCTGGAAAGAAAAGCAAACCCAAATGTAATTGGAACTTCAAAAATATTCAATAATTCACTGCTTTGATACACGCACTACTATGTCCCAGCAATTATATAATACGTTCAAATTAGGCTCTTGGTTGACAGTCGAATAAAACATAGTTTCAGAAAGACAGGAGCTGAGAAAGGTCCAAGCACCTTTATTAAGCATTTTCAATGCCAAATGAAGATACACCTTTTTGCTTATTATCTAGATTTACTGACTTTAAAACTTAATGGCAACATTAAGGGATTAAATCATGCCTCTTACCTCAATATTTGTTACTTAGCACTTATTAGGAACACAGAATGTACTGGGCATTCCTGGAACCTAACATGATGTAAATTATCATCTTTAGAACTCTTGTTTCCACTGTAAAGAACACTAATGGTTTTATTTGAAAAAGGAGAGAAACTGTTGGAAATTGTTTATCAACTACAAAAGTGTCAACAACTCTCCAAGGACATGAAAGCATAAAAGAAGCTCTTACACAAAAGGTGGGAACACAGTTTCATTTGAGATGCTCCTGATCAAAACTAGTAATAAACCAAGCACTTGCCTACACATTGAGATGCTTTTAAAAGCAGAACAGTGTGCAACCTAGTCAGCATCAAACTGATGGGCAGAAGAAATCTAGTCTGAAATGGAAGCATGTTAATAGCGTAACAAAGCTGCATCCACTCTTGTATTTCCTTTGTCTTACTCTTTCAGACAAAAATATGCACTGAAGACTAAACCAGCGGGTAGGAAAATAACACATCCCAGGCATCTAAGTGAATTTCCACAGTTGGGTAAAAGATGCAATTTCTTTTCAGTTCCTCATCTGATTTTTTCTTGCTTCTCAGCTCTTAATTTTTTCTGCATATGTTTCTTCCACCTGCCATGCTAAAAACGTTCTTCTATATCTTCCACATCAGTTGACAATAATACACAGGTAGTGCTGCTGGTCATGGTGATTCCTGCGCTCTTTCTGGTTCTCTTAGCACTTCTCAAGGACCCATCCACACTGAACTTTATGAATTTCACAGAGTCCTGTTTTGTGGACCCTTTTCCTGGAACGGCAATACTTGAGCAATAGACATTTCAAGTCTGCAGAGTCATGGCCTGCACATACTAAGCAAAATACATGCCAGAGTGCCCACATGGGAAGTTCTAGAGTTCAGGGGATAAAAACTACCTCCAAAACATCAAATTAAAACCAAACCAAAGCAACCTTGACCTTGCTGGAGTAATCTCATTAGCACTTACAAGCTCTCCCTTGAACTAACACTGGGAGCAGCTGAACTTGAACACATCCACTTACACAAACACATAACATATCCTGGTTTTGCTCTGTAATAACTGGATCCCAGAACTGTTAGCTGGACTGTTGCTGAATTACAGTTTGGCTAAGGCAAACTTGATGACTTTTCCTTTCTAAAAGCTAGGAAGAGAGCTGAACCTGCTGTCCATATCGTAGGACAATCCTGCTAATGGGAAGATGCCTTCACAAATTAATTTTCTTGTTAAATGATGTACAGTTATTTCTGCCAGAAGACAGGTACAATTTCCATCAAAACTCAGATAAGACTAGAAAATCTACAAAAAGCAGTAGAAAAGGCAGACTGATTGTTGTAATATTAAGCTGGAGATTCCTACTTAATGTTTCTCATAATCAGGTAACATTCAAAATGGTTTATAAAAGGCTTATATAATTGATCAGTGATTAAACAACTTTTTAGACAAGTATATATTGGAAAGATGGTAGTATTTATCTTGCTGCCATTTATACCTGGCTTTGGGACTTTATCAAAGGCATGTTTCAATAACTCTTCCTACATTCCCAGTTGTATTTTACTGGAGACTTCAGCAAGCCTATGAAGAGTCCCCCTTCTGCCATACAAGCAGTCATGAGACTGGGAAAGCCACAGCAAGTTCTTTTGGTAGTGTAGCCATTGATTAGTTCACCATAAAGAATCGTTATGATCAAGTAATAGACATCCTAAGAAGGATGACATTTTCCTGCCTACATATATTTTTTAATTAATAAATGTAATGAAAAGCTACATTTAAAACTTTCTAGAAAATGTATTAAACCAAAAATACACACATACACAAAAAACTCCAAATGGAAGAATTACTGTCTACTCCAAAGAGAAAGCAATTTTATTAAACTAGTATAGCTCATCTTGTTCTCAGTCCCCATCACAGATGGGACTGAAACGCAATTGTTAATGGACAAAAATGTGACTGACATCTAGTTTGCTAGCATTTAAACTCGATTAGATGTAATAATATGTTTTCTTCAATTCACTGAGCTTTGACTGTCGACAAGACTAAATACAGAGAAAAATATTTATGAAACTAAGAGGCAGAGCTGTACTTCAGAGTTAGGCAAATTATTGAGCAGTAAGAATTGCATTAGAGTTATCTGCTCACTGGTGTGATAAGGAATACCCAGTGAATACTACTGGTGGTTTAATTTCCAAAGATTCCAGCAGGACAAAAGCAAAAGGTTCCTGCATGAAGCCCACAAGAAGAAGAAACAAATGGTACTGACAGGTGTTGGCTGATCATTAGCATTGGCCACTTGGAACATTTACTGGTACCCAGAGCTCTCCACTGCTCACAATGTGTTTTAGAAACACATAGTCCATCATTTTCACGCTTCAGAAACAAGCTCTTAAAAGACACAGAGGATTTGATTAAACCCAAAGGTTACTTAAAAATAGAGAATAGTTCCTCTGAAAGAGATCTGGGGGGGGACTGGATTGAGACTTAAACTCCCCCAATATTCATGTGTACTACAACTTAAGCTGCAGCTACAGGCACACTTTAAATGCGCATAAACCAATACTGACAACTGAGAGAGCAGTGCAGTCCAGCCCTCCTTTCTCTATTTCTTTATCCTTGAGTTGCCCTCATTCTCACGCTGGCACAAGCACCTGAAGTGACTCAAATTGGGGAAGTGATCCAAGTTAGTTCAAACCCAGATCAGTTCCCGCATTCAGTATATGGTGCATCAGGGGAAAGGATGGTGCCCCCAGACAGTTCCTTTCAGCAGCTGTGTGGATTTTAAACACACGTGAAATGCAGCTTTAGCATTTAGGGCAAATTTTTGCCAGGGTAAAGTACTAAGTAAAGCAAAGGTAAAATACTAAGGTAAAGCAAAGACACAAACCTAACTAAACAAACAAAGTGTCTAAATCAGATTTATCCATAAACATGCAAATTGTACCCTTGTATTGTTTATTGTGTCTATTAAAGGATTAAGTATTGGGCAATAGGTGTATGGGTCTATCTTCTCTTTTTCCACCTGTCAACACATCAAACTGTTTTAGAAAAACACCAATGTGAAAACAAAGATAAATTATAACAAAAAGTAACACTGTACTTACACATTGCGACATGCAATAGGCTTGTAAAATCCAACTTCATGTCCTGTAAAGACTTTTTCTACACCAAGGTGATCTTTGCAAGTAATATTTGGTGCTGGCAGACACTGAACTGAGGACAAAAAATTATATGAAATTAAGCAGTAATTGTGCATTGTAGCATTTTTTTCTGACACAAGTGAAATGAAGAAATGAAGATCTACTGTGCAACAGTCTTGACACAAAGCACAGTACACACAAATACTATTGTTTAAATAACTTTTTTAAGTCATCTGTATGAATTTAAAAAGTCACAGAAACTTACATACATATTACTTGTATTTTTTCCCTTGCTACATATTAAGTAAATTATACAAACCTAATTGCTGCCCTAATTCTGGTTTAATTTCCATTCTGGCTCCAATATGAATAAATGGGAAAGCTGAACCTGACATACAGAAAACATTTGCATCTTGAGAAGTCAAATGCTGGAACAAGTGGCCCAGAGATGTAGTGCCATCATATCCTTGGAGGTTTTCAAGATTTGACTGCACAAATCCCCAAGCAACCTGGTGTGAATTGAGTGCCAATGCTGCTTTGAGCAGGAGATCGGACTATACGAGTTCCTGAGGAGTCTTTCAACCCAACTTATTCTATTATTCCACTATTTCAAGCTAAGGCTTGACTCTTAAGAGAATCAAAGTGGATATCACAGCAGAAAGAGACATCTGCTAAAAGTCTGCAATGTATTGTCAGACTATTAGTCACTATCCAGTGTTATTTCTTGTAGAAAAATTAAGCAAAGAAAGCAGTTGCTTTCTGCTACTCAGAAACCCACAGCAGTTAACATATATTGATATAGAAAAGGCCACAATTATCTTGTCAATCTGACACCAGTAAGACTCCAAACCTGTTACTCAATGAGACTACTTCAATGCTTTGAATTAAACCCTAATTTGTTTGGGCGATGGATATCAGAAAGGTATTCAGAAACAGCAGTGCTTCAAGCATGATCCAGAAGATTAACTTTTTATTACTTAGGTAATACTGAAAAAGAAAATAGCTCAAATACTGTGGGAACAATCTAAAACCTGCTATATGTGTAAAACCACCAAACAGACATAGAAAACAACACGTTAATTATTAGCAACTTTCTCCACTCTGAAGCTTACCTCCTGTTCTGATGTGTAGTGTATTAAACACAACCACAATGTAATTGGTTAGACAACAATCTGAGCCAAGAATCATCACCAACTACGTCATATACTTTCTGCTCAAAGACTGGCCATTTATGATCAGGGACACAACGTCAAAGATGGTGGAGAGGACTGAATGACTCCACAAAAGATCCATTTTGGATAGTATTTTCACCCAGTCTCTGAAAAGTATTTGGAAAACCTTCACTATCCCTGAGCATCCCAGTGAAGAAAATCATTCAGCATTTATGGAAAGCAAAACATGAAAAACAACAAGCATACAAATGTGTTTTAAACATGAATGCACATAAAGTAAAACTGTTGTGCTATTAACTAACACAGAGATCATTTATTTCAGCACCTGAGAACATCGGAAAAGCTCCACAGAAGTGGTAAACCAAGTGATCAATTTAAGCATTTTTCTGTTGTACTCCAAAGTACATCAGAACTTAACATCAAAATAAATGTAAGTGATCTTAAAAGAGAGCCTAATGTCACCAAAACCTCCTGATGATGGAAGGCACTATGTTGCCTTGAAGTATTTCTATTAAAGAAATACAGGATTTTGAAGGCTGTTCTGTCATATGTCAATTCTTTAAATAATTATATGCAAAATCATTATGACAGGAATGGTTTGTTTTAATCACAGTAGTGCAGGACAGAGCCTAGAGGACATAGCATACATGGAAGAGATTTACCAGAAACCTCACTTACAAATGTGCCAATCAGAGACAATGTATTCATTCATTTTTTAGTAAAGCATCCAATCCACGCAAGTGGTTTATGCTTTCATACTCATGATATTACTAATCCCACATTTTATAAAGCTCATCTAGCGGATACACAAATGCATAAATTGAACAGTTCCTTGGAAAATGTAGTTAGTGTCAATATATAAGCTAGAAATCCTTACCATATGCTGTGTGATTTGTGCAGTTCATTGGTTCTTGGGTACTATTGTCTATTTTAGGCTCATCGCACATATATGTTCAAGTAATTGAGGAAAACATTTTTCATATCAAACACTACAACAGGTTTAACAGTAATTCATTCCACCCGCTTTAAACCCTGAGGATTCAGGATGCACCTTGATGTTAGCTCCTACCCATCCCCCAAAATAGGAACAGCACATTACACTAAATCTGCTAATCCAATTTAATACACCAATATATCGCATAAGCTCCACATTTAATTAGTGCTGCAGTCAGCACTACCTAAAGCAACAATATTTATCAGTCACAGCCTCTGTATCTGAATGCAACAAGGTAGCATGCCTAAAGTAGTCTGCTTCCCTTATTTCAGTATCAGAGTACCTTAAAATTGAGGCATTCGGTTGAGAAGACGAAATCTGCAGTAACACAGAAAATTCACAGAACACCTAAAAACGAACACAGAACTCTGGAATGGTTTGTGTTGGAAGGGACCTTGAAGCTCATCCACTTCCAACCCCTGCCACGGGCAGGGACACCTTCCACTAGAGCAGCTTGCTCCAAGCCCCTGTGCCCAACCTGGCCTTGAACACTGCCAGGGATGGGGCAGCCACAGCTTCTCCGGGCACCCCGTGCCAGCGCCTCAGCACCCTCACAGGGAAAAACTTCATTATACCCAAACTGAACCTTCCCTGTTTAAGTTTTAACCCATTACCCCTTGTCCAGGAATTTGGACTAGAAAAAACACTGAGCAGTAACTAATAGGTCTGAATGCAGAG
The DNA here is from genome assembly GCA_028858755.1 of Ara ararauna. Taxonomy (NCBI): domain Eukaryota; kingdom Metazoa; phylum Chordata; class Aves; order Psittaciformes; family Psittacidae; genus Ara; species Ara ararauna. The sequence continues at coordinate 64,454,698 of CM054382.1, forward strand.
AGCCAAGTAAAGCAGGAGACGAAGTTAACTTTTCCAAGGTTTTCTTTCCTGACACTTTTGATGATCCATAATGGCCAGCTATCATCAACAAGCATTTTCTGGGGAAGGCCTGACAGGGTTTTGGAGAGTCAGGGTCTAACACATGCATCCTGCTCCTCTGGACTGCACAGAACTTAACCATGGTGCGAAGACACCGTGTCCCACTCAAGTGTCCTGCAAATAATGAGAAGGTGGAGGGGTGGGGAAGAAGGGTGTCTCATCCCGGGGGATTTATTAATTGAAAACTGGAGGCACCCCAACCTTGGACACACTGTACACCCCCAAAATGAACCCGGGCCACTGCTGACATGCCCTCTCCTGCCCTTTCCAGCCGGGACCCCCTCGGGGCTCCAGACCTGAGGTTTCCAGACACCCGAGGGATACCCCGGCCCTGTCAGGCCCCTCACACCCTCCACCTCCCCGGTTCCCCCCACCCGAGGCGGCTGGACAAGCGGTCCCCCTTCAAGCACCACCAGCCCCCCCGCAGCCCCATCATCATAGCGGCCGAGCCCCCGCCGCACGGCCCCAGCCCCGGCCGCGCTCAGGATATTGCCCCAGCCTCAGCTCGTCGCACTTCAGCGGCGGCTCCGTGCCCGCCGCTCCCTCCACGGCTGCACCCGCGAACCACAGAAGGACAAGCAGGATCCGCGCCTCCACCGCGCCTCTCCGCCTCCCCGGCCGCCGCGACGGCCGGGCGGCCATGACGGAAACGGCCGCTGCCGTTCGGCTGACTCGCGTGCCCGGCGGTGCCGCGGGGAGGAGCGGACCCCGCCGCGGGGGAAGGCCGCTTTCCTGCGGGGAGGGGCGGGGAAGCGTGGCCCTAAGGGCTGTTCTTGGGCTGGGGAGGAAACCGGCGCGGGATGTGGGGAAGATTGACCTCGATAAGCATGGCTCCCCAGGCAGCTAATGGTCAGCGCGGAAGGCAGAGCGTGCCCCTACTCAAAATGACGCCCATGCCCTGAGGAAACATGGCTGCGCCCGCCGCCAGCACTGAGCGGGACAGCGCGCATCTGCCCTTACTTAAGATGTCGGCCTTGAGTCGCTCCGCCTCCGTGCGGCCCGCGGGAGGCGTGGCGCCGGTGTGGGGCGGAGTTAAACGGGAAGGGCGCCTCCGCCGTGGGTTGCGATCGTGAGGTGGAGGATCGGTAGGACCGGGCCGAGAGGGGAGCGGAGGGTAGTGCGAGGGCGCTTCCTGCGCCTCCAAACACCGAAGCTGTGCCTTTGCCCCCGCCAGGTGAAATCTCGTATCCGGGTGTTGGTCACTGAGGGTGTCCCTGGTGGTGTCTGGATTTGGCTGGTGCTTTGGCAGTGTTTGTAAAAGCCCACGGAAGAGGTTAAAAAGGATGGACTGTGTGGCCCTGAATTGGGCAGTGCTGTGGCAGCCATGTGTCACTGTGTCCTGTGTACCCACAGCAGTCAGAGTGAATAAATAGTTCAGAACTCTTACTCTATAATCACATTAAATGGTGATATTTATTGTTAAAATGCTATTTATTTTACATCTAGATGGATACTAAATGCCTGAAGCAGGCAAGGTTTTATCAGTGTTTGCTCTTTGTAAGGCATTTTGTGGTGATGAAAACTTTAAACTGGCTTTAAGCTGCCAGAGGGCAGGCTGAGATGAGCTCTTAGGCAGAAGCTGTTCCCTGTGAGGGTGCTGAGGCGCTGGCACAGGGTGCCCAGAGAAGCTGTGGCTGCCCCATCCCTGGCAGTGTTCAAGGCCAGGTTGGACACAGGGGCTTGGAGCAAGCTGCTCCAGTGGAAGGTGTCCCTGCCCATGGCAGGGGTTGGAAGTGGATGAGCTTTAAGGTCCCTTCCAACACAAACCATTCCAGGGATTCTACCATTACCAACCTTTTCTTCAAGTACTAACCTATTTGGAGGTTGTTTCATGTCCTTGTAGTGTTTGGTTTTGAAGGCATCAGTTGTCAGTTATGACCTTCTGGGGATTATGGACTGTTTATAGGAGATAGACCATGTGGAGTAAATACACCTAGCAAAGGCAGTGTTACTCTCTTAAGCTTACATCTGCTCTAGTAACATATCCTGAAGACAAGTAGGGACCTAGAAAGTGCAAAAGAGTGGAAGTAACTCAAAGGTAGTATTTAAGAAAATGTCATTGCACAGCCCTTCTGGAAGTCCTTTGGTTTTGTTGGTCATGGTTTTGGTGACTGAATGGTGAATTGTACACAAGTCTGTTGGTACCAAAGAGAGGTTTGTCACAGTCCCTGCTACTCAAAAGAATCAGTAAAACCATAGATTTAAAATGTGTGGATGGCTGACAAAGAGCTCAGCCAGTGATGTGAAATATTGCCATCTAACAGCTTTTTGGGAGATTTGTGTAAACCAAATTGGCAGTCTTGACTTTAGCAAAGTATGCAAATGAAAATTGATACTCCTTCCAGCAACTGGAAGCGAAAGGCCGGGGCCAGAGTGTATTTTGTCATGAACTCAGCCCTCCGAGATCGAGACTGAGGTGCACTGATGAGAAAAGTGCTTGGCTCTTGTCTGCAGTGCATCTCTCGGATGGATAAATACATGACTTGCTGTTCATCACTGTCAAGGAAATTGTCACTTCTCACGAGCGCTACATTAATTAAAGCTGAGAGTAAGGACTGGGAAGTTAGGCATTTGGAGTCTGAATTTTTAAAGGAAGAGGGTGCAATGATGTGTTCGTAGCATGTTGCGTACTTTAGTGCAACTGCTGTCTCTTAGTAAAATAAAATGGGCACTAGAATGAGGGGAAAACAATCCGAAGAGGTATTTCCAAACCTTTTATAGCCCTTACCCTATGCAGCTATAAGGGCTGTATAAGATCTGCAAATGAGCTAGTGAAACCATGTAGCAGAATACAAATTGCTTTTGGAGTTTCCTTTGACCATTTTATGTCTGTGTGCATTTATAGCTTTAAAAATCTGAAAGTGGACTAATGTACACGTTTCAGAGGTAGAAAGCACCCGCGGTTCCTGTAATGATCGTCACCTAAATTGGTACCTGTCCAGTATTTTGCAACTAGCAGTAGGAAAACTTTGCTTTTATTGCCATGGCAGGCAACACGCCATGTCTCTTGAAAGCCGCAGGTAAGACTGTGTGTGTCAAGAGTGATGTTAGGAGCAGTGCTGGTTCTGGTGAGTGCTGTGAGAGGCAGTTGTGCACTGCCAATTCGGTGTTCTGTAGGGGAAGTATTATGACCCCTTAACTCCATCCAAGTCCCAGTCGTCCTGCAGCTTTTGATGTTCCCTTCTGTGGAAGTGTAGGGGCTGCAGTGCTGAGGCTCGCCTCACCTCTGCGAATTTGAGTTCAAAATGGCTCTGAATTCATGTTTGGACACTGATTTACTGCAAGGGAGTAAAAAAAAAAAAAAGCCCAAAACAGTTCTACAACACCCCCATGCACATTTTTCCCTCGCTGGGGAGTCTGCTGGCCATAGTGACAGGTATGCCCTTTAGGCCCATGATTTATAAATACACTGGCAAGTCAGGATTGCCTGAGAATTTACTTTGCTTTTAAGGTCTGCATTTCACAAAGCAGCTGCTTCCACTAGCTACTGCAACCAGGCTCAGTGTCCTGTTTGGGAGCCTCAGCCTATATTCCCTGTCCCCATCTTCATAGAATGGTTTGTGTTGTAAGGGACCTTAAAGCTCATCCATCCAGCTCCAACCGCCTGCCACAGGCAGGGACACCTTCCACTAGCGCAGCTTGCTCCAAGCCCCTGTGTCCAACCTGGCCTTGAACACTGCCAGGGATGGGGCAGCCACAGCTTCTCTGGGCACCCTGTGCCAGCGCCTCAGCACCCTCACAGGGAAGAATTCTTCCTAGTGTCTAAGCTAAACCGTTCAGCAGCAGCACGGAGAGATCGTGCCCTGCCCTGTTCCGAGACTGCAGTTCAGGTCGTATCTCTCCAGCACTCCCCGTTGCCGCTCGGCAGGCGGTTCGGGCCTCCCCGAGCCGGGCAGGGGCCGCCTGCGACAGCGGCGCTTCTCCCGCCGGGCCGTGCCGGAGCATGGGCGCTACGTGCCCGCCCGGCCGCGGTCTGCGGGTCGTTCCCTCCCCCGCCGGAGGGCTGCGGCCCGGCCGTCCCCCGGGAGGCGGCTCTCCCGCCGCGCCGCCCCGGCTTCCTGCGCCGCAGGTGAGGCTGGCTCGCCCGCCGCTTCCCGCTTCCGCCCAGGTGAGAGCCGGCGGCCATCCCGCTGCTCCGACCGGCGCCGCGTCCCGCCCGCAGGTACCGCGCGGTCCCAGCCCCTCAGCAGCGTCCCCAGCGCCGATGGGGAGCCGCCGCCTCTGCTCCCCGCCGGCTCGGTCGCGGCCCCGGCCCCCTCAGGCTGCCGAGGGCTGAAGGAAGGGCGGAGGGGCGGCGGTCGGTGAGGGCCTGAGGAGAGGCCTGGCTGCCCTCGGCGCACTGGGGCTGTCAGGTGTGGCGGTGTCTGGGAGGGGATGTCTCTCCCGGCAGGTAGAGTCAGCTTGTTGTGAGGGGTTTAATTCCTTCTCCAGGCAGCGCTGGCGCTTGGTTGTGGTGTAGGTCTTCTGGAGAAGTGTTTCCTGCGTCTCCTCGCTTCTTCAACTCCTGACCCGTGTCTGGATGTGAGCGCTGACATGGTCAGGATACCTGCCCTTGCCCACAGACTCCCACCTCAATGCCCTTTACGTTTTGGACACCAGGGCCCTCGGGGTCTCACTGACACCCCCATAAAGGCTGAGGAGAGCTGCACGGCTCCTGAAGGAGTGTCCCAAGAGGCAGGAGTTGTGCAAATAGTTTCCATTGCTTGGAGAGGCTGTGTCATGATGAGGAGAGGAGGTGGTGCTAGGCAAGTAAAGCATGGTTTGTAGCACTTCCCATCAGTGCCTCTCAGACTTCAGAGATTATTAACAAAGTAGGCTTTTATTTAGGGGTGATTAATAGGAAAACAGTTCTTTTGTGTCCCTTGTGATTTTTGAAGCATAGAAATTCAGCATGGGTTCAGGTCTAACAGCTCTGTTCCTCCATGAAGTGATTTGTTTGTTGCTTACACCATCATCATAGTAACTTTAGGATTTATTGGCTGATTTCAGTCAAAGACAATATTTCTAACTCAGAAACAAGTTTTCCACGAGCTCTGTGAAAACAGGTTTCTGAGACCATGTTGTTTCTTTGTGAAGAGCAGCTTCGGCATGAACTCACCCTTCTTTTAGACTTGAGAGAACCCACACCAGTGCTTCCCTAGAGGCTGAGATCCATGGAAATTCAGGTTCTGCGTGTTGAAAGTTAGCATGCCTTGGGAGTGAGTAAGGCTCATTTTGATCTACATGGAGACTGGTGATCACAGATGCAGAGGTTTTGGTTGTTTTTTGCTTTCCATCTTGTGGTTGCTAATCATAGGTAACAACAGAACATGCTCAGTTTGCCCATGGAGTAGGGTTTTTATATTCAACAATGTTTAGCTTTGACCTGCTTTACCCTGGAAATGTGGTGTATTTGTGTTCAGGTACTCACAGCACTGTCTGGTTATTCCCTTCTTTAAGTGCCTGAAGCAGTTGACACACTCTACAGCAGCACTGCACAGAACAGCAGGTTTTGGTCGTTTCATCTGAGAGGGGTGTGCGTATTAAGCTTGGTTGGACTGACTTGTTCTGTACATTCTGAATTGTTTCAGAACAGGATGGAAAACTGAGTGTAACATGTAGGACACCAAAATATGTGTTAAAAGAGTGTTTTTTTCACAGGACGTTGTTGCTTGTTGGCGTGTGAACTATGCAATTTCTAATATCTGGAGGTACAAGTGATGCTGTGTAAGAGCAATTTAGGATTAAGATGTTGCTTTCCCTTTTGCTTTTAGCAAATTTAAAACTATTTGGGCTGAAGTTTCCAAGCCTGAGCTCTCTCTCATGAGGAAGATAATGTGCACCATATCAGTCACTTGCTAACCTGTCCCTGGAAGTGTTCAAGTCCAGGTTGGATGAGGCTTGGAGCAGCCTGCTCTAGTGGAAGGTGTCCCTGCCTGTGGCAGGGGGTTGAATTGGATGAGCTTTAAGGGCCCTTCCAGTTCAAACCATTCTGTGGTTTCTGATTGGCGTCTGGCAGGGGGGTGATGGCAATGGAAGACTTAAACCTTTCAGTTCTTCTGATGACCTCTGCTGGCATCAGCATGGGGGAATTCCTTTTTTACTTAGTCTGCTTTTGAAGAAGATCCAAGTCTTAGGATTTCATACAAAACCTGATGAAACTTTCCCACTCCCTATGATGCGTTTGAGTTCCAATCTCAAAAGTGAAGACAGTGAAAACCCAGATGCATGCTGTGCTGGGGTGTGGGTTGGGTTGGCTTTTTTTCTGGTGCTAGAAAACACTGAACTTTCTGAAATTCATTATTTTATCAATGATTTTACAGTTATCCTGGGAGTTCTGACATAAATTTTGAATGGAGGTTTGCTGTTTTGTCTACCAATAAGATAAATCAGTGGCTCTAGAAATCAGAGAATGGAGCTAAGGAAGTTGAATGGGGAGTGAGTGAACTGATTTTAACAAGCCAAGCCAAAGTGTTTTGGATCACTCTTCAAAATTATCACCTAGGAATGGACCTCCTGATTTAGCAGCTGTCTGTTGACACCCTGCTTGGACTTAGCACTGGTATTCGGAATTTGTTTAATGATAAGCTGCTTGGGCTCCTAAAACAGCTCAATAGCACATGGGGTTTTGTCTTTCTCTGGTGCCCAAAAGCTAGTCATAGAGACCTGTCCTCAATTATACATTACTTGAAAACTTTATATTAGTTTATATTTTCAGAGATCCCAACACAAGACGGCGATGTTTAACATATAACACACTTTCTCCCTCTCCCCCAAACTCTCGTTTTTATGAAAGAAAGGAGAACAAAGTAATACTGAGGGTGGGTTTAAAACATATTGCACACACACACAATCATTAAATAACACTGCAAGCTGGCTGGAGGCCAGCTTTGATCAGGAGGAGTCCCAAAGTGCTGTGTAAACTTCAACTATTAAAAAAACTGGACTTGAAGTCCACTTTGGTGTCCACCGGCACAGGGTGGTCTGCAGTGGCTTTTAGCAATGCTTTGGAGCAGCTCAACTTTCTTTCATCTTCCCGCCCTCTTCTGCGCCTCCTTCTTCAAGGGACTAGATGGAGCCTAGATCTCTTACCTATGTTTTTCTGCCTAAATGTTTCTTTCTTGGAGCTGTACCCATTGCTATAATTGCTATTGTTACCCCCGCTGTAATGGAAAAACAGATTAGTCTTGGGGACTGTCAGCACGGTGCTTTGAGGCTGGTTTGAATGACGCAGGCTGTTTCTCAGGATGCAGTTTGCCAATGCAGCTGAGCTGCTGCTGCAAGGTGTGGTCCTGCTGCCCTGGTACTTCTCAGCCCCCTCCTGCATGCCAGTGCTGGCACTTGAGAACCAGCTGGACAGAAAGCTCACCCTATCAAAACATGAAGGGTTTGTCCTGCATGTTTAGCTCCCTGTTCCAGCTCACTATGGGATCGGATGAATGAGTGCAAGCACAGATGGAAAGGGAAGAACAAAATGCATGAAAGAAGGCTGGAGAGCTGGACCAGCCTCTTGGCTTCAGCTATTAGATGGGCATGGTGCTGTCAAGTCATCATTATTTACTGCCATGCTGGATTTCTTTTCTGGGTTTCATCTTTTCTTTGCTCTACTGCTGGTTTAAAGGTGCTGCAAACCGCTTTTCCTAACAGGAGTTATTTTGCACCCCTTTCTGATGTTTCGCTTGCTTTAGGTCTTTCTCTTTTCCCCTCTTTTAGCTGCTGATATGAGGTAGAAAAACAGAGGAGGGAAGTTAAACTGGGAAGAAAGAACAAATTTCCATATTCTTTGTCCTGTTTTGTTAAGATTCATGCAGCATTTTTAGTGAAAGAGGTTAAGTTTTGTCTTTTTGGTTTAGATGAAGACTCGGGAGTGTGTAAGGAAATGGTATATTCATCTGTTCTTCAGAATCAGGTCTCAGCACAGAATCAAAGGCTGCTGTGCTCTTAGAAGTATTTTATTTCAAATGGAAAATAAAGCTGCAGCACTTACAAAAGTTCAGATACATTTCTGAAAATCTTTCAAGGGTTCTATGGGTTTGCTGCTTCAACTCTTGCTATGAGTTTGATTTAAAATGACCTCCTAAATCTGTTAATAGTCTCACAAAGTGTATCATTTTGCTTGGCCTTGGGTGGAAACCATGCAAACCCACCAAGTACTGCAGGAATCCCTCCAGGAGCCAAAGCTGCTCAGATGCTGTAAAGGTGCATAAGTCTGCAATTGTGCTTTGTGACAAATCTCTGTTGGTTTGTTTTGTTGTTCAAATTAGGTAAATCAACTTAATCTGACTCTTTAGGAGAAGCTTTTCACCTGCATAATTAATATTTCATTAAATATAAGTGTCCTCCCAGAACTCAAGATGTTTTCAGTGTGAGCACAGACAGCATTGGGGTAGGTCTGAAAGATCAGAGGTCCTGCTGGGAGAGACCCCTGGGGATTTGCTTATCCTGGTGTCACATTCAGATGCATATGACCCTTTCTACACTTGAATTGCAAGATTAAAAAGTAAATACTGAGCTCTATATATATACAGTGAGATATATATATGTGGCTATTTATGTTCGAAAATAATTCCAAATACATTATTCTAAAATGACGAAGTTATATATTGGGTAGAGTTAAAATGAATTGTGCTATTAAATAGCTGGCGTCTTTCAGAGGAGCTTGTACCAGGGGCAGAAATCTTGTTTCTGATGTGTTTTGGTCTAAATGCCTTGATGGGTTTCAGAATGACAGGCTCCACATCAGCGTAATAACATGCAAGTAAGGGTACAAATTTATCATCGCTGCTAATTGCAAGCCTGTTGTTTTCATACTGCCATCTAGGCCTCAGCCCCAGTTGGGGACCTGTTCTGTTTGGCACTGTGGAGGAGCGTGATGAAGGATATTCTGTTCCTTTAAAGCTTGTCATGTGCATAGAAAAGAGAAAGGCAAGCTTCTGTAAGAGAAGGGAATGGGCTTCTTTCACCTGCTCAGCACCAGGGCTGTGATTAGAGCTGAACTCCCTTAGGAATGTGTTGGAATAGGGATTGATTTGGCCAATTTGGGACCTCAATACTATGTTGCCTTGTGAGTGGAGGGAACTTCATTGTTTTATAGAGAGATGCAAGGTTTCTTCTATGTTGCCATGCAGCAGGGCTTAGCTATCATGATAAGAATACTGTCTACAATAATTAATGGGGTGGAAAGTCTCTTTTAAAAAATAGGAAAATTTTAACTGTATGTATATTTGAAAGATCACAACTTTAATGTCCATATTCAAAATAATTTGGTTGAACATAGCTGTGTTTCAGTTTTTGTGGATAATAACCTGATTTTTATAACCAAAACCAGGTTTTTATAGCATGCACTTTTACTCATATTTGAAAGAGTTGTTCATATTCCTCCCAGGTTACGGAAGGAAAATACACAGAACAAGGAGGGGTTTTGGGATGTTCTGAGGCTGCAGCGCAACTATATTGAGAACTTTGTTGAATACTTGCTGTAAACCACAGGGGTAGTAGTATTTTTCTTTAATTAAACTTGTTATAGTTAGCTTAGTATTTCATTACTGGATTTGTTGACTGTGTATCTGTTAGCATTCTGCTTGTGTATGTAATTTATTCATTTGATTTCTTTTTAGACCTCATCTAGGTTATCCTGAGCAATTCCAAAAATACCCTTCGCCATGCCTGAAAATCCTGCTGCAGGTATGTAGGCTGAAAGTGATTCCTCTTGTTACCCAGTGAGGAATGAATCTTCATTCCTAGCATGTATTGCTTTGTGATGCAGACAAACAGCAGGTGCTGCAGATCCTTGATCGTCTGCAAGCAAAACTACGTGAGAAGAGAGATTCCCAACATGCTGAAAACCTGACTCTTCTACGTAATACACTCAGGAGCCCTTTGTTTAACCAAATCCTGACTCTCCAGCAGTCCATCAAGCAGCTGAAGGAGCAGGTGAGTGTAAAATGACAGCTGTTGGTGGGATGATAACTATGGTGAACGTGGAATGCAAAACAGGGTATGTAGGTGGGTGTTAATGAAGGCACCCTCATTAATCAGCTGTGACTTGGTGTGAGTGAATGTTGGGCTTTTTGTTTTGGTCAAGTTAGTATCTACAGAGCCAGTACTGAAAAGAGAAGTGGTATTGCCACAAACAGGTCATAGGGCAGAATGCTTTGACAGAGATGCAGAAGAGGCAGGCATTGAGAACCACATCAGCTGGAAAAAAGCATCTGCAAAAGACATCAGCTCCAGTATTTTGGGTTTTCAACACAGTTGGAACTGGAATCCTTTGTTTTTCACAGAAGTTAAATACTGTTTATCAGCTAACTGGCAGCATCTTTTCTCCTTAAAAGACATCATCACTTAGTTCCTGCTGACTTGTACAAGAATGGTTAACCTGCTTTGGGAAAAAAAATCTAGGAAACCACTCCTGAAGATTTGCCGAGCTCTGGTGCAGATGTACCCAAGCTAGCTTTAAATGGCTTGGCTTCAGCAGTGGAAGGGACTTGTGTGAATTGGTTTATAATACCAACTGGCCCTTAGATTTTGTGGACGTGGGCGTCAATGCCACCTCTGCATGAACCGGTCTCACTGTGCAGTTAGCAGAGTCAGGCATGCAAACTTTAAAACAGGGACTAACTTGGCATATCCTAAGCAGCAGCAATCCCTGTCTCTCCTGCTACTGCCCCTAAGATCATTTATCTAAGGTCATACTTTGTGGCAGTGGCATAATATATTTTATATTCAGAATGTCCAGAATTATCATATCTAGAAAAGTTAAGTTTTCTTGAAATTCTTTTTAAGCATGTTTTTAAACATACGTGTCCCATCCTTGGCAGAGTTCAAGGCCAGGCTGGACGGGGCTTGGAGCAGCCTGCTCTAGTGGAAGGTGTCCTTGCCCATGGGCGGGGGGCTGGAATTGGATGAGCTTTAAGGTCCCTTCCAGTCCAAACCATTCTAGGATTCTGTGTCTGACATGAGCAGTTTCATTCAGAATGGGATTTTTCAGTTTACTATGTTGCACTGGGAATATTTCTTCATTTCTTCATTTTCTGTCTGAATAGAAATTGAACTGCAAGTTCTAGCAATGTTAGCATGGCGAAGGGTAGGTAGTTTGTACCCCAGGCTCTCTCTGGGAAGGAGATAATAGACAGCAGGCCTTTGGCTCCTGAGTGACTAAGTGGCTCTTAAATAAATTGATTCTTGTGCCAAATTTGTCTAGGTTTGCCTGACAGTTTCAACAGCAGTTGAGCGATCCTTTAGTGTTTGGTGCTTTTTTGCATGTGCTGTTTCTGGAATATCAGGGTGAAAGAGAATAATGGGCCAGACAGGGAAGCATCATGAAAGAAATAGAGAAAATGAGTGGAATAGAAATACAACTGAAACATTTAGGGAACTTTCCTTCTGAGAAACAGTTAAAACTTGGTAGCTTGGTTATAGTTTATATATTAACATTGCCTTGTTTATACAGGTGAGTATATTTGTGTTATTAGGCATCTATGAGCATATGTATGCTTTCTTCTTTGGCAGTCTTCACACAAAATGATATATGTAGGAATTTCTTAATAGTTTTTCTGCATCTTTGTTAATTTTCAACAGCTCAATTATATGCCTCCTGACCGTTCTGTAGATTTTGATTTTACCAAGAGAGGGCTGCTAGTCTTTGCTGACAAATCAGTTGCTGCTGGGAATGTGTATCCACCATGCAGTTCACCTGAACCCAAAGTGTCTACCTTCACTCCAAACCTGGGAGTTAATGAATTTAACCAAATAATCCAACAGATGGCAAAGGTAAGGCTCTCAGGTTTAGTGAACCAAACTTATTTTCCTTGAATGTCAGAAGTTTTTCTTCCAGGCTTTTGTAGTACATTCTCAAACATGTTTTTTTGCTGTGTATCTGGGAGTGTGGTGCCTCCTAGCCAGTCAGAGAGTAGAAGTGCTGAGGATAACTTTGCCCTGTGAAAGATCATGCAGTGGCTTGGTGTTTGGATTTGTTACCATTTTTCTTTCTTTGCCATGCTTTTTTTACCTTTCTACCAAAGGCACTAATGGAGATAAGAAATTTCAGTTGCCAGAAAATGTTTTGGGTATTTGATGACACTTAATTGAAAATGGACATTTTCTGCTTAAACTTATTTTGATGGAGAGACTTGTTTTATCAAGCACATTTTAAATTGGAAATGTCCCAGTTTGGTTAATATATGGACAGTGCAAATGATTAAAAGACCTGGCGTGTGATATTTTATTTAACTCTTCATTTAGTTTGTCTAAGTTTTGCCAGACAGATGCTGATTTCGTTAACATGTGACGTCGCATGTACCAGATGCTTATGGAATTTGTACAGGTGCAGACACCACCCATGTGGGATTGGTATTTATACCACAAATGTATTGTTCTGTGTTTCTTTGAACCATTAATGTAATTGGTTACTCAGGCCTTGCTATAGTAAGTAACTGTTGTTAATTGACTACCTTAATGTAGCTGTAATATTTTGAGCATAACTCTTCTCATTACTGGGTCATTAACTCATCAGATAAAAGATTTAGCAGTGAGGACTGCACATTGTTTTAGATAAACCAGCTGTGATAGCAGTGTATTCTCTAAGTAATATTTCCTAGTAAACACCCCCAGAAATCTTGTGTTAGAACTGAAAAGGAAGCAGCTTTTCACGAAAGCCAGCTCTTTGTAGCATTTAGTGTGAAGTTGCAGGGAGGGGAAGGAAATTAAGTTTTTTATTTAAAAGCTGCAATCTTTTGAAAACACACACACGCAGACACCCCACACCCCCCTAAAAATCAGCATTAAACACAAAGGGAGCCAAAAGACAAGTCATTTAGTTTAGCTATGCAGCGTTTCCAGAAATCCCAAATATATTGCTCTAGACAGCACTTCGTTCATAGTTTTCATCCAGTTTGGAATTCATCTCATAATGTGAATGAAGTGTGAAAGCAGCTCTTAAATTCCCCGAGGTTTCAGAACCTCAGAGTACTCGCATATCCAATACTTTGCTATATTAAAAATAATAAATGGAGGAGCTTTTATAGAAATAACATTCAGTATTTTGCCTTTGTTTAGTCTTAAGAGGCAAATAATTCTCTGGGTGTTCATAAATCTTAAACTAGCTCATTGTATTGCGTTAAAAATTAGTATATATTTTTCTCTTTTATTAGGGGAGACAAATAGAATCAATAAAGATTGAAAAGCCTTCTGTTGGAGGTCTTGGATTTAGTGTGGTTGCCCTTAAAAATCACAGCTTGGGAGAAGCTGGTATCTTTGTCAAGGAAGTCCAGCCAGGAAGCATAGCTGACAGGTGAGATCTTTATAATTGTATTGGAAAATTGCAGCGTTTCCACGAAGGGAAAAGTCATGACTTTCACATTGAAAACTCTATAAGACTCACATGTTTTTCTGGGTTATGTGGTAGGGTGTTTTGATAGTGGTATCTTCAATTCTGGCTTTTCAACTAAACGGCCTTGTGTTTTCAGGACCGGATTTTCTGATGAGTTTTAAATATCTGAGCCATTCGTAAATGGAATTTCCAGAAATCATGACTCACTTGAGAGAATCTTGAGAACTGATTTAAAAAACAAAAGAAAACTCAGAAAAGAATACAAGGAAAATAAAAATTAGCCTTCATTTGATTTTTTTATGCATTGTGTCCCTGAAATATTTTCCCCCTCCTTGTTTCTTTATTTATGTGCCTATGACAATGCCCTATTTATAGTTGGTTTTACTGTTTGTTTCCTGTGTAAATTTAGATCCAGTCCTCCCGACAGATCCCTGCACAGATGTCATCATAGAATCAAGGCTTCAGGCAGTTTCTTCCTGTATTGTCTGTGGGTTTTCGCCCAACAACAAAAGACAGAGCAATCCTTTAAAAATAAAATGTGATTGTAAAACCACAAGAGTTGGCATGAGACAAATGCAGTGCTTGGAATTATGTTTCAAGAAAATGTGTCTAGATTTCAAGTCATTGGTGTCACTTTTTAAATAACACATGTCAGGAAGTGCCAACACAGGATGACAAAAAGAGTGGGGAGAGGTTGGAATGATAATGGCTATGGGCCCACAGAGAACACACCAGAGAGCTCTTAAAGAAAAGCATATTAGGCTCTTTCAAAGTGGAGACAGATGGACTGATCCGGATGTCAAAGGAGGGTGAATATCTCACTTTAGGATTTGATGACCTGCTGCTCACTTTCTTTGATGAGAGAATCTAAAATATGGTTTGTGCTTGAAGAAAGTGATTTCTGGGAAACATCTTCAACGTCGCATGATAAAAAGGAGGTTTAAAATGCGTTAGTTAAGATGTGCAGTTATATTGTTTTGGAGTTTATAAATTTCCCCAGCAGGCTTCCTATTTTGCTTCTGAGACAAGATGTCCTGGAGACTTTTTTTTGGATTCCTACAGAGCTTTGAAGGCAGTGTCTGTCTAAGTAACAGTTTGGTCTCGTGCTCAGAATGAATATTTAACAAAGGAGATGAGTGATGGTTTCTCTCTTGTCACAAATCTAAATTCATCACTAGGGCGAATTAACTGTGACATTGTGTATTATCTCAAGGTATAACTTGAACTGTGTATTGCTCAAAGGAGGTTTCATGCCTGAAGTTTGATACTGTAAATTCTGAGTAAAAATATGCTGCTCAACAATCTTTAGATTAAATAATGATATAAACCAATATCATAGCCTGAGTTGTGGGTACTTGGAGATAGTATCGTGTAGTGCTAAACATAATGAGGAATAGTTCCTAGTTCATTATGTAACTACAAAAATATTTTTTTCATGCACTGTGATTCAGTATTATCAGGAAAAGATGAGGGGGTTTCATGGAATTTTGAATAGAAGCAAAAGAAAAAATTGAGCTCATGTCTGTACTGTGTTAAGGTTGGAACACAATACGTTGCGTGTAGTTTGGGTGTTGCTGAAGACAGTCTAATAACCAGATTTAAAAAAATATATAAATATTTAACCTTGCATAACTGTGTATTGTGCATATGCTTATTTAAATTGCACAAGCCTCTTGTGAAGTCACTATGCTGCGTTTTACATTTTCTTTCAATGTTTTGTTCAGGGATCAAAGGCTAAAGGAAAACGACCACATACTGGCCATTAATTGCACCCCATTGGATCAGAACATTTCCCATCAGCACGCTATTGCCCTCCTCCAGCAATCCACAGGATCCCTACATCTGATTGTGGCTAGGGAGCCGGTTCAAGGGAACAACAGAACTTCAGCTGTCTTTTTAAGTGATATAAATCCACCTGAGACTGTGAGTTATTGTAATACTGTCAAAATCAGATTTTGAACTATGCTGGATATTTTTTTGTGGTTGTGTTTGTGTTAGCAAGCTTTGCATATAGGGATTTTTATCTTTAATCAGATTTTCTATGTGATGACATTTCATTTAGACTGATCATGCAATAAGTATAAGGCTGCCTTTGCAAAGCTGCGTGAGGTTGTTATAAAATAGATCCTGGGTTTTTAGGGGATAGGAGAAGCTGTAGTAGCTCAACATATTCTTAGCAGCAGGGTCTGTTCAGCATAGGCTGGGTAAAGCATTTTACATGTATACCCAGCTGAAATTTGGTTGTGCTCAGCAATTGAAGATGCTCTGATTACATCTTGAAAGAGTGTAAACATAACCTGTCCTGAATGCTGCTTGAAATACCCCAACCAGTTTAAACTTCAGCTGCTCAAAACAAAAAGCCTTCTCTTTGCTTTAAAAACAAACAAAAAGTATCTGTTAAAGAACCTCTCAATCCCTGTTTATTTATCACTTGGGGCGGGGGTTTACACTACAAATTACATTGATTGTGAACCCTTTTGTTTTCTCGACCAAGGAGAGATTGTCACTGGGACATGTAATAAGCTAGGGCTGAACTTCCATCTGTGTTCAAACCGTATGGTCCAGGTGGCTTCACTGAATCTGGTCAAACTGCACACCTAAACCCAGGGTTTGCAATATTGGAATCTTAATTTATTATGCTAGTAGGTTTTGATGAAAATCTGCTTAAGAGCAGTGCTTTTCCTTATTCTCAGTAATTATTTCCCTCATGATTATTCCAGAGCTAGTGAAATCTGAAGGTTTTAGTGGATAATCAATATTGTTTATTACACTGAAAATTTTAAAGAATTAAACTTTAACTGCTTTTTCATTGAAAGATCTGCACTGAACAGACTAACAAAATAAAATACAAATATATCTCTCTACAGGGGGTCTTTAAACTTCTTTTATGATATTTAAGTGGCTTTGGCAAAGATTTTCAGTATGCTAATAAATCCTTTATTCACAGAAGACTTAAATCTGCCTACTTTGCTCCATTTTGGTTTCTATGAGATACTAATCTGACAGAAACATTGGCTGGGTTTGGGTTGCTTAACAGCTTTGTTATTTTCAGATTGTCTTGTAGAACATAAGGTCATGGTACAGTGTAGCTTAGAAACATGCTTCCAATTCAGTATGGCAGAACATCATACTGCGCTATTAATTCAGCATGTACTGGTGGTGTTTAGAGCGTGTAAGTGAAATAACAGAAATAGGAATCTGGGCAATGCTAAGTGAAAACTAGGCCAGTGCAAGCCTCTGTTTTTCTCTGTTGTTTGTAATATTCTTGATTTATGAAAAAGTAAAAGGATAGTTTTCATTTTGGCAACAAAATCTTGAACTTGGTTTTTCTTAGTCAAGCTTTTTTTCCTAGTATCCTGTTATCCTGAAAGCAAAGGACAAAGTGTGTGTTTAAAAACAGATGAGAAATCCCACTGTGTATTTATAAGGAAATGAAGCTGACTGAACAAAATCCAACAGATCTCCAATATGTGGGGCAGGGAGAGAAAATTGCTCTGATGAATTCTCATTCCTGGTACATGTGAAAGTGAGAAGCATTGAAGATCAGCTGAAATTAAAATCTCCTGTTTCTATTAATTGCAGATTCACTGGGGCCATGTTGAAGACGTTGAGCTGATTAACGATGGTTCAGGATTAGGCTTTGGAATTGTAGGAGGAAAATCGAGTGGAGTAGTTGTAAGAACAATTGTTCCTGGGGGATTAGCAGATCGGGTAATTTGTTATATTATGTCACTTCTTGTTTGATTGTAGAGTATAATTAACTGGTTTTGACAGTCTTAAAATAAACTTAATACACTTAAACAAAAGGAAGCTGATAGCATCAAAGTCTGAATGCCAACATATACTTTATAAATAAATGTTGAAGGTATGATTAAGGAAAAAGTCAGCACCTGATATGAATTAAGTTGTTTCTCAGACACGCTTTGGCTTTTATAACATTGAGCATGAAGAAATTTGGAAAAGTTGTCTAACCTTCAGATACATTCAGATTATTTGTTCTCCCCCAGATTGACCAAGGGCTGAAAATATCAAAAGTATTGAAAGTGTTTGAACATCCTCCATAGAATTTGGCAACATTTATAGGGACAAACTCTCCAACTGAATTGCCAGGCAAGAGAATCTGCCTGGCAGATTGAACAATTGAAGTAATTGCATTGCAAATTTCACTTCGTAGATTGAAGATGTCCTGGTTTTAGTGGGTTTTGTTTTAAAGGGGTTTGATCCCTGCCTTCCTGTCTAACCAGTTCAAGGGGACACTTAGGATTGATGCAAGCTTTTTATAGTTATTGATACCTTTTAAAGTTGCACAGGTACAGTTTGCAACCTTTGATTGCTAATCTTTAGAGACTCAGTGCTGAGTGTTGGTGCATTTTAGGAGTAGAACACGTACAACAGCAAAACAGGTATGGATTTTTAATGTGAATTTGATCATGTCAGGTTATAATGTTTGAGGTTTGGAACGCATGCAGATCTGGTAGGTGGCAAAGGTACTTCCTCTAGTATAGGATGGAAACAAAAACTGAAGATTGGGAGAGCTTTACTGGAAAATGTTGGTTTTTCCTTGGCTTCCCCTCTCTGAACCTGTCATCTATAAATGAGTATTTTTTAATTACTGTGTAACACCTGTTTTGCTGTAAGGAATAAAGTGTTTTGGCTACAAGTGAAGGATGTAAGTTAAGAACTCACCACATCATTCTCAGCTGAATGAGACATCACTAAGAACATGTGAAATAATGAGCACATACCTGTGTTAAAATTGGGTGAGTTTGGAAATGACTTTGAGTTAGTTCTGGGCAAATGATTCTATGATTCTAAAACTCTGCTATGAGTGCAGTATAAATGAATGCATCTAAAGTGGTGCTGATCAATACCAGGTGAGGATTTGGTCCTATGAATGCTTGCTTATAATAGGAATGATGATGGAGGTCATGAATCATAATTATAGTGTAAAAATGGTTTATGTGGGGTCTTGTTACCTTCAGTGGATTTACTCACCCACGTTGGAGCTAGTCATATGAGAAAAGAATTGCCAGGTTTATATAGGAGTATTAGGAAAAACTCTTAGAAGTCTTAAATCAAAATGTTGTGTTTTGTGTTCTGACCCCTACCTGTTGAGGAATATTCTATAAAAGAGCAATACATAAACTGTGAGATTATAAAACATTGTTGCTGTCTGTTTTCTCCTAAGTGAGAAAAGCAACCACTTAGGAATGGTGCTGTTCAACTTGTATATCTTACTCAGTGTTGAAAGAGTTGATTTACTGCTGTTAACCACTGTGGCAGTGCAAATGCTTCCTTGAATTATTGAGTATGTTACCTTTGTGGTCAATTTTATGGTATTTTTTTGCTCCCATGTCCATGAAGATGCCTGTACACACTTAAATTTTGTAATGGAAAAGATATTTTATGTATAAACTGGCAACATTTTTATTTCTCAATTTTATTTATGTTTGAAGGATGGGCGGCTCCGGACAGGAGATCACATCTTACAGATTGGAGGGACTAATGTGCAAGGAATGACCAGTGAACAAGTTGCCCAAGTGCTGAGAAACTGCGGGAATTCTGTTAGGATGATTGTTGCAAGAGACCCAAAGTGTGAAATTATGGAGGCTCCACCGGCTCCTGTGAGCTGGCCAGTCAGTACATTACCTTCCTTTCCAAATGGAAATGTAAGTATCTGGTGTTTGCTTATGACAGTTTTAAGTACGTTTGTGGCTTGTGATCAGAAAGGAGGAGGAGAAGAATGTTCTTGAGACCTAAAGTGCTTCTCTTTTGAGCTTCCAGATATCATATGCATGTGTTTAAGTGGTCATTATTGGAGCCCTGCCTTCTATAATCTGTCCCTTTTTCCTGTATGTTATTAATACCTATAATCTTGGGATCAGAATGACCAGCTTTACAGAATTTATTTCACAGTAGGTAATTTAATTACCCAGGCCATAAACATTATCAGTAGATGGGACTTTTAGTTCTCCTTCTTAGCTCATTACATCTTTGCTAATCAATCATTTGGAAGTGAATTTAAAACTTAACTGTGAATTTCCCTAGTCTGAAACTCAGAGCGCTGTGGCCACACCAGAATTATTCAGCACAATCATCTTTTTATGAAACAGAAGTGTAATGTTTTCATAGTCTACGCTACTGTCTGTGATAGGAAATATATCTAAAAATTTTGAAACTTGTTTTAACAAATCTTATCATGGTCATATCAAAGTCTCTTGTTTTTGAAGTCATTCTTTTCAGTTTTGAGTAATTAAAATCAACAAATGCTACACTAAGTGTACAGTAGGTCTTGAAACATAAACAAAGCTGTGCTTGTGTACCATCTGCTACTACTGTGCTGCTTAGATTTAGGTGTAGAATCTGAGTAGCCTTTTCTTTCTTGTCTAGTTTCTTGAATGTGAGTGAAGAGAGCTATTTTTTTGAAGCACCAGTTTTATATGTCAGACTACCAGTCATATTGTTACAAACTCACCTTCTTGCTTACTGGGCATAGTCACTGCAAAGGCAGCGATTGGCTTTGTGTCTTGCATCTCTCTGGAGGACTGTGGCTGAAGTATTTTGGGTTCTTCTCAAGCTTCTCTTAGGAGGATTGGTGTAGTAGGAAACAGAAGTGGCAGACAGATGGGAGGGGGTAATCTGTGTACATAAGGTTGGAAGTCTTAAAAGTGGGCTTGCCTAGTGCTCCGAAAGAGGCTTTCCTAGAGAATCAGCATTGCTATAAAGCACTTCTTTTCTGGCTGTATGATATTTTCCAAGGCCCACATTATATGGTCCTAGTTTTGTTTTCTCTACAAAGGACTATGTTTCTCAATTCCTCACCTTAAAGATGAGCCTGTTTGTCGCTGATGGACCCCAAGCATTGCAGATGCTGCAGACTGTCTAAAATGTTATTCCTTCTGGATGTCTTCTCAGTGTCCTCCTTATTCCTGATATGTAGTTTAGAGGGGGAAAAAAATCATGTTGCAATTTCATCTACGTTCTGAGTATCATCTCCTGTTTTCTGAACTAAATAATGCCTTCAACTTTAGATTTGAAGAAACTCCTCTTTCTGGTGTTGAGAGATTTGAATAGCCAAAAATAATGGCTAATCTGAATGTATCTATTAATGATGAGTTTCATGATCCACCTTTCAGTTTGTGTTAGATTTACAACATCACTTCTTCCTTGATCCAGTTTCTGTCTGATATCTGAGTACTCTCACTAGCTGTGAGCTTTGGAATAGCAAGTATTTACCTTTTCTTTTTTTGCAAACCAGCAGAAAGACATTTTTAATACATGGTTAGGTTTGTTCAGTTTTATATTTGTCATGGGTTCAGCAGCAGCAGTCATTTTTTCTGCTTCTTGGTAGCTGGTGCAGCACTGTGTTTTTGATTTTGGGCCTAGGAACAGCGCTGATAACACCAGTGTTTCGGTTACTGCTTAGTGATGTTTTGGTCTGGCCAAGGACTTTCTGAGTTTCATGCTCTGCCAGGGAGGAGGGGAGCCGGGAGGAAGCAGAGACAGGACACCTGACCCAAACTGACCAAAGAGGTTATTCCATACCACAGCACGTCATGCCCAAGATGGAGGACGAAGAGGAGAGACTCAGAAGGGTGGGGGGTGCACTGCTTGGTCGGGTTTGGTTTTAGGTGGTGAGAAATTGTATTCTTTCCTTGTATTTGCCTTGTCATTATTATTATTGGTGGTAGCAGTAGTGGTCTGTGTTATACTTTAGTTACTAAACTGTTCTTATCTCAACCTGTGGGAGTTGCATTCTTTTCGATTCTCCTTCCCATCCCTCCGGGAGTGGGGGGCAAGATAGAGGGGGGAGTGGGTGAGCAAAACTGCGTGGCTGACTGGACTTAAACCACGACAATATTAATATTTTATTTCCTCAAAATTTCCTGTAGTAGAGAATGACTGAAACTACTCATGCCTTTGCATGGGCACAGCAGTCATATTATCTGTACTTGCCAAGGTACTGATGGCAATATTAGCAGCCTACTTGTGCTGACTGGATTTAGGATTCCATACTTAGATGTTTCCAGGTTCTGCTTCCAGTGTTTTGCATTCTACCAGTAACATTATGTAAATTAATAGTCTGTAGCACCAGAGACATGACTATGAAGGGCTTTTGACTGTCAGAATAGCAGGACTCTCAAGGCCATAGCTCAATTTCAGATGTTGCTATAGGCTTGTTTACTCTTTTGGTTCCCTGTCCTAAAGGTAAGTGATAGAGCATCTCAGCTTATCTTCATCTCCCTCAGTGTCTTATGGAGCAAGAGAGTTGGAAAGCATTTAAGGAGCTGTATGTGTTGGTGAGTGGAGGGAGGTCTGTGTGATAAGGAAATAGCTGTCCATCCATTTCTTTTTCAGTGAAAAGTGAAATAGGCCATAACATTGGCCTGCTTTTAATATAGCTCCTTCTAAAGCTGGTATTTCACAAGCATTTGATTAAACTTCTTTTGTTTTGCAATTCCCTGGTCCAATTTTTGCTGTTGGCAGTGACACTATCCCTCCTGATTTCATCGCTTTAACAGACCTTACTCTGATCATCATCTTTTTGATCTCATTGGACTGTATCTGATTACTGAACACAAACAACTTTATGTATTTTAATTTATCCCTTGAAATCCCAGCTCTATGTGCTTGATTGTTTTTCTCTTTATCACCAATGTCTTTAGTTTGTCATTTTTGAGCTCTCTCTGGCAGGTCTGATTTTTGTTTGTCAGAGTAGAGTTGACCAGGCCAACCTTATGGGGACCTTTTTCCATATACTTGTCATGTGTAAGGTCAGATCATTTATAATCTTAGCTAGTGGCTTTTATGGTTTTTTGGTAATTGTAGTGAGTGGAGGGTTTGGAGAATAGGTCATGTTATGTGCTTCTCTTCTCAAATATTGTTTGTTATGAGAAGTCATCACACCAGTCCAACAATAAAGCTTTTACAATGAATTCTCTCCCTTCCTCTTTTAGGTCTTACAAGTATTTTTCACTTAGTGTGAACTAATGAGTCTTTTGCTTCCCATTGCCTCAGACAACATGGAGGTTTCCAGTGTTCTCTGCAGTTTAGGGGGCATTGGAATCTGAGCAGCATAAAAGCAAACTTGTTAAGCTTATGTGTGTAAGATTGGCTTTTGGAATGGTTTGTGGTTTGGGATCTAGCATTAAAATAACCTCAAACACCTATCCTAATCACCCATGTTTGCATTTAAGTAGGCAACTGCTGTAGTAAAGGTATGCCTGTTGTGTATATGTGTTGTTTCTTCCATTTCAGGGCAGCAAGCCTGGTTCTAAGATCCCTTTCCTGTTGCCCCTCACTTCCTTAGTAGATGATAACAAGGAGAGAGAAGCGTCACTTTCTGACAGAAAGCTGTGGTGTGATAAGACTCTGTATTTATACCAGGGTGGTTTTGCTTCTGAACTGTCCAGTATAAAGAGCTCAGGCGAGTGGATTCATGGCACTTTTTATCAGGACATATGAAAGGGAGAGAAGAGGTACTGAGAGCTTCTGCTGTCTTGTGAGTTTGTTGTTAACACGTGGCATTGGAATCCAAAGGGAAATGACCCTTGAGCAGTCTAAAGAAAATCTTTCTTTTCCATAAAATATAAGTACTGTACCTCTGACATATATGTGGAGAAAGCATTAGGAAAGAATATACAAACCACCTTATTTTCACCAAATCTTGGTATATCTCTTTTGCAAACATGATCCCTCCTAAAAGGGGAAAATCAAAATCACTGTTCACTTCTGAAGGTCTTAACTTGCAATATTGTAATGATACTGGCAAATTATGAGCTATTTTTTTACTGTCTTCTGCTTTATTTATAGGATAATACCAACCTCTTTGAGACTTACGATGTTGAACTTATAAAAAAGAATGGGCAAAGCCTAGGGATAACAGTTGTTGGATATGCTGGCACATGTGATGTAGGTGAGTTCTACAGGATTTGATAAAGTCTAGGATGGGGCTTCTCAAATATCCTTTATTTACTGTAGGGAAAATGAATAGTGCTTCTTTGAAACAGTGTAACTTGGAAAATCTGTGCAGAAGATATTTGGAGAACTTGCTGCAAAGTGAGATTCAGCCTTGTCTTTGGCAGATGGCTGATTCAGTGCCTGAACTCTGCGAACACATTAAAACACCTGTGCTAGGATACAGGGACATGGAATCAGCTTGGGGTTGTTTTTCCCCAGGTCCTCTTTAAAGTAGAGCTGTTAAATTCTTTTTCAAATACTGGCTTCACAAATGATAATATCTTTAAAGTTAACTCTGAATATCTGGGTTTACACAAAAGGGTGGTGCTTTTTATCCCCTCCCTTCCTCGAGGGACTCCAGAAAGTATTCTGGGAATGTGGTGCAGCTGGGATTGCTCTCCAGCCCTCTTCATCCCAGGAGATTCTGTTGTGTTGCTGGTCAGGAATCCCAGGCCAGTGCAGTGAGCCCTGGGAACTGGGGTCTGGAGGAGCACATGTCAGGTGGTGGGAAAAGGCAGTTTGTGAAGCTCCAGGAGGGGTTTTGCTGGGTATGGACAAATGATGTTGGACATGCCCATGGCAGGTGGGTTAGAACTAGATGATCTTAAGGTCCTTTCCAACCCAAACCATTTTATGAGGTGTCTGAGGAAGGTTGGTGCTCAGAAAAGGATGGATGAAGTGTCAAGATTCACTAGAAGAAAAGCATCTCATATTTTGCAGGAGTTTGTGGAAGGGAAGGGTTACTGTTTCAACTGATGATTGGAGCTTTTATACTAGGGTTTTTTTTGGTTTTATTTGCTTGTTCTAATTGGAAGTTAGGATTAAGACTGAAATGTCAAACATGACAAAGGGCAGCTTTTCTGTTTTCTATGTTTTTCTCTTTTCTTTTTCCACTTCTGTTTTTTAAAGAACAATCTCCTTTGGTTAAGATTTGAAGTGCTAAATTCCTTAGCTGTAAGATGATTGAAGTCCTGATCAAAGTACTTAAGCACGTACTTTACATTTAGCTTAGGTAGTCCTATTGAAATTGAATGCAGCATGGATTTAAGTGATTGTGCTTTAAAGTCTGGCTAAGCACAAGGATGAATCCATGGAGGAAGTGGCCTTGTGTGAGCCATTTTAAGGACAAAATTTGGAGCTCAGTGTATTAGTAGTTGTGTTGGTGCTGTTTGTCCCATCAGAGATCTCAGTTGTTCTATGCCAAGCTGTGTGAATGGAATATGCAAATCGTGATGGTTTACAAAATCATAACTTTGTGGATAGAAGTGTGTGAAAAGGGCTATAATTAAAAATCTTAATAAGAAAAGAAACAAATGAGCTAATATAGTGACTTGTTTCTCTTTCTCCCCTCTCTCTGCTGACAGAACCTTCAGGGATTTTCGTGAAGAACATAATACCTGGGAGTGCTGCTGACCACAATGGCCAAATTCATGTTCATGACAAAATTGTTGCTGTAAGTAAAATAGTCTGCTTCTGTGTTCTTGTAGAGCTAATGCTTCATTACACATCTCGGTGGTAAGAGAACAACGTAGTAAAGATTTTCTAAACTGAATTAAACTTCTGCTTTGCAGAGGAAATAATTTGGTGGTTTGTATTTGTTTAGGTAGATTTGTAACAGAAATGAGCTTTGGCTTGCTGTGATTAAAAATATTGTTTTATATTCAAAGTAGTAGTAAATAGTAGTTAACTGTGAAAGAGGCAAGCATTTGGATTAGAATGTTTCAGAGTGGAGAATCTTGGCTTTTGGCCTGAAGTAAAGATGTGCAGCATTAGCTTCTGTTTGAATTGAATGGGATTTGAGGATGGTTAAGATTCTGCAAGATGTGGCACACTGTTTATGGTCCTTAATGACTGTGTAGTACAGTGTGGATACAATCAAAATGGTAATAGTCACAATTTAGGCTGAAAAACCCAAGCTTTATGGGTAGAAAAATTAAAACCCATTGAATAACAGGGAATTGAATAATAGCCAATTTTGCATTCACAGTACAAGCAAGAATGAATTACACGTTAAAACAGTCTTTTTGTTTTAAGAGATAATATTTATAGAGATATAATTTTAAGTTGCTTTTAAAAATGTGTGCTATGCCAGACCTTCCAAAGTCAGGTTCTCCTTTGTGAGAGCAAAAACTGCTACAACCTTGTGCTTTAATCTGCAGCTTTGCAGTAGAAGCCCCTATTGATGAATGACCTAACAGTGAGGTAAACAGAATATTTTGGGTGCGAATCAAAACGCCTGAATTAATGTAAGAATCAGGCTGCTCAGAATGGGCTATATGGACAGTTATGTATGCAGGCTTGTGGGGGGCATGTTAGAAATCCATGAGAAAACTGACAGTGATAATGAACTGAACAGTGTTCTAGGTTGACTACACTTGCTGCAGAGCTTCATCCCAGTACTCCTCAAGCTGTTTTTTGTAAGCAAACCAAACTGGAAGGGGAAATCAGTGCATACTTATATATAAGATTAGTAACTTCTGTTTTGTGGTTGTCCTATGAGGACCAGAGAAACTATTGTTATGTTTCCTTTTAAAATGCATTTTGGTAATGTCATCTGATTAGTGAAATTTAACTGATTGATGCGATTGTTTTGCAAATGTCACTGTCTTGGGTGCATAACCCTATAATTTCTGCACAAAACAATGTGGAGTGAACAGTACAGCCTAAGAATGTAATGTGATTACTATTATACCATTGTCTTGCTGTAGGTTGATGGAGTTAATATACAGGATTATACCAACCAAGAAGTAGTAGAGGCGTTGCGTAACACCGGACAGACTGTCCGCCTCACCTTACTTAGAAGGAAACCTTCTACTGTTTCTTCAGAAAGGCCTTCAGATAGAGGTAATCCTTTTTTATCACCCTTTCAGCAACTCTTTTTGAGCAACTGATTTTATTTTTCACTCAATTTACAGTTACCTAATTTAACAATTTGGACTAAATGCTGTGTGATCTTGATTTTGTAAGGGCACACTGTAGCAAATGAGATACTTAGGGAGGAACGGAAAGAAACAGAAATGAGGGATTGAGGAAAACTGAGCACAGAACTCTTGTGTAGCCAAAAAGAAGAGTAGTTATTGAGGCAGTGTTACTACTTCGTATTTTTTTCAGCATATGATTTATTACTTTTCATCTGTTTTCACAGTGCATCCTACTGTTCCAACCTTTGTTTCCCCTGGAGCTGTAGGGACTCAAAGTAGTATGGACACTAAGAGTGAGGAAATCCAACAACAGAAGGGTAATCTTCAAAATATAAAGAAGCAGAATCTACCGAAAACAGGTGGATAACAGATCTTGTATTGTCTCTTCTGGGTCTTTGGAATTGTCTTTAATCAATTTTCAATGCTGATGGGCTGTTGTGGCTTACTCTGTTTTAGCTTTTGCTCTGTAATACTTTATATTCAGGTTCCTCTGAAGTAAACTTCTACCTGTTTGATCTATTGACTATTCCATTGCACCCTATCCCTAAAAAGTAGCACTGTGCGTTGTTTGCTGAGAATGCATTCTGTGACATCATGGAGGACACTGATGAAGATACAGATAATGTTAGCCCCTGTAGCTATTGACCTTCTCTCTTAACTGGCTGTCATGCCACTGATTAATGCTGTCTTTCATCCTGGTGGTCCATCTGGTTTTCAGCCTATTTAGCAGTCTTCAAACCCATGCTGCCCCAGTTTCCAAATGAGAATGCTAATGTAATTGGTGTCAAAAACTTTGGTAAAGTTGAGGTGTATTACACTTGAATCCACATAGGGGTGTCTTAGCAGTCAGATTGGTCAGTTGCTTGGCAAATCTATATTAACTGCTCCTGATTAACCTTCTTATCATTTATGGTTTTGAAAGTGGATTCCAAAAGGAAGTGTAATCTCTGCAGGACGAAACGTGAGACTGACTGGCCTATAATTCTCTGGATCTTTCTCCTTGCATGAAGCTTGCCTTTTCCAGCCATTAGTGATCCCCCTTTGATTGCCATATTTTGGTTTTTTGTTGGCTGGCTGGGGTTTTTTGTGAATTATAGACAGTGGAATTTCATAAGGTCTGTAGAGCTGAATGCCTCCAGCTCACCAATTCCTCTTTCTAGCCCTGGTCCTACTCTGATGACCTGAGCTGTCCTGTCTGTAGTCTTCTGACAGAGAAGATGTGTTCAGCCTCCTGTGTTGCCAGGGCCCTGAACCAGTTTGCTGGGTGAGCAGCATCAGGAGATGGAATTCTTGGAGTTCACATTTATTTCCTGATCCAGTCTTACCTCAATCATATCTATCTTCTTGCCCTCACAGGTCTTAGGCGCCTGTATCTGCAGAGTCTCTTCAAAATCTTCTGTTGCTTTCCTGTACATCATCTCTGCCCATTTGTTGCAGTTTCTTCTTTTGGTACTGCAGTAACTTCATCAGAACTTGTCTTCCAAGCTGCTCAGTTTGGCTTCCTACAACCTGTGACCTGAGCTGCAGCATCCTCCCTTCTTCCCTCCCTCAGGAGTTTTGACTGCGTGTGGCTTTCTGAAGGACCAGAGACGCTGCAGCAGCGAGGATGGGACATGTCTTCTGACATGTCTCCATTTATAGGTCATTTTCCACACAAATGAGATGTCATTTCTGTGAGCATCTCTCTCACCTGTGTGCCACCCGTGTAAATGCCTTGCCCCTCTTTGCTTGTCCTGCTTATAGAGCTCCTGTTCACTGGCATTCCTGGAGCACCAGAGAAGTAGAAAGCTTAGCACAGGTTATGTCAACTCCTGTGAGATTCCCCACTTAGCAATGAATCTCTTCTTGCTGCCTGCTGGCTCCCAGACCCAACTCATTTACATTGTGGTACTAATACCGCTGCATACTGCTTCCTCCCATGATACTTTTGGAAGCTAGAGTTCACTCTGTAGACCTGCCATTTCTGGCTTGCTTGTCCTGAGCTTACTAGCAGAACTGGAAATTGTAGAGCTATGCAGGCAGATGAGAACCTCTGGTTTTGCAGAGGCATAATAGGTATAAAGACCTGATAGCTGGAGGGGAGTTCAAATTAGGCATGTTTTTAACAGCAAAGGCAGTTGGACATATGGACAGATCACGAAGGCATGGGCTGCCTTGGTTTTTAGCAGCCTTCTTACTCAAGGTTAAGGCTGGAGGTCTTTCCAGAAGGCATGCTTCAATTCCTCTGCAGATTTCTGGGCTCTTCTACAGGAAATTCTGGGTGAATTTCTACAGCTTGTGTTAAAGTCAGCATAAATTATCCTTATGCCTTGTAATTTTGAAGATATGTAGATGTAATAGAGGATTCTAAATTACGGCTGTCAGTGAATAACAATTTTGCTGTGATTGTGGAAGATCTGTCAGTATTAAAGACAACCTGGAAACGAGAGAAATGTAGCAGCTCCTATGCTCCGTTCTGTTTTACTTTTCTGTCCAAGCCTCATAACGAGACATCCTTTGTTGTGACTTTTGCATGTTCCCAGAAATAGGAAGCCAAAACAGAGGTGGTTGAGTAGCTGAGACATGAGGTTATCAAAGCATTGTTTTAACTGTAGGAATGGAAAAGCATATATTGATTTGTAGTTACAATGGGCAAATAACCTAAGGACTGAGCAGCAGGATGTATTTAGGTGCAGAAGAACCAGGAGGACTTACACTCATTATGACAGAGAGAAGAGTAACACATGCTGTCCTGTGTCACTTAGTCAGTTCTTTATTACTGTGGCACTTTCTGTGCATAGAGTGTTTTCTTTTTCTGCTGAAGTGAACAATATCTCTGTAGTCAGTTCCTGACTCCTCCTGATGGGGTTATCTGGTGTCACAGCCTGCAGATGTCTGCCCTGATGCAATGGGAACTTTCTGAGGAATTTGTTACCTAATACCTACTGCTGTGCAAATGTGGTCTATCAGTGCTGGGATCAGTTTAGGCTGGGAACTAAAATTGCTTTTACCTGGCTTGAAGTTAATAAACTCTGCTAGTCTCAAGGTGTGTTATCTAGATATGCCTTAGTGATTCCTGTTCTGCTGATAACCAGCTTTGATCAAACTGTATTTTTGAGCCCTTTTCATAGCAGACACAAACTGCTTTGATGGGGATCCACTGCCTCTCCGTAAGTACTCCAAAGCCCTCAGTTTCAAAAGGAGTTTGTAACCAAGTTGTACCTATAGGAGTAGCTCCCTTCAATTCCTTCAATTCCAGTATTGTACAAATCTCATGATCCCCTTCCTTGGAGCTCTGCAGGGTATGGTGTAGATGCACCTGAGTCTAGCAAGGATTTCGTTGCCTGGAATCCATAGCTGCTAGTTGGACCTGTGCTGATTTCTTGCAGGGAGGGTGTGGTATATCGCTGTTGCAGCATGTACCAAGTTACTACCAGATGTTTCTATTCTCCTATATATGTATCCAAGCTCCACCTACCCTGAAGAATACAGGCTAAGGTGTTTGTATGCACAATGTATCTTGAGATACCAACATTTAAACACTGCAAACACAGTTTATTTGCAGTTGGATACTGCCCTTGATATAATCTAGCAGTGCTGGTCCTCTGTGGGCCTGCAGGATGCTGCTGTGGGCATGGCTTTGAAACTCAGTAATGAATCAGAAGTGTTTAATGCAATGGTAAGCAAGTATCTTTGCTTGATTAAACTGTGGTTTTTCATAGTGAGAAACCACTTGTAAGTTACAAGGTTCTGAAAAGCTTTATGCAACTATAAAGTGCGTGTGTCTCTGTTAAAAAGTTGAAATACTTACTTGCAAATTTTACTCATACTGAAATACGATGTATAAGATTTCACCTTGGAATAGACTTTAATGGCCAAGTTTAAATTCCAAAGATAGGTGCTTATTTTGGATGTGGTGATGAGCACTTCATTATAATAGTGCTAAAGTAAATCCTGCTAATTTAAGGCTCTGACTAAACTCTGGAAATGCTTTCAGAAGTTTAATGCAAAAGGTATGTTTTATAAAATAGGTATTACTTCCCTTTAAGCCCAGTTGTGTGAAATTCTTATTAAATTCTGTTTCCTGGGGAGGTATTAAATAGTATTTCTAGCCAGGCAAACCCATATTTAAGCAGTTCTGTTACAAAGGCAACATGGTTTAGGATGCAGCGTGTATGAGGCCTGAAACTTTCTGTTAGCAGACTAGAGGCAATTAACAGCTACATCTGCAAGACTGCAGAGTGAGCAGAACTGCTTTCTTTTGCCTTGCAGCAGTACTCAAAACCCAAAGAGATGATGATGCATGTCAGACACTTAAAGGCAGCCAGGAAAAGTATCCAGCAGTAGGGCAGGTAAAGGTAGTGCATTAATGAAGTGTGCTAGAGCACAGTCCACATCCTTGTATAGTTAAGATTGTGAAACCAGGAGGATAGTGCAAGAAGGAAAGATCCCAATTTTGAAGATGTTGACAATTTTGACCAGGAAAGATGATTTTTACAACACATTTGTGATTTGTTCTTGATGCTTGCTAATTAGAAATGAAAAACTGTATAGAAATGCAGGCAGAAAGACAGACTAAATATGTTGAAAGTTGTTGCTAATGAAAGCTGTCCCTCGGAAGCGTTTTCTTGTCTGAGGCCTTGCACATTATAGAAGATGTACATATTTCAGGTCATGAGAAATCCCAGCTGGATGAGAGACTAGAAAGAAACTTCCTATTAGCCACCATGTGCAAAAAGCTGTTTTGGGGAAAAGGAGCATTTTAAATGAATTGGGTGATACCATTGGAATTGAATATATTTAATCCAAATCACTCCAGCCAACATTTTCACAGTTCTGAGAAAGTTACAAGCAAAGACTTCAAAGTGTGTTTGAAAGAAAGAAAGAGGAAAACTTCAAATGGGGATGTGCTTCAACACCTGCTCTGAGCAACTCATAGGTTTAGGTAATGTGTTTTTGAAGTGACAAAGAAATCTGTATTCGGCCAACTGAACACAGCTTACAGTTACAGAACTGAACTTAGAGCTTGACCCTGAGATTCGTTACTCCTTGTGAGCCTTCAAATCTATATTGGGCTGCACAGGGGATTGCAGGTGCTTAGGTCCTGTGTGTTCACACTGTAACTTTGTAATAGCAGAAAAAGAGACTAAAGAATCTCTGTCCCTGAGTAGTTCTGCAAGGAGAAGGAGTAGAAAAATGTGCTGGTGTTCTGTTCTTGCTACATTTTGGGAATAAAGATAGTGATCAGCCTGTGCTTAATAACAAGGCTCACAAAGAGGACTTCTCCTTAGAAGCTTCAATTCAGTTTCAATGGAGGAAAAAACCTTTAACTCACAGCTGAGAATTTGGGGACCATTTTTGTTCCCTTCTTTTTTATGGAGATAATTTATTTCAGAGAAAACTGTGGGCTGTATTTAAAACCCTAAGTTTTTATCCTCAGTCGGGTTTCTTGTTGGTGGCAGAAAATAGTTATCTGAATTTCTGGAATCCTTGAATATCTGCATTTCCTTGAGCCTGCAGGTTAAAGATGCTCTGGATATTTCCAAGGGAAATCTCACTTGGTAAGCTCTGAGGAGTGTGGTTTCTCAGTGTAGATCAGACAAAATATGCTTATCTGTCATACAGTGATGGATTATGTTAAGGTATAAGTTAACTTAAATCTTTGTTTTTAATAAGCAGAAAATTCAAAGTTATAAAATGATGTAATGAGGATTGTATTGCAAAGCTCATGTTTTATCTTTGCAGTCTGCAAAGGTGTCGAAAGCTGAGGCAGCTTGACATCCCACTTGTGTTGGCTTTTGCTAGTAGGTAGGCTCTGACCTTTTTTTACCTGCCTTGAGGTATTTTACTCACTAGTTTGTGTGCAAAATGGAATAGAATCATAGAATCATTTAGCTTGGAAAAGACCTTTATGATCATTGAGTCCAACTGTTATCCTGGCATTGCCAAGTTCCCTACTAAACCATGTCCCTAATACCACATCTTATATATCTTTTAAATCCTTTCAGGGACCATGACTCCAGCACTGCCCTGGGCAGACTGTTCCTGTGCTTGACAACCCTTTTGGGAAAGAAATTGTTCCTAATCTCTGGTTTAAACCTGCCCTGGTGCAGCTTGAGGCCGTTTTCTCTTGTCCCATCCCTTGTTCCTTGGGAGCAGAGCCCAGCTGCCTCCTGGCTGCATTAGGGAGCGATCAGGTCGCCCCTGAGCCTTATCTTCTCCAGACTGAATGCTCCAGGTCCCTCAGCTGTTCCCCATCACGCTTGTGCTCCAGGCCCTGCACCAGCTCCAGTGCCCTTCTCTGTACCTGCTCCAGCACCTTAGTGTCCTTCTTGCAGTGATCTTGTGATTTACATTCTAAATTTCACTATGACATAGCAGCAATACTAAGTGATCTGTGCCTTGTCTAGACATCTGCCAAATTTACAGTCATTCAGGGGGAGAAAACCCAGGTTTTGGTAATTCAGACCTCAGTTGCTGCTGCTGTAGCTGCTAGATGGAATTTGCTTTAGAGTTTGATTCTTACCAGTTAGACATTTCTTCAGCTTGGAACTTTATACGTGCACTGAGCTTCTGGATGAGGTCAAATGCAGGGCAGCCAGTCAATTTATGCTGTCTAGCTCTGTCAAATTGTCTTGCATGAATGTAATACTGCCTTGGTTGCATAAGTAAGAAAGCTGAAAAGATATAAATGTCAAGATAGCCAGGTTCCCACGGAAGACTGGTTTAGAACTGGAGCTTATATTAAAGCTCGTGTTACTTACTGGCCTAATTAAACTAGACAAGCCTTTCTACCTGCCAAATGTAGAAATAAAGTCTGTGACTGCATTGTGCTGACGCAGCCCCTTTGTAACAGCAATGTCTTGTCAGGTGTTTTACTTCTTAAGGGGGTTCATTTTGGTGGGAGATGATGCTTCCCTGGAGTAGTAAGCATTTTTACAGCAACAAACTATGAAGCTATGTGAAATTTGTTTTGCAACCTGAAAGAATGATTTATTTACAGTACTGTATCTACAGAACTCACATCTCATCAACGCGAGCATCATTTCTGCCTTTCAGTTGAATAAATCACACGTTAGCAGTAGCTGACATTTTGCATTGTTTTGCTAAGAAAGACATTTTTGATTTGCGCAGTTTGACTCAGCTTAATGCACTTTCCTTTTTGGGATTGCACCCTCTAATCTTTTATTTATACTGAATTTGTATTGAAGTATTTAGAAATAAACTTACTTCTGAATGTACAATATACTTGTAAATATAATATTCACTTTCATATTTAGGAAGAGTCCTGCTCCCTCCAGCACATGAGCTGAAATCCAAGTGGGAAAGCCTACTGGGACCTGAATATGAAGTTCTGGTATGTTATCTTTCAATAAACTACGTTCATGTGTGTTATTTCTTTAAATTACAGATCTGTGAGCTTGGCATTACTGGCTGTTTGTAGAACAGTTTAGTGTTTGGAACAGATCAGTAACATCAGAGGTGAAATATAGGAATGTCATAATGAGTTGGTGGGATTTTAGGTTCTGTTTATGTAGATACGATTGTTATATACTAGACAGGAACAATGATTCAAGAAAATCAACTGTCCTTTTAAATCTGCATCATAGCAGCCACTTAAAATATGTTGCTTTTTTATGATTTCATTTATGATTTTATGATTTTCATTTATGGTTTATTGTGCCCTGGGAAAAAAAAAGCTCAGGATGGAGCTTGTGTTTCATAAAGAATCTTAAAATTGTATTAGAAGAATGAAAGAATGATTCTCAAACGTGCTGGGAAAATAGGAAGTAATTCAAGGCAGCGTAACTTCGTGGTGCCAGTGTCTATCAGATATTTCTTCACTTCATATTTAATAATTGCCAAGCAAAAGCTTGTTTTGATGAATCATCATAAGGAGTTGACTGAAGTTGTAATTCACTGCTGCTTTTCAGTGCTGTGTTAGCCAGTGGGTACAGAGAAAAAGCTCCAGCCACTGTTCTTTCCAAGGGCTTAAAAAATTCTCACCACCACCCCCAAGAAAATGCCCTGTTTGTCTTTGTGATGCTTGTCCAGTTGATTTAGAGACACTTATTTTTACTACTTGGAGTAGCCATCGTTCCAGTCACTCGCTGGAAGATTTAAAGTAGCTTTAAGGATTGCCTGGAGAAACTCTCTTCTCTTCTTTCCATTAGCACTCCTTTAAGATCTGAAGTTCATGTAAGATTATGTACATGGTGCAATAAATCTGTTCAGCTGCCCACTTCAGTTGCTTGGTATTCCCATCCTTACATTTCAAGAGTCTGATATTACTTCCCTTAGCACCATCACACTTCCCACAGAGGACAAAAACCTGCTTAGTTCGTGAAACCATCCGTTTCTAATTCTTCTTTAGCTGCCGCCGGTAAAATGTCAGGAGTGAGAATGTTAACGATTGGTCCTCTTAAATAATAGAAGGAAGCTGTTGTGGCATCCTGTTTTGAAAGTCATTTTTTCACTTCTTCCACTTCTCGTCGACAGTACCTACCTCTAGTCTTGCTTGGCTACATTCAATAACAGTGTTTAGTTTGATTTCAGCCTGATAGTGCAGTCCCTGCTTCATGCTATCCTCACTCCTATGCTCGCCTCCCAGAAAGTCACCTTGAAAGTGCCTGCAGGTTTGAGTATTCACTCAGAAGTATTTCTCTTCAAAGGAAATAGCTGTTTGAAGAGAGAATTTGGTGTTGCTCATGGCTTTGGTGTTGCTGATCCTTTGTGGTACCAGTGGAAGGAGCTGAGGTCCTGCTGAAACAGAAAGAGACCCTGGAAGTCTGTACAGGGATACATGACTGTGGGGTGTTTGTCACCAGGTACCTAAGCGTGAGCAGTCAAGCTGAGGAGTTATGAGTCATAGAGTCATTTAGTCACAACTGAATGAACATGAAATGGGTTCTGTCTGTTGGGAAAAATACTGGAAAACAAGAGGTTGGAAGCCTTATTTAAAATTAAGCCAAAAGAAAAAGCTGAGGCTTATTATTATTGTTTAAACTAAAAATTTCCAAAGACTATACGGTTTC